>CM044886.1:29755107-30955107 GCA_024500025.1 Syzygium aromaticum
ATTAAGAAAAGAAGACAAAGAATTTAATATTTGAGATGTAGCGGTAGCAGATAGTACCTTGTAATTTCTACATGCAGGACACCTGCAAGATCAATAATCAACAGCAATCAGAAATTTAGTCATACATACCCAACCACCAATCCATACACCCATGCTGCCAGACAAAAAAACCTACATAAACACATGCATAAACACTCAAACTTGTTGGGCATGCGCGAGAGAGTAGCTCAGAGCTGTTCCCACGGTAGAAACCTAGAATTACAATCTAATGTACCCGCAATGCAAAACTGAAAATTTTGAAAATTACTAAAGCATTCGGTGCCTGTCATGCTGTTGCATAAGCAATTGTACCTATATACCCGTAGGGTAAGGGCTGTTGTTGCCACCTCAAAATGTTGGGAGAAAGTAAATCTTCACAAATTTTGTGTTGAATATATCTCTAGCATAAATTTTGTGTCAAATATATCTCTAGCATAAGAATTAATCAAAGTGAGCATTCTGGTTTCCAGATTTCAAAAGACCTAGAACTTAAGCAACCACTTATTTAGCTGCTATAGATTGTCCAAAATTGTGTTTTACCATTGACCAGGCATAACAGATTCAGTTAATCAAACTAATTCAATCTCAGATGCCATATAGCCGAAACACAGAATGGCATAACAACATAGGCTAAGTGAAATCTACCTTTCCATCCACAAGCATGCAGGGTCCATGCTTGCAAAGCTCATTCTTACAGATCATTCCTTGAAAATGCAGGGTTGGTTGCTAATTTGGTAAGTTGATGTTTTACTTGATTGGGCCAATCATAATCAAGTTATCAGGTGTGTTAGTATTTAGTACTATGATCAGTTGCAGCTATCTACTCTTCTAGTATTACAGGCCAACTCATAGCAAAGGGAGAGCATTGGGGGTGAAAAGCCTGCATCTCAAAATACAATGTTGTCCTTAAAATTCATATTCTAAGCAACTCATCCATAATATTTCTGATAAACCTGCAGGTCGCATGATTTTTTTCATCTCTACTCCTTCAACTGGTGCTCCTATTGGCTCCAATAATTTCCAACATCATATCCATATCCACAAACCAAAGGGTTGCATGGATCAATACTAGTAATGAGGTTATTCCAAGTCAATATTAAATTAAAATTTTCTACAGCTTGACCATGAAGGGCTCACTGAGATGCAACAAAGCAACCACAAGATAATGTCTCGCAAATGTTTGGAGGCTCAGAACAAACTGTCAAGTCTTGACTATATACCCAACCAAAATTATCATGTCCATTGATGCAAGGGCAATCAAGCCCAACGAACAAATGCAGTAATCACTATACAACATTCAGTCCTTTATCTCACCAGCCACCACAGATAGATATTTGTTAGTGAGGAGGACCACCATAACCTCACCGTCTAATGGTTCTTTGCAGCTTGCTGCTCTCTCTGACTTAAAATAAAGGTCGATGAATATACGAAGATGGTCATGACTTTGCTTCCCTGATGACCAGCAGAACAACATACAAAAGGGGCCAGCCCTGACTTAATTTTTGTTTACTGAACATGCTTCAGAGCTACCTCTGTGCTGGCTACTCGATGCGAGTCAACCAGCTTTCACCCAATGGCGACAAATCTTTTCCTACCGCTACCAAGTTCCTAATTCAAGTGAAAATATAAATGTTCAACACAGCCAAAGGGAATCAGATATCTCTCGCACAGTCTTCAGTTGCTCACGAGCAATGGAGTAACAAACGAACATGCTACTTTATTAGCTCAAACTACTACCACGCGTCAGATGCAACACCGGTAGAGCTAACATAAGCGCGCCAACAAACCTGATCTCAAAACTACCAGAAACGAAACGCTTCTATACCACCTAACACTAACCATTTCGCCGAACGGGAAATGAATCGCGTCAAACGGCGTTTCCAACCAAATGAAACAGCGAAGCATCATCGAACACACGCACGCACGGAACTGTGCTACAGCGACGCCATCGAGAGAGACAGAGAGAGAGACAGAGAGAGGCTAAGAGAAGCACTGACCAGTGGGCGAAGAACTCGACCACGGCGTAGGTAGCGGGGGTGCCCCCGAGCGCGGCGTCGAAGCTGGTGGCGTTCAACTCAACAGCGTAGTCCGCGGCGGGGCCGCCGGCGCCGACGGCCCGCAGGATCGAGCGCGATCCGCCGCCAGCCGCCGCTCGGTGGGGGCTCAGTGGCGCAAGATTCGCGAACAGCAGGATCGCAGCTATCCAAGACATGGAAATGGATCCCGCGAGCGAGAGAGAGAGAGAGAGAGAGATAGATAGAGACAAGAACTTCTCCGATCCAGTTATGGCGAACGGAGCTTGTCAGGTCGGATTCGGGGAGGCAAACGGCTCGAATTTTGGAATTAAGGCTTGGGGTGGTGGGGGGGGGTGGATCGATGTCTTTTCGTTACAATTAATATCGGATTTGCGGAATTTTTTTTTTCTTTTCTTTTCCTGGTCAATCGGATTTGCGGATTAGTTACGGATTTGTTCGGGGTCTTTGGTCTTGGTGGGTGTCGGAAAGACACTGGTGGGGGGGGCCACACCTCCCCACTCGGCGCGGGGCGAGGAAAAGTGAGCGCTCCATGGCCCATGACGTCTCGGCCTTGACCTATGATCTATCCATGTGCAGCTTCGGATTAAGACGGGCCAAGAAGCCCACGGTTTGGCCCTGAGTTCATTGTTTTAGTTTTCTTTTTCAATTACTTTTTGAGATAATCGAGGTTCTGTGGCTATGAGCAAATTGAGCAGATCCTCTGGTCTTTTATTACGTGAAATGGCGAATTCGGAAGTTATGTGTGAGTAGACCTGTCAAATAGGTGGGTCAGGTCGGATTTGGGTCGGGTTATAAATGGTCCGACTCAAATTGACCCATTAACCCGTTTATGACTCATTTATGCGTAATGCAATTTTCTTGACCCATACCTGATCTAATCCATACCCAACCCATACCCGATTAGACCCATATTACTAAAGCACTTTCATATTTAATTAAATATAGGAAAATTCATACCCAAGCTGAAATGAGAGTGCGGAATGAGTAAGTGCAAGATTGAGTGAGGACGAAAGAAATTCGTTGAGTTTAAATTAGTTGTAAACTAATTTTATAATCCATTTGTGATCCATTTACGACCCATTTAACATCAATATAAGACTTCTACCCATTTATGATCCATTTACTAAATATAACTAACCCATTTATGACCCATTTACTAATATATGGGTTAAGAAATGGATTTATGACATATTTTGACAGATCTATGTGTGTATAGTAATGGCTGCGATTACATGATTCTTTTGAAAGCATTTTTGTTAAAAAAATATCGACCGGAATAAGAGTTCGGCTAATGGAAAAAGAAAGAGAATGGAAAGGGCTGATTAGCGGGGGCGATGCTCATTTATTGGTTTGAGTTATGAAAGACATCAAGCTCCATAGCTTCCTTATCGAAGACTCCGTCACTCAGGGTAGCGAGTGAATACATTAAGTGAGTAGGTCGTATTAATATCTAATTATAAGAGACTACCCATCGCATTGGTCAGTATCCTAATTTTGCGAGAAAATTACCAAAAAAATCATGCGCCTATTGCACTTTCACTAATTTAATCACAAATCTTTTAATTATGTCAATTGAATTATAAACATTTTTATGTTTTAGCAATTGAATCCATTCGGTCAATTTTGGCCGAAAATCGTTAACACATATGCCAATCATCCTACATGACACGATCGGTGTTAATACAGACAATTTTCAATAATATTTTGATATTTTATAATTTATTTGGTTTTTGTTCTTTCCTTTTCTTTTACTTTTTATTATTTTTTGAAGTGAGGGCCGACGACCCTCCCTATGGTCATTGAAGGTTGAGATGCCCTCGCCAGATTTGGGCCGAGCGAGGGCTTGGTAGCCCTCACCGGACCCCTGTCAAGGGTTCGTTCGCCTTCAGTTTGGCCAGCGAGGGCTTGGGACCGGCCACAACGTGAGCCGTTAGCCCTCGCCTAGCGATCGGTGAGGGCGTCCAGTACCGGCAAGGGTCGCCAGTCCTCAATCTAAAAAAATAAGTAAAGAAAAGGAAAAAACTATCAAACTCAAAAAGTTATTAATATATTATTAAAAAATATCAATGTCCGCCCCGGACGTGCCTTGTAAAACGGTTAATGGCCAACAGCCTGGCCCCATCCCCCATCGTCAACCACATCCGCCCACTACTCACCTACGTCGACATCACCCCCAACAACTTCCGGTTTGGACCCTTGCTCTCCAAGAACTCACTCGCGACATAATCTCTCTCTCTCTCTCTCTCTCTCTCTCTCTCCATAGTCCATCTCTTCACCACCGTCGAGCCCTCATCGAGATCCGGCCATTGCCATCGGGATCTTAGCAGCATTGAAAAGCTTAAGACACTCCCCGGGTAATTTATTTCGGTAGTCTGATAAGTGTAATGGGCCGTCCATTTTGACTCCATTGTATGGTCTCAATCTTGCCCTTTTTTGTTTTTATATGAAATTGGCGGTTTCCCTTGCTTCTCGAGCACCAAAAAATGCAACCCTCTAGAACTAGAATTACCCAACATTTGCAGATCTCGCGGTATCAAGACATGATATCTTGACAGAGAAGGTTGAACAACTAAACATTCCAGCAATGAGAAGACAATGAGCATCTATAGCGTGCGTGTCCTTTAAGATAGAGCATGCAAATGTGAATCGACAGACGTTTAACAAAAACCATGACAGTACAGTACTGTGATTAGTTATATTCGCTCCGATATGAAAAAGAAGCACACTACATGAAGGATTAAGCACAAACTCGTTTGAGTTGGGGACATCCAGTTAACGGCCACGTTGACTTGAACTCAGATTTCTGCTCCTAGTCAATTCTCTCTTCCAGAAGAAAAAAAAAAATACCTGGGTAAGGCATTTTTCCCACCATGAAACAACGTACAGCAACATGTTCTCTTCTTACATTTTACGCTTGAGGATCACAAAGAACGTGACGGATTCATGGCTTTCTGGCTTCAGGAAAAAGGGAGATTTCGCCACTTTCAGAGAGTACCGGTGGAACAAGTCGTCGATGATCAGCTCATCGCCGAAATGACGGAGCAATAATCCCTCAAATGCGGCTCTTAAGCCTAGGGAGAGCAATTCAGGGGTGGAAAAAGCGACTTGCATCTTGGGGTGGCTCAGGGTCTGAACCCTCTCGATGTGGAAGAATCTGTTTCGACTGATCACTTGCTTCAGCTCCTTTTCTGATGGGAAATACAATGGCAAGTTGAAGCTCTCTACTTTGGCCTTGCTTATGATCCCCTGCGTCCCCAAAATTCATTTTCAAAGTGATAATAGCCCTGCTTAATTCTTAGAACCAACTAGTGGTTTTCGCCAGCCAAATAGTGATTTTCCCCTCATTTTAATTTTTTTTTTTTATAATTTTTCGCGTGCAATTTCAGTATCTTACCATGTTTCTAACTGATGTTTAATCATTTCAAAAATAGATTTCAACTGCACAAATCCAACAAATATTAACATCATCGTAATAAAAATTATTTTTTTCATCTTGGGATAGACAGCGGAAACAACCAACAACATATCACACTACATGGTTTTCACTTGGAGATGTTATTTTTCATGAAAGTCGTTACATTCTTTGTAGCATGTATTTGTAGACAAAGCATTGCCACTTTCAAAATTTTACACTCCAAAATGATCTACTGAACGACTTGGTTACTTTTTTAAGGAGATCTCCTCTGAAATGACTCTTGTGAATGTACTAAGTTGGAATAATTAGTACATTCAAGCTAAACACGCTACCGCTATCCTTCATGAAACAAGCATTGGTAAAGCGAAGTTTGGTATAATTAGCATTGCCAAATTTTGTTAATCGTCCTGAAAAGCATAATTGCAATCTCTCTAATCTTATTCTTGCGTACGATCTTATACATCAAGTGTTACCCCATGCATGCAATTACGTACCGTATTGGCCATGTCCACAAGGCAAGAACCTATCAGCTCGAGCTCTGACCCTATGGTGGTCTGAGAATCATGAACCAAATCCGGCTCACCAGGCACGACCATAAATATCAATCCTCCACTGACCATCTCCTCCGCTCTCGCACTGAGAAACGCTTCCAGGTCTCTCCCGAACTGAGCGGAGTAAGCCCCGATGACCTCGGCGGGCGAGCTCACATAGTAAATTCTCTCTCCATTCCAAGCACGGGAAGACTTGTCCAATATCTCTTGTGGAACGCAGGACAGCCAGTGGAGCGCGCAGGATGAACATGCAAAGTGTAGGGATGCGGCCGGGAGGAGACGGCCATGGAATGACCCCGGGGCCGCCATGGTGTAGTACCGCCGCCTCTCGGGCTGGAGGTTGGCGAAAAGCATGTTGAAGTCATTGGTAGGGAGGTCGTTGAAGATGGCTTGGAACTCGATGGTACGAAATTGAGGTTGTTTGATGGGTTTGGTGAGTTCTAAGAGGCACCGTATTATGGTTTCAATGGCTTGAATGGATGTGAGTCCTGTGGAGCAACCAAAGTCTGCTATTCTGATGATGGGGTTTGGAGAGGATGAAGAGAGGTGATTGAGATCAAGGGTTGTGGGTAAAGCTTCCTTGATCATACTCATGGCTGCTGCAGCGACTCCTTTCTGTAGAATAGGGCAATATTAACGATTACTTTTGGAATACTTATTTCCATATGTCCAATCAAGACTCTTCCAAAACACATCCATATGTTTTGTAGATAGATTGTCGATTGTCCAGCCACTCTAACAATGTACGAGATGCAATGATTCTCCTAATATCTAACACATGCACTACCTCATGAAGTGATTGATAGGTGGAGGTCCACCCCATAATTAATAGTCACGGCTTGAGTACACCTTTTAAGGTTTGCCTTACTTGATCGATCAAGTTGAGTCTTTGCAAATGATTTTATGACAGTGATAGAGTTTGATGCAGCAGAACCGGGCGATGACATGAATATCGGAAAACACTAAATTTGCAAGCCAGAGTAGCATCTCAAAATCTAGCAAACTTGCGCGATAAGAGAGAAAATTCGCCAAATAAAGGTTATAAATTCTGAGATAATAGTGAGTAGAAGTGGATAAATGAGTAAGGACAATCTGATAATGAAATTTGCACGGAATTATGAGATCAAGAGGATTTTGAGGTTGGTGAACCAAATTATAATAAAATATTTAGGAAAATTTTAGTGAACCATATTATCGTACTAAAAAAATCATTTGTCTATTCCACCTAAAGTTTAAGCTAGTTATCTCGCATCCATATCTTTAGGCAGTGGTAAATGAGCATCTACACCTTGAAAGATATATCATCAAATTAGTGCTATGTTGGGACGCATATAGAAGCGCTTTGTCAATGAAACCAGTTTATACACGAGCTTTCTGTTCTAGTTCTTCAGTGAATGCAACATTTAAACAAGAGTTGGTATTCTTTTCACAGCTCGTAGAATAAAAAAGAGAAACGTCAAGCATGCTAAAACTTTTTTACAGAATTCAATCTACCGCGTGACGCTTTAAGAATTATAAAAAGTGACACGACCAAAACGATCTACAGACATTATAAATTATATTCATCTTGGATAGGAAATACCTGATAGGAGGAGTTCTGAGCATAACTATGAGGTCCGTTCCCTCCGTTCATGGCCATTGATTCAAAGATGCTAATCGTCCTCTCATCCTCCATTCTCTCTCTCTCTCTCTCTCTCTCTCTCTCTGCCTGTTTGCGCAGGTTGGGTCGTGCAATATATAGCATGCAACAAGGGTGCGGCTATGGTAGGGGAACATGAAATGTCAAGTTGAAAACGTGAAACACGGGCATTAGATCTTACGATTGTAAGCAAAGGAGAGGTTACCAAGAATAGAATTCTTTATATACTCTAATACTAATTAATTACCAAGTAAAGATCAAGCTAGCTATGCACAAAACAAAAGCACTTGCGGCAATTTAGTGATCAACTATATTTCTATTTACGTCATTAAAGTTACGTTACAATGACTCATGAGAACCCTAAGATTAAAATTGCTCATGGCCATGAGCTGATCTTAAGAGTCCTCTTGAGATCGATAACTTTGGTTAATCACGTGCGAGAAGTTAAACACAGAATGGCATAACAACATAGGCTAAGTGAAATCTAACATGTTTCCACCAGCTAACCAGCCAGAACATGTAAAGCCAAACGAATATCCTACCTTTCCATCTACAAGCATGCAGAGTCCATGCTTGCAGAGGTCATTCTAAAAGATCATTACTTGAGAATGCAGGGTTGGTCGCTAATTTGGTTAAGTTGGTGTTTTACTCGATTGGTCCAATCATATTCAAGCTGTCAGGTGTATTAGTATTTAGTACTACGATCAGTTGCAGCTATCTACTCTTCTAGTATTCCAGGCCAACTCACAGCAAAGGGAGAGCATTGGGGGTGAAAAGCTTGCATCTCAATATACAATCATGACTCTTCCAAAACACATCCATATGCTTTGTAGATAGATTGTCGATTGTCCAGCCACTCTAACAATGTACGAGATGCAATGATTCACTTAACATCTAACACATGCACTACCTCATGAAGTGATTGATAAGTGGAGGTGCACCCCATAATCAATAGTCACCGCTTGAGTACACCTTTTAAGGTTTGCATTACTTGATGGATCAAGTTGAGTCTTTGCAAATGACTTTATGACAGTGATAGCGTTTGATTCAGGCGATGACATGAATATCGGAAAACACTAAATTTGCAAGCCGGAGTAGTAACTCAAAATCTAGCAAACTTGTGTGATAAGAGAGAAAATTCGCCAAATAAAGGTTATAAATTCTGAGATAACAGTGAGTAGAAGTGGATCAATGAAGAGAGAGCCAAAGTTTAAAGAAAGGCTGAGATAGGACAATCTAATAATGAAACTTGCACGGAACTATGAGATCATGGGTATTTTGAGGTTGGTGAACCAAATTGCAATAAAATATTTAGGAAAATTTTAGTGAACCATATTATCGTAATAAAAAAAATCATTTGCCTATTCCACCTAAAGTTTAAGCTAGTTATCTCGCATCCATAACTATAGGCAGTGGAAAATGATCATCTACTCCTTGAAAGATGCATCATGAAATTAGTAATATGTTGGGACACATATAGAAGCGCTTTGTCAATGAAGCCAGTTTATACACGAGCTTTCTGTGCTAGTTCTTTAGTGGATGCAACATTAAACAAGAGTTTGTATGATTTTCACATCCAAACAAAGAGAAATGTTTAGTGAGGTTGAGCCTTACCATGGCTGAGCAAGCATGCTAAAACTTTTTACACAATTTGATATATCACGTGACGTTTCAAATTATATAAAGTGACACGACCAAAACGATCTACAGACATTATAAATTATATTCAGAGATGCTAATCGTCCTCTCATCCTCCACTCTCTCTCTCTCTCTCTCTCTCTCTCTCTCTCTCTCTCTCTCTCTCTCTCTCTCTCTCTCTCTCTCTCTCTCTCTCTCTCTCTCTCTCTCTCTCTCTGCGCAGGTTGGGTCATGCAATATATAGCATGCGACAACGGTGTGGATTTGGTAGGGGAATATGAAATGTCAAGTTGAAAACATGAAACACGTGCATTAGATCTTAGTACGATTGTAAGCAAAGAAGAGGTTACCAAGAATACAATTCTTTATATACTGTAATACTAATTAATTACCAAGTAAAGATCAGGCTAGCTATGCACAAAACAAAAGCACTCGCAGCAATTTAGTCAACTGACTATATTTCTATTTACGTCATTAAAGTTTAGTTGCAATGACTCATGAGAACCCTAAGATTAAAATTGCTCGTGGCCATGAGCCGATCTTAAGAGTCCTCTTGAGATCGATAACTTTGGTTAATCACGTGCGAGAAGTTAAACATATTGGTTTACTTAATGATCGAGGGGATTTGTAAATAGTTTAAATGCACGGCATATGTTCACCCGGCCTACCCTACCATCTATCGGCGGCCGTCCGTGTTACAGCTGCCCGAGGAGGAACTACATGATCATAAATAGGAATTCTACAATGATAAATAGAATCCTCATAAAAGTACCACTAGATCGAGCACCGGTTATTTTGTATCTAGCCAAAATCTTAACTAAAAGAATGATTAATTTGAGGATATTTTGAGTTTACTTTGGGGCGGATTTGGTAGGGGGACATCAAAAGCCAAGGTAAGAACGTGAAACGTTCATTTGATCTTTACCATATTTAGCAAATGAGATTACCAACTCAGAAGTAAAGCTCATGTTAGCCATGCACAAAACTACCTAAAAGCATTTCAGATTGGTAATCAATATATCCAAAAGAAAGTCAGCTTTTGCTCTTCATATAAATGTTTGATCTTTAAGTAACGACACCACGTAACAAGGGATGATCATCATTAATCTCGGCCACATTTGACTATTGCCAAGTCACGTAAACAGGACAAGTCTTCATTAAAGTGAAATTGAACAGGAGGTGTGTATAAGTGTATCCTATAATCACTGAGCCATCCAATTCTTAAGAATAAAGTCAAAAAGCATTTTGTTCACGGATACCGACTGCCTTTGGGAATGGCTTTCCCGAAGGCCTATGGGTCTCTAAAGGCCCTTGACCAAATGTTGAGACTTTGGAAAATTTTTTAGGAGAAATTTGGGGAAATGCAATGCATTTCCAAAGAACTTTAAAGTATCTTAGCCCATCGCAGGTCTATAGCAGTTTTGGGCTTTAGAATTTTCGAAACGTTGATACATTTTTTTTTTCAATTTTGCCCTCGACAAATTTTCGAAATTCTGAAAGCACCTTCACCACCAACCACCTCACACAGCGATACTAGCAAGTGCACTCTCCAGTGCACATAACCCGAATAGTCTTCGTTGAAGTGAAATAAGAGTGTTAGAAGAGCAGGAGGTATCCATAACGCCAATAAGTGTATTTCTTAATCGCTAGGGGGCAGAGGATATCCAATTCTAAGGAATATAGTTGAAAGGATTTTGCTTACGAAAATCGACGGATTAAATTTGCTTTCTTTTGGTCAAAGTTAGAATTGATTTCGCAGCATTGAAGACAATGCCCAAAACTCAAGTTCAAACCGATGATACAACCCCACTACCAACATTGCAGCTCATTCCGCAAAAGAAAGTGAAACATATAATTGCAAATAGCAAGCTTAATGAACCATAATACACTGAGAGAGAAAGAAAGACTTAATTAAAAGATAAAAGTTCTTTATTTATTTAATTTCGAACTTGATCCACCACTCCTACGTCTTACTTCAGCTCAACTCATCAACAAGACCTCTCATTTCTTACCCTTGGAGCTCTCATGGAGACCAGCAAAGTAAACCTGTGGGTTAGCCTCGAACGATTCCCTCGAAATATGCACCGAACCTCCAGCTCCCGGCGCAACCATTGTTCCTCCACTGCCGACACCTCTTATTGCAGCTCCGCCACCACCGCCTGCACCTGTTGGTCATCCTCAGCTGCCACCACTGCCCTTTTCGCCCACCCCGCCACCGCCCTTAGCGCTGCCGCCTACTTGGCCGTCCATGCCTTCGACCGGGCATCTGACTAGCTTGTTGTGATCTTCTGTGGAATCTGATGAGAGACTATATGCGAATGAGTGAAGAGGCCAAGCTCGTGAGCCGCTATTTATAGAGCCGCGGTTGATAATTTCGGGATTGCGATTACTTTGTTTGTTGGGTCATCCTTGAAGATTCAACCGGCATAAATGCTCAACGCATGCGTGCATGGACGATATGAATATAAGGATTTACAGGAACAGAGAACAGAAAAAACGGGAGTGATTAACTACGTACGCATGTTACCGAGTCATAAGAATCTGCTAAACAACATTAATCAAGCAACCATCTGTGGGGTTATCGGCGAGACTTTAACAGTGTCATTTAGAACGAGGTCGAAGAATGAGAGGCGACGTTCAAATTACCGACCATTTGTTCCCTTTCCATGCATGCATACTTGCTTAGCCAACATGGTTCGCCAGTCCGTTGACCTGCCGGAGTTAGTGTCTCTGAAAAAATACCTATGTTCCATGCAGGACAAAAGAGGAAGGTCGACGAGAAAGAAACGTCAGGGAAGATGACGATGTCGTCGTCCAAGAAGATATGGGGGAGTTAGTGGATGGAGTCGTGGGCGAGAATATGTGGTGTTGTAGAAGATGAGTTTGATTGGGACAATAGTCTTTTAATCGTTTCATTCGTAATCTCGCCAACCGCATAAAAATATGACATATCCGAAAAATAGCCCCGTCTTATATTGTTCATATCGATATATCTTGCTGTGTACACATGTCCACATTCATTCTAGATAAAAGGTTTTTCATGTAAGCAGCATGCTTGTTATTGAGATTTGGCTCGATATGTTTTGCATGGAAACTCGTCGGTTTAATTGTTATTATAGTCTTGTAATACGACTATAATAATTTATATTATGAAACAATCAACCACAATAGTATGTTCGATACTTGATCAATTACATAATTGTAGAATCACAGTTACAATGATTTGCATAACTCGTCAAATACAAACTATTTTCTCAGTTAAAGTAATTCAATAAGGAATTTAAAAATGGTTTAGTAGTTGGTTGTTATTTCACAATAGTTATATGTTAGGAAATTTCAAAAAAAAAAATCAAGCAGGTCCGACCCATTTTGAACTTTAACATGCTCAAGCTCAAATGTCCATATCAAATGTCCATATCAAAAAAATTAAATGAGCGCAGAATCCCAATGCGGGTCTATTCCAGTCGGGAAAAGTACCAAAAAGATTTTAAACTTATTGCATTCGTATCAATTCAGTCCTAAACATTTTCTTATTTGTACCAATTCAGTCCATTCGGTCAATTTAGGTTGGAAATAGCTGATGTGGATGCTTGGCACAATCAGCACTAACATTGATAATTTTTAATATTTTTTTCTTTTTTATTCCTTTTTTTTTGCTTGCCTTCTCCTTCCTTGGGCTTGTGGTCGGTGGCCGGCCAACCACAAGCGAGGACTGGCGAGGGCGAGGGCTGGACCCTTGTGGCCTAGGCAAGGGCCGCCCTTGCCGGATCTAGTGAGGGCTAGACCCTCGCTTAGGCCGCGAGCCACAAAAGCGGCCCTCCCTTGTGGTCGGCGAGGACCGCGACACCCTCGCCGGCACTTGCCTTTGACCGGTGGCTGGCCGCCGGCCATAGGCCCAAGGAAGGAGAAGGTGGGGAAAAAAAAGAAAAAAGGAAAAAAAATATTAAAAATTCAAAAAATTATTAAAACGTGTCCACGTCAATACCAATCGTACCATGTAGAACGGTTGGCGTCTATGTCAGCGACTTCCGATCTAAATTGGTCAGATAGACTGAATTGGTATCAATGTGAAAATGTTTAAAATTAAATTGATCTAATTAATAGATTTATAAAAGAATTGGTAACAATGTAGTAGGTTTAGGACTTTTTTTGTTGTTTTCCCATTCCAGTCCCCTTATCAGATAACTAGCCATGGTCCCTCCTTAGAAGCATCATGAGAATGGGAACTAAGGCTCCATTTGTTTCGCGGAGTATATTTTCTAGGAAAACATGTTTCACCGTTTGATTCGCCTAGGAAAATGAATTAATGGAAAATGTTTTTCTAGTCAACAGAAAACCCATGCTTAAATTCAAGATAATTATTTTTATAAAATCAAAAATTATTTTTCAAAATATGATTAGATATCGGCGCTTGAATCCGAAACTCTACGTTTAGGCACGATTAACTCCGATGATGGTTCTTGGGCTATGTAGCACCAACATGTCCAAAAGGGCAGCGTTTTGGACGCATCCGATACGATCGGACATGCTTCGAGACATGGTCAACAGGTGTCGGACATTCAACATGTGGTCAAAGGGCTAGACACGCCAGCGACATGCAAGTCCCTTCGTCATCGAGAGAGAGATGAGCGTGACGATGAACTGAGAGAGAGAGAGAGAAAGAGAGAGAGAGATGAGCGTGGGGGTGATGAAGAAGAAGGTGCAGAGGAAGTTCAAGATGAGAGGGTACACTCTCGAGGTGGACACCCTCCATGCCATCATCTCCTTCGCGTCCTACTTCACCGGCACCAAGGACGCCCTCTCGAATCCCTGACCTCTCGCTGCTCCGTTTCATGTTTTGATTTTCTTTCGGTGCAGAGAAATTAGGGTTAGGTGACAGGAGAATAGAAATGGCCTGAAGTGATGGTCACGGGGAAGACACGATATTAATGGTGATTTAATTTTCACCCTTTTCCCCTTCCTCCTCTTTTCCCTTTTTTCAAGGTTGAAATAGGCTGGCTCTAGCATGGGGAAATGGAACATCCAGAACAGCTACGATAATGATGCTCTATTTTTTCCCTCCAAGGCGGACTACTTCCTCTCTACCTCGTTCTAGGAGCTCGACTTCCCAGCCTTATTTATTTATGACAAGCTTCATAAATAAATTGGCTTTTTCTTATGATATATTGGATGTGTTTAGGAAAGTTCCTAATGTCAAGTGGCTCGTTTGGTTAACATCTAAAAATTGACTTTTTTATTATTTATTTACTTATGAATTTTAATTAAATTTAAAATTAGATAATTTATCGTATATATATAAAAATATATATTTAATATATAATATGTCCCAACTTGTTAGAATTCTCTATTCTTTGAAAAATCACGTGTCGCGTGTCGTGTCCTATCGGTGCTACATAGGTTCCTAGGTCCCTGATATTAGGACTAAGTTTCTGGCTCTCGGGCCTGGGTCAATCGATGTCAGGCCTGGTCCATCAATGTTAGGCTTGGGACTCTAGTGCCTATGCCTAAATCCACATCACTCAAGCCCAAGTCCATCAACGCTAAGCCCAGGCCCCTGACTCTCGCACTTGGGTCCATCGAGGTAGGGCCAAAAATCCTTGTGCCTGTGTCCAATGCCAAGGCACTCAAACCCGAGTCCACAAAGGCCGAGCTCAGAATCCCGATACTCCAGCTTAGATCCCCAACACCCAAGCTCGTGCCCACAAATGCTATGCCCAGGTCCATTGAGACTAGGCTTGGGACCCCAGTGCCGATGCTCATGTCCATCGAGGCCGTGCTTGGGACCTAGGTGCCCTTATGTTGATTCCCAAAGCCTGGATTGAGGTCCATCAAGGCAATACTTGAGACTCTAGTGCATGTACCCAATTGCCTACACATACCAAGCAGCAAAAAATATTTTCTAGTTGATTTTCAAGTTTTGACCAAATATTGGAAAATATTGTCATTTTCCTAGAAAATGACTTCTTGAAAAACATTTTCTAGAAATATCAAAATGTTAGTTACTTACATTGTCTATCATTTCAAAATTTTCCACTTAATATCTCTCTTCCACGCACATGCACACAGGCGTGCGGCAAGGTAATGCCAGTCTCATGGAGGCAACAATCGATCGGAAAAGGTACATCGACCATCTGGCACTCACCAATCTCTCTATAGAAAAATTACCATCCTTATAATGTGTCTACATAGTATTAGAAATCTAAACACATTTAGTCATTACTCTTCTTGGGAAACTAGACAAATATCCGTCGCTCTGATCATATTGCACATGAGTGGAGGCTCGCACGTACCATTCATGCTTTCCATGATTCCAAAGGCGTGATCTTATTCATTAGAAAATTATTTTGTTAAAATCTTGGCACTGTTAAAGTAACAGCACGTTGTAAGCATTTTGCTTTCAAAATTTCCGATCATTCCCCATAATGGACGCATAGTCTTGGTTGCCATGTCATCCTGGCATTCGAGACGTCGCCATGTCTTCTTTGTACCATCTGTCACGTTAACTAGTCGCGAGCTATTGATCGGCGATCTCAAATAAAAAAGTTTCATCCTTATTAAGTCGATTGGATTGGTAAATGGAAAGCATTAGGTTTATTTGATAGCCGATATATAATAATATCTACCAAGGCGCTAGAAGATGTTTTCACTTCATTATTTAGGAAATTCTAAAAATATTGGAGGTGCCAAATTAGGCATGGATTTACAAAATAGTTTTTAATTAAAGGTGATTTTCGAACGTGATCATATGGGACCGAGTTTTAAGGTCGAACACAACTTGTTGCCCAAACCGGCCTCAAAGAAAGAGGAATTCTATTAATATGTGTTCGAAGGGTACTTTGTTGAACAATTTGAAACTGAAAGTTTTGTCAACTGTTCTTTTAATTTTAACAAATCATTTCTAATAATCCATAAGAGAATAAGCTTTTTCTCAACTTTTTGCTCTTCATATTATTATTTATTCTTTAAAGAACGACGACACTACGTAGAAAACCATCATTGATCTCAACCAGGTTTAACTATTGCCAAGTCAAATAACAAGGACAAGTCTTCATTGAAGCGTAGGTATCGGTACCGCCGATAAGTGTGTTTCATAACAAGTAGGTCATCAAATTCTTAGGAAGATAGTTGAAATGATTTTGCGAAGGAAAATCGAAGGATTAAATTGACTTTCTTTCGGTTAAAATACAGAATTGATTTCGTAGGAGTGAAGACAACACCCAAAAACTCGGGTTCAAACCAATAATGCAATCCCACTATCCACACTACATTGCATCTCGTTACGCAGAACAAAGTGAAACATATAATTGCAAAAGCAAAGCTTGATCAACCATATACTAGAGAGAGAGAGAGAGAGAGAGAGAGAGAGAGAGAGAGAGAGAGAGAGAGAGAGAGAGAGAGAGAGAGAGACTTGATTAAAAGATAAAGGTCTTTATTTATTTAATTTCAAACTTGATCCACCACTCCTACATCTTACTTCAGATCAACTCATCAACAAGCCCTCTCATTTCTTTCCCTTGGAGCTCTCGTGGAGACCAGCAAAGTAAACCTGTGGGTTGCTCTCGAACGATTCCCTTGAAATATGCACCGCACCCCCGGTTCCCGGAGCAACCATTTTTCCTCCGCTGCCGCCACCTCCCTTCGCAGCCCCGCCTGCATCTGTTGGTCCTCCACCGCGAACACCACTGCCCTTTCCACCCCCTCCGCCGCTGCCCTTATCGCCACCGCCTACTTGACCGTCCATTGCTTCGATCGGGTATCTGACTAGCTAATTGTGATCTTCTGGGGAATCTGAAGTGAGACTATATGCGAATGAGTGAAGAGGCCAAGCGCATGAACCGCTATTTATAGAGCCGGGGTACGTTGATAATTTTGTGATGGTGATTTCTTTGTTTCTTGGTCATCCTCGGAGATTCAACCTTCATAAAAGCTCTACGCATGCGTGCATAGAGGACTGGGATCAGAGGATTTACAGGAACAGAGAAAAGAAAAAAAAACGGGAGTGATTAACTACGTACGCATGTTACCGAGTCATGAGAATCTGCTAAACAAACATTAACTAAGCAACCATCTGCGTGGGGTTATCCGCGAGACTTTAAGAGTGTCATTTTTATGAAACTCGAAGAAGTATGCTTGGAAAAATAGCGTGTCTTATATTGTTCATATCGATATATCTTGCTTTGTACACATGCCCACGTTCATTCAAGATAAAAGGTTTTTCTTGTAAGCAGTATGCTTGTTATTGAGGTTTGGCATGATATATCTTTGCCTCGAAACTCGTTGGTTTTATTCTTATCCTCTAATATAAAGTACACCCGCTTTCTCGATTTGGTTCTTCAACTTTTGCGAAATAGAATTTGAGAGGTCATTATCCAGCTAGCCACTAAACTCGCTCTTCATGCGGAATTTTATTATAGTGTTGTGAAACAATCCACCGCAACAGTATATTCGATACTTGATCAGTTACATTATTGTAGAATCATAGTTACAGCGATTCGCATACCGCTTGTGAGGTCCGAGCCAAAACTTTTTCAGTCCCCTTTCAGATTGCTAGCCATGGCCCAATTCTTGAAAGCATCACGAGGATGGAAACTAAACGGAAAATGTCATTTATTTGCATTGTTTCTCATTTTAAAATCTTTCAAAACAAAAATTTCCACTAAATATCTAGCTATAAAAAAACAAGGATTTTGCCACGGAATTTAGCGACGGAAAATTCTTCGTCGCTAATTTGTGACAAAAAATAAATCCGTCGCAAATTAGCGACGGAAAGTTTTCGTCACTAATTTGTAACGGAATTTGCCACGAAATAAAAATTCGTCGCAAATTAGCAACGGAAAATAAATTCGTCGCAAAAATAGCAATGGAATTTGCGACGGAAAATAAATCCGTCGCAAATTCATTTAGCGACTAATTTTGCCAAATTTTTCGTCGCAAAATTCGTCGCTAAAACCTTATTTTTTGTAGTGTTCTAAAATTCAAATTAGATAAGAAGATCTATATTAGATAATCTCTTAAAATGTGCTGGTCCCAAATAAGCCTTTTTTAGATTCAATAGGTGCATATCTTATCTTATTTTTTTTCAAGACTTAAATATAAATAACACAAATATCTATTTAGTTGAATATAATGGTTTCCTCCGCACGTAACTCTTATGTATGCGTAAATATATGGGTAGATAAATTATAGCAATTTTCAAATAGATCGGAATCGGGTGGATGTATGAAATGTAAAGTCAATATATCTAGGAGATCATATAAAAGAGATATTCTTATTTAGATCTAACCAATTTGATCTAACCAATTAGATGAATTACTTCTAAAGAGTTACATTCGAATGATGAGTGAATAGAGGGCATGCATGCTATTAGAGAAATATTTAGAAAATTCCCCATATTTCTTTTAATTGATTGTAATTGATATTTTCCCTTTTAGATAGTCATCCTATAAAACCGATAAATAAGTTCATGTACTCTTCATTGGACAATAATATATATATTGTTCTTAATTTTTTTATCACATTATTGACTTGGTATCAGAGCCCTATTGTTATTTGAGAAAGTGTCAATCGACTTTGTTTGTAACAACGACATCCACATCAGTCATGTTTCTACATAGTGTTCATAATGCTAGTCGCATCGGCCCATTTCGCAGCAACCTCTCGTAGTTGTTTGACTTCCTCTGCTGCTCTAATAAAAAAAAAAAAAACATCACCAGACTTGCTGCCCTTAGACAAATTAGATCATGACATTTACTAATTCGTCAAATATGAGTAATGTGTCATTGTATGTAAAAGTGTAGAAGCATATCTACTCAAGGTTCCAACGGAATTAGCGACGGATTCAAAAAATTGGTTGGTATAAACATTTCCGTTGCTAATTCCGTTACAAATTAGCGACGGATTTGAAAAAATGGGCGCCATGTGCCGCGAAGATCACTTCTGTCTCAAATTAGCGACGGAAAATAAATTAGTCGCAAATTAGAAACGGAAAAATAAATCCGTCGCAAATTTGCGATGGAAAAATAAATTTGCGACGGAAAAATAAAATAAATCCGTCGCAAGGAAATAAATCTGCGATGGATTAGAAAATACCCTTTATTTTTGGAATTCGTCGCAGAATCCGTTGCAAATTTGCGATGGAAAAATAAATCCTTCGCAAAATCCGTTGCAAATTTGCGACGGAAAAATAAATCCGTCGCAAATTTGCGACGAATTGGAAAATACCCTTTATTTTTTGAATCCGTCGCAAATAAATCTGTCGCAAATCTACGACGGAAAATAAATCCGTCGCAAATTTGCGATGGATTGGAAAATACTCTTTATTTTTGGAATCAGTCGCAAATTATAAATTCGTCATAAATTTGCCACAGATTTGACCAAAACAAAGGAAAAATTCCCGCCCATTTGACTTAAAAAAAAGAAAAATTCTCGCCCAACAGTCCTTTTCCCCCCTTCTCCCTCTTCCTTTTTCTTCTTCTTCTCTTCTTCCTCCTCATGCGCACGTCCATTGCTCCGCCTACAACTCACCGTCGGGACCCCACCGCCGCGCGCCGCCGTCACTCGTCTGGTTGCCGCGTCGTCGTCCGGCTGTCAGGCTCCACCCGGCCGCCGCGCCACCGCCGTCGCCCCTCGATCATGCCTCACCCCGAGCCAACCGCGAGTGCAACCTTCTGCCCAAACCAGCAACCGCTGCTCGTCACCCTATCAGCCGCACGCCGTCCGCCTTGCGCCGGCTCTCGTCCTACCGCCCGTCACTGACGATGTCGCCGTCCGCTGCCGTGCTTTTCCCCCCTTGGTCGGCCGTCTTCCACTTCCCTTTGTGCGAGCACGGCCCTTCGCTAGCGTCGCGTTGAGCCACTTGCCCGGCGTTATCCAGTTGCCTGCAACGCCGCCATACCGCTCCCGACCGCCGTCCAGTCATCGCACGCCATTGCCATCAACACTGACCCCCCTTTTCTTGCCGTGCCCTCTGTCCTGGCCAACCCGTCGTCGCCAGAACGCCAACCCGTCGTTGCCAACCTGCCAACCGTCGTCGCCGTCGCTCTCCTTCTCACTACCTGACACCGTCGTCGTCGCCCAGCAGCCGCTTGTCACCATCGCCGCTCCCCCAACTCGCCATCATCATCGTCACGCTCACCCAACCAGCCCAGCCGCTCGCCCGGCCACTCGCTTGGCCGAGCCTACCGCCATCCCAGCCACTGCCTCGGCCACTCGCCGCTCACCTGGCCTCTTCCCGGCCGTGCCACTTGCCCACTCGTCGCTTAGCTGCCTAGGCCGTCGCCCGTCGCCGTGCCTTGCTCGCCCAACCACTTGCCCTGCTGTGACCGAGCACTTAGCCCGTGGCCAAGGGCCGTGCCGACGACCGTGCTGAGGCATCGCTCTTTGGCCGACCGTTGTGCCGACCGCCGCGTCGAGCCTGTTAAAGCTGCAGTTACTCCATTATTTAATTAATGTTAAATATAAATTCTAGAAATTAATTTTGCTTTTAATTAGATTTAAAATCCAAATCGTCCATAAACAATATTCGTCGCACACTTTATCGCTAAAGAATTAATAAAAAATCATTACTAAATCCGTTTCGGACCAACGTTTGTGGCAAAAGTCAAAATTTGGAATGGCAAATTAGTGACGAATTTCACCACGAATCAGTTGGTCGCAAATTAATGACCAAAAAAAAAATCATCAAAAATTAACGACGAATTTTACCACGAATACATTTCGTCGCAATTTTTAGACCAAAAAAAAACATTTCGTCGCAATTTAGAGACCAAAATAAAATTTCGTGGCACATTAGCGACGAATTTTGCCATGAATAATTAGCAACGAATACAGTTTTTGGCTAATTTGTGACGAATTTTGCGACGAATACAGTTCGTGGCTAATTTGCAACGAATACAGTTCGTGGCTAATTTGCGACGAATTTTGCAATAAACAATTAGCAACGAATACAGTTCGTGGCTAATTTGTGACGAATTTTTTGCGGCGAATAAAGTTCGTGGCTAATTTGCAACGAATTTTTTTTCATTGCAAATTAGCGACGAAAATTGATATTTTCCGTCGCTAAATTTTGTGACGCCGAATTAGCAACGGATTTTTTTCCATTGCAATTCGTTTAGCGATGAATTTTTTCAAATTTTTCGTCGCTAAAACGTTGTTTTTTTGTAGTCTCTCACCCGCAAATGCACACACGTACAGGCGCACGGCAAGGTAATGGCAGTCTCATGGAGGCAGCGATCGATCTGAAAAGGTACATGGCCTATCTGAAATTCACCAGTCTCTCTATAGGAAAACTAGCATCCTTATAATGTGTATAAATATTATTAGAAATCTAAATACGTATAGTCAAGTATAGAAATTCATCCTGTTAGGTTGACCGGTTTGGTTATGGAAAGATAAGATTTTGACAGCCGATTTACATAATAATATTTGCCAAGTCACTAGAAGGTGCTTTAATTTCGTTATTAAGAAATTTTAATCGTATGCCAACATAGGCATGGATTAACAAAACACTTTTTAATTGAAGGTGATCTTTGAACGGGCTCATTTTGGACCGAGCCTTGAGGCCGGACATAATTTGTTGCCCTAACCTACCATTAAAGAAAAGCGAACTCTATTAGTTAAGTGTTCAAAGGGCACTTGTTGAACAATTCGAAACCGAACATTTTGTTTTTTATTCTCAATAAATCATTCTTAATAATCCTAAGAAAATCAGCTTTCTGTCAATTGTTACCTCTTCATATTGTTCAATCTTTAAAGAAAGACACCCTATAACAAACGTTGATCATCTACTAAATTCACTTGATTATGGTCAAAAGTTTAAATTAATTTCGTAAGATTTAAGATCATGACAAAAAACTCAGGTTCAATAGTTAATAGAAAGCTGGATGAAGAACCCTGTAACAGAGAGAGAGAGATAGAGAGAGAGAGCGAGACTTGATAAAGAGATAAAGGTGTTGATTTATTATATTCAAACTTTTTTCAACACTCCTAGATCAAACTTTAGTCAACTGATCATCGCAATCTCTCTCATTTCTTCCCCTTGGAGCTGTCGTGGAGACCAGCGAAGTAACCCTGCGGATTACTCTCGAACCAACCCCTAGAAATATGCTCCGAACCCCCACTTCCCGGCGCCACCATCATGCCTCCGCTGCCGCCGCCTCCTTTCCCGGCCCCGCCTCCACCTCTCGCTCCTCCTCCGCTACCACCACCGCCCTTTCCGCCACCCCCGGCGCCGCCCTTGCCGCCTCCGCCTCCTTTGCCGCCCATGTCTTCTTCTTCTATCGGGTGATGACTAGCTAGTTGGGATCTTCTGTGGGTTCTAAAGAGAGGCTATATGTGAATGAGTGAAGAGGCCAAGCGCATGAGCCACTGTTAGTAATTTCGCGACTGTGATTTCTGTGGTTTTTTTTTTTTTTTTTGGTAAAGATGATTTCTGTGTTTGTTGGGTCATCCTCGAAGATTCAACCGTCATGAAAGCTCTACGCATGCGTGCATGGAGGATAGGAATAAGAGGATTTACAGGAGCAGAGAACAGAAAAACGGAAGTAATTAACTACGTACGCATGTTACCGAGTCATGAGAATCTGCTAAACAACATTAATTAAGCAACCATCCATGTGGGGTTATCCGCGAAACTTTAAGAGTGTCATTTAGAACGAGCTCGAAGAACGCGAGGTGACGTTCAAATTACCGACCATTTGTTCCCTTTTCATGCATGCCTACTTGCTTAGCCCACAGGGTTCGCTCGTCCGTGGATCTGCTGGAGTTAATGTATCTGAACAGATACCTAGTCTCATACAGGACAACAGAGGAGCGTCGACGAGAGTGAAATGTAAGGGGAGATGATGATGATGATGATGATGCTGTCGTCTGAGAACAAATGCGGTGATGCAGAAGATGAGTCTCTTGATTCATTTCATTCATAAATCCAGCAGCTTCGTAGAACATTACGTTATGTGAAAAATAGCACGTCTTCCAAAATGCTCATATCGATGTATCTTGCTCTGTATACATGGCCTCATTCATTCGAGATGACTGGTTTTTCTTTTAAGCAGTATGCTTATTATCGAGATTTGGCGCGGTATATCTTGCATTGAAACTCGTCGGCTTAATTTTTATCCTCTACGTAAAGTACGTCACTTTTCAATTACATTCTTCAACTTTTCCGCAACAGAATTTTGAAAGATCATATATCCAACTAGCCACTGAACTCGCTTTTCATGCATAATTTGATTGATAGTTGTGCAATATGACTGTAATAATTTATCTTTTCAAATAATCTATAACAACAGTATATTAGGTACATAATCGACCTGTTTATTGTAGAATGACGGTTATAATGATTCGCATAACTTGTCAAATACAAACTATTTTCTCAGTTAAAATAACTTACAAGGAATATAAAAACATTTTTAGAAGGTTTAGTAGTTTGCTTAGCATTTCACAATAGGTATATATCAAGAAACACCAACGAATAAAGACAACTTCATTGAGAGCAAAGATTTTCATTCTCTTTTTTTGCATGTTTCTTTGAGAACAAGAAGCGGAGCTTGAGAGCTGGAAAATACGAGCAAACCTTGATAAATGGTTGGTCAAATTTTGCGATTATGAGGTGATTTGCTTAGTAAATTCAAAGGGATGCAGAAATTGTCTCATCTCGTATCTGTTCGTTCTCGATTAGATTTCAAAAATAGAATCAACTTACATGTAGATATGTATGCTTATATTTTATATTCGTTCGAGTTTGGGAAATAGTGCGAAGGCAACTTAAATTAACAAGCATGTAAATAAATTGGCGAGAATGTAACGCTTCCTATTAATGAGATATAAGTGAATATTTGTCAAGGCAACTTTGTTTGGCAGATCCGTGAATATATGATTGTGACATTAGGGCTGAACACTAGCCAGACCTCGAGGTGTTTTCCGGCATGACACGAAAAGACTAGGCCATTCAAAGAGCGGTTCGGGTCAAACTACACCGGTCCGGTTCGGGTCCCAAATTTTTATTTTTCTTATCAGAAATGAAAAACTACCATACTTGTTATTGTATTTCTAATGTCATTAACATGTTACTGCATTCGAATGTATAAATTGCATTCGAACAAATAAATATCTCGCACCTCAACTTCAAGGATTATAACTTTTGATCTAGATTAAAAGTTACGAAACTTGTAAGAACGATTTCAAAAGCTCATCCAGAGCTCGAGGGGAGGCTGTTTTCAGCCTTGAAATTCACTTTTTTGACATATTTTTGGCCACTTTTCACTATTCAACCCTTTCCACCTGTTGACGCTATTGAGGAAATTTCATAATAGATTTTGAAGTTAACAAAATTATCCGTGTTAATATTATAAGTCTGACACGTGCTTTGAAGTATTTTGATCCAGATAGATATATTCTGAAAATGGCTATTTCGAGAGAACTAAACTTTCCGGACACTCAGATTTTACGAGAACTAGACGGAAAATTTCAAACTTTATGACTTTCAGAACGAGAAGTTTAGACTTTACTAAAAAAGTCACTCAGACGATATATTAAATAGATGAAGAACTTTAGACTCTATTTCTGAAAGGGTCAAACCTTACTTAAGACCTACATTGACTTAAGTTTTGAATGTGAAGCAAGAACCAAAATTTATTCAGAACAAACATAATGATTAGTGATTTGGCGTGAATTTCACAGAAAAAAAGTTTTGATTGACTCAATCTTAAAAAGATATAATTGATTGACAATCAAACATTAAGGCAAATGTATGTATGTATGTGTGTGTCTATATATATATATCACAACGGATACAGTTCTACTTATGGAAACTAAGATTCTGGTTGTATAGGTGGCCAAATTCAGCGAAATTCAGATTTGTCAACCAAAAGCTGCTCAATCAATTTTATATAAATCTATTCAAGTTGAAGATTGGAAGATAATCCTTTGAAGACTGTCCAACGGCTAGTTTGGAAGTAGAGGAGTATAAAAGAAGATTAACGAGAAGCATAAGGTAATGAACGAAATCAATAATCAATAAATCCAAAATCTGAGCATACTCCAATTCTACTGCTTATTTTTCCTAAGCCAAACACTGAAATCTTGAGGAATATTTTGTAAGAGTGATTGTGTGAGATAGAGAGTTCTATCATTCACCAAGTGATATCATTCAAAACTTGTAATCATTTTTTATCATATAATGAAATTTAACTGGTAGGCTGTTGGCATAGAAAAGTGGATGTAGGTTTGATCTAAGCCGAACCACTATAATTTCTTATGTGCAGTTTCTCTATCCTTAAACTCTTATTCTATCTTTTATATTGCACACTAGCACATTATCTATAAAGTCTGTTCAAAATCTGAATGTCTTTCAAACTTTAATCTTGATAATTTGTTTCCATTTTAAAAATTGATCAAAAGTTTTAGATTACTTATTCACCCCCCATTTAAGTAATCATTGCTAGCTATGTCAGACGCCGGGCCCAAAATCTAAGCCTAAACATAAAGAAGCGAATGGCCCAAATCAAGCTATAACAATAAAATTAACCGATAAGGCCCACCCAACAGAACGCTTAAACAAGCCTATCGATCATGAAGGTCATAATAATAAATTTGACCCACGAAGCCCCGTCGATAGAATGCTTCAAAATTAAAAAAGAAATTCATCCTCATTCGATCGATTGATTTGGTAACAAATAAGTACAGGGTTTTGACAGCCTATAAAGATTTCTATCTGGGTGACAGAAGAAGCAGCGTAGGCCTCCCAAAAGGTAATGGAGGCGCGCAAAAGTTTCTCCGGGCCAGATGGAGATTGGCCCTCGAGTGCAAAAGGCATAAGGGAGCTCGACTGTGAGCCTGATCTTGCAAATATTTCGATTCCCGCAAATGATGACGCTATAGCTTCAAGCCCACTAATTCTCACCGGTGAAATAACAGCGTGGGTTCGAGTGACACTTCACCCCCTTAAACCACAACTCATCCGTCGGTGCATATTGGGGTTGTTTCGGTACTTTTTGGGACCACAAAATTTTTTTTCCAAAACGTGTTCCTACTCAGTCCTAGTCAAAGCCCCAAGCAAAGCAAGTGGGGCTGGGGCTTCCTCCGGGTAGCGTCCGCGGACAGCCGGCCCCCGCGTGGTCTTAACCGAAGCTTCCTTTTACGGTCAACTTTGGACAACTCTATCATACTCTTACTTTTCCGCTGTCTTCCCTTCCGTTCTCGTAAAAGTCTCGGATTTCATTATCAAAGATGCTAACTAGAACCCCAAAAAGAATAAAAGATGAAGATTGATTACAAAATGGAATCTCTTATTTTTCTTGCGTTTAGACAATAAAGACAAGTTAGGATAACAGTCGCCGAACAAAAAGACAGTTGGAATGAAAAGAATCTTCAGCAAACAAGTAACCGAGTGGAATGATAATCATTTGATTAGATTAGAGTTCAACTGTTCAACTATAACACGCGAAAACATCCTAATGTCTTTCCCTTTGCTCTTTATGCATACAGCCAATGCGATTCACAGCATACCCAAAAGGATAAAAGTTGAAAATTTTGTATGTACATGGAGAGAGATTGATCTCCAAGTCCCACTTGAGTAAATTTCCTTCCTCTAGCTAAGCCAAAAAGTTGCATCAGAGCAGCAGACTAAGGTAAAATTTCTCCATATGCTTCTTCACCTTGATAGTGTTAGAGATATATATTAGAGATATCGATTATATCTCTAATATATATCCCTCACAGATAGAACGGCCTACTCCTTTATGGTCTCCAACGGAGGCCTCCTTGACCTGCACACGGCCATCCTGTGCTTGTACTCCGCCAGGGGGAACCCCTCCACTTCTTCTAGCCTCGGCCTCGTCTCGTCGGCGGCGGCGGCGGCTCCCCCCTCAGGCGATTCCCGCGCCTCCCCAGCGGACTCGGGCGACACCCGGACCTTAGCCCCGGCAGATATCCTCTTCGTGGCCGAGCTCGCAGCCATCAACATCACGGCCATGTCGCCGGCCGCGACCACAGAGTTCACCCTCCGCATGGGGAACATGATGTAGACGTCGCCAAGCTCCAGCTCCTCGTCTGCGCCGAGTGCGGAGAACCGCCGCCCCACGTGCAGGGACCGGGAGCTCGCGAGGAAGTAGCCCGGGCACTCCAGCATGAGCTCGGCCGCGTTGACCGGCTCGCGGAACGGCTTGATCTCACCGCCGGGGAAGATGACCCTCGCGACCCTCAAGCTGCTCTTCATGGAAGGCGGCGTGATGAACGTGCACGAAATGTAGTTCCCCATGTTCGATCACCCTCGGAACAGGAATGGAGAGAAGACTTGACAGAGGGACGTGCAAAGAGGGAGAAAGATGTCTGTCTGTGGTGTTTTGTGTGTATTGTGAACGGGGCAAGGGGCGTGGAATTGTGTATATATGGAGAGGAATGAGAGTAAGGGTCAACGGAAACGGACCGGAAGTTTTTATATTGTGAAAGGGGGAAAATCACGACATGTGATGGAAGGTGGAGTGAAGGTTGTGGGAAGTTGACGTGCCGTTTCACGGAAGAATTGAGATAGGCATGCGCGTTTGGCCGAAGGGTAGGGGAAACTGCAGCGAAGTTACCTAAGTCTTATGTTTTTTTTTTTTTTTTTGTACTTTTCCCAACGCGACACGGTGCAATGTACTCTCTCCTGCGTGCACATGCTCGGAGGAAAAACTAGTAGTTCTCACCGGTATGTACAGAGGAGTTATGGGATCACGGGGACCTCACGAAGAATCACACATGATTCCATAGATCGGAGATGAATCGGCCCTATTGCTCCGAGAGCGGGCAACATATCATCTTCTGGCATGGCGTTCGCCTGCGCTTCCCACATTGAATGCATGGGCAATTGGCGGGTATTGCATTAGTAGGAAAATGTTTTTGCATTCTACACGTACACTAAACCAAGAGTCTGTACCTCTAGTTTTGTAATTTCTAATTAGGCACCGGATTGCATTTCAAAACAATTACCCCCTCCCTCCTCGCTTTGTCAATGAGCTCCCACGACCTCAATCCGAGGTTGCCGGAGGTCATCACAACCTCGCCATGGATATCCAAGGATGGGGAGGTTGGCGGTGGATGAACCGGAGAGGTAGCGGCATCGGGGATGGGGACAGTTCTCGGAGGCGGCTTTGTGGCATCGGATCATGGCGGGTCATGGTGGAGAGACTATGGTTTCGGGGCTATACCGGAGAGGTAGCGCCATCGGGGATGGGGACAGTTCTCGGAGGCGGCTTTGTGGCATCGGATCATGGCGGGTCATGGTGGAGAGACTATGGTTTCGGGGCTATACGGTGGGCCTAGGTCATGGGGGATTTGGGGGCATTAGGATTTACACCCAAGTTCCTTACCATTATACCGCTCGATGTATCTGTCGAAGTCAATATTTAAATATACAAAGTCTTTGTCGTAAGAATAATACCAAAAACCGATTATGTTGATCTATAGAGCACCCAACGATTTTCCATGGCATCTCTCTTTGTCACGCATCATTTTCGCTGCTCTTTCCATGAACATTCTTGAAAGAGATGTCGTGCTTATAATTTTCAAGTAATTATTAATGCTCAAGTTCTAGTCGGCCAGTGTGAAACCAAATACCATAATCTTGGGCAGATTCGTCGAGTCAAAAAAAAAATGTGGAGATGCAGAATTAAGTGGAGTGTGAAACCGCGAAGTTAAATGGCAAGTCCACTGACAAATTTGCTATTCGATTTTGGGCGACGTTTCGCGACGATGGCATAAAAGAATTCACGACGATGGGGACTTCGTTTGGTCTGCTTGCGTTTTGATTGGTTTTCGAGCTGTTCTGGTCGTTCTTGATGTTGAATAAACTTTGTTGACACCTATTTTTAATTGCCTAAGGTTAATTACACAAAATTTAGGGGTTAATGTCCTTAATTCCTAAACCACAAAAATTATTAGTTCTAATTGCATTACATATAGACATTTTGCACTATTAGAGTCTATTTTATTTTGTTATTATTTTAAAAAAATTATTATTAAAAAATTTTAAAAAATTAGATCGGGCCGGGCCAAGGTTGGCCTCACATGACCCCTTTTTCTCCTCTGACCCGCATGTGGGACTGGGCCCAAGGCCGGCCCAACTCAGTCTCTCCCTCTCTCCTCTTCTCCTTCCCGTTGCCATGGAAGTGAGATGCAGAGAAGCAAACATCTCCCCTGCACCGGCCTAAAATGGCCACAAATGTCAAGGATTCAAAGTAGGCCGATGCACGCGAGTTAATGGTGAATTAATGGAGCAGAGGCTGGTGGTCGTCGACTATAAAGGGCGGAGAAAGCAGAGAGAGAGGGGTCGGCTGGTTCGGTTTTGGAGAGCAGAAACAAATCAGATTGAGAGAGAAAAGAGAAAATAGAGAGAGAGTTTTTTTTTTTTTTTTGGTTTACAGGGATTGGGGAGGAGGCTAACTGCCTTGCCGACGCCAGTAGAATGACTAGAGACAACCCCCAACCACGACCACGATCGGTGAGGCCCCTTTTGAGCAAAAAAAAAAAAAACAGAACAAAGAGAGAGGGTGAGAGGGAGAGATTTTGAGCGATTTGGAGAGAAATCGAGAGCAAAAGCAAGAGTCGAGTGTTTGCAGGAGTTGAAGACTAAGCCAGCCAGCCTCGCCTTCGCTCACAAACTGTCGGTGACCCCCCAGACATGTCTTCATAGGTGCGGCTTCTCGACACCCCCTGTTTTCTCCTGTTTTTGTATACAGGTTGGCCAGGTCTCGCGCAGGCCATTTCGCGCGAATTCCGACCCATACCGACGCTCCTCTAGGTCTATATGGATTGTCGGAAAAGGATCATGATCCTTTGATCCAACCCGAAGCCCGAAACAAGTCAAAGTCCCCTGATTTAGGCCATGAACACCAAGTGTTTGATAAAATGCCTCAATGAGGCTGAGTGGTTTTTGCTCGCCAGTTGGCGAGCGAGTGGTCGGATGGCGAGTCAAACAGCTAAGAACGTTGGGTGGTGGCATCTTTGCGATGTTTAGTGTTCCAGGCGTCGATTGTAATCGTCAGCCGTGACCTAGCTACCGCCATTGTTTTGTCCTGTTTAGCTAGCAAGGGTACTCCAGCCGCTGTCACCGGAGCCAACTAGGGAACAGCGGCCCAAGAGGAAGGTCGGACCCCTCAATCGGAGGTGGTGCCAAGGCGACGCCGGAGTGGTGTGTCGCCAAACCGAGCAGTCGGTGCGAACGTCTCTGCCAAAGGCCCGCGGTTCAAAGGAAAACAGGCAAATGAAGCGGGTCTATGAAGGAGAAGAATTAGGTTGGATCCGGGTCGGGCGAGGAACCCGATTCGGTTCAGGACCCCAGTTGACCCGGGTCAACGACTTGGGTTAGATCCGTTGACCCGAGTCGGATCCGCACAACCCGATTGGGTTTTAATATTATATTATTATTTTTTTAAAATATATTTTTAAAAAAAAAGTTCAATTTTTTTTTCTTATAAAATTAGGATAAAATTTAGGCATAGTATTGCATGATGTTTTTCTAAATTATGTGATATATCTGAATATCTTAAATTATTGTTGTATTATTATTATGCATGTTTTTTAATTAGAATTAATTGCATAAATTGTTGTGTTTTAAATGTTGTCACCTTAGTTAGGATTAGAACCTTATGTTGCATATCTATCTTGATTGCTAATCGTTAATGATTGTGCACTCGCTTGATCATCTCATATGTCAGGAGAAAGGCCTTAAAATCAATCCAAATTGCCTAACAAATATTTTCAAAAATGAAGAGGGTAAAAAGATATTGAAAGGACATTAGTTATCCAACTAGTATAATTAAGTCTCCGAACTCTTTTAAACTTTGGTTCGTAAGAATATGGTAATTCTTCCATCACCTTATTTGGGTTTCTAATCGATTCACCCCAAATCGATTAGTTGTGACTCTTAGATAAAAATCACTTGCAGGTTAAAAACCTAAATCCTAAGTCGCGATATGGTATGGGTTTGGGAGAGCCCGAGTTAAGTCCCAGACCTAGACTTAGCACATACAAACTTTTGAGTTAGTCATTAGATCGGGCAGGTCAACTACTAGAACAAAGGAAAAAGAAGCCTTGTGTTGCGTTGGACACCGAAAATCTATTTATTTGAGAGAAGTGTCAGAAAAGTCCTTAATCTTTTGCATGGTACTAATTTAGTCCTAAACCTTTTTTTTGTGTCAATTTGAATTGGCACAAATGCAAAATGTTTAGGACTTTTTTAATACTTTTCCCCTATTTGTTTCCATTGCACTATCGAATTATTGTTTCCGTCGTAGGAGTTAGATAGTACTTATTAATGTGTAATTTGCATGTGTTATGGGCTCTTTCTTGTATTTATGTTTCTATATATACCCGAGCTATAATTAATCATTCTTTAAAATACATATGACGCAACCTTAATTGGGATTGACCTGCCATAGGCACTTTGTCCTTATTTTCTCTTCGACTCTGAATATCATCGGTATTTTAGGGAAAATACCAAAAAAGTCATAAACCTATTGTACTGTACTAATTTAATTTACAATATTTCAATTGTGCCAATTTATTTATAAACCTTTTGACGATTTATCAGTTCAGTCATTTCAATCAATTTTAACCTAAAATTACTAACATGGCAGTCTAGTCAACGCCAGCCGTTTTACGTGGAGCGACCAGCATCGACGTGAATAATTTTGCTATTTTTTAATTTCGTTAAATTTTTCTATTATTATTTTTCTTCTTTTCTTTATTTTTTTCCAACCCTAGGCCAGTGACCTCGCCTAAATTTGGGTGAGGGCCGACGCCCTCCCTTGTGGTCGATGAGGCCGAGGAGGCTGCCGCCTATGGCTAACTCGCCTGTGGTCAATGAGGGTCAGCTAGCGACCTCATCGGCACCAAAGTTGGAAAAAAAATGAAAAGAAAAGAAGAAAAAAAGGAAAGAAAAAAATAAATTCTACAAAATTTAAAAAAGTTGTCTATGTCAACGATTTACGGCCAAAATTGATCGAAATGACTAAATTAACAAATCATAAAAAGGTTTAGGGAAAATTCCAATTAAGGACCTCAAGTGGAGTTAAATTCTCAAAAAAGGGCCCAAAGTGAATATTGTGTCAAATAAAGGCCTGAAGTGCTTAATCAGTCTCAAATAAGGACCAAAAGTGCCCAAAAAATCTCAAATAAGGACCTGGGTCCCCGGCCAGCCAAAATACCTGTCGGCCGGCAAAAAATGTTACTGTTCCGGCATCGGAACAATAACTTTTTAATTTTTTTTGTTTTTCCTTTTTTGTTTTTTTTTATTTTCCTTTTCCTTTTCTTTTTTTTTTTCTTTTCTTCCTCCACCAGCCATAGCCGAGGTCGGCGGAGGTCGCCAGCCTCGCCTAGCGAGGGTGACCTCGCCGACGTCGGGCGAGGTCGGCCTCACCCAACCCAGGCGAGGGCGGCCCTTGCCCGACGCCGGCGAAGGCGGCCTCGCCTGAGGCCGGCGAGGGCGACCTCGCCCAGACCAGGTGAGGGCGGCCTCGCCTGAGGCCGGCGACCTCCGCCGGCCCCAGCTATGGCCGACGGAGGAAGAAAAGAAAAAAAAAGAAAAGGAAAAGGAAAATAAAAAAAAGAGAAAAGGAAAAATAAAAAAAAAATTTAAAAAATTAAAAAGTTACTGTTCCGGTGCCGAAACAATAACTTTTTTCGTCGATCAGCAGGTATTTTGGCTGGCCAGGGATCCAAGTCCTTATTTGAGATTTTTTTGGCATTTCAAGTCCTTATTTGAGACTGATTAAGCACTTCAAGCCCTTATTTGACACAATATTCACTTTGGACCCTTTTTTGAGAATTTGACCCCACTTAGGGTCCTTAATTGAAATTTTTCCAAAGGTTTAGGACTAAATTGATAAATTGTCAAAATGCTTGACATTAAATTGACACAATTGAATTTAGGATTAAATTGACGCAATTGAAATATTTAGGATCAATTAGCACAAATGTAATGAGTTGAGCACTTTTTTGATAATTTTCCTACCATATTTATTCTAGTTTTTGTGCCCTAGACTCAGAGGTCACCTTCCTAGTCCTGATAAAGATAGGTCATTCATGTCGGGACTTAGAAGCTCTCTCAATAGAGATCGTACCCGACGATATTTTCAAGGGATTATTTCCTTTTGTAAACGATGTGCTAAGGGTGATCCGAAATATCACAACGGCAAATTCAATAGATCTTTTGACTCGCTCGAAAGCCGTCCCTGAGTGGAGAGAGATCCATTCGCCAATCACGACACTTTTTCATCTTTCGGAATTTCCGATCCTTTTTTAGCCTAATATGAATGATACACGAGGCATCTATAGTAAAGCTTTTATCCAATTTGGTATTCCAGAAACACGAGTTCCCATCCAACCGAGTGCAATGCATCATACATTCAAAGTTAATTGGGATTTTCGTTTACCAGTGCCGTTAGCTTCAAGGGATCAATTATGTCGACTCTAATGGGGACAAGTGAATGTAGACACTCTCAGCATGTCTGTGAAATACCAATCATAACATAAGAGGAGCTGGCGGAAGCGATCAGTCCTAATTTTGTGCACTGTGTGCTCACCATTGTCAGGATATCTTGAACAAAACAGAAGAGAACTCAGCACAACAATTCACCACCTCCGCTCTTTGTATTGGAGCAGGGGTCTGAGAAAATGCTGAATCAAGTCGACATTTTGAGAAGCAACTAAGGTAGATGAACGATCCGATTGCTTCGATCTTCCTTTTGCCATGGACCCATAAATAGGTCGATCGTGTGTTGTTTGTCCTTCTCAAAGGTAGGATTCATTTGTTACATCAATCAAAAAGGTGTATAAGCTTAGCGCAAAAAGTAGCAGCAAAACAAAACACGTTCCAAAATGTGCCAAATACAACTTTACAGTACCAATAAATACTCTCTTTGACATTCTACTTGTGATAGAACCTTAGAAAGGGCACGTTTTTTGGTGGTGGTCGTGCACGCAGTAAAACTGATACAGATCTACCAGTCGCAGGATTTGCTTAATGTGTCAAGTCCTACAACTTTTTTTTTTGTCAGATCAAGTCATATAACTTAAAAGTAGTAATTTCAAGGGGATCCTTGACCCCATTCACACATCTGGTTTGGAAGGGAGAACGAGAATTAGCTTCATTTATTGCTCATATACTGAACCAGCCCTATACAACCCAAAATCCTTAAAAAGAGCTACGTACAGAATTCACTTAATATAGCACAACTCAACGATAATACAAAGGAAAGAATAACTTGATGATAAGTGGGCATCAAGACAGAACAGTGAACTCTAACTAGATCCGATCCTCAGGAAAAGTTCCAGGACAGGAGCAACGATAGTCAAGTAGCAAATACCAAACAAGACAGGAAAGAGGAAGGCATTGTCCCCAGCCAGCCTATTGTGGCCTGTAGTAGCCACTCTGGTGAGACGGCGGGTATGGAGGCTGAACGGTGTACGGAGGCCTTGGAAGAGAACCATGTTGCTGAGCATGGGCATTGTAGTATGGCCCACGCCACCCAGGATACGCAGGTTGGCCATACTCGTGGCTGACCGGAGGAGGATGTTGCTGTTGATGAGAGGGGTAAGGGGCACCGTGTTGAACTGGAACCTGATAAGGTGGAGGTGGCTGCGGAGCCGAGCCATACGATGGAGTATGGTAGCCATAGCCAGTCATGGAGGTCTGCTCAGTAGGCTGATAAGGAGGAGTTTGTGACTGAGGAGCAGGAGGATGAGATACACTTTGGGGATCTGTTGAATTGGGTCTTTGAGGCTGGTGTCCAACCGCAGGATAGCTGCTGTTGTATCCACCAGCATTTTTATCCTGAAAACTCAGACCGGCCATATTTCTTTGTACATCCTCCATCATTTCACGGCACTGGATGTTTCTTGTCATCACAAAATCGGTGCACTGCTGCTTCACGTTTGTAATTGCATCCTGTCAAATCAAAAAGGATACCAGTTCTTACTACTCGCCCAGGATGAACCAAACATTTTGCTCAGAATTAGCCCATTGAAATAAACCATTACAACCAAACAACTCTTTGATAATCGAAGAAACATCAGATAATAGCCAGAGTACATCCTCACAACAAGCTGATTAACGAATTAAATAGCATGCAATTATCACAACACCCAAAAATGAGCATGTCTTACCTGAAGAGTGACATAGAACTTCAACCCCTCATTGATATTCTCCTTGATTTCTCGATATTTAGCTATGGCAGCTTGAATTTGCTTATAACATTTCTCGCGCAATGCTGAAAATTTGAAGGGAGCATTCACAAATATACCCAATTAATAAATTGACTTGGACAAAAAAAGAGTAGACCCCAGGCAAACATCACGAACGAACACGACATTTATTTCTTCTTGAAATAGTAATGTAACATCTGAATCAAACAGAAAATACCATTAGCTACCATTAAACAAAAAAAAGGGCCTTTCGAGAGCTGTTACAAAGGAAAAGTAAAAGATTGCACTTGAGGTAAAAGGAATAAAAATGCACACGCTCTCACAGGAGCCTAATTCAACTTTCTCCACAAATCACTAGATGGTCTACCATCTTAACTTTAAAAGAAAAAAGACAAAAAAAAGGAAAAAAGGAAAAAGCAAGAACTGTGAGCAGCAAGGCTGAAATAGTTGAATCTGGGTCAACAAAACAAAAGTCAGACATTCCATAAAGTAAGAAAAGGAGACATTGTCATTCATTCCCTCGGGCCTTTTGAGTTTCTCCTTGGAAAAGGAGTGAGATCAATTTTAGCAAACACGCAAAACCGTAAGAATCGAAGAAAATATGTTATTCGTAAAAGGTTTATGCTTATCATTCACTTACAATGAAGATGAGCAAATGATTAATTAATTTGGAACAGCCATAACCCACCTTTGTAATCTTCAAGGTTGAAAATGGAAGCAAATTGATCATTTTGAGCCTGTGAAACAAGACACACATAATATTAAGAACAAGACAATGGAACCATTCTCACAGCAGAATAGTGGCTGGTCAGCAGGAAACCTGGATTTGCAACAATAAGTGCTCTTGCGCCTCAATGTTTTGGGCAATGTCTTGACAAATAGGATCATACTTTGATATCTCCTTCTTAAAGAGGTCTTCCTGAGAGCCGGTTGATGCCATCAACTTTGGTAATATATCATCCTATGCAAGCAAATATAAAGGTAGGCTCAGTCCAGTGTGTCTAAAAGCAATAATGGCTCTGCCAGACGGAAACTAAAGGTATGATTTTTTTCAGGTTAACATCAGAGTAACTGCTAAATTTCAGGACCCACTGTTAAGAGAAATTAATGCTTATATCTTGCTAAGGAACCAATTTATCTATACCACCGGATTTTATGCTCCATTACAGATCATCAGCAATCAAGATGATTATCTTTTAAAGGAAGAATATCCAGACTGTTTTCAGAGAAGAAAAATAGCACTTCTTAAGCTACTATAGTCTTGTGTGCTCAATGGGAAACAGAAAAGGAAAGGAAAAAGAAAGAGGCCAAACTACTTATTGTGACAAAATGAAAGGACGACTACTCAAAGTTGATGAGACCTTGCACCAGAAAAATCATATTGGGTAGAATTAGGAGTTTTAAAATTAAAAAATAAACGAAAGAGTTGCATGATGCCCAATTCATAAAGGGGGAGAAAGGTGATAGACCAAATGCCGATCCAAATGAGAAAGAGAAAGGTGATGTAAACATTATTCATACAACAAGCAAGTACTTCGGAAACAATTGTACCGATTCCTCTGAGAACATAAATACCACAAGCCCAGAGACTCCAAACCATCTTACCCAGTTTGGAGACATGCACAATGTGCATAGCCTTCTTACATAAAAAAAAATAAATTAAATACAAGAAATATTACAGCAAATGGACTTAGAAATTCTTCTTTGCTAACTGAAAGATAAAAAGTCACATATTGATGATCCCGGAAGTATGCTTACCAAAAGAAATCATGTCTTAACCAAAAGGATGAATATTGTGCCAATATTCAGCAACTGGAAGTTGCAGTACCGGGTTGGACAAAACCAATTATTGAATAATCCAATGATTCTTTCACAACGTCTCCTTGTGTTAAATTGCATATTGACAAATAAAGTTCTGCAGCTTCATAATCTCCAAAAAGGCATTCAATTTTTTTTTTTTAGTCATTATACGTATTAGATTGATCTATTCCATGGCAGAAGTGTAAGCAAAGAACTATCTAGAAAACTAACCTTCCTTTTCATCTCCTTGAGCATGTCTTCAAGCCCTGCTCTCTGTGCACCAAGGGTTTCCAATTGTCTCTGAAAAGAACAATCCATAAAATAATATAGTTATGACAACAATAAACGAAAATCAAATATCATTGAGTACATCATTAAGAGATGACGGGAACAAGGAATGTAAAACATTGAGAAAAATAATCAAAGGTTTGGGTCATGCAAGAGAAACAATTACCAAGCTCTGCTTTAGGGCCCCCACAATAGCATCTTCATTCGCATCCAAAGACATTATCGGGCGAGCCAAACTTGGGAGAGCTGATTCAATCTGGAAAAAGGAAGGAGAGACCAATCACTGTAAATACAGATGAAAACAAAAAAGAGAACTACGTTCGTGCAAGCTCAGAATTCAAAATATAGCTCCAATCAAAATTTTAAACACTCAGAATGTACTTGCTGCCTTCAAAGTCAATGGAAAATATCCAACATAAATCTGGTCCGTGCATATAACAAAATTCATGTGATTCAAAGGGGAAAAAATGCTTTTCAGAAATGACCTAGTGAAAGATGATTTAGGTAAGTGCTACAATCACCCATTGCCAACTGCCAAGGGGAGTGGCATTAGTCAAACTGGATATAGATGGTTAAAGGATTGTGACTAAATTTTCATTGCAAACATAACAAAAATGAGTAGCCGACTGCTGGCTGATGAAAATGGACATCAACTGATTAGAACGGACAAAGCTACCGGTTAACAAGTTGTGTGATATTGCCCAATATGTTCTCGAGAATGATACGTTACTGTATTGTGTTGAGAGAACAGCTCATCCCAAGGATCATATGGCCATGCTACGACAAGAACAATTTTAGCAGGTTTTCTTCGTTAACAATTAAAAGATGAATTTTGCTTTCATTGAGTGAGTTTCTAAATGTGCAACAAAGCCTATGTATGTTATCCATATACAATTAAAAGATGCTCAATAAAATGGCTTGATCCCATTAAATAAATCACTAAAAGAGATCTCCGTAAATTGTATAAAATTTTGTGCATGCGCACTTTGGGTCATAACCATGCTGGCTAGATGCATCCTCTCAAACTTTTACATAAAAAATGTAACCTAGTCAATGCAACAATGAAAGCTCTTACCGGCCGACGATCAAGAATTGACATGAGTGCCGCATGATCTTTCACCGAACGCTCAATACGGGCATCGCTTTCTGCTGCTTGCTTCAGATTACCAGCAAATCTGTTCAACCGATCTTGCAAATTCTTCGTCAGAGTGCTGGACTGAGGCCTGGTCCAGCGTGTTCCAAATTGGCCCCTAAATTGGGCATCCTCTCTTGCTTCTTTTTGCAGAAGCTCTTCGGTTTGAACCAGAAGCTCTTGATTCACTCGCCTCAGATCCCGAAGCTGCTGTAATTCAGCTTCAAGACCAGCTGGACCCCCACTGATCTGCACTGCCTCCACATCTTCTTTGAGATCTGCTGGAAGAGTGAAGTGCCCTTCTAGAGCTAGTATAGAATCTGGTAGGTCCATATCCTTGAGCCTCACACGGGTAAGTTCACTTCCTTGCTGCAACTTTTCAGCTTGAGTTCGAATAATATCATCGACCATTTCAGTGTACCTAGAAAGTGCTTTTGCACTGCTATCAGGGACAAGACTTGCAAACATCTTCTCCTTGCTGGCATCCAAAACCTCATTCATCGGCATTGCCTTGACCATAGAGAATGAAGGGAGGGGCGGCAAGGAACTAGGGGAAGGAACCCTCATAAGGTAAACTCTGTCATTTTCCTTGACTGCCCTGTCTAGGTTCCTATTAATGTTTGCCTCCAACTTGTTAATTGCATCCAAAAGCTGAGCTGGTGCACCTTTTGTCGATTTCTTGGCCTCTGATAAGGTACTAATCCCACTCTTCAGCCTTGCAATCTCCTCGGCAATTTCTTCCTTCTCATGCAGTTCTAGACCGTATCTGTAGCATGCTTCTGCATAGAAAAAAGCAGCCTTCAGCTGCACATGGGATATCCAGCCCTTGTCAAAATGTTGGTTCAAAGGTGCCACATTCAGAGCTGCCAATGCTTCTTCATAGTACAATCCGACCTGTTTTGTATTGGAAGAAGTATTATGTGCTAAGATCACTAATTTCATCACATGAAAGGAATAATATTAGCTCAGTACAAAATCTAGATTACCATGTGCTATAATAAGCCATAAACCACCAGAAATGAAATCCAGAAGTTAGCATTGTACAATCCAAACAACAACAGTCCTAACATCAATCATCAGCTACTTAACCCCAAAAACCACCTTTTCCAAGCCATCAGATTCCCGATTCTGAAAGCAAAATGCATAGGGATTCACAAGCAAAGAGAAAATTGAATCCACAAATCAATAGCAGTTTTATGTCAAATTCGGCTATTTTGACCACTTCATAACCGAGAGAATAGATCACTCCATCACATACAAACAATCCACTATCAGTCCGTCCATACCAAGTGGACGCTCGCCGACTCTACTAGTCATACATCCGAACAAATGCGATCGAGAGGAATTAACAAGACACCGACCTGCCGAGAGATCTTCGCGCACACTCCCGGGGTGCTCCCCTTGGCAATGGTGTTCTCAAACACGCACTCCTGCGCCTGCGCGAGCATCAGCCTCTCCAGCATCCCGGCGCACTCCACCGACACGTCCACCGTGGTGGAGCTGCCCATCGAGGCCTTGGCGGCGGCGTTGTCCCTCAGGTAAGCGAACGCCCCCGCGGCGCCGATGAACGCCTGGACCGCCTGGCGGCGCCCCTCCACCGTGGAGCGGTCGTGGGTGAGCCCGATCTGGCTGTACACGGCGCCGAGGTTGAAGAGGACGGCGGCCTTCTCGAGGTGGATGTTCTGCTGGGAGGCCTTGTGCTTCTGCTTGAAGGCGTCGTGCCAGGTGAAGGTGACGGCGTTGACGTGGTCCTTGTCGGGGGAGATGGGGAAGCGGGTCTCGACGACGCAGAGGGCGCGGAAGTAGGACTGGAGGAGGTCGCGGCGGGCGGTGGGGGAAGGCTGCTTGGCGGGGTTCTCGAGGTCGGAGCGGAGGTCGCGGAGGGCGCGGAGGTCGTCCTCCAGGTTCTGGGCCTCGCGCTCGGAGTAGTTGAAGGCGATGTAGGAGCGCACGGGGCGGTAGAGGTCCACGGCGGCGGTCTTCTTCTCGAAGATGGCGAGCATGATGTTGGTGGTGGTGGTGGTGGAGGAGGAGGAGGGCGGCGCCGACATCCTGCTCGATCGATCGATCGATTGCGGAGGTGACTTTGGGGGGGAGGAAGGAGTGTTGAAGGCGATCGATCAGAGGAGAGAGAAAGAAGAGAGAGAGAGAGACTGGTTTTTTTTTTTTTTTGGGCCTTGAAGGGGTCGCGACGGAGGAGGAGGAGGAGGATGTTATTTTTTTATTTTTTTATTTTGTTTGGACTTACTGGCGAAGGAAACACGACAGGACACCGTCGGACTTGTCTGAGCGAACAGCGACGTCGTCCGGAATCGAAAACCTTATTGCTCCGTTGCGGTCTGACACGCTGCTACTAGGATGGACGCGCCAGCGTTTGCGTTTCGTGTTATTATTGGTTTTTTTTTTTTGGAAATCTTTGATGATTTTGATTTATGGTAAGATTTCGAACAATATAGTCGGATGATAATTTTAATCTCCGACATTCTAAACAAGAATGGTACCTTTTTAACTCTCAAATTCTCTCTCTCTCTATTGGGTACCAAGCTTAAAGTTCAAGAGTAAATAGGACGAACCGATCAAAACAGAAACCGTCAAGACCGGACCGAATCTGGTCTAAAGAGAAGCTAGATCAAATCTAACCACTTGGAGTAATTGCTTTTTTTTTTTTTTTAAACGGTTTCACACATGCCTCCTCTCCTCTTTCATTCGCATCATTATCCGTGAGTATTAATGTCTAGCAAGGCTTCGGTGTCTTTGGCTCCACCACCCCGTTGAAGACAAGGACAAGAGAGAGGCATGCACATTCTTTCATTAAAAGAGGTCGAGCACATTGGAACTGGGAGTGATTCACATCCATGTTCTACGGAATTATGGAGCACCATCTCCTTGGTTCTCTAGGTAAGAAAGGGTTTCTGTCTAAGTTTTTCTGGTGTTTTTTCCAGAAATTGCTCCTTTGATTCCTAGCCGTGCCTTTCCTGCAAGATGTTTGTTGTGTCAAGTGTAATCAGTTCAGTAATCCCCGAGCGATCGGACATAACGATCCCAATCAAATTGCCGGTTAAGTTTTACTTGAAATATGTTTTTTTTGGTTGGTCCGGCAGAAGCTCTGAAGATGGTTAATATAATTGGAAAGAGAGAACCGAAGTACAATCCTATTTTTGCGTGAATAACAAAAGCTTTAGATATATTTTTTTGGTGGTCTTTGGGGTCACCGGCCAAACCGCCGCCCCCCCCGGTTCGATCGGACCCGGACCGGTCGAGACCGCGGACGCGTTTAACCCGATTACCCAATCACAAATCTGTATCTCTAAAATATATTTAGACGCTTCTGGAAACGAAGCCCCTCTCTCTCTCTCTCTCTCTACGACGGAGATAAAAGTCGCAGCAGCCCTAGTGCCGGAGGAGCTCGTGGTCAGCTGCGTTCTCCGGTCGCCCACCGCGTCCGCCGCTCCTCCACCGGCCGCCGCCGATCCAGGTGCGCCATCGCGTCTCTCCGATTCGCTTGCTCCCTCTCTCTCTCTCTCTCTCTCGTGCTTTCCGAGCTAGGGTTTCCGCTGTTCCGGGGTCCTTGCGCTCGTCTTGCCTTGCTCTCCGTATCCTGGAGGGGGATTACTGTTGTTTGTGGAAGAACTTGAAACGCGAGGGGTGAGGATTTCCGTTTGATTCGAGAGGGGAAGAGTTTCTGCTCTGGCTTTGCGGCGACCGTGCCGAGCAAAGTGGGCCAAGTTCGGGCCTCGTGGTTCGTTTGCTGATGTTAGATTAGGTTTTGTGATGTTGATGGAGCTCTTGTGACCTGACGTTTTCCTCATTTTTCTGGAATTCGCAGATCTGTTGCTCCGTCGGAGTCCTCACTGATATTCGGCGTTGCTTCTCGGTACACACAAGGTAAGGAAGCCTAATCTACTTGCTCCGGTTGACTCAGGTTTATTCGTGGAGTTCATGGCTCCGAAACCTCAGAGTCTTTCTTGTGTGTAGTGAAGGTGATGAATTGTGCTCATTTAGTTAGTAAGAGTAGGTTTTTGCTGCCTTTGGGCTGAGATGTAACCATTAAAGTTCTTACTGCAAAAAGATGAGGGCTTGACCTGTTTTTTGAGCTTGACCGTCTACTTGTGTTTGTACTGAGACAGTCTGAGGATGGATTGGCAAGTTTGGGATGTAAAACGTGCAGTATTTCTTCATTTTGTTGGCAAATGAGCCTTTATGCTGGAACTCTTCCTTTTTTGGAATTGATTGTTCAGTCATCTCAGAGTAGCGTTAGAAAGAGTTTATCGAGGATCATCACTAAAGAGAATTTTGAAACCATGTTTTGTATTACTCTTTTTATCATTCCAAATTCGAGACTACGACGGATATGATGGATTGGTCTGAGCGCCTTTCTTATCGCCTTTTTTGAATTCCCTGTTATTCGTATACATTTCGATCCTTCTAAGCCAAATCTCAATTTGTGTAAAGCCTTTGATGGCTTCCTTATGAAAACATCAATTTTTATGTGGGTATAGATGGTATCTCTTTCTTGTTCGCGATATTGATCACGTTTCTTATCCCTATTTGCATTTTAGTGGTTTGGTCTGTTATGAGAAATTATGGGAAAGAGTATACCACGGCATCTTTAATTCGTGAATTTCTAATGATTGCTATGTTCCGCATGCTGGATCCTCTACTATTCTATGTCTTCCTGAAAGCGTGCCAATCCCTATGTTGTGCGGAGCTAATCATCTTCCATTCACTGGAATAAAGCTTTCCTCTGCAGGGGCCTTGTGCAGTAAACCCCCTACAAGCAATCATCTGTTGTTGTAGAGAGTTTCGTATCAGTAGCTTCTAATATTTAAGAATGGCAATGCCTTGCACTCCTTGACAATGCCTGCTTCCAACTTTTTAGTCTATATCCCTAGTGATTTGTGCTTTCATTCGTTTTTCTTGATCGGCCTGATGCCAATAGTCACTCACCTGGTTGACCTTTAGAGCGACAGTTGCTTGCTGTGATAGGTTATTGATATATTCAGGATCAGTTGGCAATGGTGTAATGGGTGATTTGGTCATGTTGGCTTCAAAAATGTCAACTTTATCTGCATCTAGAAGTGATGGTCTGTGCCATGTGCAGGATCTATACTTCATTGTTTAATAATAAAATAAATTTGATTCCACAGATATAACACTTTATTTTTGTAGAAATAGCATTGTCATAAATGCATCTCTTACAAACTCATTATTTGTTGATAGTTCGTTTTCTTTTGTAGTGCTTTATCTTGTTATTTGGTTGGTGGGACTTTAATTTAGTAATGGTAGGAGTGACATGTATCCATCGGCTCTGTACCTTTACAAAATTGCCACCCCCACCCCCAATCAATTAATAATTAGAAATAATGGACCTAATTTGATGATAGGACCTAATTCTATAGTACTATATGCAGGTTTTTTCAGTTACAGATATGCAATCTCTGAGGAATTAAGAGTCTTGTATGTAAGAATTTAGGTTACAAAGTCATCCTTCACAACCATTGGGAATTAGTAATACGGCGGATGCTGGGTTCCGTGAAATTATGGTGGATTCTGGGTGTAAGCTTAGACTGGATGCTGCATATTATTGAGATAAAAGGATGAATCATGAGCAAGTGTCAAACTTGGATGCTTGGCAGACAACCTCTTACGTCATCTACGTGTATTCAATAATATGCCACATTTTAATGTGCAGTACGTACCAGTCTGATGTCTTATTTGCTGTCGTACTCTGACATGAATGAATTAGATGGGAAGGAGATCTGTAGCGGAAGATTTTTTATTCCTTTCTAGCTATGGTGTGATTGAATATTGAATGCATTTAGTGTTTTCTTAGTCATTGTTGCTTCCATAATGAAGTTTGGGATTGGGCTATTCTATTGGAGGAACTAACATTGTTTTTTCTCTTTTTTGAGATGTACTTCCGGTCATCATACAAAAATGCAGGAGTTGAGCTTGTTTTTATTAGTGTATCCAAATGGACTGCAAGAAGTTTATTCAGATGGTTGAGGAGAAGAAGAAGAGAGCTCTGGAGAAGAAGGAAGGGCCTTTGAAATGGGAACAGAAGCTTGAAGCTGCTGCCAAGGCAAAGGCTGATGCTGAAGCTAAAGCAAGGAAGTTGAAGGCTGCAAAACACAGAAGGAGATCTTCATCAGCCTCTGACAGTGGTACTGACAGTGATTCTGACTCTAAGGAGCGGAAAAAGAGGAGACGATCTCACAAGAAACATAGGAAGCGTGCCCACTCTGGCGCCAGTGATGATGAGAAGAGGAAGGAGAAGAAGTCAAGGCGCAAACAAAGGAGAGGATCTTCAGGTACTAGTGATGATAGCAGTGATGAGTATGATAGTGAGTTTGAAAAAGAGAGGAGAAAGAAGCGAAGTCATAAGAGGTGCAGGCATCATGACTCAAGATCAGATTCTTCTGCTGACTCTCCAAGTGAAGACAGTGATGATGAGAGGATTCGGAGGAGAAGACGTGCAAGGCATCGTCGACACGGTAGGAAGGTGAAATCGAGTAGTCCAGATGATTCGAGTGATGAGGAGGATGCTGCTGTTAGGAAGAGGAGCTATACAAAGCATCACAAGAGGCAGCAGTACTCGGAGTCCAGTGATTCAGGTTCTTCAAGTGAAGTTGAAGATGGCGAAATAAGAAGGAAGAGGCATTCAAAGCACCATAAGCATCACAAACGGTTGCACAGCAAGAACTTGGACCCATCAGATTCTGATGAGAATGGAAGCAGTCGAAGGAGTCGATCTTTGGGCAAGTCATCGGACGACAATCATGAAGAAGCCAGTAATCGGTCAAAGCACAAGAAGGGTGAGCATGACAAGCATGGCCAGCGTCACAAACAGTGGCTTGGTCACAGCAATGGCAGTACTCTCGAGTCTCAGCCTCGTGGAGAAGCTATTGGGGAATCGATGGACAAACCAACTGCAGAAGATGATGTTTGTCATGATGCCCGAGCGTGAAAACTCTGGGCTCCCTAGTTGCTTCATTTTATAAGTGCGGGTGCACGCTAGTAACTTGAACTCATTGGTTTACTCGATGTGGTCGGAATCTGTGGTTTTGTGCAACGTTCTAAGTTCAGCTTTACCTTCTATCCAATTTCGTGGTTTAAAGTTCCCGTGGCCACCTGTGATTTCGAAGTCCTAGTTTGCAACTTCAGCATTCTCATTGTTATAGCTATAGCAATTTACAACGGTTCTTTAAAAAACTAACTCGTCCAACTTCAACGCCACACCATAGCTACATCACGGTGTGGCACAGCTACGAATTGCAACAAATAAACTCATGTAGTACTTATGGTCTTTGCCAAATTATTTAGTACATGTTCTTAGGCACCAAACGAAGTAGGTGAACAAAAGCTCCTGTATAATGTCCTTAAAATAGTGCATCCTAGAATGGATGTGCGTAACACTTTCCCGACTAAGTCTTTTATCAAGAAGATCCATTCCAGACTTAGGCATGAGGTTCCACTTAAATGTCATTGTTGTCCTTGGAACTCAACTTCGTCAAGCCGTTGACGACTTAGACAAAATCAATCGGCAGTTTTGGTTGAGCTGCCGAGTTCCAATCAGGGTAAGAGACCAATGGCTAACCGACTGTGAAAATGAGCGTATGTTTTAATGGCTGAAACTATAAATGTACACTGCCAAAGAAACAGGAGACGTTCTGCAGTTCCACCGAAGGTAGGCATTTGTTTTGAAAGCTTGCAAGCATAAAGTACCTGCTTACCCTGAAAACCAGCGTTGAACATCAGCGACAACTTGGAAGTACCTAGAGGGCGAGCCTCATTAGGACGGATTAGCAACAATCAGAGCTATTGATAATTCGCTCTAGATATCTTCTTGCAATTTCAGTGGGCCGATGCTGACCTCGCATGATTTACAAAAAGATGGGCAAGTCCAGCTGGTGATTTCACTCATCACCATAGGAAGCAGAGATAGTCAAAAAAATGATCTTTTGTTACTCGTAATAATCTGCTGGAAGACTGTTTTCCATGGAATTCTAACATACAGAGTATAGAGCAAAAATGTCCAAAATTGGTTTTATTATTCTACTCCTGAGCTGAAATGTTATTGATTTTCATCAGCTGGAATGAATAAAATAAATAATAGGTACAACACGTTGACCTCATCCATTGTGATCAGAAGTTCTTCAAAATCTTCTCACTCGAAACACCATCAGCTACAAGAATCGAAGTGATTTCCTGCAAATGGTCAAAAAGAGAACTTTCAATTCAAGGATGAGTCTCATACTAGCGTTAGGAATAGCATTGAAGCAGAAAAATGTAGTGACTTTGCTCATTAAGAAATAATGCAAATTGCCACAACCAAGCAATTTACATAATGTATTCTTTCGTTATATCTCTGAATCATCACCCGCCAACTTCAATTTTCTGCCTACAATATGTAAACTGGAACAGGCAACGGGAATGGGGGAAGTTGGGACTTGTCCCGGGATATAGAGCCAGACAAATAGCTGGATTGTCCTACCACCAGATCAGACCTTCGCCAAAGATTTTTATATGACATGTAACGACACAAACTGTTCCATTCCATCCACCCTTGAAGCTGTTGCTCTCCCAAAACAGACAGGACTGGAGCATTGGCCAAAAGCAGCAGATAGCAGGCACACACTAGACTCAAAATACACTAGAAGAAAAGGCTCAAGCCTCTAGCACATTGCCTTTCATGTCTGAAGTTTCTCCAGGGAGTCAAATCCCACAATTTCCTATTGTACCATAGAGTAAGTAAATAAAAGTAGAAAAATTTTAAATAGGCATGCCAGATCCTGCAAGCAGCCACTACAGTTAAACCAAGAACTCCGGCCATACTGTTGATGCAATTCACGTCAGCATCTAATTCAATGTGCCCCTGCTGTATATACAACAGTTTCGAAAGTAAATCAGCAACAGCTTTCAACTCTACAAAATGCCTCATCCATTTCATGAAGTCCTGGCGGTAACCACTCATTATGTACGTGTTTTATTAAGGCATCATTTGGTGAAGAAGAAAGGAACAAAGGAAAGTCGGAGCGAGTGAGCATGAAAAAAGTAATTCTTTTCCAGGTGTTTGGATAAAAGGAATGGAGAAGAAAAGTTAAGAAAATGTCCTGTTGGAATTAAATAAAATGGCTTTACATTTGTCAATTCACTTTCATACTCTCTGGTAAAAGAAAACTAGGCTGACATTGATACAATGGTCCTCTCATAAATCAAGATTATTAGAGGTTAAGTTGGCAAGGGTTCCAAACCAATGTAGTTGAAATCGAGAACCGATACGACCTTACAAGTCGGATCATGACAATCATGATAACTCGGTAGAACATCATTTGCATGGGTAAACCAGTAAAATCGCGAAAATTTCTTAAAACATCGAATTTGCAAGTTGCCTCACATTGAATTACTGGTGGTTGTTTTTGCTGGCAAGGTGCACTTTGTTTGGGATTTTGGGCTCTGCGAAGTAAGACAAGCCCATCAGGCATTAGTAGAACAATGTTTCACCGATGCCTACCTGTACAATTTCTAAAAATCAACACAGGAAAGGGTTTTCTGTTCTTCCTACGGACAAATAGGGTTTCTAGTTTCTGTTCATACTAAAAGAAGGTCACTTTTCGTGCTTTCTTGTTGTTCATAAACAGTAGAGGCGCCACCTACATCGGCCACCAAAATTCACTTTAGAACGTCAGTAGCACCAGAAAGTGAAGAGACTCCGACTATTTAGAACTGCATGAACAAACTTTTTGATATATCTGTGTGTGCTTAAACTTTCTGAATCAGAGAAACTTTTCAGAAAAGCTAATGTAAGTTTTTCTTCCAGAGGAATTTGAGTCTTTTGGAGTAGAGTGTTGCTATTAGGATATTATATTCGCTTCGTGAGCTCATCTGTAGATACATTTTAGTGCTACCATCAATTTGAGACTATAATTTACATTTACCTGTGAACAAATTTAAACTTTTAGGTATTATGTTACCGTTAATATTACTTCTTCTGAAAAAGTCAATTTCAGGTGCTATAAATAGATTTACTTGTGCAAGTTTTTGACTCATCCAATTATATGCCATCAATGTTGGTGTTGATGCTATGAAACATCACCACTTAGTTCGTTTAATTCTTTGGTCTAATCATGTATACTTTTACGATCATTTTGTCTGAGGCTCATAAGTTTTTTAGAAATTATATTTATAATTAAAAAAATCTTAAGATCATAAGATTCAATCTTCCAATCCAATTTGTGGGAACCTCACTGATCCTAGACGAAGATGGAAATGGTATCCTTAATTAAAGTGAGAAACCGTTTAAAGTGATTAAAATGGTAAAACTACTCCAATTGCCAGCAGTGCCAGATTACAAGGTACAGAACCTCCCAAGAACAGGTTACAATTGCACAAGTGAGAAATTCAAAGTTTTCTAGGAACTAACTTTTCAGTGCGGAATCATATTTCAACAGGGAAAAGCATAAACAGGAAAAAAAATTTCTTCAAGAAAAGCAAAGCTAGAGTATCTTGGTTAGGGGCTTTGTTTTCCTTCATTGAACCAGGGTAGCATCTTCTTTTTACATATAGAACTTTGACTGCTACCAAAAAGTTACAGACTAAAACAGTGCAGACAACAGTTGAAAAACATCTCATTTTTCCTATTCCTCGTGGGAGGCTTTGCTGACTTATACTCAATTAAATGGTCATGTATTAACTTACTAATCAAAATCAACTAGTTTCATTGTAGCGTCCCATCTTTCTTGAACTGGCAGCTCACTTTCTCTAAGCAGTTCAACACATTAGTATGAACTTCAAAAACACCAGCAGTTTCAACACAAGAAAACATTTTCCATTAACTCATTTTACCAATAGATATAAATAATCAAAACTAGGAACTTATCATTATAGACAAACGGAGTCTAAAAGAGTCTCATCTTCACAACATGGAAGAAAATCCCTGCTTAATTTGGCACAATGTGAATGCTTGCTTGTTTACTCCGAGTTACTTACAAGATGGGGGGACTCTATTTGAGTTAACTAAATCCCTGCACTAAAAACTATGATGTCCATACTTAAAACTAAATAAAAGAGTAGAGTGACTATGAATGTTAACAGCTGAAGTATCAACTCCAACAAAAGAATCTTCAGTCTCCCTCGCTCAACATACCAGCCAAAAACTGCAAGAGGGATCTTACCGCGCAGATACCTTTCTTTTAGACAAGTACTATGCAGTATGCACAACTGCGATGAGCTGGGCATCTCCATTGCGTCAACAGAGAATATACCAGGAAGAAATTGGGTTCACCATTTCCAAACATCGTATTTAGACCCTCGCACCTCTTTTCTTTCAAAATTTACAAAGTAAATAGCCCATCTTTCAACTGGCGAAAAAATAAAAATAATCCATCCTTCATGTTATTATCACAAAGAACTTATCCTATGACAGTTGCGCAATTTGTATGCCCGAGACCTAATTGACACTGCACTAAATGCAATCTAATCCCCCATTCAACTCCATCATGCATCTTCCAGAACCATCAGACATCAACCTCGAATGCTTCACTTATAAGAAGAAACTTCCTCATGCACCAAACCTCGTGCTACCGCCAAGCATGATCCTTTCAACGAGGTACATCACCATCGTATGAGAAACTTTTGTCATTGAGAGATGGAGCTAATTATGACACTAATAGTCCAGTTACCAATCAGAAAAACATGGCATCAGCATAAACCGAAGCACAAGAAAGAAAAATGCAATGCCTTGATGAGAATCTTTAGCACGACATAACGGATAAATATAAAAAAGTAAAAGGAAAATTCACCAAAAGAAAGCTACATTGTCATGCTCACCAAGATTCCAGAACAACTCACGAAAGAATAAATTGGGAAGATATGAAATAGCATCTAACCTCTGTCATCTGCTTCTGACCGCAGAGCACGGCACCCGTCGACTGAGGGCTAAAATTCCTTTTGGCTCTATTGAATGCGGCCTGTGGTGGGATAGGAAGATTCGTAAACTCAGTCGAGTAGGACGCACTGAATGAACGCCCAACACCCAAATAACAGTACCTGTACATAGCCAGTTTCCCCACTCCAACTATCATCTGGTTGGGATAATACTGGTACAATCTTAACACCTGACAATTCCCACTCCTTAAACCTATCCTGTGGGGAATGAAGAAAGAACTCATCTTATTATTACTATTTGAGCACCAAAAACAGCTGTATAAGGATAACAAAATGCCGAATTATTCAAACCTGGTAAGCCATTCTCTGAAGGTTTCTAGCACCATAATAGAGCCTAACATCGGTTCTCTCGTCAGCACCAAATCCTGACTCAATTAGAGATCGGATTGGACTGCATAAGGAAAGAGATAATATTCATGAGTAACAGACTAGGTTATACATTTATACTTTGTACATATTTAAAGGCACAATAATGCAGAATACAAGAACCAAAAGTTAAGGAAGATAAAAACTTTCATAAAAAGCATGCGATAAAAAAGGTAAATAACTATCAAAACATGAATGCTCCAAAATCCTAAGGCAGCCTCATGCTGTAATAAAGAAACTGACGACATAATATAAGACACAGAGATTGACATTGTTAATCACGGCAAAACAGTTCAATTGTGAAGGACACAAAATTTTGCTTTCACTCAAATAAAAATTGCTCAAACTTCGATCACCCACTTCCAGATTGGCCATCTCTTAAATAGCAGCTAGAAATTACTTCTTTCCCTGATCGTTAACATGTCAATCAATCATTCACAATGCATCAATTATTAACCAAAACCGATCTAGCAAAGCCTCGGAGTCTATGGATCCCGATATAGCTTTAAGATACAGAGGTTTCCATGCCATCAGCATAGCCCGCTGAGGTGATGGTTATGATCCAATTCTCAATGTTGCAGCACTTATTTACAGCTGATATACTCGAGCATCAAAAGGAGTAGCCGTTAGACAACGTATCAGAAGTATAAACTATGGCGATCACTTCCTCAGAAGTACGAGGAGACATTCACATCGCACCCTGGATTTTTCAAGAGGAAACCTAAATTTTAGTAGGATATTCTGCCAAACAACCACAACCCGAAATACGTCCGATCCATGTTTCGACCGAAATAGAATGGCATTCAGCTTAAATCAGTTCAACACCACATAAATAGCATAATTTTTCCAAAGTAAACAGAGCTACACCACAACTCTTAGCTTTCCCATTAGGTCACTAGCAGCAAAACATTTTGCGGATCAAAGCTCAAGGTCTAGTTAGTTTTGGCCCTACCGCATCACTGTGACAACCGATTTCATTTCCAAATTTCTACGAGCGAACGAGAAGAGGAGTTCTTCTTACCTGATTGCAGATCCCGTGGCGAAGATGAAAACCGAAGGGTAATCCTCGGGAGGAACGATCCGGTCGATATCGAAACCCTTCCCCATGACCTGGCTCAGCTCCACCACATCCCCCCTCTTCAACCCGCACAGGGCCTCCGCCGTGCTGCCGGCCACGCACTTCACCAGGAACTCGAACTCCCCGCGCGCCGCCGCGAGCGAGGGCGGCGAGGCTATGGCCAGGAACGTCGGCTTGGCGGCGTCGGGGACGCGCAGCTGCAGGTACTGCCCGGGCCGCGCGTGGGAGCCGGCGAGCTCGGGTGCGTCGGAGACGTCGATGCTGACGTGGAAGAGGGACTCGGCGGCGGGCTTTACGAGGGACAGCGGAGCGGGGGTCCAGACGGCGGTGTCCTGGCGGACGGCGGCGGCGGCGATGGAGGCGAGGCGGCGGCGGCGGGGGTGGTGGTGGGGGTGGCAGAGGTGGAGGGGGGCTAGGCGGCGGAGGATTGACATGGGGGGGAGGAGGGCGGCGGCGCTAAGGCGCGCATGGGGCGCGATGGAGGGGGGAGGCGCGGGAGGGGAGAGGGCTAAGGACATGTTTGGGGAGCGTAGCGTCGTATATGAAGGGAGATGGTGGTCGGCAGGGCGGGCGAGGGGGGGGGGGGGGGGCCTTCGAGAGAGGCGGCGCTGAACTTGGGGGGGCGAAGGCGGCGATGAGGTGGCGACGGTTAACGCGCGCGGTGGGTGTGTACGATAGGGGCTCGAGAGGGAGGGGGAGGGGGAGGGGTTGTCCACGTGGCAGCTTCTCGCGGGGTCGCCTGGTAACTGGGAGATGGAGGGATGGATATGGATAAGGAGCTTTTGCTTTCTTTGTCGGAGGATCGCGAAGGACCGCCCGAAGGCCGCCGTCGTCCAAGATTGCCGGAGTGGCAAATAATACAACAATTCATTTTTTCTTCAGATCAACAATGAGCAGGAGTATTTTAGGAAATAATAAAAGTATATATATGTATATATTCAAGGTTTTTCTGGTAAGTAAAAATGTTGAGAAGGACGACCAAACATAAGGTATTCGTTTTCGGGCCTTTATGATAACCATGCACGCTCTACACCTGCTGCTACGGTGGCAAAATTTATTGGCGTGACAAAGTTTATTAAATGTTTGAGCGGAAGGACTAGTGGTTCTTATAGCAAATTGAAAATCAATGAGCAAGATAAAACCGATTTGTAAGATCGATTTATCAGATCCGCTACTGGCATAAAAAATAATTTACACAATCACCTTTAGATTGTGAACAGATGGAAGAGTTCGGTTACAAAAACCAAATCCATACACACATACCGGTCATCCAACGGCGAATGTGTAAGTTTAATACATACCTAACAATATAATCCTACCAATATTGTCAACTTCTACGCATAATATATTCTTCTTTAGGCTAGCCATGCGACACTTTCCTAATTGAAGATTCCTTTGAATAATTTCATTGAGAGGTCTCTATGAGTCGCATCAAAGCGTTGCTAATTGATTTTGAATCTGGAGCAAAATATTCGGCAGAGAGTTTCCTTTGCTCTTCGTTCTAATTTGTTTTGGATTTAGTTCAAGCTTTTCCACAGCCCACGTCGAACCAAACCAAATCATGCCAGCTCAAAAACAAGCTACCTTGTTCGAGTGTAACACATGTGAATAGATTTTATGCCTATGAAGACATGTCGGTATTCTTTAGATTGCCACGAACCCTTAAACATAGCCGTTTGCCCTCTGGCACAGCTCGTTGGAAGTTAAACTAGTTTTCATGGAGCAGTACACAAACACATGAGAAACTGATTTCACTAAGAAAGAATTCCATATGATTTCTCCCTAAATCAACTAAAGCAGCACCTCCTTTCATCTTTGAGTCTTGCCAAATTAAGCAACAATTCAACATAATATGAAATGCAAATACAAGACATAACCAAATATAAGGACAGAAGCGTGTGAATATACCAAAATCTAACGCTATCTATGATATCCACATAAGTAAAATCCACAAGGCGAACTCTCAGATTTGTGTAGAAGGGGGCAACGATAAGCTCAGGCACCCTGGAATCGATAAACCGTGTCACAAGCAAAGCGTACGCTGAGGATCTCATTTTACCTCTTACATTTCCATTGCCTTCCCATTGCCTCGACTGACGTTTAGATACACTATTCTCCGATATGATAACCCACGGACCGCAAGGTTTTCTAAGCCACATGTTCAGTGCATTCACTGAAGGAGGAACTATCCAACCTACGCTTACTGACGGATAATAGTAATTATTTTCTTCAGGAAAACCAGGCATACAGCGCGTCATCATAGCAACTTTACAGCAACATTACGCAAACTAATTTTTCCACCTTGACAACTATTCTCACTTCCACAAAATAGCAGCATCGAGTTCGTCATGCCAAACAGGCCAGCAGCTACTATCCACCCAAAGAAACTTACCTCACAACTCACAACACTGCTTCCACCAATGCTTGAAACAGATGAGCATGCATCTGTATGGTACCAGTACCACAGAGAAAACCGTCAGGCACATCGTTCAGCAACAGACTCATGAAACAGGGATTTTTGAAATTAAGCATCCAATTTCTTGAAAAGAAAAATTCAAAATATACATGTCCGCCTTCTTTTTTTCACTTATTAAGTGACGTTGAGGAAAAGGTTCTGGCAGGCAGGTGTCTCATCTCAACTCCATTCCCTCTTCACACTCAAAAATATAAGTCAAACAGTAACAGGAATGCCCGATAGATCTAGTCATAGTTGAAAAAAAAGCTCCTGCTGCTGGACTCGCCAGCACCACCTAAATTATTGATTTTCGCAATAATCAAGAGTAAAGAACAAGAAAAGAGAAGGCACAAGGGTGATTTCCTTAAGATGCTGACTCCTTGGCAATCTTCTCCGCCTTAGCAATCACCTCCTCGATTCCACCAACCATGTAAAAAGACTGTTCTGGAAGATCATCATACTTGCCATCCAACACACCCTGTCAATACACAAAGATAATGTTACTACAACATCTACATCACATAACTGTCATTAGATTTTAGTGCTATTGTAATTAGCAGCTCCCCACTAGTGATCTTGATTATATTTTCGGAACAAGCATGTACTGTGGGCATCATATTGGTCGATTAAATGTACAATAGATAGGGTGAGGACAGAGATACCTGGAAGCTGTTAATGCTCTCCTTCAGTTCCACATACTTGCCGGGGGCACCTGTGAAAACTTCTGCAACATGGAAAGGCTGGCTCAAGAATCGCTGAATCTTACGAGCACGGGCCACAGTCAATTTATCATCTTCACTGAGCTCATCCATTCCCAAAATAGCAATGATATCCTGAAGATTTTTGTAGTTCTGAAGAACCTTCTGTACACCACGAGCTGTATTATAGTGATCTTCACCCAAAATATGAGGAGAAAGCATGCGGGATGTTGAATCTAGCGGATCGACAGCAGGATAGATACCGAGCTCAGAAATCTGCTCAAAACGGTATTTAGATTGTTAGAGCATGATCACAAGTACCGCCACAACAAGCTGAAAGTGAACAAAGGAGAATCATAAAACCTGTCGAGACAGCACAGTTGTTGCATCCAAGTGGGCAAAAGTGGTAGCAGGAGCAGGATCTGTCAAGTCATCAGCAGGCACATAGATGGCTTGGACTGATGTGATGGATCCTTTCTTTGTTGTCGTGATACGCTCCTGAAGACCTCCAAGATCTGTAGCCAAAGTTGGCTGATAACCCACAGCAGATGGGATACGTCCAAGCAGAGCAGACACCTCTGAGTTGGCCTGCAGAAAAACGATTGGAAGAATGCATGAATTAAACATTAGTAAGCATAAGCAAGTGAAACCTGCAAACAATCTGATGAATTTATCCAAGCCAAGCTTACTTGGGTAAATCGGAAAATGTTGTCGATAAAAAGAAGCACATCCTGCCCTTCAGCATCTCGGAAATGCTCGGCAACGGTCAGCCCGGTAAGACCAACACGAGCACGAGCACCAGGGGGCTCATTCATTTGACCGTACACTAGTGCACATTTGCTGTCAGCCTGCATTAAATGAAGATGAAATATAAATCATTTCAAGTACCAGAGCATAATTGATATCAATAAAGATCCATAAAAGCCAAGAGAAGAGCAAAACTACATGTAACTAACACAACTGACCTGCTTATCACCCAGCTTAATGACACCACTCTCAATCATTTCTCTGTACAAGTCATTACCTTCACGAGTACGTTCTCCCACACCAGCAAACACAGAGAAACCACCTACAATGAACCAATAAAGAATGAATACATCTAGAACAACTGGAGGAAAAGGCTAACCTACATCTTCAATGACATATTCTTTCATAAGACTAACCATGAGCTTTAGCAACATTGTTAATCAGTTCCATGATAAGGACTGTTTTTCCTACACCAGCACCACCGAATAGTCCAATCTTGCCTCCTCTTTGGTATGGTGCGAGGAGGTCAACAACCTGGGGCCGAGAAAAATGCAAATTAAGTTTATGGCCAGAACAAAAGATGTATCTCTACTTCTAGAGAAAGCCTTTCATGATTGTTCAAAGACGAAAAAGAAACACAAGTGAGAAAAAAAATTGAGCTTGCTGCTCACAATTGCACATTTACCTTAATACCAGTGACGAGAATCTGTTGCTCAGTTGCTTGCTCAACAAATGATGGAGCTTCTCTATGGATAGGTAAAAAGTGGTCCGTCTCTGATGAGTAAAAGCAAATACAAAGATCAAATGGCTTGAAATAACAAGAGTACCACAATATTTTTAGTTCAAATCCAGTGAGCTAAGCATCTCAAAGTTCCTTACTTATATCTCCCTTCTCGTCGATGGGCTCTCCAATGACATTTATGATTCTGCCAAGAGTAGCTCTACCAACAGGCACCTAGACGCAGAATCAAACCCATTTCAAAAAACGAGTTTTGCACTGGGATAATTTTTACTCAGACAGCCACACAGCATCATCAGCCTAAGCCAATTCCTTTAAAAAGACAGAAGCATTAAAGTCTATATACACAGACAATACTACACACCGCAGAATTTAAACAAAAAACTGATGTGTAGGACTATTTACAGTATCACATCAAATATAAAGTTGAAATTAGGCAGAACAAGTAGATGAAAGAAGGCAAACGATAAAAATTACATGGAAAAGTAAAAGTTGAACTTCTCATGTAATTTAGCGAACATTTGAGAAAGCACAGGGCAACTACTCATAAAGTCATTCGAAATCCAAACGAACGAAGTAGTCTCTTCCCCTACATTCCCCAAAAAGCAATACTGACAAAAAAAAAATTTGATTCTGCCAGCACAGATCTACTTTCAACAATGCACTCCAAGGTTACACACTGACTCGCATCAACACCATCAAAATCATACATTTCCATCGCTGCAACCGAATCGCAAAGGGACCACACAAGCATCCATCGACAATCAGAAATGACATCCAAAACAGCGATCTCACAGTGATGGGAGAGCCAGTGTTGAGCACGCGTTGACCCCGCACGAGACCCTCCGTCCCGTCCATAGCGATGGTCCTGACCATGTTCTCCCCCAGGTGCTGAGCCACCTCCAGCACCAGCCTGATGGAGTGGTCCAGGACCTCCAGCGCCGTCAAGATCGGGGGCAGGCCCTCGTCGAACCTCACGTCCACGACGGCCCCGATGACCTGGCACACCTGCCCGACCGCGCCGGCGCCGGTGAACTCGTCCGTGATCCGGCCCTTCCCGCCCTCCTTCTTCGCGGGGGCCGGCGGGGCAGTGGGGGCGGCGGCGGCGGCGGTGGCGTACCCGGCCGCGCGGGTGAGGAGGTACCCGAGTGGGGAGGGGCGGTGGTGCGGGGAGTGGATCGGCGAGCTCTTGGGGCACGGGAAGGGCGATCGGCCGCCGGATCTCCGGGCGGAGGATCGGAGGAACGTGGATAAGAGCCTGCGCGAAGCCATGGCTGGGGCTTCCGAGACGACGGAGCGGAGAAATGCTAGGGTTGCAGCGGAGGCTCTACTCTGCTTTGGGTGTGTTTTAGCTGCACAGTGGGGAGGTGAACGCTGCGTGGGATCCTCTACGGCCGAGGTCCGCCTAACTTGCGTGAGACCGCGGCTCCGCGGCCTTACACGTCATCGCGCGGTCCACGTGTCGGAGCGATCGGGGGGTGGAAGATCAGCGGTGGGGGAGGGCGGTGGGGCGTACGATTTCCTCCCATTTTCTGTGGCGACCGCAAAATGGGAATATTCGTATTTTTTCAAAAAAAAAAAATTTCTTGGGTCCCGATTTTTACAAATTTGTGAATTCCCATTTCTATCCCAGAAAAAGTTGGATGGAATGATTAAATAAAAAAAATAAAAAACGAAATGGGAAAAAGCGTGCGACATTACCGAAGCACAGCGGTTCGTCAGAGGGCTAAACGACGTGCCGTTTTTTTGAGGCTCCGCTTGACAGCTGATGATTGTTCTTTTCTTTTTTTTTTTTAATCGGAGCTCCGGAGCTTATGGCATTTTTTTTTTAAATTGAGGTATTTCTACTTTATTTTACATAAAAAAAAGGAAAAATTCTAAATAAGGGCATGAAATGCTCTCATTTTCTCAAGTAAGGGCCTGAAGTAGACTTGGTATCAAATAAGAACATGAAATGGCCATGATAGTTTTAAATAAGGACTTGGCTTCACCGATCACCGGCCCGTGAAATATTCTAGCCGATGAGGTCAAGGGCATTTTCATTCAAATTTTTTAATTTTAATTTAGTTTTTTTTTTCCTTTTCTTCCTTTTTTTTGGTTTCCCTCGTTAGTCTGCTAGTGACCGGCTAGTTAGCCACCAGTGAAGCCTGGCAGGGTGGGTCAAGGGTCACCCTTGCTGGCAATAGGCGAGGGACGGCCTCAACTGGGAGAGGCGACCCTTGCCTTGGGCAGGGCCACCCTGGTTAGCCATGGGCAAGGGGGTCGCTTCATCTAGTTGAGGCAATTCCTCGCTTGTTATCAACGAGGCCATACCTTGCTTGTTACTGGCGAAGCCGACCCTCACTAGATCGGGTGAGGGCGAGGGACGACAACCGGCCACTGGGAAAGAAGGGAAAACCAGAAAAAACGAAAAAAAGAAAAAAAAACGAAAAAAGAAAGAAAAAAAGAAAAAAAAAGGTTAAAAAACGAAAATACCCTCACCACAAGAAAAGTTAAGCCCTTTTTTGAAATAGATATAACCATTTGAAGTTTTTATTTGACACAAAATTCACTTCAAGTTTTTATTTGACATAAAGTCCACTTCGGGTACTTATTTAAAATTTTCTCCATAAAAATATAACCACTCTTCGTAATCAACACCAAGTCAATTTGGTCAAATAGAATTTGATAATGGAATCGATGTCAACAGGCCATGTTATCCAATAATAATTGCATAAGGCAGTTATCGATGATTATTAAAAAGGGCTTATTGACGATTGTGGATGATGAGTATCGATGACTATGAAATACAGCTATCCGCGTACAAAGACAAGTGATTGACGAATATCTCGATTCAATAACAATACCGATCAGTGGCCGATGTTGCAAAATTGGCTAAGTGTTGGACAAAGCAAGAAAAAAGGAAATAAAGTGAAGATGTTGAATAAAGGTTTGGATCTCTACATCAATGATGTAGCCATAGACAACAAGATGACATCGACAAGGAGTCGAGCGGCAATGAACAAGACATGTCGACAATGAGCACAACGAGCTGGCCAATTAAATCTAGCTAAGTTCTAGATAGAGAGGAGAGCACGAAGACTACCACGTCGATTGAAGACAAAGTTATTGATCGACAATTGAGTGACGATAGCCTTGGGAGTTGCCATCGTTTGTGGATGAGATCGGCGTGCAAATAAGAGGCCTCAAGCTTGGAAGTGGGAAATGTAGTTACAACTTATTTAGTATAATAACTTCTAATGGGCGGTTATAATTATAGATTATATATATGGCAGTGTATAACTATTGTAGTGTACACGATCATTAAGAACAAAATCTTGATGTACCTTTTTAATTTATCAATATTAATATCTTTTAAATTTCTATCATTTATAGTCTAGTCATTTACTTTTAAGTTTATTGTTCATCTTCTTTTTCATGCCGATTCAATTCCTGTTATAAATCGCTGTTAAGCCATCTAAAGAAAACCCAGAGGTGAACCTTTGGTAAATTGTTTTTCATTATTTGAATCAACACCCATTTCTAGTGAAACACATGCATAAATTTGTAGCACATAAAGAGTAACATGTCGATGGTCAAGTTGATCAAAGATTGGACCTTTTTTAATAATTTTTTTCAATAAATGCCTTCGTGATGCTTATTAAACAACTAACTAAGAAAATATAATAATCTTCAATACACATATTGTTCTCGTGATATGCACAGTCAATACTTGAAAGTTGAAGTGTTTGTTTGTTTGGACTTGTAAAAGTTAAAAATCAACTTTTTCAATTTTCCACCAAAATCTAAAACAATCTTTAAATTTTAAAAATTTACAAAAACATTATATGCGGATCTACGTGTGAAATGCTTATATATAGTAAAAATGTTTTGTTCAGTATTGTAGACGCAGCAAGTTATATGTTTGTATTCTAGAGAGACTATTACAGTACAAACCCATAGCTTCATTTCAGTATTTAGCACGTCTGGCTCTGTTCTTGTTCTTCATCAAACTGGGCTCCTAGTGCTGTAACTTCATCCACGGCTTTCTTTGCCTGAACAGAAGGAAAAAGGTTGCAGGAGTATTAAAGAGGTACTGAATCAATCCATTTGCACAAGAGAGAGCTTGGTGGGGGTTAAGTACCTCCTGATCCCAGTTGGTAACGTGCAATCACTGCGACGAGTGCCATGACTTGTACAGAGAGTCCGCATATGATCCCCATCCATAGACCCTGTTTCAAGATCAATCACTTGGACATCGCCCGATGCGAAACAGATGAGTATTTAGCACGGCGCGTGCACCGTGCGTGCACAAACGTGTAGAGAGAGATTCATACCATCCCTCCGACATGGAAACTGAACGCAAACAGCACGGCACACGGAATTGCCACAACGTAATATGCCCCGAGGTTTATCCAAACGCAGAGGTTCTGCCATCCGCATCCTCTTGCGGACCCTGTGATCGATCACTATCATAATGTATGTGAAGGACTTGAAATGGTAATCCAACCGCTAGTGAAAAGGTCAAGACCAACAATTCCTGTGCTATTTGTAATCAGGAGATCTGAGATACATACATGACACTACCCTAAAACTAGCTGGTAATAGAATGAGAATACAATCAAGAGGAGTGAAATTTAGGACCTGAAAGGACACACTGAAACCTGTCCAAGAAATCTGAGAAAGCGAGAAGTGGCAAAACTCTGGTGACATACTCGATAACTTCCTCTTCGTTGCTGTACAGCTTCCCCAAAACATGGCGTACCAAAATCGTCATGATTCCAACTATTGCGCCCTCGATGATGGCAATGGCAATCATAACTCGCAATGCCAAGCGGGCGCTTGCAGCGCGGCCCGCACCTAGTTCGTTCGATACTCTAGTACTGCACGAAATGAGCATGGAGAGTCTTACATATTAACATTTTTCGTTTTTGTCCAAATGTATGAGCTAGGATCAACAACAGATAATTATATTCTATCTAATTCTCGATAAATAAACAGATGATCAAACATTTGGCAGTCAATGCTGTTGTTTCCTACCGTACCACAGCATCAAGAGTATTGTGAGACTTGTCCTCACAGAATCTGATTTATTTTACCTCAACTGATAGTTCTGGAAATGCATCCAGGAGAAGGTAATGCCAAGCAAGATTAGTTCTCTTTATTTCTTTTTGTTTCTTATTCATAATAGGTTGCAAGCGAAGCGAATAACTCAATGAACCTGATTGCTCCGCCGAGACCGACAGAGATCATGTAGACCATCCAACAAGTGTTGAGGCCGCGAAAACAAGGACATGAAGGTAGTTCTGAACTTATCATTCCGTGAAAAAGGAAAGTCCTGGTTGTAATGCTTCTAATTGCTCAGTGATTTTCACTTCATACCTTATCGATAATACAGATGTCTCTAGTTTTGGATTTGGGAGAAGGCCCGATAGAAGAATGACCATGTCGAAGGACCAGTACTCGAAACTACGAAAGAAAGTAAATCAAGACACAAGTGGAGCGAGTACACTAAGTCAAGGCTTTGGCTCTCACCTCTGAAATTGGGACATAGATTTACAGTTAGATCAATTATCATCAAAACAATTCAAAATAACAAAACAACCGCTAATTTTTTCTCTTGTCATAAATTTTGGCATTACTTTAATTAACGTAAGCATAAATAAGTACTCGCCAAGTCATAACTGCTGAAGGAACAGCAAGCTTGATGAAGCTAACGATGTCCCCAAAGGCCTCTCTGGTGAAACCGGTCCAAGTTTTGATGCAAGCGGGAGAGAGCTTCACGTAAATCGCCAGCAGAATCACATTGTTCCAATTTGAAATCGAGTTCGCCAAAGCAGCTCCCCTGATTCCTAGTCTGAACTTAACGATGAAGACATAACAGACTACTATGTGAAGAGAAGCAGTAATCAAAGAGCTCATCATCATCGGTAAAACGTTATTCTGCGTCTGCAAGAACCAGTTCAGACATTGGAGGAGGCCATACGCAAACAGACTTGGGATCATCCAACGGTTGAAAATTCCCGCTTCCGTGGAGATCTCAACGTCTTGGCCAAAAGCTATGAGAATGTCGGAGGTGTAGAGCCATATTACTGCAAGAGGGATGCTTAGGCATAGAAGCGTAAGAATAGCTCGTTGCGTGTGAACTCCAAGCATGCGAAACTGTTTGGCTCCATAGGCTTGGCCACACAATGTCTCCAATGCACCTCCCATTCCTAACTATCATCAGGCATTTAAATCACAACAAATCAGTTTGCGAACAAAATGAAAATCTAAGTTCACACAACCTATGAATTATGCTCAATGAATAGTTGATCTCAGCAGATGTAGCATGTTATTTTTGCGAGCGGTGTCGCACGTGGAAATTTAACACCAGAGAAGCATGATATACGTTTAGAGACCAGGATCGTGAAAACTCGAGATAAGTCTCAGAAAGTTTTACCATGAATTCTTCATATTTAGCACCTGAATGTCGTCTCGAGGCAACCGATCGAACTTCTTTTCAATTCGAAAATGTTACAGTAAAAATGTGCATTGTACCTAAAAAACTGTGTTTCGATATGTCGATTTATGTCATGTCTTGCTCAATTTTTGTATCTTGTGCTGAGTTATTGTCTTCTTCAATACACAGTTTCCTCAATTACTTCGTCTATTCCGTCTTTTAACCAGCAAGACCATTATCAGAGACAACGACACACCACCACAACAACAACAACAGCAACTACTGCTATGAACTAATAGGAACATGAATGTCGCAGCATAATTAACGAGGATGAGAAAGTGATAAAATGGAGAGTATACCAAGACACTGAAGCCGGTGACTGAAGCGAACGCAGTGGCCATGGATGCGCCGGAGAGAGGGAGCTTCCCGAGGTGGCCCACGAACATGGTGGAGATCACTGGCACGCTCTCCTGCAACATACTCACTCCGATCAGCGGCCCGACAGCCATACCTGCTTCTTCACTTCTTCGATTACGATCACACGTTTCCTATCTCTTCGAACCAAGCTGTATGAATGTGCTCGGTTGTCATCCTCATTGTCGTGTACGCGATCTTGGATTCGGTTTTGGATCAGAGGAGATTCAAGAAGAGCTGCTTCATCAATTTCTTGACCTCCTCCTCTTCCTCCCATATTTTCTGGGGTCTAATCAACGACTACCTCTCTCTGTCTCTACCACCTCAACAGGTTTGGCTTCTCTTAAGTTGGCCTTGTGTCCTATGAGTTAGAGGAAGGGTTATTCAGTTGAGGATAACATATCTTTTTATTTATGTGCTTTTCCTCAGTGACAGTGATATGTTTTGTAGTTTGTAAATGCATCAATACAAGTACAGTTTGAACGTCCTGAATTCTTTTTCCTGTTTTTCCTATCTCTTCTTTTCCATTTCCCCTTCGCCTCCCTCTACACCCACCGCCGGGCCACTGCCCAAGCTTCCCTACCGGTGTAGCCCTGCTGTCTGCACCACAAGACGCCATGCTCCTTTTCATTAAGTATGCTTGCTTAGTGCCTCAATGACACTCGCTTTAAAGATCTTTTTGCTCCAGGGACACCTACAGAGCTAGCGTGAAGTATATCTTATCGTGGATGCTTGATGACTCACTTATATAATATCTACAATATGCTCTTTGAAATTTTTATCTAAGATCTACTTAACTTGAATTTTGTAAAGTTTCTATCTCGGCGTTCCTAAATTGACCCATTGAATCCGTATTGATCCATTTTTATGCAATAAAATTTTCTTGACCCATACCCAACCCGATCCGAACCCACATTTCTTTCTCTCGGCCCCACCCCCAAACTGAGTCATTTCTCAAGAACAATAGCCCTATACCAGACCTAACCCAAGCTCCCATTCATAATAATTTTTTTCCTTAAATCGTTGTCTTTGAAGAATGGGGGACTCCATAGGCCAACTCGCTGAGTCAGTGAGGGAGCTCAAGCGCTTGAGTCATGGGCTAGGATTTGGCATGACATATGAGCAACGTGGAGACATGAGTGAGTGCTACACTGACGAACAAGAACAAAGAGGCTTTAGAACGGTGAACTAGTTGGTTTTGATTCGGTTCTCGATTCTACGTGGGACAGGCACTTTATGTTTTGGGGTAAAAAAAATTATTAGAATTCAATATAATTTCTGTATCGGTTAAAGTGATAATGTTATTTTTTGTTCATGTTGAGGACCAAACTTTGATTTTTTATACATGTCAAAAGTATAAAAAGAGGCTTTAGAACCAACCTCAAGGGATATGGGCATAAGCTTTGAGGACTTGGTCTTATAATCATTGTTGGCCACCCACTTCAACCACTAAAATTTCATGCACAATGACAAGGTTGGCTTAACACTCTTCCTTGAAGCTAATGATGATGAACCATCATTGTCTTTCACTTCCCCTTACCCCTTAAACCTACGGCCATCTCTCTCTCTCTTCCCCTTCATTTTCTTCACAGGAACACCACAAGTTACTCTCCCTCTCTACACTCTCTCTCTCGGCAGCTCACTCTCGCCTCCTCTCGCTGCCATCTCCATCTTCATCTTCATCTTAATTTCCTCTACTCTCAAGCTTAAAGAACCTACCAGCAGATAGAAGGGAAAGATTCTAGCTTTTAGATCATCAAGGCAAGGAGATGAGGCTTGATTCTAAGCCTATCAATGTTCCTACACCCTTGGTTTTGTTAGAAATAATTTATGGATGCATTTTTGTGACTTGCATGTGCTGTTCTCGAGTTTGTTGGGCATGTATGGGTATGACCAGACCTGGAAATTGAGTGCATGTGTGGTTCTTGACATCTAGAATGGTTGCATGTGCATTCTATGATCATTAGTAGCCTAGCATGTGTGTTTTTTATGTTCAATTTCAGTTGCATGTGAAGAAGATGGGTCTAGGTTGTTGAATAAAGGTAAGATTGGCTATTGCATGTTGGTTTAGACCTTTTGGATTGAGTTTTGTGGGATGAAACTTTGTGGGTATCAACTGGAGTTTGAATCCTTGAAGTTTGATTTTGAACCCAGATTCGTTGTTACCATACCTCCTCGGTTTACTATTTTTATAGAGATTTTTGTGGACCGAATTTTAAGAAACTTTTTCATCGAAGTTTCTCCCAACATCTTAAAGTATAACATACTTTAAATTTATATTTTTCTAAGTTGATTTTGTTTGTACGAAGGATCACTTTCTAATCAGGTTTGAACCATCTAGTGTTACTGTTTCTGTGACCTTTACACATTCTTGATTTTCCACAAGTTTTTATAGAATCATTCTTAACAGATTTCCTCCACAAAATTTGTTGAGAACTTATTTATATATAACATATAAAAATTTGGGAATTTTTGGAGATGATTTGGGTTCTGAAAAGTGCTTACTTTAAGAAGTAAGGATTCTGTTCCAGCGAACTATTTTTGGTCTGTCTTTGAGCTATTAAAAGTTGTGTTTACAGAAAGATCTAGATTTTGTGTTTTCATGAAAAATGTTTGTTAAGATTTTTTTTTTATGACATATTCAGATTTTAGAATTTTCAGAGTCCATTTACTATATTTTTAATTCGGATTTCATGAACAGTGCAAAATTGTCTAGTTTTGCTAGATTGCGAAGATTCATAATTTTCTATATAAGAACGTTGAAATTTCAATTTGATGTTTTCTGGAGATAAAATCTATATATTATGAGCATTCCGATGAGATGTGATTGATCTCGATGTGATGTCATATGATTGTGCAAAGTAGGTCACTTTTGTGATAACAAATTCTGAAAATTTTGGGATGTGCATGACTAATGTGTGATGCTTAGGTGTTAAAACACTTCTAAGGTGCATGTTATTCAATGTATTTGCTAGCTATGATAAAATGTATGGCATGAAATGGTTTTGTTGCTGCATGTGTAAAGGAAAGTGCTTGAGTTGTGTGATATGAATTCACCATAAGAGATGTCCATCGGGCATTGCGCCGATGATGCCCCATAGGAGATCAGGATGCCCCTGAGCTGTGTGCAGGGATGTCGTGATTAGAAAATTGCGATGCCTCATAGTAAAGATACCTGTGGTCGATAAACCACAAAAGCTAGGCCAATTAGTAAATCGGCGTAATCTGGAGTGCCTTATGCGGACCGATGAATAACTAGCGTAATCCGTGAGTTAGGTGTGAGACTAAACAAGTGAAACATTGAAATAATGTGGCATGAAGTTGTGGTATTCCTGCAAATTATTAAGTTGTTCTTATAGATTGCTATGATCTGGAAATGAGTTGATTGAGGACGTTTGATATGGTTAGTGCTATGATGCATGTTGGCATGATACTTGTGATTATTGATGTTGCTTTCAAACAGTGTGCGTTCATGATATGATACATTAATTATTTTATGTTAGAAGTGTTCTAAAAATCGAGAGTTAGTAGGATCCGTCGATTTATAAGCTAGTTTTATCTCTTGTTGAGCATTAGCTCACTCCCGTTGATATCTATTTTTACAAATCTTTAGTTATGCCTTTCATCCCAACATCACCTATTGCTCGTTACGGTGCTCTTGTTGATTTTAAGGGGGAGCTATACTAGTTTACAAACCCTAATTTCCCTTCGATTATGTTTGTGCGCAACATCGTGACGCTATGAGTGGATGTTAGTGTTCCGAGAGGTCATGTCCCGTATTGTTTCGTTTCGATCTTCGTGCTTGTGGACGGTCGGCTAGTTGGACCGATCCCCTACCTTGATGGTGGCAATAGTGATGACCATGATAATGACGAGGAGTAGTCAATAGGAGTTGGTGTAGTAGGGAGGAATCAAAAAGTTATATACTCCCTAGCCACCACTAGACGAAGCCCACTCAGCTATCACTCGTCATCACTCACCCGATCGATCAAACCACACCAAAAAGTCACTATCATGATATCTCAAAAGTTGTCTCCCCTGCGCCTACTACACCAACTTCCACTAACTACTCCTCGCCATTATCATCGTCATCATTACTGCCACCATCAAGGTAAGGGATCGGTCCAACCAGCCAACCGTCCACAAGCACGAAGATCGAAACGAAACAATATGGGACAAGACCTCCCGAAACTCCAACATCCACCCATAGCGTCACGGTATAGCGCACGAACATAACCGAAGGGAAATCAGGGCCTGTAAACTAGTACAGCTCCCCCTCAAAATCAACGGGAGCACCATAATGAGCGATAGGTGATGTTGGTATCGAAGGCATAACTAAAGAGGGATAAGAACACTATGAGTGCTATAACTTTCGTACGATGCTCACTTGATTGTCACAACTTTTTTTTCACTCGCTTAAGTATCACTTCCTACAAAAAAAGATTACTTAAGTGCCACTTCCTGCGAAAATAGATCATTTAAGTGCAATTTCTGGCAAACCATTCTACGTGAATTTTTTTATTAATTTTCCATCTGATGTGGATTTTTTAAATGTTTTTTATTTTATTTTTTTGAATTTTTCCTTTCCTTTTTTTTGGCAAAATTTTTTTGAATGTCGGCGAGGGTCACCGGCGACCCTCACCGACTACGAAGGCTTCGCCCAAATTAGGCGACGGCTGCCTTACCCTCGAACGCGAAGACCTTAGGCGAGGCTGCAAAGGCCATTGCCAGATCTGGGTGGTCGCGAGCAAGGTAGCCTCGCCAGATCTGGGAGGCCGCCTCACTCGCGACCTTGAAGGCCCTTAATGAGGTAGTTGCGGCCTTGTCAGTTGAGGGTCAGGTAGCGAAGGCTCTCTCGCTAGATCTGGCGAGGCTACAATAGCCTTGCCCAGGGCCTTTGCAGCCAAGGGCAAGATGGTCGGGCAAGGCCTTTGCATCTGGTGAGGGTGGTCGGTGACCCTCGCCGGCATTGAAAAAAATTTGCAAAGAAAGGGAAAAAGAATAAAAAAATTCAAAAAAATATGAAAATATTATCCACGTCAGCTCCGGCGAAGCCACGTAGGACAACCACGTCAGCTCCGGCGAAGCCACGTAGGACAACTGACGTCCATGTTGGATTTCTGGTTGCCAAATGGCCGATGGCACTTAAGTTATCACTTTTTACCAAAAGTAGCACTTAATGAGTCAAAAAAAATTATGACACTCAAGTGAGCGCCGCACGAAAGTTATGGCACTCCTAGTGTCCTTATCCATAACTAAAGATTTGTAAAAATAGATATCAACGGGAGTGAACTAATGCTTAATAAGAGATAAGACTAGCTTATAAACCGATCGATCCTATTAACTCTTGATTCCTAGAACACATCTACCATAAAATAATCAATGTATCCTATCATGAACGCACATTATCTGAAAGCAACATCAGTAATCACATGTATCATGCCAGCATGCATCATAGTACTAACCATATCAAACATCCTCAATCAAACTCAATTCCATATCATGGCAATCTATAAGAACAACTTAACATTTGCAGGAATACCACAAACACATGCCATATTATTTCAATGTTTCACTTGTTTAGTCTCATGCCCAACTCACGGATTACGCCGGTTATCTACCAATCCGTGCAAGGCACTCCGGATTATGCCGATTTACTAATCAGTCCGGCTTCCGTGGTTTATCGATCGCAGACATCTCTACTCCGAGGCACCATGATTTGCTAATCCTAGCATCCCTGCACATAGCTCAAGAGCATCTCGACCTCCTACGAGGCATTATCTGCGCAAGGCCCAATGGACATCTCTTATGGTGGATTCATATCACACAACTCAAGCACTTTATTTTATACTTGCATCAACAAAACCATTTCATGCCATACATTTTATCATAGCTAGCAAATACATTGAATAACATGCGCCTTAAAAGTGATTTAACACCTGAGCATCACACACTAATCATGCACATCCCAAAATTTCTAGAATTTGTCATCACAAAAGTGGCCTACTTTGCACCACCTATGACATCACATCGAGGTCAATCACATCTCATTGGAATGCTCAGAATGTATAGATTTTGTCTCTAGAAGGTATCAAATCAAAATTCCAATGTTCTCATACAGAAAATGATGAATCTTTGCAATCTGGCAAAACTAGGTAGTTTTGCACTGTTCATGAAATCAGACTTAATAGTAAATAAACTCCGAATATTCTAAAATTTGAATATGTCATAAAAAAAATCTAAAAAACATTTTTTATGAGAACACAAAGTCTAGATCTTTTTGTAAATACGACTTTCAGTAGTTCAAAGACAAGCCACAAATAGTGCGTTGGAATAGAACCCTTGCTTCTCAAAATAAGCTCTTTCCAGAACCTAAATAATTTAAAAAAATTCCCATATTTTTATATGTTATAGAGAAACAAGTTCTAAACAACTTTTGTGAAAGAAATTTGTTAAGAATCATTCTAGAAAAACTTTTGGAAAATCAAGAAAGTGTAAAGGTCACGGAAACAACAACACTAGACCGTTCAAATCCGTTTAGAAAATGATCCTTCGTACAAATCAAATCAGCTTAGAAAAATCTAGTTTTAAAATATGTTATACTTCAAGATGTTAAGAGAAACTTTGATGAAGAAAGTTTCTTAAAATTCGGTCCACAAAAATCTCCATAAAAATGGAAAGAAGAAGAGGTCCAGTAGCTGCGTTTCTGGGTTTCAAGAACAAAGCTCAAGGAATTGAGTCCGAATGGAAAATCACCAAATTTGAGTCAACAAAACTCATATTCAGCAACTTGAATAGACATGCAACACCCATTTCCATCTCTATTCAACAACCTTTACCCATCTATGTCAGATGCAACATAAGTTCTTGACCCAAAACCCACATGCAAGACCATTAGGAGCTAGTATACCAACATGCAAGGCCACTAGGACCTCAAGCACACTCAATCCAGGTCTGGACAGCCACATGCATGCCCTTCTAACATCATGAAACCCACATGCAAGATCAAAACATCTATCCACAACAACAAACAAGAAAAACCAAGGGCATAGAGAGATGGGTAGACTTAAAACAAGCCCTATCTCCTTGCCTTGAACTATCCGAGGCTGAAACTCTTCCTCTTGGGTGTTGTTCACTCCTTCGCAGCACCGGAACGAAAGAAAAACGGGCTGGAACAAAGCTTGAAATGGAGGTGAGGCGCGGGAGAGAGAGCGGCTGAGAGAGGGAGAGGAAACCGAGAGGGAGCGGCGAGAGAGAGGAAAACTTTGAAGCGTGGCTTGTGGTGTCTTCCAAAAATGAAAGAGAGAGAGATAAGAGGGTAAGGCTGCCGTGGGGTTAAGGTAAAGAGAGTGTGATGATGATTCTACATCATAAGCCCAAGATAGTGTGTCTAACAAGTCTCCTTCCTTGCATGAAATTTGACTGGCTGATGTGGATAGTAAACATGATTAAGCAGACTTAATAATTCAATTTTGCATGCTGAATTTTTGCCCCAGATGGCCCGGGGGTTAATTGGGGCACAATTTTGTGTACTAATTTCCCAATCCAAATACACCTAAAATCACGTAAGACCTATCTCAACAACCATTACAATGATCACCAATCTTATGTTTATGGTCACGCGTTGATCTCTTCAATTGTCCAATACATTCCAAAGATTTTCATATCAAAATATGTCAAATGCCTAATCATCGGTATTGTGAGAGTATCTTGACAATTGACTAATCAATTCTTGGCCATCTCCAATTAGCAATTTATATAATGTTACCATAAAATTTGGGATGTCACAACTTGGCCTAGCCTCGAGGGACTCAGGCTAAGCCTCCATGGACTTGGCCACAAGCATAGGGATCTCGAGCCCAAAATTAATGGATGTGGGCGACATTCGTAGACCTAGGCATAGGCACGAAGAATTGAGCTCAGTCTCCATGAACCCAAGCAGGAGGTCTCGAGCCTGGCCTCGTGGGACCTAGGCCCTTCCTCTATAGACTTAGGATCGACCGTCAAGGAACTAGGCTCCGCCACGATGGAACTGGCCTAGGCTTTAGTGAATTTGGCATGGAGCCAGGTAATAAAGCATGGCTGTTGATGACCCAAGCTCAACCTATGTGGACTTGGCTTTACTCAACCAGGCCTAGCCTCGATGGACTTGGGCTCGCCTCAATGGGCCTGGGGCCAAGTGTCATTAACTTAAGCTCAAGAGCTAGGTACTTAGACATAGTCATCGGGGACTTGGACACGAGTATCGAAGTCTCAAGTGGAGCCTCAAGGGACCTGAGCTCGACCCCCATAGACCTCGGCACGAGCACCGGGGTCTCAACCCTAGCCTTAAGGGACCTGAGCCTGGCAACTACGAACCTAGTCCTGGCTATTGAGGAACGAGCCTAACCACAATGGACTTGGGTTGAGCACTAGTGACTTAAGTGTAAAAGCCGAGTACTTGGGCACAATGGGTCTGTTTGGTTCAACTTTGAAAATGCCACTTGGGGGAATGCAAATACCTTAAGGTGAAAGCCCATTGAGAAAATGTAAACGGTGTTTGGTAAAAATATTTTGTAAAGCTACTTTGGTCAAAATATAGTGTTTTGTGAATTTTTTTTGCAAATGGACTTGGAAAATTATCTTATTTATTAAAAAAAAAAAACTAACCTACCCATCGCCGGAGCCAACCGCCGACGATGGCCTATGGCTGCCGGCGAGATAGATCTGGCACCAGCGGCCGTCGCCCAAGGTTGGGCGACCCCCAGTAAGCCAGATCTGCTGCCACCAGCGATCGCCCAAGGCCAAGTGACCGTTGGCGGGGGTCGCACGACCCAAGCCACGGCTGCCTGCGCGAGACGACCACCTTGGTCACGTGACCTCAGGTGGCCGTTGCTTGGGTCGCATCGCCTGAGGTTGCGCAACCCAGGCGACGCGACCCAAGTTGGCGGTCGCTTGGGTCGCTCGACCTTAGGCGATGGCCGCTTGGGTCGCCCAACCTTAGGCGGTCGTCGTTAACCCAGGTCAATGGCCGCTTGGGTCGCGCGATCTTAGGTGACAGTCGCCTGAGTTGCGTGATCTCAGGCGGCCGTTGCTTGGGTCGCACGACCCAGGTAGTCGTCGCCTGAGGTCTCGCAACCCAGGTCGGCGGCGCCTGGGCGGTCGAGCGACCTCTAGCGGTTGTCGCCTGGGTCGTGTGACCTCATCGGCGCGATCCAGGTGCCGGTCACCGTCTCTCGCTGAAAAAGATGAACAGTGACGCCCTACTGTTAATAGCATTTGGCCAAGGTTGAAAGTCCAAGGCTGGTCCTAACCAATTTTGGGTTTTCTGCATTTGAAATGCTAGCAATGGCCAAATGCTGAACCAAACACCCCAACATTTTGGAAAGGGGCTTTCGAAGTTCAAAGCCCCTTTCCAAAGCTGAACCAAACACCCTCAATGTCCCAAGCCTGGCCTTAAGGGATCCAGCCAAGGCCTCTAAGGACTTGGGCCCATCACCAAGAAATTGGGCCCTACCTCAAAAAACCTAGAGCCTGACCTCCATGGAGCTGAGAACAAGCACTGAGGTTTTGATCCTAGCTTGAGAGAATTGGGTCTCACCTCTCTGGACTAGAGCCTAATTGCTAATGAACTAGGCCCAGCCTTAATGGACGTAAGCTTGGCGCCAGTCACTTGGGCACAGGAGTCAAGTACCTAGCCTCTGTGGACCTAGGCCCAGCTATTGAGGAATTGAGCCCAACCTTAATGGACCCGACTCAGGTGCTAGTGACTTGGGCATGGAGTCGGGGCACAAGCACGACTGGGGCACAAGCACGACCTTTGTGAACTCGGACATGGGCACGGGCATTCATAGGAAATTGCTCTTTGATTTAATGGGTTGAAGTTGGTTCTTTGCAAACCTAATAGAAGCCATCATTATATGGGTTTATGACTCATTTCGTCACCTCTATTCATAAAATATAACAATATTTCGTTGATAAGAGAGTTAGTTAGAGACGGAACTTTTTTAATAGAATTTTGTTAAAAAAAAACCCTTACTATACTTGTTAATCAACTTAATAAGAAAATATAGCAATCTCCAATACATTGACCTTCTCATTATAGCAATCTCCAATGCATTGACCTTCTCATGAAATGAGAAGGTTAATGCTTGACTTGCAAAAGTTATTGTAACTTTTTTACTTTTCTACCAAAAACTAAAATATTATTTAAATGGTAAAATTGTAAAAAAATTGTTTACAAATCTGCCTGTCAACATTTATATATCGTAAAGAACTCAATCACTATAATTCTACCTTATACAAAGCAAGTGATCTGTTTATTTATAGAGAGACTATTAGCAAATCTAGCTTTGTTCTTGTTCATCATCAGAATGTGCTCGTACTGCTTTAGCTCTATCCACAGCTTTCTTTGCCTGAAAGAGAAGGAAAAGTTGAGTATAAAAGATGTACAGAATCAATCCACCTTAAGAGAGAGCTTCGGTGGGGGTCAATTACCTCCCGATCCCAGTTCGTACACGCATTCACTGCTATGAGCGCTATGACTTGTACAGAGAGTCCACATATGATCCCCATCCATAGACCCTGTTCCAAGATTAATAACTTGGACATCACCAATGTCGAACAACCAAGCTTTTGTGCTCATAAAAGTGTAGAGAGTACCATACCATTCCTCCAAAATGGAAACCAAATGCAAACAGTACGGCACAAGGAATTGCCACAACGTAATAAGCCCCGAGGTTTATCCAAGCGCAGAGATTCTGCCATCCGCATCCTCTTGCGGACCCTGTGATCGATCATTATCATAATCTGTGTGAAGGACTTAAAATTTAATCCATACAACATGCGAAAAGGTTGTGACAACAATTCCTATGCTATCTGCAATCAGGAGATCTAAGATGTACACTGACACTATCCCAAAATGGCTAATAGAGAAAAACATATCTACTCGGTGCCGATAGAATGGACATCCGATTAGGTGAAGTTGAATTTAGGACCTGAAAGGACACACTGAAACCCGTCCAAGAAATCCGAGAGAGCGAGAAGTGGCATCATTCTGGCAACGTATTCAATAACTTCCTCCTCATTGCCGTACAGCTTCCCCCAAACATGGCGTACCAAAATCGTCACGATTCCAACTATTGCACCTTCCGTGATGGCGATGGCAATCATAACTCGCAATGCCAAGCGTGCCCCTGCACCGCGGCCCGCACCTAATTCATTCGATACTCTCGTACTGCATCAAATAAACAAACTCTCAGGAGAATCTTACATATTAACATTTTTCAGTTTGTCCAAAAGTATTAGGATCAACCCCAGATGATTATATTTTATCTAATTCTGGATTAAAAAAAAAATGATCCAACATTTGGCAGTCAATGCAATTGTCTCCTCCTGTACCACAGTACCAAGACTCCTGCGAGCTTGTCCTCACAGAATCCAATCTTTTACCCTCCCCTCCTAGTCTAGGAATTTATCTTAGTGAAGGTAATGCCAAACAAAATTAGTTCTCGCCTTACCAAAAAAAAACCAAAATTAGTTCTCTTCTTTTCTTTTTATTTCTTACTCATAGTAAACTGCACAACTGAAGCAAATGACTCAAACAAACCTGATTGCTCCGCCGAGACCGACAGAGATCATGTAGACCATCCAACAAGTGTTGAGGCTGCAAAATTGAAGGTATGAACGTAGTTCTAAACTTCTCATTCCACGAAAAAAGACAGTCCTGCTTATAAAAATTCTTTCAATTCATACCTAATTGATAACACAGACGTCTCTAGTTTCGGATTTGGCAGAAGACCCGATAGAAGAACGACGAGCTCGAAGGACCAGTACTCGAAACTGCGAAAGAAAGTAAATCAAGAGACAAGTGATGCGAGTAAACTAGTTCAAGGCTAGGACTCTCACCTCTGAAATAGGGGACTTAGATTAATACAGTCTGACCAACTATCATCAAAACGCTTCAAGAAAACCAAACAGCTACTAATCTTTTCTTTTGATCATAAATTTTGGCATCGCATCAGCAAACATAAGCACAAATAGGTACTCACCAAATCATAACTGCTGAAGGAACAGCAAGCTTGACAAAGCTAACAAGGTCAAGCAAGGCCTCTCTTGTGAAACCGGTCCAAGTTTTGGTACAAGCTGGAGAGAGCTTCACGTAAATTGCCAGCAGAATCACATTGTTCCAATGCGAAATCGTGTTCGCCAAAGCAGCTCCTCTGATTCCTAGTCCAAACTTAAAGATGAAGACCCAACAGACGACTATGTGAAGAGAAGCAATAACCAGAGAGCTCATCATCATCGGTAGAACGTTATTTTGCATCTGCAAGAACCTGTTCAGACATTGGAGGAGGCCATATGCGAATAGACTTGGGATCATCCAACGGTTGAAAATTCCTGCTTCCCTGGAAATCTCCATGTTTTGGCCAAAAGCTATGAGAATGTCGGAGGTGTAGAGCCATATGACTGCAAGAGGGATGCTTAGGCATAGAAGCGTAAGCATAGCTCGTTGCGTGTGAACTCCAAGCATATGATACTCTTTGGCTCCATAGGCTTGGCCACACAGTGTCTCCAATGCACTTCCCATTCCTAACTTTAATCATGAATTTTGATCGAGACATTTTAGTTTGCAAACAAAATGAAGATCTAAGTATACACAACCTAGGAATCATGCTCAAAGTACAGTCGACCTCAGCAGATGTAACATGTCATTTCCACGAGCGGTGTCGCGCGTGGAAATTCAACACCAGAGAAGCACAATACATGTTCAGAGACAAGGATAGTGAAACCTCGGAGAAAACTCTAAAACCCACATTTTACCACTTGCTTCTTTGAATTCAGTAGCCGAATGTGGCCTCGAGGCGACAAATTGAACTTCTTTTCCTTTCCAGTTTCCTCGGTGTTACGGTAAAGATGGGTATTATTGTGTTAATACATTTCCTGCCTCGCTCAATTCCCGTGTTACGTGCTGATGTATCACCTCCTTCAGAACACATTTTCCTCAAACCATTTCGTCAAATTTCTCTCTTTCTTTCGACTAGCAAGACCACCGTCATCAGAAGACAAACCCCGCGCGCGCACAACAATAGGGAACGAGAAGCAACAGAAACGTCAATGGCGATGCACGAGAAAGCGACGGAGTAGAGAGCTGTACCAAGACACTGAAGCCGGTGACGGAAGCGAAGGAAGTGGCCATGGACGCGCCGGAGAGGGGGAGCTCCCCGAGGTGGCCCACGAACATGACGGAGATCACCTGCACGCTGTACTGCAGCATGCTCACCCGGATCAGCGGGCTCGACAGACGCGCCTGCCGCTTCAATTCCTCGATCATGATCACGCGACGCTCGTCCCTTGGAACCGAGCCGGGTGAAGGTTTTCCGCCGCCGCCGCCGCCGCCGCCATGCTCGGGATCATGGCTTTGGATCAGAGGAGATTCAAGAAGGGACGCTTCACCGATTTCTTGATCTCCTCCTCCTCCTCCTCTTCCTCCCATTTTCCCGGGTTCCGTCAATGGGGAGCCCTCTCCTTCGAGAGAGAAAATAATATGGTTTGCAAGCGCCAGATCAGCGTTGACGTGGGCGTGCGCTTATTTTCTGATTTCCAATGACATCTTGACACGTGGATAGCGGTCCGGAAAATGAAAAAGAGATACTTCTCTTTTCCCTCTTCCATCTTCAACCTCCGCTCCATCTCCACCGCCCAAAGCCGCCACCGCCCCACCGTGGCCGCCACGGTCCGCGGCAAATATGGAGATGCTGCAGCTCGTCGCCGGAGGACATGGGCGAGCCAAGACTCGAGATGCAGACATGGAGACGCTGTGGCTCGTCGCCGGAAGCCACGGACGAGCCACAGGACTTGAGATGCAGAGCAGCGGGTCGGCCATGGACGGCCTCTCGTCACCAAATCCAGCCCCTCGCCGCCAGATCTGGAAGTGAGGCACCGGGCGGAGGAGACGGCCGAAGTGGAGAGATGCGGCGCCGGCCAGGAACTCCGGCCCCGCCGGTGGCCGTGGCGGAACGAGGTCAATTTTTTTAATTCCAGGTGTCAATTTCTAATCGGATAATAATATAATAAGCGCGTGGTGCACGCAAACCACCGAATATTTCATCCCTCCAGCTAATCTCTGCCACGGACCTCATCGGTTTGTTATTATTAAGGCGGTAGGACCGGAAGACAAAGAGGCGGATTAGACTCTGAGAGGCAGCGTTTGTTATCTTCGGTAAAGAGTAAAAAAGAGCATTCAAAGCTTGGATCCGATTCATCAGTTTACCATAGGATCCGATCCTATGATCAGATCAGTTCGGTTTCCGGTTTTATCCAAAATCCATGCACACCTCTCCTACCGGCAACATAAATTTGGAGAAATTGACGAGGCTGCATGAAGTCATCTCTCAAATTTGATGCTTCCCAACACGACTCTTCATGTCAAAACCACGGGATGCGTTCGGCGTCGTTGACTACTCATGGTTCCACGCCTTCGAGAGTACAGGAAAGGACGACGTCAGCTAGACGTATACCCGATACTCATCCGCCATCACGTCCCGCCACCTACAAAACGCCAACTCCCACACGGACGTTCAGCCCCTCTCTCTCTCGATCCCTCTCTCTCCCTGGTCTTCATATTGGAAGAAGCGGAAGGCAGGCGGCGGAGAGATCCCCCGAAACCCCGCTGCCGCTTCCCCACGTTCACTAGTCCTTCTCGGCTCTTCCATGGATGAAGAGACGAAGCAGGAGACGGAGGAGAGGCTGCTGGTGAAGAGGGAGGAGGCGGCAGAAGCAAGCAAGAGCGATGGCATCACGTGGGGAGGAGTGTGGGAGGAGGTGAGGAGGGTGGGGCGCATAGCGGCGCCGATGGTGGTGGTGACGTCGTCGCAGTACCTCCTCCAGATGATCTCCGTCATGATGGTCGGCCACCTCGGCGAGCTCTCCCTCTCCAGCACCGCCATCGCCGTCTCCCTCGCCTCCGTCTCCGGCTTCAGCCTCCTCGTTCGTACTCCCTCTCTCCTCTTCACGTTTTTGAACTCTTTGTTTTGGATTGTTTTTTACCGTGGTGCCATTTTCCTTACTGGACGAGCATTGGAGTCGTCGTGACGTGATCGGTGACTGCTTGTTTGAATTACACATGAGCTCTCTGTTTTCATATGCTTCCATATGCTCTCAACAATGATGCACTTCAGCTAAAATTAATTTGAAGTAGCAGACTCAGCCAATTCATCTTCATTGCGGTTTTTTCCTTTCATTCTTTTCGAGCACATGAACTCCACGATCTATAATGAGAATAGCGACGGCATGTGTGTCAGAATCTCAATTCTCAACAATGATTCCGTGGAATTAAATTTAACCCGTTTGCTCCAAACCACACACGAGAAACAGCGGAGTACCTGTCCTTAGGCAATTGTCGTGATCGACCCTTTGAAGCATCATCTGCCTATACCAGTTGAATGTGTATAATTATGTCTTTACCGATCCTATTACCTATAGATGTTGGATTTGCGAGATTCCCGAGGGCATTATAGGCACACGACTGGTGCTGAATAATAGTCCAAGATGGCGGTTACTTTAGTATTGTCTTCTTGTTGACAATGTCAATACTTGGTCCGCTTAAAGCTGGTCTCTTTCAAAATTGTGTTGTTTTAGAAGTGTTCCAAAAGTTAATGGTGATTTAACCCAAGTTGGTGAGAATTGGGAAAAAGCTCGTTCTCTCTTTGGTCAGGGACATGCTCTTTAACAGTGAAAAAGATAGGGATCCGATTCTGACGGGACAAAAGCACATCATTAGGCTTTTGAAGTGAGTGATATTCAATTTACCGACAATAATTCTTAAAATTATTTTATCAATCAATTTAGTATTAGCATGACTCTATGTGCTTTCTCTGTGGGTTCCTAGAGCTGTACATGTAACAGTACTGAGACGAGCTTGTTACATACTGGGCTCTTCTGTCAGTTGAGCTGCTCATGTTATTTCTTTAAAACACACTGCACATAGACATTTGTGTGTACGAGAGTCCAGAAAAAGCAATTGTACTGTGTTAGAAAACTGCTCAAGGATGATGATGGGCCCGCTTGTTGACATAAAAACTGTCCATTCCACCAATTTTGGTTGCTTCTATAAAACATATGTTCAGACTAGTCTTTATGAACGAAAAATGATCCAAAGTGTGTGGGAGACAAAAATTGTTTCATTTATAGATGGCTAAACTTTTTAGTTCATGAATTTGCAACAACAGCTTGGCATGGCCAGTGCACTGGAAACTCTGTGCGGACAAGCCTACGGAGCTCAACAATACCAAAAGCTCGGAACACATACATACACCGCGATCTTCTCTCTGACCTTAGTGTGCGTCCCTCTCTCTTTCCTCTGGCTCTACATGGGCAAACTCCTTGTGTTGATGGGCCAAGACCCACTGATCTCGCGTGAGGCGGGTAGGTTCATAGTGTGGCTCGTCCCCACGATCTTTGCGTACGCGGCGCTCCAGCCACTGGTCCGTTACTTCCAGACCCAGAGCCTCACCACTCCAATGCTCGTAGGCTCCTGTGCCACGCTCTGCTTACATGTGCCTCTCTGTTGGGTCCTCGTGTTCAAGTCCGGGCTACATAACCTTGGAGCCGCATTGGCATTGGGAATTTCTTATTGGTTGAATGTGATCTTTCTCGGGCTGTACATGACGTTCTCTAGCGCGTGCCGGAAGACGCGTGCCCCGGTGTCAATGGAGATATTCCGAGGCATTCGGGAGTTCTTCCAATTCGCTGTTCCATCAGCTGTCATGCTTTGGTAACTTAAGTTCATGCCTAAGTGCTACTTCTGTGTGAATTTCTTTGTTTTCTAGAAGCAGTGCATGTGTATATGCTGTTTATACTGAATGATGACTCATGCTAGGTCTAGTAAGACTACTTTACGTATTTTGTATACTAGCAGTAACAGATACGACGGATTGTTACATCGGTTTTGAATGTGACCCACTTGTTTCTCTTGAAGTCTACCGCATCACTTGATGTATCAATTTATTATACCGCTCAATGTACACCTAGCATTAGTCTTGCATTCCTCTTGATTGGAAAATGAGCTCAACTCATCTCTTTTGTTTTACTGTTTAAGATATTTTCTGTTGATGGAGTTTCTTTCTGTGTACTCATTTGGATGGATTGTAGCCTCGAATGGTGGTCATTTGAACTGCTCATCCTGCTTTCTGGGCTTCTACCAAATCCACAGCTTGAAACTTCAGTTCTCTCTGTGTGGTATGTCCCGTCTTTCATGTTACATTTCTCATGACTTGACCAACATATGATTTTAGAGCTGTGTATTGATCTCGCATTCTAATTTGCATTTCTGTTTAATCTCATGAACAGTCTCTCAACGATATCAACACTTTACACAATACCATTTGGAGTTGGAGCTGCTGGAAGGTTTGTAAACCCCTCTTGTAGCCTCTTGGGGCATGTTAGACTGACCCCCATAGCACACTTATAATGTTCTAACAGAACCCTAACTCTTTTTCGCTGTCTTTCTTCAATAACAGCACGAGAGTGTCCAACGAATTGGGAGCAGGAAATGCGCAGGCAGCTCGTGTAGCTGTCTATGCAGTGATGCTTATAGCAGTCACCGAGACAAGTATCGTGAGTGCGGTCTTATTTGCAACCCGGAAAGTCTTCGGTTACACCTTCAGCAACGAAAAGGAAGTCGTGGACTACGTTACAAAGATGGCTCCTCTTGTTTGCCTCTCTGTCATCATAGACTCCTTCCAAGGTGTCCTTTCAGGTATAACTCAACCTCTCTGTATCATTGGAGAGAACTTTGTCTGGACTTGATCTCGATAGACCCATGGAACTATGATTTAGGAACAGGGAAGCCTACACTAGATAAGTCGATCACCTCCCTGAGTGATTATAATGCAATCGGTTTTTTGTCGTGATGTTGTTTTGCTCGATCAGGTATTGCGAGAGGATGTGGGTGGCAACACATTGGAGCTTATGTGAACCTGGGGGCATTCTATCTGTGTGGAATTCCAGTTGCTGCAACTTTGGCCTTTTGGGTGGGATTGAGAGGAGTGGGACTTTGGATAGGGATTCAAATGGGTGCTATTGTACAGACATCGTTGCTCTCAATCGTGACCTGTTGCTCAAATTGGGAAAAGCTGGTAATTTATTTTTTTCCTATACTACTCAAATCAACAACATGCCTTAGGGATGACTTCTTAGCAGCTATACCTTCATAAAACTAGACGAGCAGGAGTTTGGGACAGCCCTAGATCCTCTTTCTTCATGGTGCAGTCGTCACAAGTTATATGGCTCTTTATTGGAAGTCCAAACTAAGTTTTTGCTGTCATCAATTCTTCGATTTTTATTTAGTGGCAACCTCTGTAGGCCGTCCTCTAGAAATTTTTCTTGCTGCCTCGTAAGGACTTGATTGTAATATTCAAGAAGATTTAGGAACTAATTACACTCAACCGAAAGATCTAGATTGGTCTTGGATATTTTCATGTTAGTTAATCACGTTAGAAAATGTTTTAATGTAATTACGAAGTATTGTTATCACCGAACTAGGTATCAATTCACGTCAATGTGTAGAGCTGTGCCATGTCATGTTACGGCGATTGGCAGTTTCTCTTGATAATTCCCGTTGTATTCGACTCCGTGTTCACCTATGATAGTGGGAATTGCCATCAAGGAATTAAGTTGGTGCTGAACTTTCTTTTGGTGTTGCAGGCAAGCAAAGCGAGGGAGAGATTATTTGACGGAAGCTTTTCGGCCGATAATGGATCGATCATCTGAGCTCAAGCAGAGCTCCAACTGAGAAAATGATCATTGCAATTCACAAGCTCTCCAGTTGTTTAGTTCTTGATTTCAGTGATATCACATTCATAGATTGCATTAGATCACACGTGGCATCTGCAGCCGTATGCAATTCACACTCAAATTCACTGAACAAGGTCACCATTTCCGCACAAATGTCCAGCCCCTGAACATCAGCCAGCATTCAATAATCTCAAGCATAAGTCATATATGAACATGAACATCAGTCATTCAAACAAGAGTTTGGGGGTAATTTCATTGCCTTGCCCTAAATGAAAATGCTTATCATATCGAGTTATTAGACAGGTTGTACCTAGATTCTTGGTCATTTTTAGATACCGTTTCTTAGTTGGTGAACTAGACGAATAAATCTAGATACGTGGGTCGAGTTATGTTGTTAGCCAATATCATTTATATTTATCGTGTTGCAGCGGAGAGCCCTCTTCAGGATATCTTCAAATTAAGTGCTTCACCGTCTTTTTGAAAGGAAAAGAAATCACGGGATTTATTCTAAACCTCAGCAACATGGAACATAAATCAAGATCCAAAGCTCATAACGCTTCTTGCCTATAAGCAGCCACGGACAGTAAGTAGTCTAGCCAGATTATCACCAAGAAACCATAGGGCCCTCACAATGTGCGCAAGATTCTTTCTACCGTCTTGTTCATGCAGAATCCCTTTCAAGCTGAAAGTTGAAAAGGAGCCAAATTGCAAATGTTCTGCTTCTACAATGAAACAAATTAGTGCCAGCAGTTTTTTTTGACATATTCATAGACACGTGTCACACCAGACATGCCGTGCTTCCTTTTGCTTTATATAAAGCCCGATTATTTGGAGACTCGTGGAACATCCCATACATCGGTTAAGTCTAGACTTTTGGTTTGTGCATATAATCTTGACTCATAGCAATTTACACGTAATTTATAATCTAATAAGATGATGGCGGTCACTATTTTCTTTCTTTACAATTATCTTACACTTACAGCGACGACACGTTAGAATGCTACGGTACGATTTTACGACCTGTCCTGACGTTGATGTCATGTTATAAAGAAAATGCCACTGGCGAATAGGTGTCGGCCCTTCTTGTCTTCTACGCGCCAATGTCATCAAGAGATCATAACATACGCTCTCTCTCTCTCTCTCTCTCTCTCTCTCTCTCTCCATTCAGAATATGATTTGATGGATCCAATCAAATGAAATTGATTATCTGTTCGTTGGAGGTAGAGAGGATGCTACATGCACGGCTTCCCGGATGCTGACAGAAAACATTTATCGTCTTGCCACGCGTGAGAGTTCAGTTCTTGTCCGCATGCTGATCTGCGACAGCCCCAAATGAAATTGATTATCTTTTGGTTGGAGGTAGAGAGGATGCTACACGCACGGCTTCCCGGATGCTGACAGAAAACATTTATCGTCTTGCCACGCGTGAGAGTTCAGCTCTTGTCCGCGTGCTGATCTGCGACAGCCCCTCGCCGCTGTCTTGTTAGGCTTTGGTCTATCATCATTTGTTTTTGTATTCCTCTTCCTCTGTCTTTAACGTGAGATGCTAGCATATAAAATGCAATTATTGCCACTGATAATTGAAGACACCATCAAGTCTCTTCAACTGATAATGTTTTTCTCCTATAATCTGCAAACACTTTGATTGTGATTTGTGAATAAAATATTTGCACAGAGACGTGTATGAAGTCGGCATCGTTCTGTAATATATGAATTCCATCCCGCATCTATACTACGATATACAGTAAATATATGATAGCCTAAGTAGCATGTAATCCAAAATTTATTTGGAAATAAATCTTGAATAATATAGCATGGCATGGATCGTTTGCACTGCTGATATGTTGTGTAGCATGCTGAAGTAGTGTTGGCATGTCAAGTGATAAAACCGACTTTGGTATGCAGGATTTGAAGAGAATTGCTTAGTCACCACTAACAAATGATGTAGTAATTACATAATCCGAAATTTCTTGTTATTAATAAAAAGAGAAAATTTTGCACAAGTCTTGCAAATCATGACACAATGTTTGAGAGTTTTGTAATTGCGATGTGCAGAGTTATGTTAATTTATGACTTTGACATGACATTTATGTGTGCCACAATTATTCTAATCAAGTCCATAGACTTTGAATTTGTCTAATATTATCCTTCTACTTTCACAATTTCTAATCAAATTCCTTCGACGCCAAATCCAACTAATGTGGCATATGATGTGGATAAAACTTTTCCTATGTGGACGTTCACATTGGCTAAATTTATCGACATCATTTATCTACATCCGCTAAATTTTTCCACACAATTCAATGTGGCAATCTGCATATTTTACCAGCATCATATTTTGGCTTCATCCAATAGTCATATCACTTGAATTTGGTCGGATTTAGTGTTGGAATGACTTGATTAGAAAATTTGTGAAAATAAAACATTCGATTGAACAAATTAAAAGTGTAGAGATTTGATTAGATAATGCGTGATAATACAAAAGCATGGAATGATATTTTCATTTTTCCAGTAGTTTGTGCTCTCTGACACTGTAAACCCTAAATATCAATTCATTGGGCAGTGAAAACTCCTTCCGATTCCATTTTTTCCATGCAAAAACATCAACTATCAAAACCAATTTATCAAATTGTTGGGCGGTACAAACCCTTGCCCTGTTTCCATTATGAAAACTATGTCCACATTGCGATCCCCCATCTGTTAAGGTATCATCCTCCAAGAAACAGGGCAAGGGTTGATAAAAGTTTGAAATGGTAGGAGAGCACAGGCGAGCAGAACCCTCATGAAACATATTTCAAAACGTCTTGATAAAAGTTTGAAATGGTAGGAGAGCACAATGCCAGCATAGAAAAGCACATAAGACCCCAAAAACAACAGGCCCAAGGAACCTTCTTTCTGCTCTCGTTAGACCTGGAAGAACAAACGCTATGATCTCATAGAGAAAAACGGGGCTTCCTAGGTGAAGACCGCAGTATCCAGAAACCTACAGTATGATATAAAAGACTTAAATTGTAACAGCACGCCATTCATCATATACATTGCATCACACAATCAAGCAAATACGCCATACAGAGGTATATATCGACTCTTTAACAGTTTGTACAACTTGATAATACGAAAGAGCTCAGGCATATTGTTTCGATCTGTTGATTCAGACAACGAAGCAACAGGAGTCAACCCAATTGGCAGGTCCATGTAATAAATGATGCAATTGTGCAAGCGGACCTAACGAACATATTCTGCTAGTGTTGTTTTCTCAGCCACCAATGAACTAGTACAATTATGTTTGAAGCTGTAAATTCTGATATTATGGTCATGATGGATCCATGAATACCACATTGGTGATGAAATCACATGACTTGTACAAAGGATACTAGAGAGAGAGAGAGAGAGAGAAAGAGAGAGAGAGAGAGAGAGAGAGAGAGAGAGAGAGAGACCTTCAAAGTTATAAAGAAGAATTCCCCGGGAGCCAGTTGCAGAAATCGAACACCTTGTGTTTTGACGGGAGCTTCCAGTATCCTTATTAATTCTTTAGAGAATGCAAAGCATCCCAAAATAGCAGCACTGACTGCCATAACGGACGCAAATATTCGTTGTCTCGGCTCTTCAAGATGATTATATACACTCATTTCCCTGTCATCTGGAAGGAGCTCTTTATCAGGATACAGACATTGTTGCCCTCAATCGTGACCAGAATCATGCACAAATTGGGGAAAGCGGATGAATTATTTTTGTTCTTGACTACTCAAATCAGAATCATGCATTGTGGATGACTTCTTAGCAGCTATACCTACATAATCTTTTCCCTTCTTTGGGTTTGGGCATGGTTCTTTCCCATGTAGCCCGAAACTAGATGACGAGGAGCTTGGGACAGCCCTAGATTCTCTTTCTATTTAGGACGCAATTCTCTTTCTATTCATGGTGCGATCATCACAAGTTATTTGGGTTGTTATGGGAAGAGCAATCGAGTTTTTCTTGTCATCAAATCTTCAATTTTTCCTCAGTGACATCCTCCATAGGCTGCTGTCTAGGAAATATTCTTGCTGCCTTGTAGGAACTCGATTGCAACTATTCAAGAAGATTTAGAAATTAACTGCAGTCGATCGAAAGATTTTGATCAGTGGTGGGTATTTCCATATTAGTTATTCGTGTTGTTAGAAAATGGATTAATGTGATTATAAAGTACTGTTCATTATAAAAGGTGTCGATTCGTGTCGATATGTTAAGTCAGTGTCATGTCATGTCACGTTGATTGCGAGTTATTCTTCTTGTGTTTGAGTCCATGTTCTCCCTTTCAAACAATTATTTGAGTTCAAGCAGAGCTCCAACAGAAAAATGATCATCGCAATTCACAAGCTCTCGGAGTTTTTCAGTGATATCACCTGTATTGATTGCATTAGATTACACGAGGCATCTGTAGACGCATGCAATTTTCTCTCAAATTTACTAAACAAGGTCACCATATCCGCACAATGATCCATCCTCTTAAACATCAACCCACATTCGATAATCCCAAGTATAGTTCTTTAAGCCATATACGAACGTCAGTCATACGAATTGAGATATTAAAAGATTCCATTTACTCCATCGAAATCTGAGTTTGAAATTATAGTGTTTTCGGTCATCATTCCATCCCACTCCTTTCTATTCCGTAACTTATTTATGTAAGTAATAACGTAATTTTTTTATGCAGAAAGTTTATGACATCCAGGATCTTAGATTTTCATGATTTTCACAATAAGAGGGATGAAGACATACTTTTATTCATAGCGTTTCCCTTGAAGATAATTGTTGCAAAAAACGGAAGAAACGAAGAAATCTGATTTCTCTCCCTTATCCACTTTTTTCTTAACGTATTTTATTGATGGAGGATAAAATACAACGTTCTTTTTCGTATGTTATCATGTGGGTGGAGAGAGAACCATATTCTTTTATATATACCCATTTAAGTGGTGCCTTCCATCAAAGCATATCCCACTACGAAAAGTTGCACCTCTTTGGAGGAATTTTAACTTCTCAATAGAATTACACATTTTCATCTATTTTCATAACCAATACATTTTAGCACTTAAATATTTATTAAACCATTAATTCATAACATCATATGGGCCACATTATTCTTACATTCTCCCACTTGGCCCATATGACCTTCCTTTCATGGATTAATAAAGACCATAATGTGCACAATAACATTATGCTAAAACCTTTCTTAAATTGTCTATCATATAATAATCACAGTTAAATAAAGAAACTAATGCGAGTCATAGCGGTTGTATGCCATTAATCGACATAGTCCCTTCTATGTACTACAATTATAGCTCCATACTTAACATGATCCATAAATGAGAAGTATAGTAATGGTCCAACCATAATATCTCTGTTAGAGACTATCCTGTTATACATTTATCTATTTCCATCATGTATACCAAATAGAAAACAGAAAATATCAGAAACACATAATTGAGCTCATAGTGTCAAATAAATAAACTTAATGCACTCATAATACAATCATTAAGGACATCCAATAATACTTATCCTTTCAACATGTTCTTTAAATATTTTGGGCGGCAGCCCTTTTGTTAAGGGATCTGCAATCATAAGGTTGGTGCTAATGTGCTCAATTGACACTCTTTGTTTTTGAACTTCTTCTTTAATAGACAAGTATTTAATCTTCATATGTTTAGCACCCTTGGAGTACTTGTCGTTCTTAGAGAAGAAAACTGCTACAGAGTTATCACAATAAATTTTCAGCGGCCTGGCAATACTATCAACAATCACAAGCCCTGAAATAAAGTTCCACAGCCATATCCCATGAATAGTGGCCTCAAAGCATGCCACAAACTCAGCTTCCATAGTAGATGTAGCAATAATTGACTGCTTTGCACTTTTCCATGAAATTGCACCTCCGGCCAAAAGATACAAGTAACCAAAAGTTGTTTTTCTTGTATCGGTACATCCGGCTAAGTTGGAATCTAAATATCCAATCACCTCAAGATGATCAGATCTTTTATAAGTGAGCATGTGATTCTTTGTTCCTTACAAGTATCTGAGAACTTTCTTTACAGCTTTCCAATGATCTAATCCTAGGTTACTTTGATACCTGTCCAGTATTTCGACAGCAAAACTGATGTCTGGTCTGGTGCAAGTTTGAGCATACATTAAGCTTCCGACAACAGATGCATAAGGAATACTTTTCATTCGTTCTTATTCCAATTCACTTTTCGGACATTGCATAAGACTAAATTTGTCACCTTTCTGAATTGAAACTGCTCCTGCTGAATATTTATTCATATTAAATCTCTCTAAAATTTTATCAATATAGGCTTTCTGAGACAACTCTAACAATCCTTGTGATCTATCACGGAATATTTCTATTCCTATCATATATGTTGCTTCTCTCATATCTTTCATTTCAAAATTTTTAGCGAGAAATTTCTTGGTCTCATGTAACAAACCAAGATCATTAGTAGCAAGCAAAAGGTCATCAACGTACAGAACTAGAAAAATAAACTTACTCCCACTGACCTTCATGTATATACACTGATCTACAGTGTTTTCCTTAAATCCAAAAGAAGTTACGGTATCATTAAACTTAAGATACCATTATCGGGAAGCTTGTTTAAGTCTATATATTGATTTCTTTAACTTACACACCATATGATCCTTTCCTTTAACTGAAAAGCCCTTGGGTTGGTCCATATAAACTTCTTCCTCTAAATTCCCATTAAGAAAGGCAGTTTTAACATCTATTTAGTGTAACTCTAAATCGTAATGAGCCACTAAAGCCATAATGATTCTAAGTGAGTCTTTCTTGGAGACTGGTGAAAATGTCTCCTTATAATCAATGCCTTCTTTCTGAGTAAACCCTTTAGCAACAAGTCTGGCCTTATATCATTCGATATTACCTTTTGAATCACGCTTGGTCTTAAAGACCCGTTTACACCCAACCTTTTTGCATCCTTTAGGCAATTCGACAAGATTCCAAACTTGATTTTAATCCATAGATTTTAACTCTTCTTCTTTAGCATTGAAACATTTAGTAGAATCATCACATTTCATGGCTTGTGAAAATGAACCTGGATCATTACCAATTCCTAAGTTAATTTCTGACTCTTGTAGATAAATCACGTAATCATTAGAAATAGCTAACCTATTTTCTCTTTGAGATTTTCTTAATGCTATTTCTTGTGGCTCAACTACTATAGGTTCAATATTAACATTTTCATTATGAAGTGTTTGATCATTTATTTGTTGTTCTTGATTATTATTGGGTTGAACTATAATATCATGAACAACAACTTTAGAAGTTTTGGGTAGATGAACTTCCACCCTTACTTCTTGACTGCAAATATCACGCATTCTTTTTTTTTTTTTTGGTAAGGAATATCATGCATTCTTTCGCTCCCACTAATGTCAACATTTTTAATGAACCTAGCATTTCCAGATTCAGCAATTCTTATACTATGATTAGGACAATAAAATCTATACCTTTTGGATTTCTCTACATAACCAATGAACTAACCACTAGTTATTCTTAAATTCAATTTCTTTTCATGTGGATTGTAAATTCTTACTTCTGCTGGACAATCCCACACATGTAGGTGTCGTAAACTAGGTTTCCTTCCTGTCCATAGTTCAAAGGGAGTCTTTGGAATTGCCTTACTAGGAACCCTGTTTAACAAATACATAGAAGTCTTTAATGCATGCATCCACAATGATAAGGGTAGAGATAAATAACTCATCATACTCCTAACCATTTCTATTAAAGTACGATTACGCCTTTCTGCTACACCATTTTGTTGTGGTGTACCTGGCATTGTGTATTGAGCACAAATATTATGTCTTTCAAGGAATTTAGCAAATGGACCTGGACATTGTCCCGATTCATCATACTTTCCATAATATTCACCACCTCTATCCGACCTTACTATTTTCACATTTTTATCTAATTGCCTTTCAACCTCTTTAATATACACCTCAAGTACATTCATTGATTGAAATTTATCATGCAATAGATAAATATAACCATAACGTGAAAGATCATCAATAAAAGTGATAAAATAACTTTCTTTACCAAAAGATGAAACATCAAAATGACCACATGTATCGATGTGTATGATTTCAAGAAGCTTTGTGCTTCTTGTGGCACATTTCTTAGCATGTTTTGTTTGTTTACCCTTAATACAATCAATACACACTCCAAGATCAGTAAAATCCAAATTTGGAAGAATTTCATTCTTCACTAATATTTGCATTCTTTCTTTTGATATATGACCCAAATGTTTATGTCACAAGTAAGCAGAATTCTCATCCACTAAATTGCGTTTAGTGCCAATATTATGATGTAAGGTCATTAAGGTCTCAGCAAAAGCATTATCAAGTTTAAACTTGTAGAGACCATCACATAAAATTCTAGTTCCAATAAGATTATTATTGTTATACAAACTGAAAAATCCACAACCAAACTTAAAAGGGAATCCCACTACATAAAGTTTTGGCAAAAAAACTAAATTGCAGGAAAAAGTAGGTATATAAAGGGTTCGAAACAAATCTCAACAATGCCCAGTATCTAAGATCAAACGATAAGTGCCAATGCCTTCAACTGGAGCTTTGTTTCTATTCCCCGTCAGCACATAATTCTCATTTGGCTTTATGGTTTGGATCGAAAGAAATCCCTGCATCATATTTGAAACATAAGTGGTGGCACCAGAATCAATCCACCAAGTATTATGAGGAACTTCAGTAAAGTTTGATTCAAAACATACTAAAGTACAAGGCTTACCTTTCTTTTCGAACCAAGCTTTATGCTTGAGACAATCTTTCTTCAAGTGTCCAATTTTATTACAAAAGTGACACTTAATAAAATTGTGTTCCTTCTTGTGGATTTGAGAAGCCTTAGAAGAGTCATTCAGGTTGTGTAAACCTTTCTTCTTGCTCCTTCCACCTTTCCTGTTGGAATTCTTCTCAGCTTCTTGATGACCTAAAAGATGAACAGAATGAGCTTTTTAATTCTTTATCCTTGTTTCCTCTTAAACAAGCATACTGGCCAATTCATTTACATTCCACTTATCCTTTATAGTATTGTAATTCATTTGAAATGGCCCATATTGTTCATGAGGCAAGGAATTAAGTATGAACTGTACTAAAAAGTACTCATCCACATGGTCATGCATGGTACATGAATCATCATATTTCATTGTGGTCAAAGTACTCATCAATGTACCGGCTAATGACTTATCAGCAATTTGAGAACGCTCTTCCACAAATTTCATAAATTCCTTAGCATTGTCAGTTTTGGGAATAGTAGTTTTTAAATTGTTTGCAACTATCATTCGTATAAACACTAAGCTTAATCTGTTCGATCTTTCCCAAGTTTTATGGAAAGACTTTTCATTATCGCTACTCTCATCAGTAATAGCAGCTGGTTTCTCAATTTGAAGTACTAAATCATGATCCAAGACACTTAGGTGAAATTGGACTTATTCACTCTAATCAGAAAAATTCATTCCATTGAATAAAGGAACAGACGAAGCATGCAAATGAAGAGAAATAGGTACAGATACTGCAAATATACAAGAATATACTTATACATTAATGCTTTGAGAATATCACATTATCATATTCAAATTAAACATTACATGCACATCATAGTTTTCCTTTGGGTGATCTTATAATATACAAACATATAATAAACCATAATGATGCTAATAACTTTTATTTGGTAATTGCAAATACACCCCATTAAAATTTATTTGATATCTTTGGATATACAAACAAATTTAACAAGACATATTAATTACCAACTATTATGTTTATGAATTATAAGAAATTGATTAACCTTTGGGTCAATCCCTAAGTCCCTATAATAAATGAACTTCAATATATACCCATGACACCAATAAGAATATGTAATATATCAATTCCAACCATAGCATCAATTAATCATGAGTAATTGAAAGAAACATTATACAATTTCAAAAATTCAAGACATTATGGTTCGGCCACTTTGGTGACTAAACAAATCACTCATAATTGAATTCTTGAAATTGTAAAACACTATAATTGTTTCATTCACAAACATTTACCAAATTGCATGCTGAGAGTAAAACCGTAATTAATGCGTAAGGGCAAAACTGTAAAATCAGCATCGATAGGGGCAGAATCGTAAATTCAGCAGCTAGTGGTAAAATGGTAAATAATTCTTTCAATGGCAAAACAGTAAATAAAACGGGCAATGGTAAAATCGTAAATAAACATGAAGGGGGTAGAAACGTAAATAACAAGTGGAGAGGGCAGAAATGTAATTAGCGGAGGGGAAGATGCAGGCCCGTACCACCTGGGAAGAGAAGGTGCATGCACGGCACACACCCCTGTCTGCCTCGTGGGTGTGTGCAGTGCACGCGCCTGCATCCGCAGTGTAGGCGCGTGTCGCACGCGCCTCTTCTTCGCTACACGCGTCAGCGCTGGCGCGTGGATCCACGTGCCTGCAACTACAACGCCCGTGGAGGCCACGCGCCTTCTTCATCACGTCCTTTCGCCCTTTTTTTTTTTTTGACCCTATTCCACCGTGCCTTTCATTGTCCGGATCTCCTCCAATAGCCCTATCTTCGACCAAATCAATGAATGGATTTTGGAGACCACATCGACGCCAACATACAGATTTAAGATTTAACCAAACGAATCGGAACAAAAAATCATTTCGACCACTTTGGCAAAATAATAAAAGGACCAACATCGTTTGGCGAATCCAAATCCAAAAACCATAATCAGAAAATCATGATATCTTAAACCTTGCTCTGATACCCACTGTAAGTAATAACGTAATTCTTTTATGCAGAAAGTTTATGACATCTAGGATCTTAGATTTTCATGATTTTCACAATAAGAGGGATGAAGACATACATTTATCCATAACGTTTCCCTTGAAGATAATTGTTGCAGAAAACGGAAGAAACAAAGAAATCTAATTTCTTTCATTTACCCACTTTTCTCTTAACGTATCTTATCAATGGAGGATAAAATACAACGTTCTTTTTCGTGTGTTATCATGTGGGTGGAGAGAGGACCAGATTCTTTTATATATACCCCTTTAAGTGGTGCATTCCATCAAAGCATATCTCACTCCAAAGAGTTGCACCTCTTTAGAAGAATTTTAACTTCTCAATAGAATTACACATTTTCATCTATTTTCATAGCCAATACGTTTTAGCACTTAAATATTTATTAAATCATTAACTTATAACATCATGTGGGCCACATTATTCTTACAATTTAGTTATAATGCATCTTCCTTTAATATAAGTAGCGACAGGCTATAAGTAGTCTTAACCAGATTATTACCTGAGAAATCAAAGGGCCCTCACAACGTGCTCAAACTTCCTTCGTCCTTCTTTGTTTATGCAGGGGCCCTTTCGCACTGAAAGTGAGAAGGAGGGTGAACTACAAGAGCTTTGCTTCTCCTATCAGGCTCTATACAGCCAAACCAACTAGTCCCGGGAATTCTTCTTTTTACTTATTGGCCAACATGCGTCGCACCCGATACGGCGGCACCCCTTTTTTGTTTATATAATTCAGGGACATGAGTGCAAAGGCCCAGCTATCCGAAAGCTTGTGGAACATCTCATTTACAGATTAAGTTTAGATCTTTCACCTTTTGCATATAGTTTTTAGAAGTGCCTATAAGAATTTCCTAATGTGGGCTTCATTAATTGAAATTTATTGAATTAGTTTGGTTTAATAAATATAACATATATGGATTCTTAATAAGTCTAATATGGGGCTGGCTAATGTGAGCCGAGTATGGTCCGACCCGTAATGAGAAGACCAATGGTCAAAAACTTTATAAATAGCGTTCAAGTCCCTTCCATAACTTGATGATGCACAATTTGACTCACATACAGATTTAAAGAGAATTTTCTTCTCGTGAGTGGTAATCTCATTAAGCCAGTATTCTAACTAAGGGTATAGGGGAGAAGCACTTGAGTTCGTATTTAGAAACCGTCGTAAATTCGGCGTCAAGTTCGATGGATTCCAAACCGAGTACACGAATCGATAATTTCTCCATTAACGTATTTCGGTTTATGATTATGGTGATGCTGGGCATGCCATTTTCGTTGCTATCGTATGGCATTAGAGCCTGCCATAGATTAGAACTAAAAAATGCGGATTATAGCCATTTTCGTTATGTTCGAGAGGTTTTTACCAATTTTCGGAATTTTTTGTTTGATGAATGTAAAATTTTATTACATATTCGGAATCTACTCATCGAGACGAGAAGATTGATGAGCGGCACGTCACCAGACGAGGCCACATGTGCCCTCACGCGCCCTGGGCGCGGTGACGTGTGACGGCCAAGCGCAGCTGTGCCAAACCGACGTGTTTTCCGCTGGTAATCGCTAAATGACATTAGCGGAGGCGCGGATCCAAGTTGACCTGAATCCTAACCTGACCCGATCGTTGACCCGACCCGAATTTCGACCCAACCCAACCGTTGACCGGACCCGAATGTCGACCCGACCCAACCGTTGATCCGATTGGTCAACCAGTCGAACCAATTCATTGACCATTGACCAATTGGACCGGTCAACCGGCGGACCAATTGTTCAGACCGATTTGACTGGTTGAACACGCGCCGCACTTTTCGGCGGTGCGTGAGGGTGTGTCCAATGTCCGTTTGGGATGTTCTTGGTACCGATGCGCTCGTATCAAGATTCTCTACATTGTGGTGTATTTATTTTACATGTTTGAAACTTTTACAGATGTGAAAATATGTATAGAACCATATATAAGCGTATTTTTAGGATATTTTACGTATTTTCTTGTATTTTTCTATGGTTTCAGAAATGCATATGATAGCTCACATGTATATCACCACATAAGGACTGTGCAGAGTGTAATTCATTATCTATCAATGAATGGAACAATATAATTAGCATGACATGTAATTTCAGAGATATACGCCCCTGGCTTTACATTTAGCATTACATATATAGTGACTGTGATACATAAAACTCATATCCTAGTATGAGAGATTTTCAAGGATTCAGTTGGGTAGTGACCGTCAAAGTGGCACACTTGACTGGGTTTGAGAAACATCAGTCTCATATTGTGATGGGATGTCTCATGTTCTATTGCGTGATCATACTCTCAAAGGAGGTGATCTTGTATTGATTCATGGATCGGTATATGTATAACATGTGCTTGAAAAATGACTGATCTTAGTGGTTCACACACCCAAAGGTGGTGACTCCACGAAAGATTAGAATATGTTCTCATGGTTGCTATCATATGGAGAGTGTATAACTACATGTCATATTTTCCGCCTAAGGGAGATTATGCAATAATGTATGTAACTTTCTGGATAAGTACTCACATGATGCTGATTGTATTATTTGTTTGTTTGTTTACCATTCACCTTTTCTGTAAATGGCAATTCCATTTCCATTGAGGTCCTTACTGGGTTGAACTTTAAGAAATTGAAAGAGGATTTTCTATTTGGAATGGAGCTAGCGGATGTTCACATTACTCTTATAAAGGATAAGCCGGCAGTTATTATGGCCACCAGTACTAAAGCTAAGAAAACGCATTATGCTGCCTAGGACAAGAGTAATCGGATTTGCTTATTGACAATAAAGAAATCTATTTAAGAACACTTGAAAAGTGGTTTGCCAGTTGATTGTACTGCTAAGAAAATGACGACAATCTTAGAGGTTAGAAACCGCATTTCATCTAATGCTGAGGTTGGTACACTTCTACAAAAGCTCTTTAATATGAAATATGATGGTACTGTTGGAGTTAGAGATTATGTCCTTAGGATGGTAGACCTAAAGACGAAACTTCAAGTTCTTAATGTTTTCATTCCTAATGTTTGTATTATGCGTCAAGCCTTGAACACCATTCCACCTGATTTTGGGATTATAAAGACAAATTACAATTCTCATAATGAGACTTGGTTAGTTAATGACTTGATAGCAAGGGTTGTGGCAGAGGAAGAGAAACTTAAGAAGGAAAAAAGGCATTTAGCCTTATATGTTTCTAGTTCCCACAAAAGGAAGAATAAGAAATCTAGAAATCGTATTCATAAAGGTATTCATGACACTACCGGTCAATCTGACAATATGGGTCTAAAGAAAACATCATTCAAAAGGGATAGTAATCGCTGCTTCTTTTGTAAGAAGAAAGGTCACATAAAAAAAACTGTGGAAAGTTCAAAGTTTGGTTGTTCAAACGTGAGCCTACAGGTAATGATTCTTTGATACTTGTTTGTGAATCCAACATATCAGAAGCACCATCCAATTCTCGGTGGCTCGATAGCAGTGCAATTAATCATATTGCGTTTACCATACAGAGATTCATAAACCAAAGGAAGTCAAATCAGGATGAATCAAGACTCATTGAGGGAACAACGAAAAAGTCGCTATTGTGTTTATGGGATATGTTATCTTGATTCTAGACTCTAGTTTTAGATTAATATTGAAAGACATTTTTTATGTATCTTCTTTTAGATGGAACTTAGTTTTTGTATCGTGTTTGGACATATATGGCTACTCTTTTGAAATCAAGAACAATGTTATTTCTTTATTTCTTAATTCAAATAAGGTTGGGTGCTACAATATGTCCAATAGATTGTACAAATTGTGTTTGTCTCCTATTAACATATACGTCGCTTATACGGCTAGAAATGTTGTTTCCAAGAGACCACTACCTAAGAAACAATTTTATGCACTATAGCATAAACGGCCTGGTCATATCTCTAAGAATAGAGTAGAAAGGCTGATAAAGACTAACATCTTGCCTGCTCTTAAAGATAACCTAGAGACATGCGTAGATTGATGTAAAGGTAAAATGACCAAGATAAGAAAGAAAACTGCAGTCCGAAATTCTGACATATTAAAGGTCATTCACATTGACATAAGTAGACCCTATACGGCAACAATCTTGTGTAGAAATTTTTATTTCATCACATTTATTGATAACTATTCTCGATATGGCTATCTGTACTTGATTAAAGAAAAGTCTGAATCTCTTGACAAGTTCAAGATTTTTCGAACTGAAGTCAAGTCGAGAAACAGTTGGAAAATGTCATAAAGGTTGTTAGATCTGATCGAGGTAGAGAGTATTATGGCAAGTATGGTGATGCCGAACAACTTAAGGGCTCATTTGCCAAATACTTAGAGGATTCTAGGATAGTGGCTTTGTTTAGTATGCTTGGGAGTCCTAAGCAAAATGGTATAGTCGAAAGGCGCAATCGCACCCTTACAAAAATGGTAAGGAGTATGATTAATAGGACAAATTTACTTGATTTTCTGTGGAGTGAAGTTTTGAAAACAGTTTTGTACATTCTAAATCGTGTACCTACTAAAGCTATTCCATTGACTCCTTTTGAGTTATGGAATGAACGTAAGCCTAACTTAAACCATCTTAAGGTTTGAGGATGTCCTGCAGAAGTGAAGTTATATAATCCAACATTAAGTAAGTTGGACTTCAAATCTGCTAGGTGTTACTTTGTATCTTACCCGGATCATTCGAAAGGATATCGGTTCTATAATCCCAATAGAGGCACAAGAATTGTGGAATCACAGACAGTAAAGTGTCTGGAATTTGATGTGGCCGAAGAAAGTAACTGCTCACAAACTATTGAAGATAATAGTACGGTGGATAATGTTATATCTTTATCTCTTCCTATACAGATAATTGTGGAGACTTCCACACCACAAACTAAACCTATTGAGGCTCAAGATCTTGTTATCAAGATAGCTCATAATAAAGTTCCTCAAGGCTCTCAGGTGCAGGATGCGGTTGTTACTGCTCTAGTAAGGAGATCCATTAGGGAAAGACGATCAGCTATACCATCGGACTATTTAGTCTATATAGGAAAGCAAGACTACGATATCGGTTCTGTAGCTGATCCAGTGACTTATGCGAAAGCTGTTTCTTGTTCTCAGTCAGAACTATGTTTGGATACAATGAGAGATGAAATGCAGTCTATGAAGCATAATGGTGTTTGGGAATTTGTTGAATTACCTGAAGGTCATAGACCCATTGGCTGCAAATGAGTGTATAAGACTAAAAGGGACTTCAAAGGAAATTAAGAAGTTTAAAGCCAGACTAGTAGCCAAGGGTTTCACTCAAAGAGAAGGAGTAGACTATGAAGCAACTTTTTCTCCAGTCTTTTCTAAATATTCTTTCAAAGTGATCATGACATTAGTAGCTCGTTTCGATATAGAGTTACACAAGATAGATGTTAAAACTGTCTTTCTCAATGGAAACTTTAATGAAGAAGTCCATATGATGCAACCCGAAGGTTTTGCGGCAGATAATTCAGGTACACTTGTATGTAGACTGAAAAAGTCTAGTTATGGTCTTAAGCAAGCTTCTGGACAATGGTACTTGAAGTTTCATAGTGTTGTCACTTCTTTAGTTTTGTTGAGACAAAGTATATTAGTGTATATACTGCAAGGTCAGTGGGAGGAAATTCATTTTCCTTATACTCTATGTAGATAATATTCTGCTTGCGAGCAGTGATCTTGGTTTACTGCATGAAACAAAGCGGATGTTGTCAAAGAACTTTGAAATGAAGGATCTTGGTGATGCGTGTTTTGTTCTTAGTATTGAGATTCATAGGAATAGTTATCGCAAACTATTGGGTTTATCTCAGAGGGCATATGTTGATCGTATCTTAGAAAGATTCAACATGCAGTAATGCGAGCCAGGAATTGCTCCTGTCATTAAGAGTGATAAATTGAGTCTGTCACAATGTCCTTATTCAGATTTTGAGAAATCCCAAATGAAGATGTGCCTTATGTTAGTGCACTTAGGAGTATTATATATACTCAAGTATGTATTAGACCAGATATTGCTTTTGTAACAGAACTTCTAAGTAGACATCAGTCAAATCCAAGACACGATCATTGGATTGCTGCCAATAAGGTTTTGAGGTACTTAAAGAAAACAAAAGACTATATGCTGATTTACAAACATGTTCAGAACCCTACAGCTGGTCAGATATTCGGATTCAGACTTTACTGACTGTTAGGATGAAAATAAGTCGACAACGGGTTACATCTTTAAGTTAGCAGAAGGTGTAGTATCATGGAAAAGTGAGAAATAGAAATCAATGACATCCTTTGCCATGCAAGCGGAGTTTGTAGTATGCTTTTTGGCCGCTACTTAGGCAATTTGGCTCCATAACCTCATTAAAGAGTTGACCGTATTTGATTTTATGGATAGACTCATACCGTTGTATTGTGATAATAACTCTGTAGTGTTGTTTGTTAACAACAACAAAGGTATAAAGAGGTCTAAGCATACAGAGGTAAAGTACCTAACTATAAAGGAAAAAGTTCAAAATTGTGACATTGCAGTAGAGCATATTTCGACAGATGATATGATCGCAGATCCATTAACTAAAGGCCTTCGCCCTTGTGTATTTGATCGACATGTCATTAACACGGGCTTAGGAATATCATAGGATATTGTTAATTAGTGGGAGTTGTTTAATCTTGTGTTGCTCTTATAAAATTTGTATATGATTTTATGTTACATTTTATAGCATTTGGATATGTGTCAACTTTTTGCATTCAATAAGGTTTTTGTAAATGTAAATTTATCAAGTTGAGTACACATATTTGATAAAAACCTTGAGGCATTGTGTAAACCTTGAGTACAGGCTATGGAGCATTTTTGGTATTAGCCTTAACGATATGTCTTGTTGCACGTAAAGTACAATTAACTATCAAGGTAAGACATGTAGATTCGTTGGAATCATGAAAGATATTCTTTGGCGACACACTAGATTTTGTAACACTTAAGGAGAAAGAATTTAGACTAACAAAATAGACAACATATGAAGTATCACTCATTCTGAAGTATTGTCCATTTGACACACTACCATATTGAATCCATATCAGTAAAGTTGAAAACACTCGTGACCATGAAAGACTCTACGTGAGTACATGTAATTATCGTCATGATTCGGTATTTGAGACTTTATGGAATCGGATTGATTATTAAAAATAATTTCTAGACCAACATAAGGGTGTGCACACAGTTCTATTTCAATTAATATCGCCTAAGTGGGAGAATGTAAGAATTTCCTAATGTGGGCTTCATTAGTTGAAATTAACTGAATTAGTTTGATCTAAAAAAGTAAGATATATGGGTTCTTAATAAGTATAATATGGGGCTGGCTGGTGTGGGCCGAGTACGGCTCGGCTCGTAATGAGAGAACCCGTGATTGTAAACTCTATAAATAGCGCTAAAGTCCCTCCCTTAATCCGATGATGCACAATCTGACTCACATACGGATCTAGAAAGAACTTTCTTCTCGTAAGTGACAATCCCATTAGGTTAGTGTTTTAACGAAGGGTATAGGAGAGAAGTACTTGAGTTCGTGTTCAAAAATTGTCGCAAATTTCGCATCAAGTTCGATGGATTCCAAATCAGGTACACTAATCGGTAATTTATCTATTAACATGTTTTGATTTCTGATTATGGTGATCCTGAGCGTGCCATTTTCGTGGCCATAAGTGCCTGTCTTATCCTGAAGCACACCATAATCCTCGTATCAGGGAGACCATGCCGATGGCGAGCAGGTGTCGTATGCTAGTCTGCTACCACCCCTCGCTGCTGTTTCTTTAGGATTTGTTTTTGTACCTCTTGCCACCCCTCGCTGCTGTTTCTTTAGGATTTGTTTTCGTCCCTCTTCCTTTGTCTTTTCCTTCGCACGTTAATATATTTCTTCTGCAGTCTGCAAACATTTTGTTTGAATGTGGATAAAATATATAAAGCGCGACATGTCTATCGAATCCTCATCGTTCTTCGCAGTTAATTGTCCATGTCTACGATTTGACGCTAGTGCCTTCCTATCGCTTTAGGGAGATTTTTTTGCTTCTTTTTTGGTAAATAGATATTAAATAAGAGTACGTTTATTTCACGAAAAATTTAAAAATTTTAAAATAGTTACCAAAAATAATTTGTCATATCACCCAGAAAATAAGGTTACAAAAAATATTTTTATTTATTTTTATTAACAATACAAGTAATTACTTTTCAAAAAATATTTTCCTAATCTTGAGTTTTGCAAATTTTAATTTTATTATTTATTATGAAATGATTATTTAAAATAACATATATCAATCAAGATATGTACAATCAAAAGAAGATTTTTGCATAATCTTGAGAGAAATAAACCAACAAAAATATCCTAATTATCTCTATTATAAAATATATTCTAAAGAATTATCCTAATTACCTTTAACATTCCCTCAAACTCAAGTGTAAAAAAAAATTCTGAAAATGCTTGGACTAGATTTGGTTCGCCGATGTAAAGCAGCCATGGGCTGGCTTTGTTGACTAAAACGGTAATCGGATGAACGCAACCGATGAGGCTAGCTTCATAAGAATAAGTGGTCGATGTGGCTGGCTTTGTTTTCAAAACTGTCATTGAACGACGCAGCCTTTGCGCTATAAACTATGCAACAACTCCAGCCATGGGAATATCCTAATTATCTCTAATATGGAAAAATATCTTAGAGAATCATCCTAATTATTTCTAACAAGCTATGTTCTTTTAGAATAACCATAAGAGTCACACACACACACACACATATATATATAAGACTATCAAAGTTTCTAGTTCTCTTGGTCTTCAAGTTTTGAAAAGAATTCCTTACTTGCCAAAATTTTGAACGCGTGGCGGTGTAGTAATTACATAATCCGAAATTTCTCCTTAATAGTGAAAAAGAAAACTTTGCACAACAAGCCATGAAAATCATGAAACAATGTTCAACAGCTCGTAATTGCGATGTGCCTAGTTGCGTTAATTTATGACGTAGGCATGATGTCATATTATGGGCGCCGCTGACCAGATGAAACCATTCATAGTGTCATCAGGTAAAGTCAAACTGCAAAGCTCTACTTTGGCCAAAAGAAAATCATGGGAGCTGTTGAAACATGAATGTCTCTAGCTAAGCGCTTGAGATATAGAACATATACAGCGAGAGAGAGAGAGAGAGAGAGAGAGAGAGAGAGAAGGGGAGAGGCACAGAGTCTGTTAGTGAGCAGCGGTGGATACCGAGGCGGCGGCGGCGATGACGTTTCCAGCTCGAGCTGGGGGTGGAAGACAATGAAGGAGGAGACGAAGAGGATGGGCTACATAGCAGGGCCGATGGTAGCAGTCAACCTGTCGCAGTACTTCCTGCTGATCGTATCGGTGATGATGGTGGGGCACCTCGGCGAGCTCTCTCTCGCCAGCACCGCCATCGCCATCTCCTTCTGCGTCGTCACCGGCTTCAGTCCCCTCGTACACCTCTCTCTCTCTCTCTCTCTCTCTCTCTCTCTCTCTCTCTCACACACACACACACACACTGTACATATCTGAAATCAATATGCACGCTTGTGGTCGAGCTTACAGAACAGGATCCATCGTTTTCGTTCACCAAATTTGTATGCTTATATGCCTTCGATGCTTTTATTTCTGCTGTGACTGGCTGAGCCATGTCGCGTGTTGATTGTCGATGCAGTTCGGAATGTCGAGCGCCCTCGAAACTCTTTGTGGACAAGCATATGGAGCTGAGCAATACCAAAAGTTCAGCATCCATATCCACACCGGTATTTTCTGTCTTGTCTTAGTCTGTGTCCCCTTATCGCTAGTGTGGATCTTCATGGGAAAGCTACTGGTTCTCATGGGTCACGACCTCGAGATCTCCCTCGAGGCCGGTAAATTCGCCACCTGCCTCATTCCCGCGCTCTTTGGTTACGGAACTCTCCAACCTCTGGTCCGGTACTTTCAGACCCAGAGCCTTGTTTTCCCTCTGCTCGTGAGCTCTCTCGTGACGCTAGTTTTCCACATAGCGCTCTGCTGGACTCTGGTGTTCAACTCTAGGTTCCGTAATCTCGGGGCAGCGATGGCCATAGGCCTGTCCTATTGGTTGAATGCGATTCTGCTTGCATTGTACATGAAGTATTCCCCCCATTGCGTGAAGACGAAGACCCATGTGAGGATCTCCATGGAGCTGTTCCGAGGGATGAGAGAGTTCTTCAGCTTCGCTGTCCCTTCTGCTGTCATGATTTGGTGGGTACTCTCTTGCTTGTCTTAGCTTTAAGTTTTCCTGTTAAATTGTGAGTCTCCGAGACGTTATACCAAATGATGCATTATCGTCCTAATGATTTCAGCCTTGAGTGGTGGTCGTTCGAGTTTCTGATAATGCTCTCTGGGCTTCTCCCCAACCCGAAGCTCGAAACTTCAGTTCTATCTGTGTGGTATGACTTTAGGCTTTCGCATGCGAATTCTTTCTGGTTTTGCCTGCATGCTCAAACTTTTGACACCTTTCTTCCAAAGGGAAAAAAAATTGTAGAGCTGATTGATTTTCAATTTCTCAATCCTCGGCAGCTTGGCAGTGATGTCAACACTCTTTACGATCCCAGATGGACTTGGGGCAGCAGTAAGGTATGCACCCAGAAACTCGCACGTACATGTTACCCATATATGAACATATGCCTCATTGTTATCATCCAATTTTCTTCGATTTTTCTGCTAAAAAACACAAGTATTTGATCGTAGCACACTGGTTTCAAATGAACTAGGCGCAGGGAATCCACTGGCGGCTCGCCGCACCGTTAATGTTGCCGTGCTCATTACGGTGTTGGAGGTTGCTGTGGTAAGCACAATCCTGTTCACCACCCGCCGCTCATTTGGCTACATATTCAGCGACGAGGAAGAGGTGGTCTATTATGTCGAATCCATGGCTCCTCTTCTGTGCCTGTCTGTCATACTAAACAACATACAAGGGGTCCTTTCAGGTTCGTTCCTCAGAACATGGATCAAATAAGAGTTAGCGGCAATCTTATTCCTGAGAATTTGGAAACCCAATTGATTTCTTCTTTTTTCTTTTCTGGTTCTGTCCCAGGTGCGGCCAGAGGATGTGGTTGGCAGGACATTGGAGCGTACATCAACCTTGGGGCATATTACCTTTGTGGGATTCCTATTGCTGCAATGTTGAGTTTCTATGCACACTTGAGAGGAAAGGGGCTTTGGATCGGAATTCAGATCGGTTCTTTTATTCAGACGGTTCTGCTAATTATTGTCACGACCTGCACGGATTGGGACAAGCAGGTACTTGCTTGCTCCTAGCTCAAATCTTGTGAAAAGAAACCAAAAGGAATACGCATTCCAATGCAGCAATGCTGCTCTGTTATCGATTACTACGAATCAATGAGGATTGAAGAGTATTCATCATCTTGAAATCATTGTTTCAACTCTTAAGTTAAACCAAGGTTCTCAGCTTCCAGCCATGAGTCTTCTTAACGATTCAAATAGGCCGGCACTAGATGTGCGTGATTTCGTCAGACAGTTTTTTATTGAGATATTAACAACCACTGTGTTTCTTGTTTCTCCATTTCCTGATACTGCAGGCAGACCAGGCAAGGGACAGAATATTTCATGGAAGATCTCAGACAAACAATGCCCTGGAGTGAGCAAGCAAAGAGTTCTTAGGAAGAAACTCATGCTCAAATCAATTCTTTCCCGTAAGTTAGTGGCTGAAGTTTTGCCGATAGAAAGTGATGACCGCTTTGCGTTGCATGAGAACGCACCATTTAGGCCACCGCACGATGTGAAGATACTTTCAAAAGTAATAAGCAACCTCTGTATCCTCTCCCCCTTGTCAGCACAACCAATTTCCTTTTTACGTTCTGTTCTTTTATACTCTGCAACTTTTAGGCTAAGAACAAAGCAGTTTCTATCGACAGTATTGCATTTGCATCAATAACAGAAGTTTGCTCCTTTCCGTGAAAGTGGTCAACTGTAAAGTACAATATTGCTGCCTTTGCTAAGGCTACTTTAGGGAAATGCAAAGGACGTCAGGTTAAAGGGCTTTTTCAAAATGCAAATAGTGCTCGATAAAATATAAGCAAAATTGGTTTAAACGCTGCATGGAAAAATTTACACTCGTAAAAGATTTGTTTAAAAAAAAAACAGAAAAAAATCTCACGCTTTCGCTGGTGGTCAAATTTGACCTCGCAAGCGACAGTCATGTGAAGAGGGCATTTCTGCAATTTCGAAAGTTTAGAGAGGCCAAAGTTGAAAGAAAAAAATACATTAACATCTAAAGCCCAAAGTTTCTACAGACCTGTCTTGGAAATGAAAAGCATTTCGCTGAGCTTTCCAAAAAAATTTGTGAAACGGCTTGACTTTTGTCGAAGGTCCTTTAGAGACCCAGAGGCCCTCGGAGGCATCATTCAATGCTTTGACAAATAAATGGAGATGGAAGGATACAGGTCATGCACCAGTTATCTCAATTTGCTCCTCAGACCCTTTCTTCGCATCCACAGTAAGAAACCTATTTATAGAAAAGTCAACACGCTAAGAAGTTCACATGGCCTTCAATGAGTTTGTCGATGTCCTGCGCAAATTACAAATGGGTGAAAACAAACTTACACCAACAACAGCTCAACTGGTTGTGCAAAATGTTGAGAAATCTTACTGATCGAAAAATTGAAGACGTGTTCAAGGACGAAGCGCGGCAGACTGCATAGAAGCTTTGGTGTTTACGTTAGCAACAAATTCTTGTGATAAGCGATGGAAGCCTTTTAACTGTATTAAAAATGCTCCTCTATAAACGAGGAACAGTATCCCACTATCACTGGTGTAAAAGAATACAAAACCCTCGGACACGAAGACCGATCGGTAAATTTGTACATAAATGCTTCACTACCAGCTATTTTCAAGTACATCCTTTGGGGTAGTCGCCGATGCCATGCACTCTCTGATCGTACACACCAGTAAAGTTGTGAGCACATAAAGTTCACCGCCCTGTGAGCTTAACTGCCCATGCGCCGCCCAAGTAGAGTCCGAGAAGAGGTCCTGCCAGCAGCATTTGAGTAAGAGGATCTGTTGATGGTGTTAATACAGCAGCAGCTATGACCGCACCTACAACTACATATCTCCAAATGGACAGCATTTGGTCTCCGGTTACTAGACCAACTTGTCCTAGAAGGAGCTGTATTACTGGAACCTGATGGACAAGTAAAAATATCAGGAGTTGAACAAAGTTGTAGAAAAGACTTGAGTAAAGTAGAACTGGAACCACAAATTTCGCTCTTTGGTCAAATGAAGTCATACGTGCCTTTCGTGATAAATATCTCGTCATTGACAGGAAAGACTCCATGAACTATTTCTAGTATCAATTTTGCTTTACTATTCAGCTTTCAAGGAATCCACATACACTGGTAGAGGTTAGGGTTGATGTCTAAATTTGCATTCTCTAGCACACAATACCACAATTATTGACTAATCTTATCAATTGAACAGGGAGATGGAGAACGATGAAGGATGAAACTCAAGTAGAGCTGTTTTCTAATAATTTCTTATATCAATCACGTTGAACAAAATTATTGCTAGAAACCCTTGGCCAAAAAATAAGGAAAAATTCTACTTTTCATTGATGATAATTCACACTCTTTCTGATCAAGTCTCTAGACTTATAATTTGTCTAATATAGTCGTGTTACTTTTACAAACTTTCTAATCAATTCCCTTCGACATTATCCAGCTAAATCAAACTGCTGTAGCCCTCTGTTGTGGATAAAACTTTTCCAATGTGATGTCCACGTGAGCGTCCACATTGGCTAAATTTTATACGCATCATACTCTGACGTTGTCTACATTAGCTAAAATTTTCTACATGTTCATGTGAGCATCCGCATGTTTTAAGTGTATCATATTTTGGCATCGTTCGACAATCATGTCAACTAAATTTGATCAGATTTAGTATTAGATGGACTTGACTAGAAAAAACGCGAAAGTAGGACTTGATTAAACAAAGCGTGAAAATTCAGGGATATAAAAGTAGAACTTTTCCAAAAAAACAGAAGACCTATTGCTAGAAGCATGGGATGATATTTTCATTCATCTAGTATTTCATTCTCTCCAACATTGGAGGAAGTCCATGCATAAACATCACAAATCCTAATTATCAATTCATTGGGCAGTAAAAACTCCTTCCTAATCCATCTTTCCCATCCAAAAACATCAACTGTTAAACCCTAATTATCATTTCATTGGGCAGCAAAAACCCCTTGTTTCCAATTTGCAAACTATGTCCACATTGTGATCCCCCATCCATTATCTTCATCCTTAAAGTAACAGTTTTGTCTCATCAAATTTTGAAAAAATTTCTCAAAAGATCATTAGAAATCTCCATGGTTAACTCAACACTCTGACGTGTAAAAGTCCCCATGAAACAAATTTTAGAGAGACAAAAGAAAGCAACCAGCTCATATCATGTATGAACTTGCAAACTAAAATTTTACCTGAAAAGATAGTCCAGTGCTGAACATGAGCACTAGCACAAACTCAAAGTATTGATCAATGGACCACAGTGACTCGACGGCCCCTTCCGCATAACTCACAAAGAAATTCAAGGCTGCTGGAGTGAGAATTAGGTAGGAGAACACAATGCCCACATAGAAAAGTACGGAAGACCCCAAAACAATAGGCCCAAGGAACCTTCTTTCTGATCTCGTTAAACCTGGAAGAACAAACGCTATGATCTCATAGAGAATAACAGGGCTTCCTAGGAGAAGACCGCAGTATCCAGAAACCTGCAGTATGAAATAAAATACTTAAATCGTAACAGCACGCCATTCATCATATACAGATCACCCAACCTTGGTTTGATCAAGGCATAAAAAAATGCGAATTGCATCACACAATCAAACAAACAAGCCATACATGCTAAATATCTACTCTTCTACCATTTATGCAACTCGATAATATGCAAGAGCTCAGGCATATATTGTTTTGTTAGAAGCTGCCAACTCAGGTCCCACAATCTGTTGAGTTAGACAATGAAGCAACAGGAGTCCACCCCATTGGCAGGTTCACGTAATAAATAATGTCGCTGTGCAAACAGACCTAACAAAAACAATCTGCTTACCAATGAACGAGTACGACTATGTCTGAAGCTATAAATTCTGATATTCTAGTCATGATGGATCCATGAAATCCACATTAGCGATGGAATCACTTAACTTGTACAAAAGATACATGGATTATGGCTCACCCATGTATGTGTGTGCGCGCGCATGTGTGAGAGAGAGAGAAAGAGAGACCTTCAAAGTTGTAAAGAAGAATTCGCCAGGAGCCAGTTGCAAAAATCTAACGCCTTGTGTTTTAACGGGAGCTTCCAGAATCACTACTAACTCTTTTGAGAAAGCAAAGCATCCCAAAATAGCAGCACCAACTGCCATAACAGACACAAACATTCGTTGTCTCAGCTCTTCAAGATGATCAAATATACTCATTTCCTTGTCATCTGGGAGGAGCTCTTTATCGGGATACAGAAGATCATAAAGGGGACTTCTTCCATCATCTTGGTTGAAGGTCTCAATGGTCTCTTGCCTCAAGGTATCTACCTCACCTGCATCATCCAATAACGCGATGTTAGCTTACAATTTTACTGCAGATGTAACTTAGGCAAGGGCATTATTTCCATGACTCAAACGTATGGCTTCGATAACAAATAAACGGCAATTGAATATTTGAATAGCAGAAAAATAATAAAGATTTAGCCTGCATATACAGGCTGTAACTAAGAAGAAATGTGTTCTCAGCGACAGACAATGCAGATGGAAAGTATAAATTGGTAGCTGCATGGCTGCAACAGCGTAATTCTTTTTTCCGGTGTTAGGTTTGATTGAACAGAGGTGAATTTATGCAACAGAAAGAAAAAATAACAAGGAAAGATGTGTTTTTTTTTTTGGTAAGGTAAAAAAAAAAAAAGGAAAGAAAAAGGAAAGATGTATTTGACACAGCTAAAAGCTAAAATCACTTCAAATCAAACATACTCATCTATGTTGCATATACACATCACAAAGGAATGAAAAGACATGGCAACCACAAACAGACACTAAGATAACAGAGTGATTGCCAGCAAAGTGGGAAGCACTCAGGATACAAAGAATGCAATGTGTTTTAGTGTAAGGTAATACATAAGAAGAACCTCTCGTGCTGGTGCCCTATAGGACAACGCAATTTCACCAAAAACGTAACACATAGATAAGTGTTTCAGGAACAACCTCCAGAGCCAGTGCCCCATGCGACAACACCATTTGACCAAACATATATCACAGAAATCAAATCTGATCACCCTCTAGGTTGATACAAAAAACTATTTAAGTCCCCAATTATTACAAGAGGTACTTAAGCTTGACTAATCTTAACCTAGAAGAGATTGTCTAATTACGGGAAAAGCAAGAACTAGATCATCAGCCATAGACGCGCCAAAGTTCCAAGTGACATGAAAATTGCATTTGCAGACATCAACCCAAATCCACCATTTCCTTCAATCAACTTCTTGTACATACGAAAATCACACTTTGGAACTAGATAACTCTATGCCCAATCAGGACACTTCCCAAATAGTACTCATCAACAAAAACCCACAAATCCAATACCGATTCCCAATTCACTACCTCCTCCTATCCAAGAACATCCAATCCTTCAACGGCCAGAAAAAAGAGCCCAATTCACCAAGTTGCAAACACATCAACAGGGACCAAGTAAAAAAACAAACAAAGCAACCGAATTCAGCACTTTCACCGGGCCTATCTTCCACGGCCGAGCCAACGCTGCCGCTCGTGCCCACCTCGGGCTCCTTATTCCCGCCATCACCCTCCTCAAAGGCAAAGCAAACGGCTTCACCGATACCCTTGCGACCCCTCAAGCTGCTCAAGTCCAATCTCAACCTCGTTCTTCTAGAGCCACCGAAGCAAAGCGGGCTCACGCCGCCGCCGCTTCTTCTCGTGGAAGCAAGAGGGCTGAAGTAGTGGTTGCTGAGGTGCATATGAGGGAAGAGAGCAGCGCTCGTGCTCCCCATCTTGCCGGAATTCTGATTTCAGAGCAGGAAGCGCAGCTTTCTCTCTGTGTCTCTCTCTCTCTCGCACGACGAAGAAGAAGAAGGAGAAGAAGAAGAAAGAGAAAAAATCTGAAGGCTGCGTGTTGGAACGATTGGCTGAGAAAGAGGTTTGGACAAAATCCTACGATTGTAATCGAAGTTCGATTGTTAGTCGAAAAAAAAATCGGACGGAACTCTGATGTGGGTTAGTTTTTTGGCCCTTTCTCTTCTTTTGTCTGTTTTCCTTCCTTTCTTATTTTATAAGTCAATTTAAAACGGGGTATTCTCTCGAGAGAAGGAAGAAAAACCTTTTTTTTTTCAATTAGGGACTAGGTGTGCCCGTGTTAAAATGAGGAACATAAGTCCTATCAACTCACCAGGTAAAATACACCTGAATAGATGAGGCCCTAATCGGAAGCATATGCTTCTCTTGCTTTGATGAGGTACCATTGATAATCATTATCAAGGATCCAAAGCAAGCTCCTGATTACCGACGCATACTCTTATTATTCGACAACAATTTTCTCTTGAGCATACATATTAATTCAACGTCCACATTGTTACCTTTGTTGGCTAATGTTATTACCATAAAATGGAGATAATGACGAAAATATTCTTTGATGATAACCCTGTTTTTCATAGGACAAAACTCCATGGCACACAGCCCATTTGATCTTAGGCTATTTCTCTATGTATTGTTTTCACAATTAATTAGAGTCCCGTGGACGATACCGGATACCACTTAATTAATCTTAACTTAGTTCTAGCATTCATTATTTTCCTCACTAGTGGTAATTTGCTTGTTACATATCATTATCTACCTTGTGTTTATGAGACGTAATTTCCATTTTGTCGGCGTAAGTTGTATAGGTCCTATGGTTCGTAATATTCCACAAAAATATAGTAATTTGCCTAAGTCAATAATAAATTTCTTTTCCTATTGTTTGTAAATTACCTATGAGTCTTACTTTCCTTTAGTGAACGTGATTGTCTTCACCATAGTAATTTATCGGTGAAATATGATTTCATAACTTTTATTAAGAGGGCGTAATTTCTCTTTGGTGATCGTAAGTTCTCTTGGTACTGTGATTTGTAATTTTCCCCAAGAGCAAAGATCAAGCCAAGTTGATAGTAAATTTCTTTTGCGTTATTGTTCAGCAAGTAGATAATTGATCGGAACTTTCCTTTACACTTGGCAAAGTTTTGCAACCCAATGTGCAAATAATTTATCATTTTTATGGTAACTTTTCTTGATCGGATGTAAGTTCGGTCACCTTCGCATCTAAATCGATAAATAAACTGTTTTTAGGACTTTTTGGATAATTTTCCCTCTAAAGTTCTGATAAGCCATCTTCTTGACAATCGCCTAGCAAATTTTTGGCATTCATTTAATTGGAAAAAGATCATAACTAGTGTACCACTTTCTTCTTCCATAATGACATAGTCAACAACAATGTCATTGGTCAACGCAATCCAATGAACACCTTCAATGGAAGAGCTCTTATAAGCACTGAAGCCTATTGAGAGGTTTTGCTTCAATTGATGACCATCCAAAATATGGTGCAAGATAAGACGTCAACGCACATTCTAAATGGCTAAGCTGCATAGAATTATCAAACCAACAGTACTGCGAATGTCGCAAAAACATGGAAGCAACTCTCCGACCGTAACAGCTAAAAGAAAAAGAAACATCGCCCCTTTAGCGAGAACGACGCAAACTCACTACTCTCTAGAAAGACTCTGATTTTCCCTGACCTAGCAAAACAAGCGTTTACAATTCTTCAAGATGTTAAAAGTATGTACAACAGTACAAGAAAGAAAAAGAAATCAAAGAATCAATGCCCGATATATCGTAAGTCAATGCCTCTTTCTTCGCATGCTTCTATGTAGCTGCGACGACCAAACAATCAGAAATGCTACGATGCCCGAACCAACCGAAGACCAGAAGACTACCAACCACCGAGGCATCGGGTTTGGATACAAACCTTGAAAAATTCAGCAGAACCAAGTCATTACTGATGAAAATTTCAACTACCATCAAAGCCAATGAGTTAGCCATCAAGAGAATTTACCATGTCCAAACTTGATGCATATGAGAAGTTCCACAATACATATTGCAAGCGAAAGCCAAACTAGAGCCCCAACCTTTTTCACTTTTTTCCTGAATATTTAAAAAATAATCATGTTAATGAACTACTAATAGTTTGAACTGCAATTCTAAACATTGCCAGAGAATGTCCCATTTGTGTGCATGTGTGTGTGTGTGCGCGCGCACGTGAGAGAGAGAGAGAGAGAGAGAGAGAGAGACCTGTCCTGGAGATATGAATTGTATTCACGGATTGTGGGGATTGCAATGAGCCACCATAGGATCAACCTATACACTATGACTGGGTTCCTAGGAGGAACCCACAGACAAAACTTGAGAAAGAATGTGTTCAGCTCCACCGTCAAGAAGACAACACAAAGACTAAGGACTTGAATGAAACGCCATGGACCAAGCAGCGGGTGCCACTCGTCTTTGTCCCACTGAGCTGGGGTGAATTGTCCCAATGTCCGTTTAACCTGAAAAGCAAAGTTCAGCACATCATTAAGAGCATGAAAGTGGCATAAAGAGACACATTAAATTAACAAAGTATAAAGTTTTAAAAAATCACAGACATAGTGTTGCAAGATCCAATCTAAGCTGCTGTGTACAAGTCATTTTTGCCAAAGCTAAGAGCACAAGAGCACTTCCTCCAAAAGAAACAAGCAACCAGATGCCATGTGATACACTGCTTACTATGGATGAAACTGAGTCGTGCTTATTTTGTTTTCAGTTATTTTCATGGGTTTTGATTTTGAGACATTAAGTTTGGAAGTGTAGCTGATTTTAAAAATAATGCTAACTTTCCATCCTTAGACTCGGGAGTCAAAAGTAAACTACTTTACCAAAGAAAAATCGAATGGAAAATGAAGCCACATGAGTAATCCACTCACAGAGCCCTCCCTCCCTCCTTCTCACTTGTGCGGGCGCGCGCGCACATGCATGCCTACACACACACGCATTGACATGCATATAATATATACGTGGATTGCATGAAGAAAAGTTTCATTTATGGAACTGTAAAATCCAATGTAAAAAATCTTGAGATGCATCCTTTTATCATGCTTATCACTTTTATCCTTGAATTGCAAAGTGAAAGTTAATATCAATTTACAAAAATGAGAAAAAAATTACAATGTCCAAGCTGTAAATTACACTGTCGAGTTCAGGACCATACCTTCCCTATGACATTAGGCTGTCGACTTATACCAACCCATTCATATGTTTTCCCATCAAAATACCTGACAGTATGCATTCCGGCCCAAATACCTGAAAGTTGAAACAGAAAACTAGTCACCAAATGCTTAACTAAGAATCAAACAGCTCTTTCGCCCAGTTAATCTGTCAATTGCGACAAAGTCAAGACATGACATCGCCATAGACCCATTAGCAATTTGACCGATATAATTCATGAAGCATGTTATGTTCATGCAGCAGGGCAATGACAGTCTCTGTAACACAAATGATACAGGAGCTACACAATCATACAAAAAAGCCTGTACATTTGTGATAAAGCTCAACAAATTATCCAAACAGACAAATCCTATCAGATAAAATCAAGAAAATAGGTATAACCGTTTTTGCAAGACCAATTTATACATCATGACATGCACAAATATAGTAATAATTAAACTATAATGATCCACTGGAGAAAATTAAAAGAAAACCTAAGAAAGGGAAGGAAAAAACAGACCAAACCAGTTGCATATTAATATATCCAGAATAATGCTGTCCCACCAGCACTCATTGAAGTTCGGTAGCATGTGACGAAATGTGAGCTGAAACCAAAGAGCAAAGCAACTTAATTGAGGAAAACAAAAGTCCCACTATAAGTTGAACAGGAAACATTCCACAACTGTAGACAAACACAAGAGGGTTCATCCACATGCTTGCATGCACATAAGCATACACATGAGGCCAAAAGCACAAACCTCCATGAACTCAAATCCAACTGAAAGCACCCACAGAAGTGGCTGATTACGAATCAATATCGCTTTTCCCCACCAGCCAAAGATGTGGGCAAGCACAAATTCGTCAAACAGTGTATCCTGGAAAGGGAATGGCATTAAGGAAAACAATCAGATAGACTTTCCATAAGATGAGACTCAAAGCAAGGGAAGATAAAACGACCATTCAGGAAGAAATCATACATAAACATTCTTAAACCTGCTCGTAGGATTTTCTGGCAGATAAATCCTGCAGTCAGCTCCATATGATCGTTCAGGAAGTTCTGCAAAGTTGAACAGATTTCACTCAGTCCCAAGTCCAACTAACCATATTAACATAAGAAACTGAATTTTTCATACTATACAATCAACACAGGAACACTCAAAATGTCCAACAACTGATGCATCATGAAAGTAGGCCTAAATGGAATCTTTACCGACACCCAGATCAGGATGGAGAAACTTCATGAATTGTCGAGCATCATCACGCTTCTGGAACATATTGCAATATGATGTCAGTTAAACACCATTGGTTAAGGCAGAGATAAGGAGCAAACAAGGTCTTTTAAGGCTTCAGAGTACCAAGCATGTATATCCTAGTCAGAATGTCAGATATAACATTAAAAAGTTTATCGAAAATTGAGAACAATCATCAGCTGAAGTGGATATTTCAGCAGAACACTTGATTGGGAAGAGTTGAAGATCCTTAAATTTGTCCTAAATATTTGTCTCGATGAATAAAATCACAAATCCCCATCCCCCTCCCCCACAACAAAATAAAGAATAAACACTCCGTGAACCAGAAGAAAAAAAAAAAAAAGAACAAGGGAGACTTAGCCAGAAGAAACAGAAAAAAAAACATGAGAGAAAAAAACGAAGGCAGCCTTGTCCAGAGAGAGTAGTTATGAGAATGGCTGGCTACACGGGAACCAACCTGAAAAAGTAAGAATGTGAGCACAACAAGGTAAATGACAGCCATCCCATGGACTAGGCGCCAGATTGCAGGATGAGGCCTAATAAGAACCCTGCATAATGCGGCAGATAGGTGAAAGTTAGACAGACCACAAATATTGCAGCAGAAAGAGAAAGTTGGACAAAACAACAAACAGAAATTGAAAATTAGAAGAACAAAAGAAACTTAATCCGACCATAAGCCATTAGAAGATCAGAATGTGCTAGAAACCAAACTAGAACTGGTAAACCAAAGGCATTAGCAATTATCATAAGTCATGACTATCACACAATTCCATTCTCCATTTTTAAAACCGTCATTCAAAAAAATTTCACAATATCACTATAATCTGGATATGTTACATATCAAAAATCCCTAAGCTCATTGCACGAGGTGTAACAACAGACGGTTTGCAAGGGTAAATACAAGAACAACTAAAACTTGCTAATCTCACTAAGTGGAGATGGCCAACTTAGCAAGAATGATCATGCCGTCACACATCCCCTCATCATGCCATCACCCAATCCCCTTCTCTATTTTAAAATAATGGAAATACAGAATTCGCTGATATTACTGCATTTAATCAACAAGTCGACATGCAACCATTTAAGCAATGTGGCGAGCTACAGCCTCACAATCACAACTATACAAAGGAATTGTAGTTAGCACTCTATCTGCTTCCTCCTTCCATTCTCGTCCATTCCCTCATTCATTCTTTTTTGTCCCTCCATTTTAGTTCTAAATAAGAGAATAACATAAGGTTTTGATCTCTTTCATTCTCCAGATGTCAGGATATTCAACATAGACTAATTTGCTACACCTGAAAGCAAAGTATGCGCACGAAAGGAGAAAGACAAACCGATGGTTAGATGCAAGTTAATAACAAATGAACTTACGTGGAAGGGGCTTGCAGCAAGCAATAAGCTAGAAACACTGCAATCATGGCCCACACACCCCTGCAAGAAACAACCAAAGTAAGGGCATCAAAAAGGCAATTCTTGATGGGCGAAGTACATGAAATGCAACATGAAGCATTCAAGGTAAAACATGATAACGCACCTTTTCACGGATGTAACAAGATCACCAGATTCACTGCCTTCTGGATCAAGAGCTCCACTTGCCCATCTGGACAGAAGATATTTGAATTTTGGAAATTAACCAACAGCTCAAGTATAGTTTAATTTACATCACTAAACTTTCAGTAGCAAATTCCATTTGTTCAAGAAAGGTCAATAAATCATATTTTCCTGTGAGTTAAAGAAAGACCATCAAATCTTTCTTCCAGTTCATAAGACAGGTGAAGTTATGCACAGCTTAGAAATTATTCAGGTCTGACAATGCCACCATGAGGACAAAACAAACAGATTGCAGACAACACCCACTTGTTTTTCTTTTTTGGCCATAGTTAACATTCACTTCGACATTAATAAAAAAGAGAAACACATCAGAGGATAGATGAAGAGAGTCTGTCCTTCAATGTTTGCTATATGCAAAAATCTTAACGTAAGCTTGCATATCATCTGAACTATGGTTGCCAATCAGCATATCCTTACATCAAAAAACATGCTCCAATTAGTAAGAGGGATATGGTCCGTGGCTTGTATGCCCACGCAGTCCAAGGATCTAATTCATCAACAGTAGTCGCATTGCCATCGCCATTTGCATGCAAAAGATTATTCTGTCTCTTTTGTCTTCTATGATCAGGAGGCTCCATAGCTCATAAGACACAACTTAGTAACTGCAAATCATGGAAGACAATAAAAACATGATGTCCTTGAAAAATAAAATCAGATAAGAAACTGCTAGTTCCAAGAGAATAAAGATCATAATAAATTACTAAAAAAACCACCGAAGAAAAGCTTGGTAATTAAATTAAAGTAAAGAAAAAAGAACACTGTTCTCCCAACAGCTAATTAGAGCCAATTATAGCAAATGTAACATCCTTAAAAAGTAGTGCTGTCCAGAAGCAACAAAAGCATGCATCATATTAACATCTGCCTGTAGCAAAAAATCAGTCCATGCTTAAATTAGTCCTGATACCATCTTAACACACAAAAAGCTGAACACCGCGCGTCCCCCCCCCCCCTTTCTCTCTCTTACCCCAGAAAAAATAAAAAGCATCGCAAAAACTATCACTTTAAGGTTTTCCCAACACAAGATAAAAGTAGCGACTTTCAGCCTTTGAGGAATGTACTGCAACATGCAGATTACAATTCTTAGTTCCATCAAGCACTCATCCCAATATGTAGTAATCTTTCCAGAGCATCTCCGCCCCAAAAAAACATCTGCAGGTAATAAAGAACATGGGATGTCTGATCTTTGAATCCAGCTCATTCCACAAACTGTTATGGACCCCTACAGGTTGCCCCAGACAATACACTTACATTCAGCATCACTCCAATGATATGGGTACCCATTGAAATAAAGTTCCCGACATTGAAGTATTCTATGTGCTGCTATAGCTACAAGTAACCACAATACCATTAAAAAAAGGTCCTCAACTTTCCAACAAAGCAATTGTACCTTGCTTGCTTGACCCAGACTTTGCATTTTGTATCTATCTAAGTTTCAGCAAGTTAAGAAGTATATGCTGAACATCTAATCTCAAAACCTTTAAAAGCATAAATTCTGGGAAGCATTCGCTATATTCGCTACAACTTCAATATGTTGTGTCTTTATCCTTCAAGTGAAAAAAAACTAATAAATTGAAATGCAAATCAATATTGACTAGTAAATACGAAAACAGAACCAACTTCACTGCTAAAAGAAAACGTTGGCATTCTATAATCTGATTTCCGAAAATTGAGATACACCAGTAATTTCACCAAAGTTATTTGTTTATTCATTTATCTTTACAAACGTGTTTGCAATAACCAGCATTTATCTTTCGATTAACCAAGAAAAAAAAATTTTCGCTTGGGCTAATACATAGGAATCACAGTCCCATAAAAAAGGGATGCTTTTCCCACAATTTATCCCTTCAAGATAAAACCTGGAAAGGCATCTACCCACTGTGCAACTACCAAACACCACCAACCATTTCGAAATGAGAAAATTACTTTAAAATGGTTTACCATTACCAGAATAGAATATGGAACACCTTTGACAATTCGGATCTAAAGGTATTCCTTAAAGACCAAAAACAACATATACATGCGAATTGGCCGGCCACACTCCCAGTTATACAATAACTCCGAGCGAGAATAATCCACAAGAATCAGAAAAGAAGAGGAGAGCAATGGGTATCAACATGCACACGAAAGAGATGACCTTTTCGAGTGGGAAAAGGTAAAAAACTGAAACACGTGGAGGATTAAGCTTAATAGAGAAGCAATAACGAGGGAAAGAAATGAACAGAGATGCCAGAAGATTTTAGTATCTGCGTTTCACTCGGTGATTCGAGAAAAAAAAAACGAAAGTTGCGAGAACATAGAACAACGACAACGACAACGACAACGCAACACAGCACAGCACAAGAGAAAGAGAGAGAGGCAAAAAACGGAAAAACACGAAGAGGGTCCATAAAAACGATGACCCAAAAGGGGAAGTAGGTAGAGAGATACTGAGGCAAGACTTACGTAGAGATAAGATAGAGAAAGAGAGAGAGGGAGAAGGGACGGGCTGACAGAGGATCCCCGGCCGTACGATCACAGACGAGAGGATCTGGGCCGTCCGATCGCGGGGACGACGCGAAGGGCAACCGCCGCCGCCGCCGCCACGACGGGTCGATCGATCCTCGAGGAGGTCGGTCCCTTCGTGCGCTCGCCCGCGCGCGCGCAAAAGAGATTAATGGGCGGCGAAGTATTCAATGCATCAGAGGGAGTGCGAGTTTGACGAGAGGAGCAGCAGCAAAAGAAAACTAGAAGATGATGGGCACACCCTTTTCGCTCTGCATCGAGGAAATTATATATATATCTGAATCTGAGGCAAAGGGAAGGGGAAAGCTTTAGCAAAATCTCGATGATGACGATGATGACAGAGATCAAAAAGGTTGAGAGAGAGAGAGAGAGCAACAGAGAGAGCGAGGCTCGACTCCTGCTTGTCTCTCTGCAGCAACCGCGCCCAAAAAGGGTCGTGCGAGAGGAGAGAGGCAATCTCGTTAACGATTCCCATTAATTGATTTTCGCATTCATGCTTGCGACATCTTTAAAAAAAAGGGTCCTTTCTTTCTCCTCGGAGAGAGAGACAGAGAGACAGAGAGGAGAGAGGAGAGAGAGTACGACGGTCAAAGGAGAGCTCTTTTTGAAGGGCGTTTCTAAAGGGAGGGACGGACCACAGGGACTGCTCCGAAGGAGCTGTCCCGGTCGGGTTCCGAGAATGCCCTCCCGCTGGTGGCGTAATCACGGCATCATTCCGGGATGATTCGCTCCCTCCCTCTTTTATGCTCCTCTGGGTTCGATCGTGATGATTACTTAGCGCTTATCCGGTTCTGATTTCCTCATGATTATCCAATTGCTGTCATGGACCTCAGATTGCTGCCGACCGATCCGTGCGCAATCACTTTCCTTCCCGTCTCTTGCTTTTGCCTTTGACCAAAATTTTCCCATTGCGACATTTTACATGCAGCCCAATTTGGGTTTATATTTGACTCGCGCCTTGTCTATCTATGATTGAACTCAGAAGTAGGGCCAGCCCCGGGTTTTCGGGCACTACTTGAGCCCGAGAAAACTAGGGATGATCCGGGTTTTCGGGCCTCAGTTTTTTGTTTTTTTTTTACTAGCTTGTCATTCATCTCAAATCAGACTTGATGCATTCCAGTTGTATGCCCTTACCTTATCGAAAGACAAGAAGAGACAGTAATCAATTCTGCGGACGTGTATACCTGTGTACTTGGTCGTATGTGTATAGATAGGGTCCTGACCGAGTCAATCCGAGCAACAGGTGTGTACTCACATGAAAACGAAATGTCAAACGCCCCACCGTACGACCCCATGTGTAATAAAGCGAGCAAAGTACATCATCCAGAGCAGCAGGAGGTGCAAAGTTGCTGCCGCAGCTGCTGCTGCGTCTTGGTGAATATAAAAGCAGCTCATGAACAAACACCACAGTATAATGCGAAGGAGCGGAAGGGGGTGCTATAAGGCATTAAATGCAGAGAGGGGACATGGGACATGGGTCATTGGAAGTGAGGAATAAATGTAGTAAGACCCAGCTAAGGGAATGATGCTGGGAGTTTGTTGCGTGTCGAAATCGAATCCTTTCTCTTTTCCTCTCTCTCTCCTGCGCCTTTCACAAGAGGTCTGCGGCATCTCCATTCACTGGGTACAGCTCACGAAAGGGTTTCAATACAAGAACAACTTTTTGTCTTGTCAACTTTTTTCTTTGGTTCCTTTTCGTTTCGACCAAATAAAAAAAACTCTCCTTTTTCGTGTGCGCAAAAAGAATCCTAAATAGTTGGCCTTTTTGTTCCGTGGATCGAATGATTGCATGCATTATTTGGTCAGGACGATCATTCTTGAGTTTCGCCTTGACACATAATGTCATGTTAGAACTTTTAGTCCATTCGACATGGTCCTTGAGCTATTCCTTAAAAATTTAATGTAATCATTTTGTTTAATTTGATGACATAATAGGATACTCAATGCCGAGTTGGACTATTGAAATAATGAGTCATTGAATTTCAAGTTCTTTTGATTTAGCAAATTTTTATTTTTATCGTCTATTCTTAAAACTTAACAAATTGAACAGCGTGTTAGCAAATTATGTTAACTCGGACTGACGAAATGGACTATATTGAATATTTGATAATAATTCAGGGATCATATTGAATGAATATTACGTATTAAATTAAAATTCAGATATTATTAGTGTTATTTTTCCTTTTACTGGGAGAGCAGGAGTGAGATTCTGAAATCCTAAAAGTGGTCAAGATTGTCTAAAGATTTTGATAGATTACCTTTTGACTTCTGGGAAGCTGATTTAGTCAGGATCTTGCAAATTAAAAGTGGGTTTTGACTATAATGGGGCTCATCACGTCTCTTGAGATTGTCGTTTCAAGTTCGAGCATAAACTTCGAGTAAAAACAAGAGCCCACTCACATTCTCCAAATTTCTTCGTTTAAACATCTTAGTCTTTTAGAGAATAGGCTTGACACTCCACGCTAAAAGTAATGATAGAAAAGTAGATCGGATTTCCGGAAAAAAGGTTTTCGTAGATTTTTGGTGTTTGGTACATGGAAAATGAATGGTCAACTTGAACTATTTTTGGTCAAGAGAATCCCCCACATCATAAAAAGTGGAAATTCACTTTCTAAGGCTCTCTTTCACGAAAAAAAGTTCCCTCGAAAAATATTTCCTCATTTTTCCACATTTAAATTGCTTAAGAAAATAAGTTAACGGAAAATCTTTTCATAATAATCGGAAAACTCATGCTTAAATTAGAAAAAATAATTTTTTTTCTTTTGAAAATTGGAAATTACTTTCCAAAATATGACTATATATTGACAATTGAATTAAAGACTTCGGCGCTTGTGGACGGCAATGACGACACCCTTGTCAGGGTCCTCGACAGCAAGCTCAAGTCTAGAGGTCAAACCCAAGTCCATAGAGACCAGACCTGAGACATTGGTCCCCATGCCCAAGTACTCAACTCTTACGCTGAAGTCATTGGTGCCTGGGCCTAGGCCCATCAAGGCCAAGCCATGTTCCTCAGTGTCCGGGCACGGGTCCACAAAGGCTAGGCCTAGGTGCTTTGATGCTGGGCTCAAGACCTTGGTGCCCATGCCCGGTGACACACCGCCTTCACCTAATCATCGATGCCTTGGCTTGAGCCCATGAAGCAAGGCCTGAGACACTGTTGCTTGTTCCTGAGTCCTTAATGGCCATGCGCAAAACCCCAAAATCGGTGCCCAATCCCCAATCGCCATGCTCGGGTACTCGACTCTTGAGTCCATCGAGTTTGGAACCGATTCCTCAACAGCCAAGCCTAGGTCCATAAAGGCTGAACCCAGATTCCTTAAGGCTATGCCCAAGACTCTGGGTACTAGGCTCCTACGCCCATGCGACCAATGCCTAGCCCCGGGTCCATTAAGGTTGGGCCTGGGTCCACAGAGGCTAGGCCCAAGACCCATGTGCCGAGTGCTTAGGTCCCCAACAACCATGTTCGAGTACCTTGATCACACCCCCAAGTTAGTGGCACTTGGGCCCGAGTTCATACAGGCTAGGCTGAGGACCACAGTTTCGACACCCAAGCCCAAGTCCATCAAGGCTAAGCCCAAGTTTGCATAGGCCTCGCTCGAGACCTTGATACCTATGCCCGGGTCCACGACGCTATGCCCAGGTAACCAACTCCAATGACTAAGTCACTACCGCCCAGACCTGGGTCAATCGAGGCTAGCAGGGGTCCATGGAGGCCTGGCCCGAGACCACGGTGCTTGTGCCTAGGTCCTCGATGGCGAGGCAGCTCTCACACCAGTCAATAGTGCCTAGGCTTAGGACCCTAGTTTGGCACCTTGGTCTATGAAGGCTAGGGCCCAAGTCCACAGAGTCCAAGCTCAGGACTCTAGTGCCCGTATCCAAGTTGCAATGACAATGCTCGAGTACCCAACTATTCCACTCAAATCACCGGTGCTCGAGCTTGGGTCCATAGAAGCCAAGCTTGAGACCCTAGCACCTTGACCAAGCCTTCGGTGGCCATGCCTGATTACTTGGCTCTCATGCCCAAGTCATTGGTGCTTGAAGATAGGTTCACAGAGTTTGAGCCCCGTCCACAAAGGCCATGCTCGAGACCCCAATGCCTGTGCGACAACATGGCCAAGCCATTGGCTCTCGCGCCCAAGTCAACATCGCCCGGGCCCGAGTCCACTAGGGCTTGGGCAAGTCCTCAATGTCCGTGCCAGGGTCCTCAACGTCCGTGCCAGGGTCCTCAATGGCTATCCCAGGTATTCAGCTCTTGTGTAGGCACCATTGCCCATGGTTGGGTCCATAGAGGTCAGGCTTGGGTCTCCGTTGCCTATGCTGAAGGCCCCATTGGCCATGCTCGAGACCACTATACTTGTGCCTGAGCACCTTGCTCCCATGCCGCGGTCATTAGCGCAAGCTCTATTCCTCGACGACCGAGCCCTAGTCCCCAAAGGCTAGGCCCAGCTCCCTTAAGGCCAACCCCAAGACTCTTGTGTCCATGCTTGGGTCTCTGGCGACCATGCTTGGGTATCCGACTCCTCCTACACCCAAGTTATCGGCACCCAGACTTGAGTTCATCAAGGCCAAGCACGGGTCCCCAATGCCTGGCTCAAATTCCTAGTGGTTGGGAAGAGAAAACCCCACTCCTGCAATCGGGATCTCAATAGTTGGATATCTCTTATATCACACAAATATTGTATGTCTCTCAAGAAAAATAAAATCAATTTTTCCTTTCTAAGCGAAAGAAATAATTTCTAGTTTATTTTCAAATTTCAATCAAATACCTAAAATATTGACATTTTTTTGAAATTCTTTTTTTTTAATTTTAAATTTTCATGAAATAAACGAAGCCTAAAAACGAAAGCGTTTTCCTTATGAGGAGATACTATGCAAAACTTCAATCTGGCCGAGGACAGGAGCTACAGCTCTTCCTGTCTCTCTTGTAGCTTTTGAAGACCTACAACATAATTTCACTAGAAAACACATACAACTCTTTGTGTACAACGGGAAATATCTTCTCAATAAACCGTACCTAATATCCGACAAATGCTTACTTCTTATTTCGAGGTACGTCACCAAACAGTGAAAAAACGAGAAATTTTTCACGAAACAAAGGCACCCTAGATTAAATACCGGAAGAGTTCATAACATCATCGATGCGGAACAATTTAGAAAACAGCGAATCAATCTGACCAATTGGAGATGAATACACATCACCTCCAGCTGTGAGAGTGGGGAACACAGATATGGTAACATAATCAATGTCGTCGTATGCGAACAACGATCGCAATCCGATCTTGCAAGCCCTAATGCCCCGGTCGAAAGAGGAGAAGGAAGAAGATCGAAACATGTGGGGTCATGGCTCCAAAACCCTAGCAACCTCTGCCCCCACAACTACGAATATAAAAAAAGAGATTTAAAGAAAAATGTACATATGATCAGGGAAAACAAACAAAACCTTCCAAACAAATGTATTGTCGTTCTGACACTCGTTCCACTTGCTCCACATCGTGTGTAGTTTCCAACATCCAGGTCCCCCATTTCTTAATTTGACGTCGTTTTCATCTTTCACATCGGATAATGTGGTGAGAGTCTTCCGAGTTATAAGGTGGAACCATCTCTAAAAGTGATTTTATCAACCACAAGAGTATCGTGGAAGAAGAGTACCTAGAACTAAGGAGCCATTTGCTTGAAAGAAAACTGTTTTTGAGAACTATTTTCTGACTTTTCGGTATTCTAATGACGGAAAACTAATCGATTTATAGAAAAACATTTTCAATGGACTGAAAACAATAGGTTTAAATTGGTGAAAGACAACTTCCTCTTCTGACAAGAAGGAAAACATTTTCCCTAAATCGCCAAATTAATGAAAACTAACTTAAGAATAAGTGCAATTTAGTCATAAACTTGAGTCCTAAAACTTTTAAAAATGTGCAATCCATTACACATTTTTTAAAGTTTAGGACTTGATTGAACTTTTTAAAAAATTACAGAACCCGAATGTACTTTCGTGATAAATATAACAATTTGATTGTACTTTCTAAAAAATTTTATGATTCAATTACATTTTAATGAAAAGTTTTAAGACTTTCGGTATATTTATCTATTTTCTTTATCATGAAATTTTCAATGAAATAAACGTACTATAAGTGATTATATAATCATCAACGAAAAAAAAAACACTCTTAGAGAAAGAGTACCTACCACTAAAATCAGGCCTAAATGTCCAGCCGAGCTGTTTGACTTCTTATCAAAAGTTCCTTTTTGTGTATCAAACACGTTCTAGGTTATAGTGTCACGGGTCCAAACTCTCGTGCACCGCCATTAGGTACGTTCCACCTAACTTTTTCAAACGTTTGCGGATCTCTAAAGTACGTTTACGTTTCCTAGAGCATTTTTCTGTGATTCTTTAGGCTTGAAATCGCCATAGCAAAGCTCACAACCCAAAGCAAGTACCCGCTAATTTTGACTTTGCAACATTTTTGAAATGCTGGGTGACGGCGTTAATGAATCGTTGGGTTCCTATCTTACCATCACAAATCTTATTGTTCTTCCTATTTCGTCCCCTATGGTCCTAACCTGCCCCGGCCACCATGGTGCAATAGAAGAGAGATCTAGGTGCAAGAGGAGAGAGAGCTAGTTGGTAAGCTGATGCTCGCTGCCACCGCCGCCAACTATGACTGCGAAGTCGATGGAGATGTTGTAGCGATGTAAGCCAATATGATCAAGGTGCGTGGGCTAGAGAGAGAGAGATATGGTGGCACCAGCATTGATTTGGTGAAAGCGGGGTTGCAGGAGACTCCAGGTGAGCTACACCTCACCGGGGTCTCGTCACAGGACCGCCCATCCTTGATAGGCATTCGGCCTCAGTTGCCCTTAAAGCTTCTTTTGTGATTTTCTCCTTCTTCGTGTCTTTTTTTTTTTTTCACTTTAAAGTTTTAATTCTAATTAAATGCTCAAATATCTGTTACCACGGTAATACGGTAAAAATACCTTGAGCCAGGGACCTTTCACTCAAATCAAAATCTCAAAAGTTAAAAGCATTGGCAAACACACCCTTAATCCATCTTTCTCAGGTCAGACATGCATGTCCACTCTGCTCTATCACGCTATCGATTAATCATGCTATCATGTTTTTCTGGGAGAGTTTTTTTTTTTTTTTCTGAAACTGTAAATTTTTCTTATTACATGAAATAACAGAGAGAAACTTTGCCGAGAATTGACATTCACATTTCAAAAACCGCATAAAATAATTAGGAACATGATAAGTCCTATTTAATATTTCCTAGCCCATCCTGAAATTGCTTAAAAATGGCGAATCCAATCCATGGCCCGACACCCCGGCAGCCCTACAGCTTGACGACGAAAGCGCATCTTCACATGGTTTTGGGGTCAGTGGGTCTTCCCGAAACGCACCGTATTTGTTTCCATCGTTCCCCTATTTTGATTAGTCAAATTTCTCGGAAAACTTGGAAAAATGCTTTAAGTGAGTGTATTGAATTTACCGTGATAATAACAACTTGTTTTGGGCCATAAAAAAATAAATAATAAATAATTTGAAATACCCGTGAGCTCACTCCTTCAAGAATTTAGTCTAGCCGACGATACTTGACCTTGCCCTCATTGGTCGAGAGGGCAAGCCTCACGAATGTTGTTGGCAAGGTCGAGCCTCACCTAGCAACAGTGAGGTCGAGCCTCCCCTAGCAACAAACAAGGTTGATCTCACCCAACGACGGTAAGGTCAACCATGCTGACCCTCATCTCTAGTCAGTCGTTGGACATCGACGACTAGCTAGAGGAAAAAGGGAAGAAAAAAAAGAGAAAGAAAAGAACAAAAATTATTAAAATATTATTTAAAAATGTCCGTGTGCGCCAGCAGCGCCACGTGGGACAGACGGCCGACATTTATATCAGCGATTTTCGATTAAATTTGATCGAACAAATTGAATTTGCATAAATACATAAGGTTTATGACTCAATCAGCAAAAAAAATAATAATTAAATAGACGTTTTTGGTAATTCTCGGAGCACTATGCTCACAACAAAATTGAATCTGTTGCGACACGCTAAATAAAAAAAGAATGTTGGAATCAGCGTCACTGCTTTTTCTGTACTTTTTCATGGCGACCGAGAGCGTGCTTCAAGCTATATAAATAAAACCAATATGTATACGGAGGACACATGTGAGAAAGATTCCTACTGTTTGATGACAACGTGACACGATAACACGAGAGGGCCGTAGAGATCTTGACCTCGAAATCAGTGTGGCAATGAAGACAAATTCGTTGACACTAATCTTTCGTTCAAAAATAATCATTTTGGTTACTCTAAGCACCAAGCAGTATACAAATATAAATTACAATGAGTTCTGTAGACGCTACAAATCTCTAGTGGCATTCGATGTGGTCCCGTACATTAATGTGCTTCGTTATAATAGGATTAGCATAAGCAATAGTTACTCAAGTTGTCATGGGTGGACTTCCTTGAAAGGACCGATCAGATTGCATATTTGCAACTAGCAAAGAAAAAAGAAAAGAGGGGATTTATTCTGTATATTATATGATAGTATTGATTATTGTTGTTTTGGAGATTGGTCGGGTTAGATTCGGGGAACATATGAAAATTGGCAAAAAGCTGCCTTAGAAGACAAAACACGCCGCGAGAAAGTCTAGTCTAAGGTTATGAGAGTCAGAGACCACCTTCAGAGCCTGGTCTCTATGAGATTAAAGAATTCAACGACTTGGATTTGAGTCATGTGATCTGGCCAAGATATAACTTCAGCTGATTGACACAGGCTATGCATGATCTGTCCATACCATTTTCACGTGTCTGTGCTCTCAAACTGTCAAAGTGAAGTCATCACGTGAGTCACTTCACTGATAAATAGGTTAGTAATGGACAAACTGAAGCAACAATTCATCCTTCCAAGCAGAAAGATGATGAGAAATGAAATTGAGATGGTTGTGATATTAGAGATTAAGTTATATTCATTTCGAAACTGAGGTGATTCAATCACATACGACCTATGACGGGAGGATTGTCATTTCGAAAAGGGTCGGGCCATTTCCCCAGTTGGCTATGAATGGTGGGCTTTTTGGGCCTATCATGTTAAACCTGTACTAAAATTGGGGAAGGGGAAGCAGCCGCGCACAGTTTCTTTTCTCAAAATTAGAAACTCAAATATACAAAATTGGAATTTTTCTATTGGCATTTACAAAATCAGTTTTCAATATAAGCATTACATCATCTCCATATATTCTAATAGTAAAAATACCGTCGCAAATATTTCTCCAAGAAAGATTGTGAAAAGGGAGACGAAAAAACAACAAAAATTTGGAACATAAACTTGAGGGTCTACAGGAAGAACTTCCAATTCTGCAGCGAAATGAATCAAGCACTCGCTAAAACTTGAGTGATAAAGGTAATAACATGGCCATAGATATGACCTTATTGATCGACATATTGTATCTGTCCACACATATAATCCAGCACATTGAAAGTATCCTATGAATGCTTACAAAATCATTTAGAAATCCAGTCTTTCTAAACCTTTTTATAGATCCACACTCTTATGTCTTTCTTTCACTATTGCATCGCTCTCCTAATTACCGTTCAGGAACTATTCCCCTTCTCACGGGTATTATTGGGAAGTATGAGGCATTAAGGCAAGGACCCAAATGAAGGAACCGAAACACTCTTGAATCCTCATTTAACAGAAAAATAAATGAAAAACAGACAACAAAACACTTCGACTGAAGTGCAGTCCCATCGTACCAAAGTTGCTCCGAATTTGGGGGCTTAGTATGTGTAGCCTTTTACAAACATCCCTTTCTTTGCTTCCTCGCCTTCACCGTCAGCAGAGTACCTTCCGAGTTGAGCCAACGAGTTTGCTCTGGCACGCACCAACAGTGCCTTTTGGCCAGCTTCCACATTCTCAGGACGTCCTTGCCATGTCTTCAGCACAGAATTCTGCAGCGCACGTGCATATGAGAAGGAAACGTGCCAAGGGTTGGGGCTCTGGTTCATCGCATTAAGGTTCAGGGTGGCTTCAACTTCAGATTGTCCTCCTGACAAAAACTGGTAACACAGAGAAAAGATGCCCATTATCTAACAGGTTCTAACGAAATTGATGCTCTCATAACAATGCAAGTACCTGAGATCATGCTAACCTCTCCAACAAACATGATTAGCATCATCTATTCATAAGAATCCCTCTGACATCAGTACATCTATAGTAGTCAAACCTAGATGCCCAAACTTACCTCGGTTTCATAAATTGGTGCCTATTTCGGCAGAAACATACTATATGCATCATTTACCACAAGAACATCAACGAGAAAAGCCATTCAAAATTAGAATAAGAATGAATGACAACATGCGACCAGCCCACTAAATTGTTAGGCTTATATGTACTACACTAGGCTACAAAGACGTATAAATGTTAAAATGTACATACCATGATTCCTGGAACAGCAGGAGGAACTCTCCTTCTCAACATTGTAAGAGTGTACTTGGCAATTGTGTCCGGAGAAGCCTTCTCCTTATGCTCAGCTCCAGGAGTTACCATGCTGGGTTTAAGCAGGATACCCTCAAACATAACATTGTTCTCAGCCAAATAGAAAAAGACCTCGGACCAAACCTTCTCTGCCACTTCAAGAGTCCTCTCAATAGGGTGGTCTCCATCAAGAAGAATCTCAGGTTCAACAATAGGCACAAGGCCATTATCCTGCACATTAGACAATACATAACAACTAAGGGACACCAGATATGAAAGCAGTGCATTCTATTTAAACCTTTGAGACAGATGCTTACTGAATCGGAAAATTCTAGCCTATGTGAAAATTTAAGTAAAACAATCATCTATAATAGTAGTTTACTCTATTTTAAGTAGAAGGCATCACCCCCCCCCCCCCCCCCAAAAAAAAAAAAAGGATTTTCAAGGACTATCTTAAGCCGACAGGGCATACAGGCAAAAATTTGGACATATTGTTGAACTGTCAGTCAGTTCACATTTCAGATCCAAAACAAAAACAGTGATCAAGAAGTACTTTATTTAGTCCTTACACCAAAAACAGTTTGTCGTAAGTTGATGAGTTACCTGAGAAATGGCAGCATATCGTGCAAGTCCCCATGCAGCTTCTTTTACTGCAAGAGCAGAGGGACCACAAGGAATGCTAACCACTGTCCTCCTGCATAATAATTTAAGAATTAAAGGGTAATCAGCGCAAGTGTAAAGCATTCAAGTGGATTCAGCAATGGCAAGCAGATTAGTTATAAGTCATGTAATAAGATCTTTCACAGAGAGAAATTAGAGAAAGGCCGAAAGTAACATCTTAATGAACAAATTGGAGCACAAGCTGACTCACCATTTGGCAAAACGAGCACCTTGCTTGTAGTATTCAGCGGACCTTGAAGCCAATCCATCCAAGCCTTGGCACCAGGATTCATTATTGGATCCAGGAAGAGGAACCAAACCCTTTGGACAAAGAGAGTATGCTAACAATAAGCACATTAACGACAGTTTCTATTTGAAGCACACACAATCAGGAAGGACCCCTCAAAGCAAACCTTGTCAACTTTAATGCCTGGAACAATTTTCTCCTCACGCAAGCAGTCCACAAATTTCTTCCCATCGGTTGTTGATTGGTAAAGTGTCTCCTCAAACAAAATGGCACCAGAGATGTATTCACCCAGGCCGGGTGTGGTCAACAAAAGTTGTCTATAAGCTTGACGATTGACCTCAGTATTGTCCAACCCGATGGATGCTAACCTTTTCCCACAGGTTGCATTGGATTCATCAATGGCAAGGATACCACGACCAGGAGATGCAATGGATTTCTGTGCATAATGAACCAAGAAAAAGCTCAGCGGACTGGTAGAATATGTTCAGAAGCATTTACTTTCAATAAAATCCCACTGTGAGTAAATGATGTTTCAACTCTTAACTTGGGGAAAGAATTACAACACAGGGCTCTCTCTCTCTCTCTCTATCTCTCTCTCTCTCTCAACTCTTAACTTGGGGAAAGAATTACTTCACAGGGCGCTCTCTCTCTCTCTCTCTCTCGCTCTCTCTCTCTCTCTGTGCAAACGCACACATATGCAAGCACTTGGTGCATAGTACACACGCAAATATACTATGTAGACTAACAACAGTTTCGACCAGAAACAAAAAGGACTAACAACAGTTGTATTTTATTGCAAGATCAGATATAGGGAAAGAAATTTGGGCTTGTCATAATGCACTACGACTCATCTGACATAAGGAAATATTCAGATGGCAAGAATATGAAGCTGTTATGCATTGCCAAAAGACAATAGCAATAGCAAAACTCAATCTCATAATTCCAAAAGCATGGGCACAAGATAGGGATCGCATGAGAGGACATCTTGGATAAGAAGCTTATGAAATTTAAAATTATTAAGGCACACCTCCTCAGGGGGAGGACAGAAGGAATTTCAAACACTCCATGGAGTTGGCTGTTTTGGGGCAAAGTAACTTCAGTGGGAGAAATCCAGCATAAACTGAATTAAGAGGTAAAGCGGTGATGAGTCAAATGAAATGTAAAATGAGTCCCCATTGATTGGGGCCCCAAAGACTGAAAGGAAAACAAGGACACACTATGTTCATCCGTTCTATGTGAGCACCGGCGCAACATTGGTTTTCATTATCGGTCACAGTTTCCTCGGGATCGCGGTAACAGCTAGGCAGGAAGGATCATCTCCGATCTGAACAAAGTCGAAGGCAGGTCACGTTTTACTTTTATGAATCCAAACAACCCGAACGAACGAGGTTCACACCCACCCATTTGCGACAAAGCTGACACCCCAAAAGAATGGAGATATTCAACGAGAGATCAACGATCAATAGCTATCTCCTGGCCCAACGGTAGTCAATTCAACGTGCACTCCCGTCCCCACCGAACATCAAGCAATCATTGACCGCCGGGAACACTCCGCCGGTCAACGATCAAAACCCAGTACGATTCAAGCGCTCAACAAAGGATCAATCAAGCTACCAAGAGCTCTCAAAACCTCATAGTCAGAGATCCCGGACCAAAATCCCCACATGCAAACACCGACCGCCAAACCGATCAATCGTCCAAAAAACGCAAACAACCGATTGCAGCAAGCGAGGGAGAGCGAGAGACAGAGAGGGGAACTGACGGCGGTCTGGACGAGCTCGTCGGCGTAAGCGCCGGCGCGGATCGGGAGGGAGACACGGCGGGCGGGGGACGATCCGGGGCGGCGCTGGGCGGCGAAGGACTGCTGCCCGATCCACTGGGAGGAGGAGGCGTTGAGCTTGACGAAGCTTGCGCAGGCCATCTTCCCCTTCTCTTCGCACGCGCGCACACGCAGAGGAATTCGAGCGAGAGAGAGAGAGAGAGAGCGACTGCGGAGGAAGTGAGTCTGGCGAGGAATACGAAGGCGTGCTTATAATGTGAAGGGAGGGAGCGAGGGCGAGAGAAGACGACCTTCGCTGTTGTTGTTGTTGTTGTGGGTGGGTGTACGTGCGACGCCTTCTCGTGGAGTCCGCAGGCTGTGGGAGGGACGGGCCTCGCGTGCGGAGCATCACCAAACTGTCGTCGCTGTTTGCCTCTTCCCTCTCGTTTCCTTTTGGCTCTTCTTGTCCCCTTGTGCATATTTTACCTTAACATGTCCGAACCTGAAACCTCGACCTAATCATCCTTGTCCATCCTCCTTCCTTCACTTGCTCTTCAACTCCCTCCCCCGTCCTAACTCCAGAGGTGTTGATCGATGGACGGACCCACTCGGATCGAGATGGGGCCCTTCGATCGCCAGGCCCGCCTTCCCTTGAGAAACGCATTTCAATTGTGCAGGCTGGGCGAGCTAGATTCACCCGATCGAGCAGGGTTTTTCTAACTATGGACACTTGTCCAGACCCGCTCAAAAGTGCATTTGGGCCCTTTTAGTAGGAGCCGGCAGAGCCCGTGATTACGTTTAGCTCGTTGCAACATGTATAGTTTTTTTTATAGGATTAATAGGTTTGTTGATTACAATTTGAAAATTTGATTTTTCGAATGATGTGCTTGATTGTTGTTATTAGTTGAATTCAATATAATCAGCTCAACCTAACGTGGTGAGATTAATCAAAGACTGTTTTCGATGCTTTGATCTCGTGTTAAGGCTACGAATGATAACCATTCTGTTTTTATTTTTCTGTTCCAGAAACAGATTTGAAACAAAAATCCATTTGGTCATGTAATTTCATTTTTCTATTTCTGGAACAAATTTTGATTTCAGAAATAAGTTTGGAACGGAAATAATAAGTTAAAATTATTTACATTTCTATTTCTAGAACAGAAATGAGAAATTAAAATTTTTCTCATCGTTCGTCCTCACTTTTAGCTGATCGCCCACCTACCGCCCATCGCTACCCATTTGCTGGCCGTCGCCTCTAGCCATTCGCCGTTTCCTGCCGCCGGCTACTGCCACCATCCATCGGCCACCGTCTCTTGCCGCCGGCTGCCTTCCTCTCACCGTCGCCCGCCTCCCATCGTCGGCCACCATCTCTCTCCGCTGGCTACCTCCTCCCGCCTTCTACCACCGGCCACCGTCTCCCGCTGCTGGCCGCTGTCCACCCATCGTCATCTCCCGCAGCCAATTGTTGTCCATCGACCACCGTCTCTTATTGCCAACCGCCCTCCTCTCATCGCCATCGTGCGCCTGCCTTTCGCAACCGACCGCCGTCCATCGACCACCGTCTCCCGTCGCTCGCCTCTCGTAGCCGACCGCCGTCCATCGGCCACTGTTTCCCACCACCAACCGCCCTTCTTCCGTTGTCGTTAGCCGCCATCCACCAACCACCGTCCATCGACCATCATCTCTCGCTGTTGGCCGCCCTTATCCCGCCTCGCACCACATGCCGTCGCCCCCCGTCTACCGACCATCGCTCCCGTCTCCAACAACCCTCCTCCCGCTACTAGCAGCAATGGGCCATCACCCACCTTCCACCGACCATCGTCTTCCGCCACAGATCGCCCTCCTCCCGCCATTGCCCTCTCCCATTGTCAGCCACCATCCTCTGCAATGGCCATGTCGTCGTCCGCTACCGCCACCATTTGCCCGTCGTCCACTTGCCTACCATTTGAGAGGAAGACATTTTTTTGTTGTCATCAAACAATTTTTTATTTTAGGAATAGAAATTTGTGTCGTTATCAAACGTGTTTTTTTGCTCATAAATTGTTTTCTGAAATAGAATTATTGTCATTCGCGGCCTAAATGGCTAGAAAAAAACTATTTAAGAGCGCTTGCAGTACGGCACATTGCTAAATAAACCAATTTCTTACACCAAGGTCTTTGTAATATATTCTCGTTTTCACTTCCTTTTCTAACCCAAATTTTGAAAATAGAAAGTGAGATGTGTGTTTTACTGGGAAATCAGCAGCCATCGCAAGAGACCAGGAAGCAAACATCCTTTGCATCATCGACGACCTGAGAATCAGACCGGTTGTTGTCACATTTGGACCTCAATTGCACGCCTGAATTTCAGGTCAACGTGGTAAGGCTCATAATCATACATGTCAAATAATTTTCTCCTATTTTGCTTTTGCTTTGCGATCTTGTCTGTTTTTATCAAATTGAAAAAAAAAACAAATAGTAATAAATCAATTCGCGACGATATACAAAAAATTATCATGAATACACAGTGAAAACGGAATCATGAACAAGGGGGAGCTAGTCGAACTTAAACTATGTCCATTGACCGCGTAGCTTCTAAATGAAGCCACAATCTTCTAAAATGGCTCATCATATTTGAAATAAAGCAATCCAATGCTCCGTTTGTTTCATGAAAATCAATGATTTCAAAAAAAAAAATTTTCAAAATATGATCGCTTTTAAACCTCGAAATAATTAACCAACAAAAATTATTTCTATTATCGACGGTAATTTATATCTAAATTAATCGGTCTGAATGCGGCAAATTAAAGAAAAATCTAAGGTGAATTGATAAAAAAAAATATGAAAACAATGGAAGTACCCTCCTCTATCAAAAATGACCACGCAGAAGCAATTAGAGCATAATTGGCCAACTTGAAATTAAACCAAATAACTTATATACTGCGAAATAGTATAATAAACACAGAGTATGATATATTTAACATTAAACACAGATTAACTTTCAAAGAGTGGAGGGTGGTTAATTGATAACGCTTCGTATTTATTTTAATTTTCTTGAAAGTTCATGGGCCTACATGTCGCACAAATTCAAAGCAAAATAATATTCACGCGGTTTGAGAAGAACTGTGAAAATACAAAATCTTATTGAAGACTTCCAATTTACATCAAGAAACATATTTTGGAGCCTCTATCTCTTGATTTCGTAACCTCTCATTTGTCAATAATTATTACCATTTCTATTTATTTAAATGCTTATTAACCTGTATTAATTACTGTTAAGATCCACTCATTAGAAAAATCCCATGTCGGGAATTAGTATGGTGTAGAGCGGTTAATATATCTTAGTTGGCTCATAATTTATTAGCTTAAGTTTTTTAGTAAACGTCAATGTCTAATTAGATATATTATCGGACTCGGACTTGGCTCTCTCTTGGTGATCTTCCCAAGTGAAAGGTATGGCTTCTAATGCGTCCATCCTAACAATCACAATATCAATTGATTCTAAAAAAGATTCAGCATTTATGGCTCGCTTTTATATATGATTATAGATATATAGGATGTTAGTAATGTCTTTCAAAATAATTAATTTTCTAAAAACCAACCTGTTTACGGATTTTTTTTTTTTTTTTGGTCGAAGAAATACTTGCTTCATTCATCGCTTTAAACACAGTAGATCCCATAGGATTTTCGGGGGATTAGAGGTCCAATTACTATAGAGCTCGTTTCGTCTATGGGCCTTGGAGACCCAATCCGCTATTTGATTTGCTTCTCTTGGACAGTGGGCCAATTGTAAGCTTTTGAAGTGGCCCATCATTAATGCTCCAAAACCCTCGTATAAATACTCACACATCGAGTAGCTTACAACTAGCTTGGCTTAATTACACCATGAATATTAGATGCCATTATGTAGTCATGAAATCATCTTTTGTATTCATTACCATATTTACATAACTACGCAGAACTATTGTCAAAAAAGGTATGAAATCTTTGTTCTTGATGGAGTTGTAGGTGTTCTTCTTCCTTGTGATCAAGAAGACGCTGATTTGGATATATTACCTCAATCTTTAACTTATACTCTTGCATACGAGTTACAAATATTTATTGGGATTGGTATGAACTTGTGGATGATACAAACTTTTTTAATTTATTTAATTGCCCGTGATTGCTTGAATAATATATAGTCCATTAACTGGATTTACCGTGAATATTGTACTCTAAGTTTTAGCCTTTTAGGGCTATCGGTTTCATCAATTAAGCATTTCATGGATGGATCTCAACTTCAAGAAATAGGTCCTAGGCATTTGTGTCGTGGCAATAAGGTGATTTGTCATTTATTGAGAGTTTGTTACCAAATCTTGTTACATTGTGCTGGTTCCCATCGCCTGCTTATGGCTCTATGACCTCATAGTTTGAGCTTTAGGGTTTGACTTTTAACACGGTGTTCAAATTTAAGTTTCGATCCATGTACACCCATTTCAGTTTATTTCACATGTAGGCTTATGATCGGCAATTCATGTGCATTCGTAGGAGATGTTAAGTTTTAATCCACATCGCGTGCTTATGGGGTTGGAGTCTATGATGACCTTATCCGCACCTACCATCTTTCCCTTTAATGACTTTAAGCTTTTGGCATTGGATTTTTTAACATTTTCAAATGGGAAATGACATTGCACTGAGAATGAATGGAGCACTTGTTCATCATCAGCGTCAGTATCCTGATAGCATTGTCCTTTGAGACTGGAAGTTGAAAAAAGGAAATGCATGTTCTTATGCGAAAAATTATCAAAAAAGTTATAAATCTATTACACTTTTGTCAATTCAGTCTTAAACCTTTTAAGTTTGTCAATTCAGTCAAAAACCTTTTCACTTTTTACCAATTCAGTCCATTTGGCAAGCCGGTGCCGACGTGGCAATTTTTAAATATTTTTTTGAATTTTTAAATATTTTTTTTTCTACATTTTCCTTTTGGCCGGTCCGACGATCGACTAGAGATGCGGGCCGGCGAGGTCGACCTCGCCGGCCTCTGGCGAAGCTTGCCCCCGTCGGCCATCGGCGAAGGCGAGCCTCACCCGCCACTGCGAGGCCGACCTCACCGTACCTAGCGACGGCAAAGTCAGCCTCGCCTTGGCTAGGCGAGTCTCGACCTCGCCAGATCTGGGTGAGGTCGAGCCTCGCCCAGCCGAGGTTGACCTTGCCATGGCTAGGCGAGGTCGGCCTCGCCATGACTGGGCAAGTCTCGACCTCGCCGGATTTGGGTGAGGTCGAGCCTCGCTCAGCCATGGCGAGGCCAGCCTTGCAGCGGCGTGCAAGGCTTGCCTTCGCTGGTGGCCGGCAGGGGCGAGCTTCGCCAGAAGCCAACGAGGTCGACCTCGCTGGCCCCGGCCTAGCAATCGGTTAGAGAGAAAAAGCAAAAAAAAATATTAAAAAATTTAAAAATTGCCACGTCAGCACCGGCCGGTTAAATGGACTTAATTGGCAAGAAGTGAAAAGATTTAGGATTGAATTGACAAACTTAAAAGATTTAGGACTGAATTGATAAAAGTGTAATAAATTTAGGATTTTTTAGACAATTTTCCCTGTTATTATGTGAAGCTAACTTCAAGTCAGAACTGTCAAATGCATTGTTTTGTGAAGGACAGCTGAAATGTGTACTTGGTCTTGGAGATATATATTGAAGTTAACATAACATTTTCAAAGTGAAGAATCGCTGCGTCCTTTTACTCTGATGGAAGCAAGTGATCACTTCGGGTTTCATCTATTTCTCATCCACGATCAGAGGAGGTCGCAAGATGCATCCTCTGAGACAGTTGATCAGATGGACAAGCATGATGACCAGAAGCCTGACGTTCCGGAGTTCTGCATTGATGCTGGTTTGGTTGGAAACATTGTTACGTTTATCAATCATAGTTGCGAGCCTAATCTATTTGTCCAATGGATATTAAGTTCCAACCAAGACATTAAGCTGCCTAGGGTGGTGCTATTCGCAGCTGACAGCGTACCACCATTGCAGGTGATTCTCGTCTCTTTCTTGTGATGCTCTCTTCACTCGGTAGCTAAAGACTTCCTTAAATATATTCGGCAGCAATGCGTCAATGCATCGCTCTCTGTGTCTGTACATCCGTGTGAGTTTTACAGGATATAGGTGCATCATGCATGCACACGGCTGCTAGTTAGACAGCCTTTTTTATTTATGTGAACTGACGATGTGCTTCGGCAAAGACCGCAGGCTGGGACCTTTTCTTTGCTCTCACTCCAGTCAACTTTTGCTAATAGATTGGTCGAAAGCGCAGACCACTGGTGCTTCACCGAGTTGTGACAATCAAGTGATTGAAAAAAAAATTATAACACTCAGGTTAGTACTGTACGATAGTTATAGCACTTGTAATATTTTTCCATGGTAAAAATCGATATAAAGCATCAACTACTTCACCAAGCTAGAGCACATCAAACATTTGCGAGTATGACGTTAAATTCGAAGTGGACACCGAAATTTAAAAGTTTGCTATAGGGAAAATTATCAAAACAGTCATCAATATATTGTAATTGTACCAATTCAGTCCTAAACTTTTTCATACCAATTCACATCTAAACTTTTTGCATTTGTACCAATTCGGTCCATCCGTTCAATTTTTTCGGCCAGCGCTGACATAGACGTTGACCGACCAATACCAACGTGGCAATTTTTAATTTTTTTTATGTTTTAGAAATTTTTATTTATTTATTTATTCTTTTCTTTTCTTTTCTTTTTCGCTTTCTTTTTTTTCTTGCCCTTCATTTTCAATCTTTAGCCAGCAAGGTCAGCCCCATCGGCCACTGGCGATGGCGACAACGAGCCTCGTCATGGCTAGGCAAGGCTCAACCTTGCAAGATCTGGCGAGGCTTGTCCTCGCCCAGCCACTGGCGCTTGCAAGTTCAAGCCTCACTATTGCTCATTGCTGATGGTTGGGCAAGGGCGAGGTCGGCGAGGTCAACCGGCCAAAGCTTGAAGATGAAGGGAAAGAAAAAAAAAGAAAAAAGAAATTGAAAAAAATATTTAAAAATTGCCATGTCAGCTTTAACTAGCCGATCAACGTCCACGTCAGTGCCTGACGTGGACATTGACCAGCGGGCCAAAATTAGCCGGATTAACACAAATGTAAAAGGTTTAAGACTAAATTGACGTAAGAAAAAGATTTATAATTGAATTGACATAATTACAATAAATTTAAGATTGTTTTGGTAATTTTCTTGTTTGTGTTATGTACAATATAGATTGATTTAGTCTTGGACTCTTGAAGGGAAAACTTCGCATCTTACACAAAAAAGCTGCGGAAGCAAGCTTGTCAAGTTGTGGTTGTAGATTGCCTCTAACCAACCTAAAATCATGTGTCACCGTCGAGAGGTTTTTATGCATCAAAGACCAGGCAACATCGAAGGATGCTCATCCAAACCCTAATGGAGCTTTCAAAACATTCCCAAGGATGAGCAATACGTTAATCGTGCCGTGTTCTAGAGAATTCTTAGTATAAATGCTAGTAATTGGCAGACAAGGAGATGCAATATTGGCCACTAGTTTAATAGTTAATCAATTGATATAATCTGAGACCTTCTACTATATAAAGGGGTGTGCTCCTTCTTATTTATATCTATCCAACAATTAAATCAATAGAAACCATTCTATCCCACAACTTCTTCTCATTTTTATCTATTTAACAATTCAATCAATAGAAAGCAGTCGCTCAATCAATTGATATAATTTGAGGCCTTCTATTATATAAAGGAGTGTGCTCCTTCTTATTTGTATCTATCCAACAATTAAATCAATAGAAACCATTCTATCCCACAACTTCTTCCAATTCAATCAATAGAAAGAAATCTCTCCAAGTGAGCGACTTGGCTTAAGTGCTCTAACGATCCAAGGAAGCCTAAGTCACCGCACGGGTCGTTCCCAAATTGTAGACCGTGACACATGCATCAACTATAGGAAGAAAAAATCTAGCTTGCAACGGCATGATAATGGTCAATCAGTGCACAAATCCCTCCTCTTTCCAAACTTTCTGGAGAGCTAAAATTCAGTTCTCAAAATTGATAATCAGATATTTGCACATTATTTCATTCGATAAGAACTTAAAAATTATTTTCATCACACGCATCCGGGTACTCTTTCTCTTATACCTCGAAAGATTAACATACGTTTGCGTGCGACAATTCTAGTTCTTATTCTAGTACCAGAGATATATTGTTGTTTACATGCCTCGACTCGAATCGTGCGATAACTATCGTTTATGTACGATATTACTAAGTACTATACTCCAGCAATAAAGTTACGATACAAAAAAATAATAATAATGATTTCCTACCTTAATTACTTTTTATGTTAGTGGGTACAATTTTGCTGCGCTTGACAAAATCAACAAAGTCACTAACCTCCTTTTGAAGGGCCAAGCTGCGAAACAGACATGATACACCGCGAATCTCGATGGAATCTTAACAAAATTCAGCCCTAACATTCATCTGAAAGAGAAAAAAGGAATTAGATAATTAAAAAAATATCTCCCCTAATCAAATCGCAATTTTTTTGGGATTTTATACAACAATAGACGTAATCTTGAAATCTTTTTTTTAAGGATATTTTCTTGAAATAGAATACCACAATGGGATTATATGTCTATGAACACAATAATTCATAAGGTTAACATTAGTAAGAAATAAACATGGAGGAATATTTTTTCCACGAGAATTGCTAGTAACAAGATGAATTAAATACAGTTGCCTCATTTAGAAAATTTATGGGCACTAAAAAGGTAAAGAATCCAGCAACCAGCACCACTTAAGAATATCCAAAATCATGCTTATAAGTTTCCTGAATCGAAAAAGAGAAAATCAGCTATAAGTATCTTCAAGTTCTTGGCCAAATTGACGCAGTACACAGAGGGGATGGGGGGCGCAGAAAGCAAAGAAGAAAGGCTGAAGAAGGTGGAGAAGGCGATACGATCAACCGAGAAGAAGATAGAGCAGGCAAGTCACAAACTGATCAGGGACTTGCACGATGGTAGCGGGCGACCAATCGACAAGAGAGATCGGGAAAGATATCTCCGGCTATCTGCTTTGAGAGCCAAGCGGGATGAGCTGTATAAAGAGAGCAGCAGAATACATTTGGAAGAACAGCAGATTCCTGGTGTGGGGTATGAGAAGGGCAGCTCTAGTGTCTTGAGTCAAATTAGGTCAAAGACCAGAAAAAAGCGGTAGTTGCGGCACATATGAACATTGGAAATTCTCCAGCAAGGTTCTTGAATTCTCATGTGACTTCTTCTTTTTCTATGGCTATACTTTCAGCCATGTTTATAAATGAATCCTGACGTGCCCGGCATTTTCAATACGATGGTGTTCTCTTGTGTCGTCGAGTAAGTACACTCCTTCGAACTCCATCGTTTTTAATGCGTGTAGGCAGTTGATAGATCGGGTCATTACGTACTGACCATAACAGATGAAGTTTATAGCATAGGCTGTAGTGTGTCTACATTGTAAAATGCTTGCACACAATCACCTTTTGAATCCGAAGTATTCAAGAAATTCTGCCGAATATCTGGTGTTGAGTAGACGAGACATGTACTCTCTTTTTGAGCTATTGCCCGCATCTCCGATCACAAAGAACCATAAACTAAACACCTTCTTGGGCATTGAGAGAGAGAGCTACTTTCACATTGACATATTAACATCTAATTTCCAAGTAAATTGTGCCCGAACATCAAGTTAGAATTTAGCGTTACTAAAGTCAAACTTTAAGCATGAAATACAAGGCTAAGTCGAGAGACTGAGCTAAAACTAAATTGACCAGCTTCACAATTTCTTACGAGTTGAGCCGAGTCCCAGTGAGATAATTTAACCCTTTTCAATTCTCTTGCTCACGTAGCATTAATCGTGCTTAGATGACTTGCTCATTTCGTTCTCTCTGTTGACTTCAGTTGTTCTATGTTGAAATAGTCACGCTATCTCTGGTCCGATGTCATTCCAAACTTATGATTTCTTTTCCTTGTACAAAATGCAAAAAATATGTCAAGTTAAATATGAGCAATTGATGTGGGGGCCTTGTGTGCTAGGACGTCCTTTTTTCAGGTCGATTCATAAACTTTGAAGTTAATCAGATGAGGTACAAAATCCCCTAGCATTACACAAATACTAATTATGCAAGAACATGGAGGAAGGAAGCTTCCATATAGTAGGAAATAAAACATTTGCATGAGAAGACCTCCAATGTTGGTAGAGTGACGTCTACCTCTTACAACCTTCCAAATCCCAGCCAACAGAATATGAGGCTCAATTGACTTGTTTTGCGTTCCATAGTTGCTAATAAAGACGGTTTGAGGAGTCTCGTATTCAAGTTATTGCCCTTGGTGGCCTTGATCATCTGTTGAAGTTCTAAATTCCAACCTTATACAGAATGCCTAATTCCATTTTGTGACAAAATGTTGCGCCATATATTACTTGTCTAGGTGCATTCAAAGAATAAGTGATTTTTTTCTTCTATACCGATCATACCAAAGTTATAATTAGTATCAACTGAAGACAACCATCATGATATGACTACTAATGTCGGTAGCTTATTTCTACAAACAAGTTAGCCAATAAAATTATGATTGCCAATATCACAGGTCCAAATCAATTTATATCAGTCCATGACAGATCTCTCCTATCTAAATTCCTTCAGTATGTTTGGCTAGAGACGATAGGTGTTAGAGCAAGTCTTGGTTTGAGAATTCATCACCTACTCCGAGCCATATTAACCTTTATGTCGAGTTGCATAATGGGAGTATCTCTACATTTAATCTGATGAACCACGTATGAGGACGGATGATTGATGAAGCTCTAGAGCATGCAGCCCAACAATACTTTGTTTCAGAGTTTCAGAGTGAGCAGGTCCTCCCTCCTTTTTTAGTGGGGAGAATTATCAAAACAGTCCTAAACATATTTGAATTATTCCAATTTAATCCTAAATATTTTACATTTGTATCAATTCAGTTTATCCAGCCAATTTTTATTGGCCAACACTAACATGGACACCGGTTATTCTTTATAGCTAGTGCTAACGTGGACCATTTTTAATAAGGGTGTGTAACCGGATCGGATTTACCCGGGAACCAAACTGGCCCATCCGAAAAATAGATCCGAGAACCAATTCTAACAAGAACTGGTCCGGGAACCGGTTCCATTTGTTGGGAACCGGTTATAACCAGTTCGGGTCCGATTTCTGGTTCCAAGTAAAAATCAACCTGGACTAATTTTAGAACTGATTTTGAGATAATGTAAAAAAAAGTAAAAACCTTATATCATATTACCCTACCTAACTACCCAGTCTGTCTCTCACGGTTTCTCTCCTCTCTTCGCGACCTCCTCTATCTCTCACGGTTTCTCTCTTGGCAAGCACCTCCTCAGTCGCCGTAAGAACGCAACTCAACTCGTTGCCTACCTGCATGTTAAAGAGGGCTAGGGTTCGGTCATCTTGACGTCCGTACCATGCGTGTGTTTTTTCCACCTTTTTGGCTCGCAATTCCGGTAGATCTTTTACTTTGAATCGTTTCATTACTACCTATATTATTTTGCTAGAAAAAAATGAAACCAGAAAAAGGAACAAAAAAAATAGGTTCTCGGGTAAACCCTGAAATCGGACCTAAAAAATAGGGTCGGTTCAAATCCAAGAAAAACAAGGTAAGTTTCATGTTCCAAAAATTGGGAACCGGTTACAACAGGGTTGATTTCAAGTTTCAGGTCTAGATCTAACTCACCCTGAAACCAATCACCCTTAATTTTTAATAATATTTTAATAATTTTCCAAATTTTTTCTTTCCTTTTTCCCTTTTTTTTTTCTTTTCTTTCCCTTTCTTTTTTTTTTTGGTCCCTTCATCTTCAACCTCTAGTCGATTGCTAGAACCGACTACTAGCTAGACGCAAGGGTCGGCGAGATCATCCCCATTGGTTACTAGCGAGGTCGCCCTCGCCCAGCCCAACGACTGGCAAGGCCAACGCTAGTAGCTAGGTGAAGACAAGCCTTGCCAGTGGTCGATAGGGCCAACCTCGCTGGCTAGAAATTGAAGATGAAGAGAGGGAAAAAAAGAAAAAAAAGGAAAAATAAATAAAAATTCGAAAAAAAATATTGTAATATTATTAAAAGTTATCTACATCGGTGCTGGCTACATCCGTAGGACGACTAACATCAATGTTAATGCCAACCGGTTAAAATTGGTCAGATGAACTAAATTGGTACAAAAACAAAAGCTTTAAAACTCAACTAGCACAAAAAAAAGTTTATGGTAGAATTGGCGCAATTAAAATAGATTTATGACCGTTTTGATAATTTTCTTTTTTTTGGTGAGCATACTACTTTCGATATAATTTTGTGTGATCGGTGAGTTTCAACTTTCCTACTCATGCAACTTAAAAGTTTCTTTAAAATCATTGAAATCTAATAAGGATTTTCCAATCAAAATGTGATTATCTTGTTTTTATTAAAATGCAATCATGACAAATCATACTTTCAAGGTAAAAGCTTGAGAAGGAAGAAATGTGGACATGGAAGGAGGATAAATAGTGATGAAATGTGGGTCATTATTTGAATATTGCCATATGATTATTAATCCTTAAGACTGCATTTGAATGCCAAGATGGGGATTAGGATAAGATGGGAAAAATTATCAAAAAAGTCATAAATCTATTGTATAGATGACAATTTAGTACTAAATTTTTTAATTTGGCCAATTTAGTTTTAAAACTTTTGATGATTTGCCAATATAGTCCTTTTGGCCAACTTTGACTGGTAGTTATTAATGCAGACGCTAATCATCTTACGTAGCACAATTAACTCTAACGCGGACAACTTTTGTAATTTTTTTCAAATTTTTTTATAATTTTTTTTCTACTATGGGCCACAAGAGTCGTCGGCCGACCCTTGCCAGCCACTAGGTGAGGGCCTTGAAGCCCTCATTGGACTTAGTAGGAACAATGGGGAAAGAAAGAGATAGAAAAAAAATCAAAAGAATTTATAAAACATTATGAAAATTTTAAGAAAATGTGCAAAATTTATCTATCTTAGTGTCAACTGTGCCACTTAAGACGCCAACATCCACATTAGCAATTTTCAGGCAAAATTAGTGGAAATGACTGCGTTGACAAATTGTCAAAAGGTTAAAACTAAATTAACCAAATTAAAAAATTTAGAAATAAATTGGTATCCACGCAATAGGATTATAACTTTTTTGATAATTATCCATAATAAGATGTGATGATATGAGGTAAGAAACCCCTAAATATATCTTTACATGTTTGGAGTATTACCAAACATGAAAAGTCGAGAAATTGAAAAAATTGGTTAAAAAAACTAAAAATAAGAAATTTGAGATAAAAATCAAGCAAAATAACCCTAGCTAAATGTGGACGACTCACGTTGGACTTTCGTTGCAGCTGCGGTCACCTTCGTCCTTGACAACCACCACAATTGTGGTCACTAGTTTACAACTACCACCACATAGGCTTTATTTGCTTCAGCATTCCTAATGGACTTTCGGCCTCGAAAGCCCCATGGGAAAATACTAGAATGTTTGGCAAGCATTCCCAATAGACTTTCGACTGAAAGATAGTATTAGAAATGCTCATAACTCAAAGTTGGTCCGGTCGAGTTTTAGGCTTTCAACATTTGCCAAATGTCGAAATCAATTTTTTTTTCTTCCCAAAATACCCTCAATTATTCTTTAATATTCTAGTTTTGCCCCTCGTTGTAACTTTATCTTCTTTGCACAAGGGCGGCCGGCTAGAGTCGACGACACCAAATCAAGACGGTGAAGGGCTGGCAAGGTCGCATGACCTCGACAAGGGCCGTTTGGGTCACACGACCCTAGCGACGATCCCTTGGGTCACACGACCCTCGTTGGGGGTCACCCGACCTCAAGCGATGGCCACTGTCGCTAGATTTCGCTCGCTAGCAGCCGTAACCCTTCGCTATAAGCTTTTTTTTTTTAAAATAAAAAAGAAAATCCCAAAGCCATTTGCGAAAAACAATTTGCCAAACATTACTTGAGTCAAAATAGTTTCACAAAGGATTTTTTTACTGAATGCCACTTACATTTCTTCAAGAGGCTTTAACCTAAAGGTATTTGTATAGTTGAACCAAACAACCCTATCACCACAATATCAAAGAAGAGGCAAGTGACAATCAAGGAAGGATAGGTGAACTCTACGCTATTTTCAGGACGGCGAAGCGCCAGCGAGGTCGCATGACCCTGACAAAGGCCGTCTGGGTTGCTTGACCTCGGCGACGGCCACCTAGGTCACACGACCCTCGTTAGGGGTCGCTCGACCTCAAGCAATGGCCACTATCGCTAGATTTGGCTCGCTAGTGGCCATAGCCCTTAGCCATAAGCTTTTTTTTCTAAATAAAAAAGAAAATCTCAAACCCTTTGCAAAAAAGGATTTGCCAAATACTACTTGGGTCAAAATTGTTTAACAAACGATTTTTTATCAAACTCCACTTACATTTTTCCAATGGGTTTTAATCTAAAGGTATTTGCATAGTTGGACCAAATAAGCCCTATCACCACAATATCAAAGAAGAAGCAAGTGACAATCAAAGAAGGGCAAGCGAAAAAACTCTACTCCTATTTTCATGATGGCATTACATTATTTTACGAATAAAATTGCTGCTAGGAGACTTTTTAATATAATGCCACATCAGCTTTTCTAGTGGCAAGTTACCGATGTAATCTAAAAATAATTTTAGATTTTATAATTGTAATGCTGATTTTTTTTTCACATTCGTACAGTTTAATTTTCATCTCCTCCTATTTATTATTGGTGGGTTGTGAACACGACATCATCCATATATGCGTTTAGTTAAGTTGCATGTAAATAGTGTTTATATTTATAACTCATTCATTAAGAAAAAATGGTTGATGGGATTCCATCCAATGAGGGTTGGGCCCTTTTGGGTCACATAATTGAGTGCCTCGAAAATGCTCTATGAGTGTCCTCACGACACTTGTCGAACAAATTAATTTAGAATGATTTAATTTTTGAAATAGTAATTATATGTAATATAAGAGTGATTATCTTACTGAAAACTATAATGCTGCTAAATTCATTTTTAATGGCCACTGCTTTTACCATTGACAAAATTAGTGAAAGGGGAGAATGTATTTTATGCGATTAATATACCACAAGTGGTGTCACGGATAACCAATCAATTAAGAGCGAGATATACAGATACACTTAGCGTTAGATAGGATGAGATTCATAATACACGGATTATGGTAATTAATCACATAATCACTGTCACATTACTTAACGATATCATATTATTTATATGATCACATATATTATAGGGTTAATATTACGAAAAACCCTAAATAGATACATCTGTGATAAATTTATTTCAAATTAATTTTTTAATCACGAAAAACCTTGAACTGATATATTTATGGTAAATTTACTCTCTGTTAAATTGAATTAATATTACGAAAAATCACAAACTGGTATAACTGTGACAAATGAAGGGTAAAACCCCAAATTGGTACATTTTTGTCAAACTGTTACGTGTCATCCAACTCAAAAATTTGACGGTAAAATTTAACGGAAATTAATATATGGTAAAATTATCACAGGTGTGCTAATTTATGATTTTTTATGGTCAAAAAATTAGTTTATAATAAATTTATCACATGCATATCAGTTTGAAGTTTTTTGTAATATTAACTTAATATTATATTATATAAAATAATATATGATATGTCGTACATGACACTTTTCGGGAGATCGAAAAGTGGGCCCGATTTAACCTTACATCACACCGTCCACGTCATCAACGGGTCCCGCCATCGCAGGCGCGCACACACATTCCTCACTCCTCTCTCCTAATCACCAGCTTCTTCTTCTTCTTCTTCTTTCTTCCTCAGGATTCCCCCCTGAAACCCTAACGGAAACTCCGATTCGCAGAAGACGCGGGGGGCCCCAGCAATGTCGGTGGACGCCTCCCCTGCCGATCGATTCAAGCAGTTCCAACCGGCCAGCCCCGCGAGCAACGGCAACGGCAACGGCGTCCTCGTCGGGGCCTCCCCGCCGTCGGCCAGAGCGGCCCACCGGCTCCGCCTGAACCCCACCGCCGATCACGAGCCGGACAGCTACGAGGACCTGCAGAGCCAGCTCGATTTCAGCCCCATGCTCTTCAGCTCCCTGGAGCGCTACTTGCCTCCTACGCTCCTGTCCCTCTCCCGCGACGCCAAGGTCGACTACATGCGCGGCATCCTCCTCCGGTACTCCCCCGAGGGCGAACGCACGCGTGTGAGTGCTCTTTCCCGTGGCGGTAGAAATGTCGATTCTAGGCATTGGATTGTGTGAGTTTTAGGACGAGAGATTGCTAATGCAATGCATGATAGACGGGGTGGTCGTTGAATATTGCTCCATTTCGTATGATTTTTTGAAGCTTTGACCCTAAATGTGCGGGTTTGTCCGGTGATTTGGTAACTGAGTACGTATTAAGGGAGGGGCTGAAGAGAGTTTATTCAGATCCCGAGAGTGAGCTGCGTGTTTTTCTGCAGTCTTCTTTGTTGTCTCAGTTTCGGGCTTGACTATTGTGGTTTTCACGTAGTCATTGCAGTTCACGATTGTACTAATTGTTGACAGGTTCTAAGGCATCGAGAATACAGGCAGAAGATTCTAGCTAACTATAAGGTAACCTTTCACGTAAATGTAGCTATTTCAATGTCTTTACTTTGACAGCAGGTGAAGGTTTCAACTGCTTTTTTGTGAGAAGGAGCCGTATATCACCACACTGTTGTGGCAGATTGATGTATATGTGATGTTCCAAAGGACATTTTGAGCCTTCAATTGTTGTTTGCATAAGAACGTACCAATGCTTAACCCATTTCTGTCAAAATGGTTCTCTTTATGCAAGTAAGTAGATGCTATGGGCTTCTCTGTTAACCTTCCCTCATCTCTGTAGCCTCTTCACAGAGAGCTTTACACCATGCACGCTGCAAGTTTCTTTGTGCCCTCGTTTCTGAAAGCGTTGAAGGAAAACACAGAAGAGAGTTTTAGAAGTATAATTACTGAACCCTCTCCGGGGATATATGTATTTGAGATGCTTCAGTCACGGGCCCGTGCATTGTTATTGTCCGAGGTATCATTTCACTTTTCTTGCCATTATGTGGCACTCTGTTTTCAGCTTGAGTTTAGTAGCTGTGTTGTCTTATCAGGTTCTGATTGCTTAGGTAGAGAACTTTGAAAGATGGGTCCATGACACAAATTTCAGGATCATGCGACCAAATACGATGAACAAATATGGAGTTGTCCTTGATGACTTTGGTCTGGAGACCATGCTTGCCAGAATGATGGATGAATTTGTTCGTCCCATAGCTCGGGGTAATATGAATTAAATATCCATTCTGTGATTTATAGAGGGAGGCTGTGCATAATGTACTCTAGACTTGAAAACTCTCATTATATCTTTGCAGTTTTCTATCCAGAAGTTGGCGGGTCAACCCTGGATTCTCATCATGGTTTTGTTGTTGAATATGGAATGGATAGGGATGTTGAACTAGGTGGGTAATCATTTAATTCAATCATTATCAATTGTATGATACTATCTATTTGGATTTCTAAATGATGTGTAGTTGAAAATTTTCTTTAAATCATTTGCTTTATCCTTTCGCATCGAAAAGTCAAAAAGTACTGAACTTGCTGGCGAAAATCTCACTCCATATAGCTTCTCAAGACTGATTTGCTTTGCAGAACATTTGATTGATCTTTTTGGAAGTTTTTATCTAATCCAGGTTTACAAAGCAAATGCAGCCCGCTACTCTATGTATAATATATTTTAGTTTACTCAAATGTCCATAACCGATCTTGCTGTGGTGGTCCCTTTATGCTCAATAGAGACTTGTACGACAATTCTATAAAATTTTTTTGTAAGATCATATTTTCAGCCTTAGCTCTCTCTCTCTATTAATTAGTTGGTTTTTTTTCTGGTATTACCTTACATGCATCGTGGTTTTTTTCCTTTTTCAGTTGCCCCTTCTTTTTTGTCACCTGTTGGTTATCCTCCACCTTCTTCCTTGAAATTGAAGTCCTGGATTCTTCTTTCTAACTCTTAAGGAAGTGGAACGACTCTGTTTTTTCAGGTTTCCATGTAGATGACTCTGAAGTCACTTTAAATGTTTGTTTGGGTGAGCAATTTTTGGGTGGAGAATTGTTCTTTCGTGGCGTTCGATGTGATAAGCATGTAAACTCAGAGACACAGCCAGAGGTATGCAAACCTGTTATTTTGTTCTTGTGTAGCTATGTCGTTTAATATGCATTGATGAAGTGTAGGTTTCTGTTTCGCTGTACTTCTTAGATTTTTATCTGTTAAGTGCTCATTCACTTCACTGTTGTTAAATGCTCTTGTGCAGGAAAGCTTTGACTATGACCATTTGCCTGGTCATGCAGTTCTGCATCGTGGTCGCCATCGTCATGGTGCTAGGGCCACAACATCTGGACATCGGGCCAACTTAATTATGTGGTGCAGAAGGTACATCCCTTCCATCAGTTTGCTATCACCTGCCTTCTTGAAGTACCTCACTTCGTGATTTGGTCTTCTTACATGGGATTAATTTATATGATTTCCTTTCTTGGTAATACTGGTGTTAATCTGCAAGTGATCTACAGCCAAAGCATTGACACCATCTTTCACAGTGGTCATCTTTTTCTCTGATAATGTCACTACCATGAATTAAATTTTTCCAAAAAGTTGACATAATCCCTTTTAGCTCAATATTAATTTAACACACACCTCCTGAGCTAAAATTTAACAACGGATTTGAAGTTTCAAAAGTCTAATAGCATGTTCCAGATATTAGATTTATTATAATTTGTTCTGGATATTCGGTGAGTTAAGTTGAATTTTAGCTATCTTAATTTCAACAGAAGCCTAATTTGGATTACTTATCAAATGGAGTCTCTTTCGAGTTTGTCGATAACCAAATATCTTCTAAGTCGAACTCAAACATATGGACAAGCAAAATGAGGAAGACAAAAATCAAATTCCAATCATAATAGAGAAGATAAATCAAGCATGAGTTGGGTATCAAATAACAAGCCTCTTAAATTTGAACCCAGTTTAAATGCCATTTATAAATTCATGCGTCTTCTCTTTCTTGTCTATAGATATGCTAACACAAATCTTTAGCTAAAGGGAATTTTTTAACGACATTTGAGCCTTGGAGATGGTAAGAAATGCATCCTTTCATTACAATATTGCCTCGCGATGGTAACAGATTGGAAGCTTAATTTTAATAGAGCTAGAATTTTGTAACCATGTGATGCTATGTTTTTGGTCTCTTTTTCTGCTGGATGATTTCTTTATATTAAGCTGCCTGACCTTTGTCAAACACCTTCGAAGCAGTTCTGTCTTTCGAGAGCTGAGGAAATATCAGACAGATTTCTCTAGCTGGTGTGGGGAGTGCCTACGCACCAAGAGAGCAAGGCATCAATCGTCACTCGCCAGCACCAAATTGGTATGATTTCGATTCGAGTGCATGGAAAAGTTAAGATTTTGATATTTCTTGGTGACAATATATGCTGTCTCAAATTTTATTCAGGAGTTGATGAAGAGGGAAAGAAGAGCATCTTGAGTTATTATGCATGCCGCCCCCTTGTTGTGAACTTGTAAATCAACTTTCATATTTGTGAATCCAAAGGAGCGTCATCCATGATATAGCAATCAATCTCCGCCATCGCTTCCCCTCTGCTGATTTTGGAGTGCTTGGTAGCTGTGCATAAAAAAAGCAGTCCAGGTTAAGTGCATGAGGTGCTTCAAGTTTATTTTTTTGACGTGTTGCTTGTTGTAGCGGAGGATGTTCCTTGTTTCGCTGAGACAGTAGTTCTGCGTGCCAATTGACTTGTGATGTCAGATTCCAAAGATATTGGTTGTACGATCTTTTTTTTTGGTGAATATAAGAGGCTAGCACAAAGGGTAGCCTTAAGATATCTAACTCGAAGGCGGGTTAGAGAGAAATCTTGCTTCTGCGCATGTTCTAGGGCCGAAAGTGGCCAACTAATCAGCGGGGTTGTTGCCTAATCTCAACACATGGTGCACCTGAATAGATTGATGTTACTGAATTTCATGGAGAATGCTCCTGAGCAGTGGGTTGTGCCATTTTCATATTTATGTGAATCAAGGCATAGATGTTTTTTTTTTTTTTTTGGTAAAGATCAAGGCATAGATGTTGAGGATCGCATAATCCTAATATTGTCAGCTGTTGACTTTGTACTTTGAGATCGGGCCCTGAAAAATAAAGGGTAACCAAGATTTTTGGTAATAGAAGTGCAAGGTGTGGAATTTCAGTCCCCTTCAACTTTGGAATGGAAAAAGATTGATTTTTGTGTAACGTAGGAGAGGTTTAAATTTCCAGGATTAAGTGCGAATGTGTTATAGGATGCGTTTATTTTGTAGAAAATTAAAGATTTGGAGAATATTTTCTAAAAAAATAATTGCTACGAAAATGAAAAAATAAAAAATATTCTCGATGTCTACTAAAATGTTTGGGTATAAAACGTTATTGATGGTAAAAAAAACTTTCATCGACTAATTATTTTAAGCTACATAAGCGATATTTTTTAGAATATTGAAAATGTCATCTCCTGAGTCTCTTTTCTCATCCCATGAACGGTTGGAGAGATTTCGAATAGATTTCGAATGTTTAACCTGTGAGGATGATGCCGTTCGCACGTCTCAATTGTCTTACTTCGTTTTTTACTCCTATTTCCATCCGCCAGGGTACGTGTTTAGTAGGGACTGATATGTATGTGGGATGTTTCTGTGGCACAAGCGAGCCTGTACAATACGAGAATTACGACCCTTCAAAGGAGAGAGTTCCATCAATCGGGGCCCGGCACGTCGTCTTCATCTCATCTAAATATTAGGTGGGTGTCATTTGATTAATCAAAAGCGAGAGACAGACGTAGAGAGCATCACTTCCGCTTCGCCAATTAACCAAGTGGGTGTGGAAACAGAGTTGATGATGATGATGTCTTATCTTTTGCTTTTTGTTAATTGTGCAATTATTGACCGCAAGAATAGAAGTATAATCGGAGTGCGCAAGTGACTAAATCACACATTGACGGTTGAAAGTCGCGGATGCGCACCACTTATTGGCCGAGGGGAAAGCCCATCCTTCGCTTTTGCCCTCCAATCTCCATTGGAGAACGTCCTAGACTTTCTATTCTTATTCTAAAGGTCCCACCATCTTTTTTATATTTAATATTTCTCGAGCTTATATCATATTCAAATTTTAGTATGTTATAATCTATACACAACTCTAGAGAGCCCTCTTTCTCAACGTCTACTCCTTCTAGGGCCTCATGAATTCTTTTCATTTTGTTTTTTGTTCTTTCATTGAGAATCGTTCTCTCTGAGCAGTGGTTGTTGCCACCTATCAAATCTGGCTGCGGATTTCTTTTGAGTAGCAAAATGGGGGTGGGAAAAGTACATAGGTTAGGTCGAGTCAATATGCTTATGTATTGACCAAAAACATAATCGACCCAAGAAAAAAAATTATGCCTATTTGATGCTACCGAACAAGGAATGTAAGTCTTTCTAGGGTATGGTAAGCATTACCTCAGGCCAAAAAAAAAAAATTGGGTGCGATGCCATTTAGAAAAACAAAAGTATAATTATTTGTTGCGGGGTAATAAATTGAGTAGAAAAGGTCATTTGTATAGATTAGGTTACCGTGAATCAATTTATATGAGCGAGATTATAATACTTGATACAATTATACCCTGAAAAAACAATCTTTTTTTTTCCTCAGACACTTCTACGGTGCCTTGATGGACAATTCCTCCGATTAAATATATATTTTCGCTAAATGTACCTACTTTTAAGAGGAGCGCACAACTTACAATCTCGATTTTTATAACTTAAGTAAGCTGGGCGATATCAATTCTCTAAATATGGTAAATGAAGTGTGGTATTGTATCTTCACATCGAATCAGCACATATTCACCCACCATAAATAAATAAATAAAATTGCACTAATTTTCCTGAGGGCTACATATTAAGTAAGGTAATTAAAAAAAAAAAACGAAGAAAAAGGAATAAGCAGCAGGGTCGGCGGTCCACTGATCTTCCATGGACGTTGAAGATTCCACCATTTTCTTATTTTTATTTATTTTTGTTTTTTAATTAATTTTTAGTTTACAATATGACTCCAACTACTATTAATTGATGCGTCTGTAGATAATTGTGCCGGAGATCGCGGCAAATCCCAATCTCGGAGGCGGTCGTTGTCCCGACTGTCTGATCACTCGCCGTCCAATGTCCACTTGCGTTTGTTTACTAATTGCGATTACTTATCGTAATGCATAAAACTTTGCCTTTCCTTTTTGTTTTTGTTTTTTTTAATTTTCCCCCAAATTGTTTTCATTCTAGTTGGCATATGAGTACCATAACAACGTTTCGTTCGGCATTCGTGGAAAGCTTTTTGGGAATATGAAAAAGATTGAGGTTAATTTTTTCGAAATGCAAATAACATTGGGTTAATACCACGAAAAACCCTAAACTGGTACATCTGTGATAATTTTACCCCGAATTATTTTTTAAACCACAAAAAACCCCAAACTTGTACACCTGTGACAAATTTACCTCGAACTATTTTTTTGACTACCAAAAACTCCAAACAGGTACACTTGTGACAATTTTACCCCGAACTATTTCTATGACCACCAAAAACCTCACACTGGTACACTTGCGACAATTTTACCCTTGAACTAATTTTTTGACTATTAAAAATTCCAAACTTGTACATTTGTGACAAATTTACCCTCTGTTAGTGTCCGTTAAATTATATTAATATCCCAAAAAATTACAAATTTGTAAACTTGTGACAAACAGAGGGCTAAAACCCAAAATCGATACACATGTCAATTAACACGTGTCATTAAACTTAGCAATTTGACAGTAAAATTTAACAGAAACTAACGGAGGATAAATTTGTCACAGGTGTACCAGTTTGGTGTTTTTGATGGTCAAAAAATTACTTTAGGGGTAAAATTATCACATATATACCAGTGTGGAGTTTTTAATGGTAAAAAAAATAGTTCGGGATAAAATTGTCACAGGTGTACCGGTTTAGGATTTTTTGTGGTCAAAAAAATAGTTTGAGGTAAATTTATCACAGATGTACCAATTTGTGATTTTTCGTGGTATTAACCCAATAATATTTGGTAAGATGTAATTGAAAATTGTATTGAGAATCAACTATGATTTATACGGCATTTGAAAAAAAAATTACATTCTTCATAAAGGACTTTAATTGAATATTTAAATAAATAAATAAAATGAAACAAGAAAAACTACGTCGGCAACGCTAGACTGTCGGACATTGGCGAGCAAGGCAATCAGATTTGACTCGTTGGCGACATCACATTGGGGGGTAAAAGTGGAGTATCATAAGTTTAGCGAAGGCAGGGTTGGAAGAAAAAGTTTATTAAACTCTCAAAGTTGCCTTTCGAAGAAGTTGAAGGCCCAGGTTCACCTTGCGCTTCAACTTTGCCAATGCCAGCATTTCCCCAGAGTGATCTAGAAAACGTAAATCAAATGCCTTGGATTTTAGAGAATCAAATGTTGCGTTTGGTCATCTTGATTTCTTAGCCAGTAAATAACTAGATAAGATATGATATGAAATATATGGATTTTGCTATATCTTATCCAATGTTTGGTAAATTGTAGAAATAAAATGTGATATTTTCATATTTTGTCATGTCCATTGTTTGTTATGAATGGCATACCACTGTATATGAACCTTAAAATTGCACAATGGATATGATAATAATCTCTTACAACACTCTCGCCTACTTCATTTTTATTTGCTTGTTTTTTTTTTTCTGTCTCTTTTTTATTTCTTTTTTCCTTTTCCATCATTCTCTAATAAAAATTTATTAATTAGTAAATTATACTAAATATACCTAAAATATGAATCAAATATAAATACTAAATATATATTTTTCTATGTGGAATTTATATCATAACCGGAATTCCATTTAAAATTTGGTGATGGCAAGGCAGCAGTAGTGAATGCTAGCCTCTTTGGTTTTTTTTATTGTCTTTCAAAAAAAATTAGCCTTTTTTTTTTTATCTTTTAATCTAATTCCATTAAACTTTGGTCAAAGAAATTAGGTTTTGGACTTAAATAACGTTGTTTTAGTTTTATGTTTCATAGTTTTGTAAGGTTAATACCATAACGATAGAGATGAAATAAATAAATAAAAATTCACATCAATATTTTCCTTTAATCAAGTTAGACAAAGTTAACAAAATAACTGGACTTGATTGTGCTTTTGTAAGTTTTAGAATTTAATTGCATTTTCATGACAACTTTTAGAACATTCAGTATACTTATCTTAAAATTTATAAAACCCAAAAAGAACAAATGAAGGTATAACGTCTTGAAAAATCTTACAATTAGGTAATACCGTAGAAAAGATCATACATCCGATTTCAAAATAGATGGTGAGGAAAAGGTCATTCACGACGCAAAGGGGAGCCTATAGTCATGTTCTATACTCATCATTTTCTCACCCTTTTAATGTGTAATTCGAAACCGATCATGCATCCGGTCTGGTCGATAACCCTACATTGATAGCAGTCAAAACCAATCAAAAACCATGCAAACCAGTGAATACCGACCGTATTGAACCAAATGGAAAAGTAGGATTGTAAAGGGGTTGAGTCGAACCTTTGACCTCTTGATGCGCAAATACTCATGCTTGACCATCTAATCTAACCACACCAACACTACACTACATATATTCATTTCTTGATTCACTTGATTTTCACGGTTCGACCGATCAAACCACACACCCGTGACTTTCGATACGGCATTTGAAACATTGCCCTCTCTCTCTCTCTCTCTCTCTCTCTCTCTCTCTCTCTCTCTCTCTCTCTCTCTCTCCTACTCGCATTTGGCGAGAGCCTCAGCCACTTGGCCTAATTATTGTTGCGGCCATAAGGTCGCAAAGATCATTGGCAAAATCACAATCCAAGCTTTGCAACTTGATTCCAACAAGTATCTTTATCCACATGCATCCGGCCGCCACCCCCCCAATCGGAAAAAAAAAAAAAAAAACAGGAAAATCAACAAAGTTGCTATCAAACGAAAAAAATAAAGAAGAAAAACCCATTATTTAATAAATAAATAAAAACATCTCAGCTTTGATTTTTTTTTTTTCGATTTTTTTTCGAATTCTCTCCAATCAAAAGAACCCAAGCCTTTTTCCAAATGGAAGGAAGCACGGGCCCCGCACAGCACATGCTTCTGCTATAATACAGCGCACGACCCTCTCCCACTCTTTTGGCCCTCCACTCCACGACCAAACCCAAACCTCTTCATCTCCTTCTCTCCTTCCTCCATCCTCCCGGAACGCAGTCGAAATCATCGAACCGGCGATGTTGCAGAGCCAACTCCACGACGTCTCCTCCGACTCCATCCCCCTCCTCCTCCTCGCCGTCGTCGCCCGCAGCGTCCACCACCTCCGCTCCCTCCTCCTCGCCCTCCTCCACCCCCTCCGCCTCTCCAGATCCGCCCACCGCCCCTCCTCCGACCCCGTCGACGCCGCCCTCATCGGCTCCGGCCTCGCCCGCCTCATCGCCCTCGCCGACCACCTCAACCAGAACCGGCTCTCCTCCCGCCGGTGCTGCGCCCCCGCCGGTCGCCCCAACTGCGTGGTGTGCCTCTCCGCGCTGAGGGAGGGCGAGCAGGTGCGGGAGCTCGGGTGCCGCCACGTCTTCCACAAGGCGTGCCTCGACGGGTGGCTCCAGCACCTGAACTTCAGCTGCCCGTTGTGCCGGTCGCCGCTCGCGTCTGGGGAGCCCGCGGACGCCGCGGGGAGGCGCATGGGGACAGAGCTGGTGGAGTGGTTCTCTCTGCGCTGAGCCCTGCCCGTGGGGCTCCGAGTTACAAAGCCATGTCTCGTGCCATCATCAGTTCCGCCGCAGAAACGGTAAAAACTTCCATCTGCTCTTTTTTACGGTCGTTTTGACCCATCTCTTTTTTAACCCTCTGCTAGGGTTGTTTTCATCTCTTTTTCTTATTGTTCATACGGTTTTTTTGGGGGTTCTTTTCTTGCCATTTTCAATAGTGGGGGTTGTGAGAGATGCATGTGCAAAGATGATGTTTTGGTTGGCCCTTGGGTTTTTTGAGGAGCTCCTGTTGGGAAGCTCTTTTTCACTTGTTGTATAATGTCAACCTTTTGGAGAAATCTAATAAATGGCATTTACCATTATTATTGTGTTATTGTTATTGTTATTACACCATCATTAGTATCATTGTTATCTTAATGTTATCGTGGGACAAGTGAGGCTAGTAGTATTCTTGTGTAGTATTCTTATTGGCCTTTTCCCCTCTCATTTCATAGATAAGTAAGCGAAGAATCTCTTACAATCTCACTTACATAAGCATACACAACTTACTTGCAATTTGAATGCTAACCACAAATATCATACGACATAGCTTTTGGATCGATGATTCTTATCGATTGCAAACTCTATCTTGTCGTGCTCGCATGCTTGGGGCATGACTATGGTCATAATTTCAGATGATAACAAGTACTAATAGACTAAAACTACTCGGCGAAGTACTTCATGCGGAGCTTATCGTCAAAAGGAAACAACGAAGTATATTATAATGATTGTACATGCGTTTCCGACGAGTTAAATTATATGCCGGACTTCTCTTTGATAATTTTGACTGATGTGTGAGAGCTTCGATTGTAGTTTCTCTTTCATCAAACTTGTACGACAATTCAAGAGGAGCTTCTCTCTATTAATGTCCGTAACATTTTGCAAGATTTATCGAACCGTTCAAGCGATTGCTATATCGAACTCAAATCAAACATGCACAGAAATGGTCGGTGGTGTCCGGGACAAGTACCACAAAAGCATCCACTTTGTAGAATGACAAATGTTGTGTTCCGATTTTCCGGTGTTTCGATGATCGTAAAACTAATCAATCTACAGAAAATATTTTCCATGGACTGAAAACAATAAGAGATTGGGGGAATACGATTTCCCCTTCTTGAAAGAAGGAAATTACTTTTTCTAAATTACCAAACAAATGAAGACTAACTCTTTTTCTGGAATATGGCTACCATTGAAAATATTTTCCATTATCATAAAGTTTCAGTTAAACAAACATAACATAAATTTTTACGTTATGTGCATATATAAATAAGAGGATAAATTTGAGATGATCAAGTGTCCAATCAAGGAAATGAACATTCTTATTTACCCTTCAATTCAATTAGACCCGTCAAACGGGTCAAGTTAAGTGAAAAATGGTTCAACCCAAATTAACTCATTTTACCCGTTTTAACCTATTTTCATATAATACAAATCTAGTGACTCATACCCGATCAAACCCTGTACCTGACTTATATCCGACCTGACTCATATTACTAAAACACTTTCATATTTAACCTAATCTAGGAAAACTCATATCTAAATAGACATGGGAGTGCGAAGTGAGCAAGTGCGAGATCAAGTAAGACGAGAGAGAGTCATTGAGGTGAGTTGAGTCTAAGTACGTTATGAATCCATTTATTCCCATATTGTTTTGGGTTTTACCATTCTAAACTCACTTATAATCCATTTATCAAATATAACTAATTCATGTAAAAATTCAGTCCATCAATATAGGTTAAGAAATTAGTTTATGACCTATTTTGACATGTCTAAATTCAATTTCGGAATTGGGAAGTAGTGTACCCAATCCTGTCAGCATTGACATTAGGAAGCTACACATAAAAAAGGGAATTGATTGCCGCCCCAAATCACTTGCTGTCGACATTGTTAACTTTAATTATTGGGAAGTGGCTTTATTCTCCTCCGATCCCTTTCGAGTCGTCGACGCTGATGCAATATGAGCTGCCTTGGTGCGTTAATAAAGAATTTAAGCTACCCAAAACCTGTTGAAAGGTACATTTTTTCTCCCCGTTGATCTAATTTTAAAATTACATTTTATCGAAAATGGCTTCAAGATTCTCAATAAGAAGTATTAATTATGGTTGGACTATCGTACTTTTATCCATGACATATTGAAATGAGAATATATTTTCAAATTTCGGCGTTGTTTGATGTGTATTGAAAATCACTCATTCTATCTTTAGATTCTTATCGAGTGTCTCGATGTGTTTATTAACAGCACCATCTCAAAAAATTAAATTTTGTAGTGAAAAAATGGACGTTTATTATGTCACTCCCAAGTATTCACGAGACACTTGGGAAAATTTCTTATTTTTCCTTCTGATGGACGGCAAGAATGGTGTTGATTATTGATGACGAAACAACATGCATCGATACAAATGTGATTATTATAAAAATTATCATTTGAATGGATTATATCTTTGACAAAAAAATTGAGATGCTCCTCATTTAGGTTGTAGGATTGGAATCCTCTAAAATTCGGGCACCCTTTGGACCAAAATTGTTAAAAGGTTTAAGACTGAATAGATCGATGTACAATAGATTTTAGGACATTTTGGACAATTTTTCCTCTAAAATTTTGGCACCCTTTGGACCCAAATCTTCTAGTATTTAGGAGAATTCACACCAAATACAATTACAAATCACCTCCCTCTCATTGGATATGGGAAGAAAATTTCCAATTTTTCTCTCTCTTTCCCTCGCAAAAGTTTTATATTCATCATGGTCTTTTGGACACTCGCCCTTTATTTTCCTACCCTCCCTCCTTCCCAAACAAAAAGCATTAAGTCTGTTAGAATGACCTTTGAACTTTCAACTTTTAGTAGAAAGAACGAGGGAAAGTTGCAATTATCATTAGCAGTTGACGAAGGCATATATATTGATTTATGGGAGTTTCCTTGCAATCTTTGACGACATTTGGGAGAAAATTACCAAAAAAGTCCTAAACTATTGCAATTGTACCAATTCAATCCTAAACATTTTGTAATTGTGTCAATTTAGTCCATTCGGCCACTTTTGGCCTACCACCGCTGATGTGGACGCCGACCGATGCTAACGTGGCAATTTTTAAATATTTTTTTTACTTTTTGTCTCTTCCTTTTTTTTTTCCAATCTTGGCGACCATCCATGGGCGAGGATGGCCCTCATCGAGCAAGGGTGAGCCTCGACATGGCTGGGCTAGCTCGACCTCTCCTAGCGACGGCGAGGTCTAGCTAGATCTAAGCAGCCTCGCCATCGATGGGCGAGGTTGAGCTCGCTTGGCCATGGTGAGGCTCGACCTCGCCCAACGACGGCAAGGTCGCCCAGATCTGGTGAGAGCAAGGTCTCACCAAATTTGGGTGGCCTCGCCATCGGTGGGGGAGGTCACCCAGATCCAGCGAGGTCTCGCCGTCGGCGAGCGAGGTTGAGCTCGCCCGGCCATGGCGAGCACTGACCTCGCCCGGTGACGGTGAGGCTCACCCTTGCCAATATCGACGAGGGCCAGACTTGTCGGCCTCAAACTCTAGCTGATCGCTGGTGGCTGGACCAGGTTTGACGACCGGGGAAGAAGATAGGAAAAAAAAAGAAAGAGAGGAAAAAATTTTTAAAAATAATTTCATAAAAATAATTTAAAAATTGCCTCCTCAGAGTCGGCCGGACAGCCGGCACCGGATGGTTGGCGTCCACGTCAACGCCAACCGGCCAAAAGTGGCTGGATGAATTGAATTGGCATAATTGCAAAAGATTTAAGACTGAATTGGCAAAAAAAAATGTTTATGAGTGAATTAGCACAATTACAATAGATTTAGGACTTTTTTTAGTAATTTTCCCGTCATTTGGAGTATTAGCCTATTGACAGTCAACTTAAAGGATTCAGAAATCATTACCTTACGTCGTGAAACGGGCTAACATTCTTAATGGTTTCGTCTACCCTTCGAGGAATTTGTTTTCTGCATAAGCAAACAATTCGAGGATTGATCGATGCACGGCCGTACGTAATCCATTAAACATCATGGGCTCGGCCTCAGCACGTGGAAGAGATGAAACAGGATCGAATGCAACCGAAGTGACGAGTCTGCCGGGCCCCAAGTGCAAGTCCATGGGCATCTATCGCGGCCTCGCGGGGGCGCTTCTTACCGTAACGTTGTTACCTCCTTCGACCGATCGAGTCACGCGACACGTGAGCTTTACCAATTGTTTGGCATATTTGCCTTCGGTATACTTTAACATACCTTTAATTCTCATGACTATTTTAGTTATGAACACCCACTCCATGTACAAGAGATTATAGCGTATTTTGGTAATAGAAACAATTGTTTTATGTGTGCGTAGATGTTGTTTTGAAATACCTACGTGATTATCACATGTTTAGAATAGTTATTCATGACGAGGTTTTCGAAAGAGTTTTACGGTATAGAGATGTCCATCTCACATTTCACGAATGATAGAAAAGGTTGATTTTATGTTAGGGCGAAATTTTGACAGGTAAATAATCTTAAACTCACATTTGAAAAATAATAATATGAAAAGAATTATAGAGCACACTTTACAAATGAATGAACATAGCAAAATCACCCATCGTAGAAAGAAAATGATGTATGTTTAGAGGGTTCTAATACAAGTCTGCATATACTCAACAATATGTACAACGAAATACATTCTAAATAATGATTGTTACGACTGAAAAGTTATATGGATACCCATTACAAAAACAAAAAAAGTGTTGTGTATCGCAGACACTCACGGGAGATACTAAATTTGGTGTGGCGGCCGTTTTGTATATCGATATGTACATATACTACATACACATGCTAATTAATTTATGCTAATGTTATGTTCATATGCCAATATTCAAACTCAATCAATCTGTGAACAATTCACTTGTTTAGAATGGTTTAGCTCCCTGCCACAGAAGTCAAGCGTGCATACTTCAATTTATATCAAGATGAAAAATCTTCAGAGCGTTATGTCTGAAAGGAATCGCGTTTTCTTCCTAATTAGGGTTGGAGGAAGGCACACTGCAATTTTTGAGCAGCAAACAGTTGCGCAACTAATCGAATTTCAATTCATCTTTCGCACTTTTTCGACGAGCTTTTTCCTTTTTTCCTTTTGCTTTCTGGTCGGAACTTTCTGACGAGCTGGATGAAATGATGATCATGGTCTTAGTCAGAGGTACGAGTTTCACGAGGGTTTCACAGCGCAAGACGATTGACGCCTAAGTGGGAGACCGAACGCATAATTCAGGGATGATTATTGGGGACCATACCCTAAAATCTGTTCTTCTTTTCCTCTCTTTCTTGTTCATTTTTTCCGGTTTCCTTTCTTTAATCTTTGTCATGATGGGAAGAACATTACAAAAACATCATGCAAATCGGAAAAGCCAGCAGTACACCTGAACTTGAATACCGCCAAAGTTCAAGATACTCCTCTGATCTGAACAGCAAACCGTCTTCCAATTATTAATTCGCGATGTACACATCGACTGTAATCTTCCACCAAAAAGAAAAAAACACAGAAGGGTATTGTACAGATACATCAATCCAAAACTCAACTTAAGGAACATCTGTTCAGTACACAACACACCTGACTGACCCACATGGGAAGATCAGTCCCAGAACGTCCACGAGAAAGAAGCCAAGATGAACTTTTCTTGCCCTAAAAGTTTTTTATAGCTTCATAAACAAAGCAAAGATACATTATTCTCAGGTGTAAGTGATGCATGCCCAGCAACATCTCCCTCCCTTCCTCCCTCCCTCCAGTCTCGAAGCCCAACCAACCACAGTCCCTCTTTTAAAACTCGAGCATGCGTCTCTTACATCCCATTTCCAAAGGAAAGGACAAAAAGAGACAAAAATCATGAGAAGCAACCCCCTAAACGAAGGTGAACAAAACGCTAAAGTCAATAGATACTACAGAAACAAAAAAGAGAAAGATATGATGATGAGTTTAACGTGAAAATCGGACCGCTACCCTCAATTCCCCGCAATGCAACGATGCTGCTCTCCCAATTCTGCCCTTTACTTTTCAGTTCTTTCACTTAATGTGGAACAGAAAAAAAGGGTTAGAAACTCGGGAGAGCGCAATTGCAAAGCTTTTCCGTGCTTTCGCGCCTTATATTCTTTTGCTAGACAAGCGCCACCCTAGTGCAGCTTTTGGGACGCCGCCGACGCCAACCGACCCCGCTCCTTCCGTAGCCGTTGCCGGAGACCACTGCAACGTGCCGACGACTGCCCATCCCGGCGGATGTGTATGGTTTAGCTTGTGAGAGAGGGATGTTAGATATGCGGAAGCAAAAGTTGAGTGAATGATGAGATCTAAACCCAAAGGAAAGAGCGAGAGAGGCAGAGGGAGAGCTTTATGAGTCGTTGCTACATAGCTAGGAAGCTATGCACAGCAAAGAGGCCACAGTTTTAAGTGGGTGACGAGGGGCGAGTGGTGGTAAGCAGGGGACATGACGGGTCGTATATAAAGGCGAGATTGTAGCTTTTGGTCGAAGGCGTGAGTGGTCTTTTTCCCCTTCTCTTTTCTTTCTCTCCTTTTTCTAATGGCGGAGGGCAAATTTTGTTTTTCATTTTTCCTCGACCCCTTTCTTTTCAATTTCTTTTTTCCAAAAAGCGAGGTTGAAATTCACGTTGAAGAAGGGCATGTTTGTGGGGAATGAAAATAACTCCACTAGCCCGTTTTCCAAGGCTCTCGGAATTTCCACACTTGAAAAAATTTATATTCTTCTTGATAGGCAGGAGGAGGAGGAAAGTGGGATTGATGGGGCTCCTTTGTCTGCGTGCGGGAGTGTGAAACTTTGCTTTATACTTTTATATGTATTTTGCTTCTTTTGCTTGCATTAATTCGGGCTATGGAGCTTTAGGCTGGCGACAACGGTCAATTCATTTGGCCAACTTTTTAGATTTATTGCCTTATAATTGTGGGTTGAATGGGACGCTTGGCTATGGCCATTTTGCCTAGATATTCGCGCGTGTGTGTGTGTGTGGATGGATGGATCTTGAAACGACGGCACACGGACCCGAGGAGGGCCATCAATCCCCACTTTCCATGTGCACTCTTTTTGAGTCATTTGTTGAGTTTTACTAGCTTGGCATGGCATGCTGGGTTATTTTATCATAGATTAATTGTCCAAAAATGATATTGTAAGTTAAGAAAAGGACAATATTCATTACATGATAGGTCAATCATGGATTTTAAAGGAACCAATTCTTTTGAGAGAAAAAGTCACAAAAAAACTCTTAATTATGCCCACCATGATGTATTTATCAAGAGCTTTTTTTATAATATCAAAAACCTCGAATTATACCCACTGTGATGCATTTACTCTAAATTTTTTCTTGTAACATAAAAAATCTAAAACTTGTACTTATGTAAGACATTTACGTTCTATCAAGATTTTGTTAAATGATTTTTTAGCCAAAACAACATCATTTTCATTTCACTTAAACTATATGCACACAATGTCAATATTGTTTGCTTTCTAATGTCCTTGTAGAAAGATTTTTAACGATTCTTATTGATAAAACTTTAACGGAAGGGTAAATGTGTCACATAGGTATAAGTTTGGAGTTTTTTGTGTCATAAGAAAAAGTTTAGACTAAATGTGTCACAATAAGCATAGTTTATGAATTTTTTTGTAGCTTTTATCCCTTTTCTTTTTAATTCAATCGAGCATTGATTAGTTGGTTATAGTCATTATGGATCATGATATATACAGATGAACGACATCTAGTTTTAAGTAATCCTCCTGTTGGAACTATCGGTGACAAACTCGTTAACTAAAAAGCTTGCAACCAATAATGATGAAACTTACAAAAAAAAAAATCGAATATATATATGATAAATTGTTTTGAGTGTACTTCTTCGCACAATGCATTTAGACCGTAAAATATAATGATCACTTTCTATCTCGACTATTTTTTCTACATTTTGCATGTTCTGTATTTTTGTAGACAGTACAAGAGTTGCTCCTTCTCTAACACGACGCATGTCCTTTGAAAGTGGATCCGTATATTCATAGTTTTTCTCTAAGGGAAAAAGGAAATGCTAAAAGGTCTGCTGTGTATCATGAAAGCTCCAAGGAGACGCAGCATAAAAGCTCCAAGGTTTCCGACTCGGATCGTGAGGTACCATCTAAATACTAAAACTCGATTACCTACATGTCGAAAGTAATTGTGATATTCCTCGCCCAACATGTATTTGTCTTTTGCGCATCCCTCACAATAATTTCACCCGATAAACATTGTTGTTGTACGTCATAATTTATTCCATTTTTAGAGATTGGGATCCTCTTGGTCTAAAGGATGAATTGAGAATTGCAGCTCACTTCATTGAGAGGATGACACATCAAACGCAGCTAAAATTAGACGACTTTAATTTATTTTCCCTCTTTTTTTCTTATCTTTGTCTTTCCCCTTCAACTTCTTACTTATTCCCACTCCAATGTCATCCTCCTTCACCACGACGTGGTAGTTGCCGTTGATATCCAAATCTCAATTGCGTGACGCACCAACACCAGTATTGCCAAATTTTTATACGCAGGCATGTGTATGTATATATGTTGTGTTGAATGGCACCCAAAACATGAGTCTAGTCCTCAAATCCGAGGTCTCAGCAACCCCAACCCAAAGGCTGGAGCCATAGGTTTGCATGGTGGTCGCGACTCGCAATTGGAACGTTCGCGCAGGTCTCTGTCTTCGTTGAGAGAGATAAGAGGGGGGGGGGGGGGGGGGGGGGTTTAAGGTTTAGTCTAGAGGCATTTTGGTCAAGATAGGGTATAACTTGCGCAAGTTACCCAATATTTTTTAGCGTGTATCACCTTTCTCGATGGTTAAAGTAAGAGAACAGAATGGGTTGTTGCTTGCCTGACTTGGGATAGGATGCCCACAAAAGAACAAACGATAAAAGAAACTTACAGTGGTCCTCCTCGTCACGTCTCTAATTGACCATTCTGGCACGACATTGACTGTTGAATCATGGAAACATATAGCTGTACAGAACCTGAGGCTTGGAGGTCATGTGGTGGTGGAAGAAGAAGAAGAAAAAGCAGCAGCTGAATTGGTAAACGACGACGACTACCAGTGCCAGATAAAAGCGCCCTATCTGCCTTTTACCAAATCCACGCCAAAGAAAGCACAAAGAGAGAGAGAGAGAGAGAGAGAGCAAAAGAAGAATGCAAAAGTCAGCGTTGAGATCGTGCTTGGATCTCGCTTTTTTCGCTATTCACACTCGCTCGCACGCGCCATTTTTCCACCTTGACAAAAGTTGGTGGCGTTGTCCCCATCATTACACCACCACTCCCTCCTTCTCCTTCTTTCCATGCATGGTGCATCCTCGTACAGCACCTCCCGATCTCGATCCAACGGCTGATGCAACGACACGCCATGCCCCTTCTTCCTATCATAGGTTCATGATGATGACGGTCCATCATCGATGGACCTCATGTTCTGTTCATAGTTGACCCTCTCGTTGTATCATTCCCCTCATCTCATGATAAACCAATAATGCACGTCGGACCCATTTCACACCATATCCTAGAAAAATAAAAGGCCAGGTTGCGCTACTACCCTCGTGCTTGTTTTGAGTAGAATTGATTTTTTTATATGATCCGTCGTGTCGTGTGGGTACGTATCCATGCTTAATATTAAGTTAATTTCACGTGTTAACCCTAAATCAAGTTTTGTCGTTTCGCAAAAAATTAACCCAAAAGGTTTTCTTAATTTCAAATTTGTGTTATTTTGGTTGGATAAATTGCAAATTACTGACGTTGACCCGCCGCACGAATATGAGGATGACATTAACTTGAGACGATGTACTTCCAACATCAAAACAAGAAACGACAGTAAAACACAAGAAAATTTAATGTGCCGCCGTTACTTTTTCAATAAATGGAATGATGAGTTGTTTAGCAATTCACTTTTTCGTGACATACAAAGTTTCAAATTCAAACAGGAAAAAATTTCTATGAAGTCTTAAATCTATTCTACAGCGCCTAATCAAGTTTTCAACTTTTTAATTTAGTCACTTTAATCCTAAAATTTTTAGCGATTTGTCAATTTAGTCATTTCGCCCCATTTTAGTTGAAAATCGTTAACGCAACAGTCATGTCATGTGAAATTGCTAGTGTCCACGTCAACGATTTCTTGTCTAAATTGCCCGAAATGACAAAATTTACAAATCATCAAAAGGTTCTTGACTAAATTGGCTAAATTAAAAATATTAAAACTGAATTGACCAATGCACAATACGTTTTAGAGCTTTTTGAACAATTATACCCTTATAAATGTAATTGGATTTGTCCCAATTTTGCTTCGATTCATAAAAATGTCAAATCAAAATTAACCAAGTTAATAATTTAACAAGTAGGAAACTTTCATTGAGTTCCGTTTGATTTTTAAGTTTTCCATTCTTTCCTATTATCTATCTTTTACCCCCTTCATCGTTCGTGGGCTTGGAAGCATGGAGGAACGACCCTGTTTTACGTCATGCCCACGCAATTAGTACGCCATAGTTGTCCGTGTATTTGTAAAATAATTTGGCTTTTTCTTGGCTCGATTATACGGCTTGTTGCACTAAACGATGCTAAAGTGGCATGAAGAAGGCAGAAGCCACCCAAGTGACGCCGACCATTCTTCCTACATGCGCTTCTAGGGGCGCGTATTCTACACTTGCTATTGTTCATATGGATCTTGTAAAAACCATATGAATAATGATTTGTACATCACGCAGAAAAGCACATAAATCTATGGATCGGGATCCTCTAAATTTAGAGAGGTAATTAACATTATTTGATTTTTTTTATAGTCCATTTTGTTCCATTATGTCAAGAGCAATTCTTCCTGTAAATATCTTAACAAAGTTTCAATTCATTTTTTTATGTGCAAAGTCCTTTTTAGTGTGCATTGTAGCCATGATTGAAGTCGACGTGTCCGAAATCTCTCAAATCCCAAGTAACCATGGTAAATCTGTCAATGGTTTTGATCTCCAATTGATGGTATGACAGTGAAAAAGGAAAGCACCAAATGCATATACGAGTCTTCAACCACTTTGAATTATGTTCTTTTGAAAGTTTGCAAGTTTGCATCCTCATTTTATAGAGTTCCGCATCTATTTAAGACATAGCAATTTTCCTTTCTTAAATGCTCATTCAAATTTCCTCATGCCTACCATTGTGACCTCCGACCACTTGCCATGCCGGTGTCGCCCTGTTGCCAAAAGACTTGCCTTGTGGCCCCACAAATGGGCCCACCAGAGATTCTCATCTCGGCTCTTTCTTCATCTCTCGCCACGCCACCCATTGGACATTCTTGTTGAGGTTATCCATGGTGTTGCGATCTTCACTCGACGTGACGATAGCCGTGAGGACTTTGACCGCAAGATTGGCCACACAGAGAGAGAGAGAGAGAGAGAGAGCCAATGGTGGGGGTGGCGGCTGGCAACGACTAAGGATGGTGGCAAAGTCTTGTCGAGAGTTCAGACGAGCGAATCAATCGAGATTATAAACTTTCCAAGAAGCTTCTCTTTTTTTCTAAGAAGGGATATGACGTGGTCATTTCAATTGCACATTCTACGGCTGAGAATTCAACCTTTACCACAAAAAAAAAAGAGTAGAGAATGGAAGTGATTAAAGTAAGGGAAAATGCAAGTATCATATCTACTGTAGTTCTCTTCTCCCATGTAAATTGCCTCTAGAAAGCGCGTGCCTTTGGAGGATCACGGTCGCGTGTGAATTCAAAAGAAAAGGGGGAGGGGAGGGAGAAGGGGGAGGAGAATGGTCAATCATTGGATACTCGAAAGGCCAAAATAGGAGGGAGTGGGAAATCCGATAAAGCGCCCCCCAAATTGGGCCACCCACTGTCGGTCTAGCGGTTGACACCGGTCACTGTCGTGTGCGCCTCGGACTTCACAATCTCCCTCTCCTCTTTCTCTCTCTCTCTACTCCCACGAGAAAGGCAACCCAGAAAAGTCTTCCCCCCGCATTACGTAATTCAACACAACAATTGCTTGCTTGCCACAGCTTTTAATAAAATCTAATCTGTGAGATTGACAGTGCCAAAGTAATCCTCTTTTTGGAGCTTTAATTTTGGTCCGACCATGCGAAGTTTCGTGATTTGGGCTGAAGAAGTGACAGTCAAATATCGTTTGCAATTTACCAGGTAATGTATAATCTTATTTCGTACACTAACTTTACTATTACTTTGTGCATCATGCTCAATGCGTTTGTCAAAAATCTAGTATGGATATCAAAATAACAACTTATATTGAGCTTAAAGGTTATTACCACAAAAAATCATAAGTTATATCTACTGCGACATTAATATCCCAAATTTTGTTTTCTTTTGAGTCGCCAAAAGTCCTAATAAATTTCCACTGTGACACCAATGCACCAAACTTTTTTCGTGTCACCAAAACCCCCATGAAGAGTGTACTAGTTTGACCAAAATACTCTCTGGCCTACAAAAAAAAGGCCTTGAACTTTGGACATTGAAAAGTTGCTTATGGATTCTGGCAATAATACCCTCCGTCACTAGTACAAGTTTGTAATGTTGGTGAAACGAAAACGAAAAAAAAAAAAAGGGTTTGGGGTTGATATCACAATAGGGAAAATATAAGGTTTTTTGTGGTAAACAAAGGGTATTTTTATCATGGTGGTACAAGTTTAAAATATTGGTGACACTTCTCACACTAGTATAGATTCGGTGATTTGAGTGACATGATAATAGTTTGGGGTACCGGTGTCATAATGAGCATAATTTATGATTTTTTGTGGTATTTTCCCTGAGCTTAATGACATCAGAACGGCAGTGCATCGCCAGCAACACGAACTTGTGCCGTATGAAGAGGAGAAACTCTTAAAAGTAATTATAACCATTGATCACGTGGGGTCCACATGATTAATAGTTTGGATGAACACAACCTCTATCCTCTCAGGTACGGACAAGAATTTGATAAGCTTTTTGTTGGACCAAGGTCTATAGATGCAAGCAATCACCGCTATCGATTAACGGTGATTAGGGATGTCAAATGGGTGGATTAGGTTTGAGTTGGGTCGAAAATGGTCATATTCATATTGACCCATTTTTATGCGATACAATTTTGATGACCTAGCCGACTCATATTACTAAAACACATCCATACTTAACCCTAACTATGAAAATAAATACAAACGCATTTTATCCACTTTAAGCTCTTCATGTCAATGTGTTTCTTAGATAAAATTTTGTATCAAATTAAAAAAGTAAAATAACAAAAGAAGAAGACGTAAGTAAATAAAACAAAAAATATAAAAAAAAAAAAATCAAAGATGCCGAAACTGCCCTCGAAGAGCTTGAAGGGGAAGACAATCTGCTGTAGCTTCACGGTGTCAGAGACACCCTCGAAGGTGCCAAAGCGGCCGGCGATGGTGAGGAAGGTGTCCTCATAGGTGAGGTTGGGGCCTGGACGATGTGCCTGTTGTTGCCAAGGTAAAAGCTGTAGACGGCCTCGTAGAGATCATCAGCCTTGTCCGGGAGGTTTTGGATGAGGAGACAGAGACCGAAGGTGACGCTAAGGTAGCGCCCGAGGTCATCAGGGTAAAGCTTGTTAGTGAAGGGGATGAGGTTTCTGAGGAGTTGACAGCCTTCTGGCTCGATCACTCTTTAACATGGGATTTCTCTAACACTATTTATACGTGCATCTCAACAATCTTTTCCTCATAAATGAAGTCAGTGTTAGGTTTACTTTCTCTTAATCCAAGTATCATTCTACATCAAGATATCTCAATTTGAATCTCCATCAATGCCCAACTTCATCCCTAGTCTTTTTTTCTAGACTGAACCATGAAGTCTGTCATCAGGCTCACATTGGAACACCACAACGTCCACATGCTTGGAAACCAAGACGGCCACCAAATTTCTTCCTTGAGATATTTAACAAACACTGATACACACTGGAAGCGGGCCACCAAGCAACTATCGACTCCGATATCATTTATTGGGAGCGCGCAGCAGAAACTCGATATCTTTTGCCTTGGGAGATCGCAAAGATGAAGCACAAGTCTGAGTCCATCAACATATCTAATCAAATCCACATTCACTCAAAAATTTAGGACAGTGAGTTATGAGCCAATTTAAATATATTAATTGTTCCATATCATATCAATTCTTTGACGTGAAACTTCTCTAACAGAACTCAACGTGCATCTCAACACTATGCAGCTGTGCACATGTAGGCAACTGTCCCCTAGCCATGAGATCACCGTCAATGTCAAGTGCGCTGAGCTGTTCTGCTAGGTGTGCCGCGATGAGGTCCACAATCGCAGTTTTAAAGAGAGACCTATTTTGCCGGGCTAAATGGGTTAAATATGGGTCATAAGCAAACCCATCATAACCTGATTTTTAGATTTTAATTTTCTTCTTAACCCACTTAGGCCCATTTTATAAAAAACGAGTTACTCATATAAAATTAGGCCTCTTAAAACTGAATTACAAAATGGGAAGCATTAATGGCTATGATAGACTCGATTCATGGAAATGCGAATCCCGCACAGGGACTCGCCCGAAGAATCTGCCCGTCTGAAGCCGTGAAAGGATGGCCTTATCCGGCGGTCCACACGGTCCTCAACATTGGATCCCATTTCGGTAGTGTCACCCTCTTTTTGACTGTGCGGTGAATTTTCAAATCCAAAAGGGTGGTGAATGTGAACGAATGGACGTGTGGGTAGGCGACAAGAATTATCATCGATCACCTCATTCCCTTTTGACGAGGAGGCCTTCGGAATTAGCCACCAACCCCCCACATGCCGACCCATGAAAAGAAACGACTGAAAAGAATTTCAGAAGAACTGCTCCTTCTCTTTACACCGTGCTTCCGAGGTTAACTCTGCCGAAACTACTTTTAGTATTTATCAAGACTGCGCTTAATCTGGTCTCGCGATTGATTTCATCACTTTCAGAACAAGGAAACAAAAACCAAACAAAAATATGAGCAGCCGTTGGCGTTTTTATGGCAAGGGCAACACCTACTTGTATGAATGTAACCTTGGTGTAATCTCTGCTCAGTTTCTGCAGATTCTTCTCGCCTTTGTTTTCCTTCTCTTAATTCCATGGACTCCTTAATGACATTCTAAGCATGTAGTTTTGCCGGCGCTCGCTCGAGATACAGAAAATTAATTTACATTCAGAAAACTTGAGCAGCAGCAGGACAAGATCCATAGCCCCTGTAATTTCTTAGAGCTCATTTATGTACAGCACAGCTACAAAACATGAAGATGAAGGAAGACCACTTTCAGTAGCTTCTCATGACACCATCGATATTGAGAATCGAACCCCCCGGTCTTTAACCTTCCCTTTATTTGCTTCCGTGCATCCACTTTCCCTCTTCGGGATGCATTCTGAGTTCTTTTCTCATGCCTGGAAGAAGGAACATTCATCTGCTTTCATGAAGAACAAGATTTATGTTGACCACTAATATAGCCTTTTCTTTTCTTGCCATGATTTCGATCAATATGAGTCTGAAAGATCCTTGTACATAGGCCACAGGCGACATGGTCCTGCTAATTTCTGGATATATATAGCAAAAACAGTCTATACTTCCAACCTTGCCCGCTCAAGGGCATAGATGGCAAATTTGTTCGAAAACAAGCACCTTAAAATGACACGTTGCACTAATGAACATACAGTATTTCGGTTATTAACATGACGAGAGTGATGTAGTCCAGCAAAGTCAATATGTTCATGATTCATCAATCATATTCGGAACTAGTTTTTTCTACCACAGTCCGGATATGACACTTGAGTTATGCACCTCCTTTTCAGCGATAAGAATAGTATAAGTTTGCTTAATTTTTAAAGCAAGTCAATAGAAGAACTCAAAATCATTGGGAGGACACTTCGCATTGTTTAGGTCAAAATTAGTGCGCACCTTCGAGGTTTCTCTCTGTCTGTATTACTCATTATGTCGGTTTCTCTGCCATTCCCCTTAACGATGTCCTCCTCATGCAAGTCGCATTGTTGTTCTCCTCGATCGATGCTGGGTGAAAGGCCGCTTTCTAAAGAATCTAAACCGGTGCTTTCTGTACTGAGCCTTGAAATTGAGGGTGACAACGTCGAGCAAGATTGTTGAATGAAAGGGCACAAGTCCAAGGTCCCCTGCTGTATGAAATTAACCTGGTTGGTAAGGACTCTGTCACCATCCATAACAGCAGTGGCGCCAAAGCTAACAGATGAAGCCAACGAAATATCCTGTCATAGAAAATTACATTCTGCTGTGAGATACACATTATAGAATCCAAAAATTCATGTTACATGAGGACTAAAGTATAAAAAATCATCTTGCCAGGCCTGCCAGAAAATTGATGACAGCATTTTTTCCAATCAAATGAACTTTGACCAAATTTGAGGCCATTTATAATTTGTCTACCACCTCCAGTTGTCTTCCTCATTCTACTGCTTCAAATGCACAACACAAATAACACATTTGTCGTAATATAACGAGCACTTCACAGTTTGCCAAAGGGAATTCTCGTATTTCCGAACCTCTAGGCTTTTGTTTCCAAAATCCAGACCAGAAAAAAACACCAATTCGTGATAGCTATCCCAGACCATCCCATGGCAGTACTAAGTGTGAACTAATTGAGCACATTGCTTGTACTTCTTATTGCTGATCCGTCATATTCAGCAGATTGTCACAATAATGTGTTCTTTTAACCATTCATACTGTAAGAGAAACGATTATAATTCAGTAACCCATTCCTTCTACTATTTCCTGCAGTTTGTGATATTTTTCTCCTCTTCTTTTCTTGGTCCGTGTTTGTGCGGTTGTGGGAAGGTGGAGGTTGGGGACAGAATCTAAAATCTATTACCCTGCCATATGATACTCCAACTGGGAAGTTGAGTCGTGGTAATTAAAAAGATTCTTCCTTAAGAGGGTCATTAGTAAAACCTCGAGTAGTTTGGCATTGCTGTTCTCTGAGTCATCAAGAGGAACATCCTTGTCCACAGAAGAACATGCCAGCTCGCTTTCATCGAGCAGAGCTCTGATTGTGTCTTGTTCTCCTCCAAAAAGTTCTTCATAGTTTTGGAATGTCACATCAACTTCCGGAATGTTGAAATCATCATGGCAAACAAGCTCTTCGCATACCCCAAGATCTTGCATATTTTGGGCCCAAAACTGCACATCAATAGCTCCATGAGTAGTAATACATCATGCAGATGCAGATGAACCTTAACCACAGTAGATTAAAGAAATTCCCTTTCTTGCGTTATTTCTGCCATTAAAGCACTGGCACTTCTCACTGAAGGCTTTTAGGAAAAACTACCATATATGAAGCCCATTACATTTCACCTTCTTGTTATCAGCATCTTAGCTGCACTTCTTTCATCACCACTATGTGCAACTATGTAAAGAAGCAATAGGAACAACACGACCTAAAAATTCATAACAAATGAGCATAAGAACCTCATAACTCCGTCCGAAACTCCTACTGAACCTTTGAACTGTCTAAGCATATTTATGATTTTGAAGTTGCTCTTGTTCAATGAGATATTTCGCCTGAACTTCTAATCAAAGTGGTAAATAAATTTAAAGAAGAGGAAACTCCCTTATAAATGAATACTGCGTATCACATGGAGAACTGAGCCTTGAAATAACATGCAATTATTATCTATTGCAGACTCAATGACAATGGTCAAACCTGACTAGTCTGAAAAGGGCTTCTGCATTGCCAGATGGATTCGCTTTGCCAAGGACTAGGAGTACCAGAAGTTGAAGACAATAGTAAGTTCCCTAGCGTGGAAAATGTTGAAGGAAGGGTCTCCACTTTCCCAGAAAGATCTTCGCAGCTCTGCAAACTCTGATCAGTAGTCTCATTGAACTTCCTTGGACTATGAGAAAATGACGAAGACAAATCATTTTGCTCTTGATCACAAATCAAAGATAAGATGTCCTTCTTCTCATTTAGTTGAAGCTTTCTCAAGTCAAGAATCTGTCGCATAATGAAGCAAGACGACTGATTCTGTTGACTATCGTATGATGCCTGAAAAAAGGAGGAGAAACAGACACAGGAACAGTCATTCTATTTGTCTGTTTAAGACTAGCAGTATGCAAAAAAAGCTCAAATCGGCCACATAGAACTCAACTTGAAATCTTATGATGACTGGTTAATCATCACAAAAAACTGACAGAGCTTATACAATTGACAATTATGAAAATATGCCTACCTTAGCTCTTTGTTGATTTCTTGATCCAACATTACATTCCCCTGGACAGACTGAACCTGAAGTATCTGCCGTTATTGTGCCCAATTCCATGAGTTCACAGGAAGATGAATCAGATGGACCGGTGCAAGCAAGATCGCCCAATTGGCTCAAGTCTAAGTCCCATAATTCTGCAAAGTCATTAGCTGAAGGGGATCCCATGTAACTGCTGATTGCCTGCGTCCGATGCCGACAGGACCCATCGTGGATCCTCCTGTCACAATTACGACAGATATACAACTTGTGGTCCAGACAGTGAGTGTACGCTGGGCGGTACCGGCAAGAATCGCATAGGAAAGATCGGAGATGGCGGTTAGACAGTGCATTGGCTGAATGTACTTTTGCATCACAAGAGAGGCAAAGTCGCGCTGCGTCGGCTTGGCAGTAGATGACGGGCCTCAAAGCCATGCAGAATTCACAGACTTTCTCCATGTTTTCTTTACTTTAGATCATAAGCTTCAATTTTCTGGTGTCACGATTCTTTATGCCAACCCCATCCAAGAGTCTTTAGCAAAAGGAAAAAACCCCATTTAAGAGTCATTACCATTATATGCCTTCAGATGAGAATTCTTCTTGCTAATATTAACCATCAACTGGCTACACATGAACAAATGAGTCAACTAGATCCAAGAGGGGAAATGGGAAACCAGGCATCCAGTACAGAACCATCAAACCAGACATGATCATGGCTTCAACACCAGGCTTATGTAGCCATCAAACTGTCAAGATCCCAAGGATGTTTTCCTAATGAATAAAAAACAGAAGTCCCACGCATCTAAAGCTCGAGGAACTTCTGTCCTGTTATAGAAATTAGTCAAGGCTTTTCATCTATGATGAGAATTACATTTAAATTACCCATCTAAGGAGATAAAGAAAGCAGCTAGTAAAAAGAATAGAACCAATCAGATCATACTGCATATTGCTCATTCCCAATGTGCTATACCCTTTACTAGATAACACGAATATAGCTTCGGGATCCTCACCGTCTCATTATAGCAAACGAACGGCGTGAAAATGCGAAAAAAGTTTGAAGGGTGTTGTAGGGCCGGACCAAAAAGCCTAGAGAAATCATTTTTCGAAACCATTCCTAAGGAAAATCAAAAATCGTTTCAGGAATATGTTCTGACCTGGGAACTGTTCAGCTCTTTTGAATACGCATTGCTAGAAGTGAGAATTTCAGGCGAGTGTCGCACTAGATAATCAACAATTAACGTTCTGAGACTTCAATTATACGAGCCAAAGTCAATTCAATCACACAGATCTCTACAGTTCTTTTCAATGTGCATGCAGCTAAATCAAAACAGAAAAATGAAAGGAAAAAAAGAATCCAAATACTCTCCCGAGGCACAACAACAAAGGAAATGAGGATCATCTTCTGCAACTCAACCTATCAAGAGAGAAGACTAAAAGAAGCTACCTGTCTGCTTCGTGAGAAAATCAGGAACCCAGCTTTTTTCCTTTCCTCTCGTTTCCATTTCCCCGGGAAAGTTCATCTCTGACTTTGGAGCTTTATCTCCCACACTCCTCTTTTTCTCTGATCTCATCTTTGCTTTGCCCCAGCCGAACCTTTTTGTCCGACGTGTCAGCTCCGGGGGGGCGTGAACTTTCTTACGTGGATAGCGACACGTGGGCTGCGTGGGCCCCGCTGACGTTATCTGGGTTTTGCGCATGTGAAGGCCCGTACCGTTATCCGTTAGTTCGGAAATGCTGCCCAATGGACAATCGCCACGTAGGAAAAGCAGTGCGGATGACAGTTGGCTCTTTTGGGACCAGTGGTCTCGGATGAGAAGCAATGCTCTAAGACTGATTTTATAAACTTAATGCAATAAATAAGGTGTCAAGTTGGAAGTAAGCATGCAAATAAGCAGATCATTTCAACGCTCGAGGGAATTATATCACGATACTCAGTACACGAATGAGTTGATCGAGTTAATTTCTGTAGGCGCAATCTATCTTTTTGGTTACACATGTATTATCAGTAACGATCCGATCCGACGAGAGCAAAGACTTGTTATTAAAACTGCTCAAATAAGGAATAGCTCTTGGTAGGCCTATAGGATGACAAAGGTACCAAGAATAAACCGAATTACAACGTGATGATTCTGCGGTCAACATGGGCAGCCTTCTTTTAGATTGCTCCTACGGAAAGGTCTTCATATTTCGAGGAACATCAGATAAAAAGAATGTCATGCTTTGGACATGCCTTTGATTGGAGGCAAAATACGTTAATCCAATCAACGGCATGCATTGAAGAGGAACTCCAGCTCATAAATACCACTTCCAATTGTCTAAGTTTTTTTATGATACGAGACATCGATTTACTGGAGTTATGGCACGAACAATCTCGTGCACATCTAAACAATTGTATTGCTGTGTGAAAAAAGAAAATCTTTTGGCAGAGAGAAGGTGCGGGAGGGGGGTTGCTGTGCGACTACCATTCAGCGTGATGCTAAGCTACTGCGTTTCTCTTGTATCACTGAATGTTTCTGCACATAGCATTCTTGTGCAACTACACTGAATTCAAGAATCTATGTTGGTTATGGGACCTCTAAACCAATGCCGGGCGCTGAAGACCCAAGAACAAACCGTAAGAATGAACAAGCCGCCGACTGCAACGGGAGTATAATTGAGTGTCTCTTGCGTTATGGGGTAGGCCACGGGCAACGAGAAGAGAACCGAGATGGTAGCCACCCAGAGGACTGCAGTCCAGCCGACAACCACCCCATACCGACCCAAGTTGAATGGCCCCGGGACAAAGGACTTGCGGGCCAATGTCACCCTGAAGAAAATTGGGAGGGCATAAGCAATGTACAGCCCGATTGTCGCTATGGACACCATCGCGTCAAAAGCTACAATGCTTCCAAGAGACTGCAAAACAGATTGAAGAAGCATACGGATCAGCAGATTGCGGGATGCAGAAAAAGTGGATTGAATTGGCCAGGAAAAGCTAAAGTGGCTCTTAGTTGGATCTTTCCACATCAAGAGATTAAACAGAAATGTACCGGAAGCAGGAAATAGAAAATTCAAGGGGTGAAAAAGTAAAAAGATGTTCTTACGGTCAGCGCCATGCAAAAGGATATAAAAGCAGAGAGCCAAACTGCATTTATTGGGACCTCCTGCTTATTCACTTGATGCCACAGTGATGAATATGGCATCGCTCCATCTCTAGAAAATGCATAAGCCATCCTGAGAACGACATTTTGCATCACATGAGTCTACTAATCAGAGTCAATCCAATTATAATTCCAGAGAGAAAAATGTTTACCTGGAATTGCTGGTGACTGAACTCATGCCACAGAAAAATATGGCGACAGCGACCACGCCTAGGCAAATTATACCCCCAACTCCGCTGCCATATCTGCCTTTGAATGCTAAATAGAATATTTCGGCAATTGCATAACCGGCAGCATCATTCTCATCGCTTAGGAGATATGGGATGTTTGTCACTGCAAAGGTGATACCTACCAGGTAACCCCATCCAAAAATTATAGATATCCCAATAGAACTAATAATTCCTTTTGGACCGTTCTTATCAGCATTCTTGGTTTCCTCTGTCTAGAAAAAGGATATGGGAAACAGGATTTCAGTTTCACACGTCTAAACATTTAGGTGATCATGAGGAAGATAAAAGGGCTTGAAGTAAACTAAGCATCTGATCATATCATATTTATAGGATATGGTCAAGAGAATAGGCGGAATCTCAAAGAAAAGTGGAAGGTATTAATTTAGCAAGTAGCTATACAATGTTCCCATCAACTGTAACTTAAAGCTTCTGAGGATCATTTTGAGCAAATTTCCTATGTCATGAGGCTTTTCTGATGACTTCATCTCAAAACCCTGTTTAAGTCTCGTGCGTGCAATGATTTTATTCCCAGAGTTAAACGAAAAAAATTTAATGAAGGTAGACTTACCATGTGAGCAGATGCATCATACCCAGTAAGTGTATACTGACTCATTAGAAGTCCGAGAACAAATATATAGACTCTGCTGTCAATACCTTCCCCGTTATCAGTGTTGAAGTAAGTGAAAACAAAGTTGGCACTAGCCCTTTCCTTCGCAACACAGGGGATGAGAATCATGAGAACAACAACACCTGAAACCAGGATGCCAAGGCTTGTAAGAGGACGAAGGAAAGGATCACTAACCAAATTGAAAAATCAAGCCTCGTGAAATGTTCTTGCAGGGTTTCGATTCCTCACCTACAAGATTCCAAGCAGCAGCTAGCTGCCCAAAGAAAGATAAAACTGAAATAGGAAGACTGTTTATAATAGCGTGAAGGAGCAGAATTCCACCGTGGAAACCAATAACAACATATTTCGATGCCTCATATCCGCCGCCATTTTTACCACCAGTGCTTAGGAGAATAATAACCTGAATCAACTGTGCCAGAGAGAAATCTATGCTAGTTGTGACTGCCCACTGCAAAAGAAAATATACCAGAAATTGTTAGAACTGGTGAAAACTTGGGATTACTGAGTATAGCAAAGGATTTGATGTTCCATAGTAAGAAGTTTTCAAAAGTACCTGACCAACAATATTGAACCTGAAAGAGAAATTTTGTAGGCATGTTAGGAAAGATGTCATTTGAAAGAAAAATTCAGTTCTTACAGATTGAGAATATAGATAGGAAGCGACAGCCAGATACTTGCACATAGTTGGATAAAGAACATAAAAGAGAATGTCTGGTTGCATGACAGAGGAAAATCCATCTTGAATCGGTACAATCTAACACCAAGCGTTTCGAGTTTATACTCCTACCATGAAAATTTGACTGTTTTTGCTGAATTTGCTTGACATGGCAAACCGAGAGTCCAGTTGGATTGCACAACTAAAATATTTAGTAGTTTCATGTGGTCAGTCTGATTTATATATCTTAAGATGCAAGTATAGGACCACTGTGTCTTATTTTCTGTTGACTAAATAAATGGAATGGCATATTTAGGACTCGTCTCAAGTTGGGAACCAGACATTCAGAATTTTCTCTTAAAAACCATTGCCAAATAAAAGGGATTGTAAGGAGTAACGAATTACTCCGCTTTTCCTTAACTTCCTCCAGCCAATCTTGCTGCATGCCATAATGGCAATGCACAATTGCAGTTCATGAGAGGGTCCAGCAGTACACACAATATAACAGGTTTAAGCACGACACAATAATACTTCCATGGTTGCACTGCTTTTATGTGATGCATCGCCAGGTTTACACTAGAGCTATTGACTGCAGTACTTGTGCCTCGTCAGGTGGAATTTCAGCTTACCAAACTAAAGAAGGGATAGCTGTTCAATGTATTTGAGCTTTTTGTATGAATCACACTCATCTGTCTTCACTTTATTATGTTCAAACTATACCCCTACCTATCAACGAAGTTACAGCAAACTAGGGGGGCTGTAGGGAAAGGAGTGGGTTTCAGTGTTCTAAATGCTGCCACTGAACCTCACCCTATGTTGGCTGCACTTCACGCTGGTTCATGGAAAATGCAAGATCGTGATCATGAAGGGAAAGGGACAGCAATGAGAGAATCTCGATAAGCTTTCTAGAATGTGAAAGGACTTGACAAAATCCAACCAAAAACAAGCAACTATTACCGAGGCACCAGCTAGATCCAAGCAATCACTTATCGAGGAAAAGTGACACCGACGCCAGACCCCACAAAAGAATATGCATTCCTGCTCGATGGTGATATTGTGATCGACTTTATCCACAACATCGAACACAATTACTCGTAGAAACAATGATACTGGTAATGAACGAATTCAATTCGCTAATACAGGATCTAGGATAATAGGGAGAAATTGGGGTCTCCATTGAGGGTATTAGTATCGAAATCTGCATAAGCAATTATGTCACCATGAAACTAACCGAAGAACAATTTACCAGCCAGTCAACCAAGATGCGAACGGCGCCCATTTCTGGCCCGCGAGCTTGGCGCTCCAGTAATAGAGGCCCCCAGAGGTTGGGTAAGCTGAACAGATTTCAGCCATGGATGACCCCACAAACATGGTGAAAACACCAGCAAGGAACCACCCGTAAACCATGGAGGCCGTCCCACCGTATCGGAGCCCATTGTTGTAGAGCGTGGTTATGCCAGTGAGCACCGATATAATTGAGAACGAAAACGCGAAGTTCGATATCACCCTGCAACAGAAATTTTATCCCACCAAACCAAACCAAAACGACCCAAACGCCTCAGTGAAGAACCCAATGGAAGGACCCAATCCGAGCCAAAAGCCCAGAAGAAAACTATGGAGGTACACAAGAGAGAGAGAGAGAGAGAGAGAGAGAGAGAGAGAGAGAGAGAGAGCGTTACGAGAGGTCGCGCTTGAGCTCCTGCTTGTAGCCGAGCTCATGCAAACGGGTGTGACCCGAGTCAACGGCGACGCCACCGTTTTGAGCTGCATGAGTCGGAAGGTCCCTCTTATCACGATCATAAACCATCTTCTTCTTCTTCTTCTTCTTCACACAGCCCAGAAGAAGAGAGACTGTAAAATTGCTCCGACCAACCTCTCTGTTTCTGTTTCTGTTTCTGCTCCTCCCCCTCGAGTTTTCCTTTCTTTCCTTCCTTCCTCCTTCGGTGGGTTTGCTGAGTTTTGGAAAGGAAAAGGGAAGGAAGGAAGAATTCCGATTTCAGAGGAGCAATCCAATCAAATCAGCGCAGCAACGTCATCTCGAAATATCAAAGACAGGGGCTCTGTCCTTGGATTGCAACTCTTGAGGAGGATGGTCAAACAGAGCAGCCAATAATTGGAACGGAGGAAGAATGAAAAGAAAGGAAGATGCCAGCACGTGATGGTGACTCTTTGAGACATTGCTTCTCATCTCAGGTCGCGTTGATACCGCTAACTCTCGTTCGGATGTCATTTGTTTCTTGATTCTTTGTATCCTTGGTATTCTAATTATTGGTCAATGCCTACTTTAGATTTTATGGTTCTAACTTACCGATATAACAATTTAATTCATTAGATATGAATTAAGAAATTAATTTATTACCCATTTTAGTAGATCTAATCAGCGATGGATGATCGTCCTCATGTGCCCAACTTATTATACCCAAAGACAGCGAATCGAAATTGAGACACCGGACGGGGAAATCCACCTTGTCCTTTAATATTAGGGTCCAGATCGAATCTGTGCACGCCATCTCTTTCCTCCTCCTTTCTTCTGGCGAAAGAGGATCGGATCCGATCAAGTATCAAAGGTTCAATTAAGTTTTTCTCTGTCCTTTCTGCCGACGAGCTCCAAAGTGCGACGTCGTGCCACGTTCGTGTCGCTTTCTGTACCTCTATGGCCGGCTACTCCTTCCTTGGAATGCGTAGCTACACGGGAGAACTATTTAACATATTCGGACACTGTATTTTTTTAAACCAAAATCTTACTGTTTATGTACTTTAATTTTTCTACAATTTATGGAACCCAGATATCACAAGTAAGTTCACATATAATAATTGAAACCCATGTAGAAATTTAATTCGCTATGGGAAAGAAAGAAAAGTCGTTAAACGGAAACAAACTAATGTTTTCATGTCATTATCACCAGTAAGTATCAAGTCCTCGGTATCCCAAAATTGTGTTTTCGCTCAACGACTGGTTGAGGTTACCATCTTCATTTCCACATCTTCCTACAGAAAATTGAATTGAAAATGGCTTAGTTGAATCGAGTGACGAGCCTGCATGCTGCGTGGCCTTGCCCGGCAAGTCAACAAGATGATCGCACGAAATTTCTCTTCACCAAACGATTTTTCATAGCTGGGGTAAGATTTTTCAAAGTGAAAGCACCGCCGCTTTGCCACGGGGATGGAGCGTCGATGGCACCAACGTGTTTCCTCAGCAACCGCACGAAAAGTCGGAAAATTATACATTAATATCAGCAAAGTTGACCAAGGGACGATTCAGAAAATTCGGCTCCCACGTGCTTTTGGGCTGGCGAAACGCGCGTGCTCAAACTTCGAAACGGAATCTGAACCTTTGACCCAAAAAGAAAATCAGAATCTTTGACTTGATTTTCTTTATTAATGTGGGAATGTGATGTTGCATGGTTGACAGATCGATCTCGCACGTAGCAAAGCGTGATGTGACCATACGATAGGACGACAGCAGGAGGAGAAAATCATTTCCGGATCCAAAATTGGTCTGAGCCGGACGATCCGGACCACGTTCGATGATTTTGTAACGGGTCATACAACGGGCCCTGTCTGTCTGCATCCAAAACGTGCATCGTCGTCTAAATCGGGCTACATCATCACGGGCCATTCAGTTTTTGTAGTTGGATTTAGATCAGGCACTGCGCCAGGCAATTTCCAGAAGGTCTGTGACCGGAATGCCATGGAATTTTGATACTGCGAATAGGACTGACCGGAGCCATACGGAATACCCGACTAACTTTGTGGATCCAGTACGATGCCGGCCTAAATTGGAAGCGTGGTGGGTCTAAGCGCGATTACTGTTTGCACCCGGTTCGTCTGTCCGGTCCTCGCATACGAATTCTGTTCCTAACCGCTAAACTAGCACTAGAGTCGCAAATTCTAAGACTGCTACGTACCAACGAGGATTTTCGATGCCATGCAGCTCGATTTCGGGTTGTGTTTGCGGAGACTGCATCAGATGTGTCATGTGCCTACCTAACATGTTGCCGCATCTAAGATCGGTGAAAAAGGGAGAGAGTTAATGGCGTACCAGCCGGTGAACCACGAAGCGGGGGGGCCCCACTCGGTCCCGCAGAGCTTGGCGCTCCAGAAGTAGAGGCCGCCGGAGGTCGGGAAAGCGGAACAGATCTCGGCCATGGAGAGACCGACAAGCATGGTCATCATGCCCACGAACGGCCAACCGTAGATCATGGTCAAGGGTCCGCCGTAGGTAAGCCCCGTCCCATATGTGGTGGTGAGACCCGTGAGTACCGATATTATGGAGAAAGTCACAGAGAAGTTGGCGATCGCCCTGCTCAAAACCACAAGGACGACATTGTATACTTTGAAACAGTACAAGGACTTGACCGAATCAATTGAAAGTTCATAACTGATATTACAAGATTAGATAAAAACATGGAGGAAAAATAAAAGCGATGAAAAATTCAAGCATGACGTTAGACAATAAACAAAAGGTTCAAACGAAGACTTCCTCAATGCCACCAGAAACCACACTCAACATAACAAAATGACAGAGAACATGTACTTTAGCAAAATGACTCAAGCGTGTTCAATCATTTCAGCTCCGAGGAGAAAAATAGAAACAGACATGAAGAGATGTGTCCCCATAAAGGAGCATAAGACCCAAATCGAAGCTCTCATTCAGAAACCGATCACATCTCCACGGATTAACGCCCAATTTCAGGAATAAACATAGAGAGAGAGAGAGAGAGAGAGAGAGAGAGAGAGAGAGAGAGGTTGTGGGGGGGGTGGTACGTACGAGAGGCTGCGACGGAGCTCTTGTTTGTAACCGAGCTGCTTGAGTCGAGAATCGTCGGAAGCATCAGCGATGGCGTCGCGGCCCCCTCCGTCGTGAAGGAGATGGTATTCATCGGCTGCCGAAGATGCGTCTTCGAATTCAACCCCATGGCTCGCCATGGTCAGTCCTCCAGTCCTCAGTGGAGGAAGAAAGCCTCAGAACGGAAGAGGAGAACGATCGGGTCTTTTCCCAGCGATTCTCTCTGACTTTATCGATGGATGAGTAGTACGCAGGAGTTGAAAAGGGTTCTACTCCATGACTTTATCGATGGCGATGATATGGGCGATACCGTATCTAACAGTCCAACAACTTTTCCTTAAAATTAGCGAAGAGATATGGGGAGGAGCGGTAGTTTGACACGGGCGTTAGCGATTCTAGCTTATTTACAAGTTTCATATGAAATTTGAAACCTATTCTCGAGTACAAATTTTTTATTTTTTAGAATTTAAAACCTACTCGTTGGAAGCTGGAACCTATCATGTCACAGGTTCCAAGATCTAACAAATTCTTTTTTTTTTATTTCATCAAAACGAATAATATCGAACAAACTTATAATTCATCAAGGAGAATACAGAACACCAGTTCTCCTAACATTACGATTCAAATAAATATAACTAAAATGAAAAATCACTGCGTAAATCGATACTAGAGTTGAACAGTTCTATATTCCATATAGGTTCCACTTATGATAATAGGTTTATCATTTTTTAGAACTTAGAACCTACCCTATCAAGGTTCAAGTGACGGTTTCAAAGTCTATTCAGATTCCACCTATATTATTGATTGAACAATTGTATGGAATCATCAATTTTAATGATCACCACTTACTGTTATGACCAACTAATTGCAACTTATATTTAGACATACGAAGAATATGAAACATTAATAAGTCATAAAATGAAAGTTCGGACTAATAGTTCTAGATTATACACTCACCATCTAACGCCATGAAACATAGCAGGATCACACGAAGATATAAACCACAAAAAACATGTTCTGGTTTCAGGTTTTAGATTCCAGGTTTCACTTACCTAATACCTAGAACCTACTCGTCGAAACAAGTTCCTCAAATTTTGAAACCTGGAATCTATCCTACATATCTTGGAATCCAGAACCTAAAACTCATGCGAATTGCATTTTGCCCCGCCCCTAAACTTTTCGGATATTAGCAAGTGGCTCTACAGTATTTAGAGGTGATCGATTTCCAAATTGGTCGATTCCCATCTCCTGGATGGGAACCGGCCCACCTAGGCCTCGTTTGGTTCAGCATTCCCTAGGAGTTTCGAAATTTAGGGAAATGCTAGGGTGTTTGGTGGGTGAAAGCCCATTGAGAATGCTCAAAGCCCAAAGTTGGTCCAGACCAACTTTGGGCTTATGTTGAAACTAATTTTTTTTCTTTCCAAACTATCCTCACTTATTCTTTAATATTTCAATTTTGCCCATTGCCGTTACTGTTCATCTTCTTCGCGAAAGGGTGGCCGATGACATCAGATCTGGACAGCAAATGGCCGATAAGGGGTCGATCGACCGCCCAAGCTCCGTTGACCTGGGTTGCGCCCGTCTAGGCTCTATCAACCTAGGTTGCACTACCCTAGGCACAACCCAGACTGACATTACCTGAGGTTGCGCGACCCAAGCAACCATGGCATGGGTCGAGCGACCTCAGGCGATAGCACCTAGGTCACGCGACCTCAGGCCTCGTCGCCTAATGTCGGGCAACCCTTGGCGAGGGCCGCTTGGGTCGCGTGACCCTCGCTAAGGGTCCCTCGACCTTGGGCAACGGTCACTGCCGTCAAATCTGGCTCGCCGGCGGTCGCCCAACCTCGAGCAATGGCTGCTGGCGCCACATCTAGCTTGCCGGCTTGCATAGCCCTTCACTGGCTTGGGTGAAGAGTAACCTTTTTTTTAAATAAACAAGAAAATTCCAAAGCCCTTTACAAAAAAAATAGCCAAACACTACTTTGGTTAAAATAGCTTCCTAAAATTTTTTTTACCAAATGCCATTTGTATTTACCCAATGAGTTTTAACCTAAAGGTATTTGCATTCTCTCAAGACTCATTTGCAAAGTTGAACCAAACAGGCCCTAGTCCGGAACCGGTGACATGTTTTATTATTTTTTTTTAAGCACATAGTCTATAATTCTTTACAGATAAAGCACAAATCATAAACCACTGTGTCCTTTGGGACATCAAGTTCGGCACCCATTATAACGAAGCTGACTCCGAGTGAAATAATAGAGAGAAGAAAAGCTTCGGAGGGACAAAGATAACTAGCAGGAGCTAATTTGTCAACGGTGTTGAAGTAGAGATCGGAAGCAAGCGTCCAAGAGAACAGTTTGAAAACGAGATCTAAAAGCAGCATCGAAAATAGTATACAAAGAACGGTAAAAAAAAAAGCATTGAATATTTATCTTCGAGATGTGATTGCGATCACAATCGGCCAAAAATAAAGCAAGAGAGTGAGGCGAGAGTCAAGACTCAAGATGAGATTGCAAGAGGGAGGTGTCGAGTGAGAGGGGCGCGAGCGACTCTGGTGAGAGGATAGCGTCTGAGAGTGGAGTGAGAGAGTGACTGAGAGTCGAGCAAGTGTAGGCATCCAGAGAGATGCGCGTGACTCAAGCAAGAGGGTGGCATCTAAGGGGACGAATAATAAAATTTCTCTTCCTGGCCTTATTTCTAGTTAGAAATATTTCTGGATGAGTTTCTGATAAAAAAGTAGTATTTGATAATGACACAAAAATTCTGCTCCTCAAATAGAAATTTATTAAATAAGTTATTTTTAAATTTCTGTTTCCGGCGATTGGCGAGCAGAGGCCGAAGGTCTTCGGGTGGGCGGCGAATGGGGTGGGCGGGCAGTGGACGGGGTGGGTGATTGGTGGACGATGGGCAGGCTACGGCGGCACTAGAGTATAGGGCAGGCAGACGGCGACGGATGGGGCGAGCAACCGAAGGGGGGGGGGGAGGCAGCGAATGGCCGTCCCTTTATTGCCAACATTTCCTTGATAATAGTGAAGGGATCACTGTGGTGTGGAGGCTGAGTAGTTTGACGAGCGGACAGTAGGAATCCTCCGAGTGCAAAAACGCGACGTGGACAGGGCCCTAGCGGTGATCAAATCACGTGCCATCCCTTTATCGCCAACTTGCCATTTTCTATTTGGATTGAAAACTCCAGCGAATTGCATTTTGCCCTGCCCCCCTAAACTCTTCGTATATTGGTAAATGGCTCCGCAGTATCTAGGGGTGATTGGTTTTCGAGTAGACCAAGGTAGCGAATGATAACCATTCTGTTCCGGAATGAGTTCCTGAACCAGAAATAGATTTTTTTATTTCTGGTTCCTGGATGAGTTTCTGAGAAAAAAAACCCGTTTGATAACGACAAAAAATTTCTATTTCTAGAACAGAAACCCGTTTGATAACAGTACAAAATTTCTATTTTCTGAAACAAAAACCCGTTTGATAAACAATAGAAAATTCTATTTCTAGGAACAGAAATCCATTTTTTTAGAAATGGAATAAAAATAATAAAAAATCTGAAAAATTCATAAAAATCTTTAAAAAAATTCAGAAAATCCCAAAAAATTGAAAAATTCCAGAAAAAATCATCAAAATGTTGAGAAAATAAAAAAAAAATTTCAGATTTTGGGAAAATAGGAAATTTGTTGAATTTTTTTCAAAAAAATCAAGAAATCAAAAATTTCAAAACTTTACAGAATTGCTTAAAATACCTGTGGCCACCCACTTTTAGTGAAATTTAAATTTTTTTAGGTGCAAAAAAAAATCAAAAAATCAAAAATTTCAAACCTTCACAAAATAGTTTAGAATACATGTGGTCACCCACTCTGAGTGAAATTTAAATTTTTTAAGGTGCCCAAAAAAATTCAAAAACTCAAAAATTTCAAAACTTCACAGAATGGCTTAGAATACCTGTGGGCACCCACTTTGAATGAAATTTTAATTTTTGGAGGTGAAAAAAAAGAAAAAAAATCAAAAATTTCAAAACTTTATAGAATGACTTAGAATACATGTGGCCATCCACTTTGAGCGAAATTTAAATTTTTTTAGGTGAAAAAAAAAACATAAAAATCAAAAATTTCAAAACTTCACAAAATGACTTAGAATACATGTGGCCATCCACTTTGAATGAAATTTCAAAAATTTTTGATTTTTTGCTTTTTTTTCGGCACCTAAAAAAATAAAATTTTGCTTAAAGTGGGTGGCCACAAGTATTTAAGTCATTCTGTAAAGTTTTGAAAATTTTTCTTTTTTGCTTATTTTTATTTTTTTTTAGACACCTAAAAAAATTAAATTTCACTCAAAGTGGGTGGCCATAGGTATTCTAAGCAATTATGTGAAGTTTTTTATTTTTTTCGGCACCTGAAAAAATTTAAATTTCGTTCAAAAGTGGATGGTCACAGGTATTTTAAGCAATTTTGTGAAGTTTTGAAATTTTTTATTTTTTATTTTTTTTGGGCACCTAAAAAAATAAAATTTCACTTAAAATGAGTGGCCACAAGTATTTTAAGCCGTTCTGTAAAGTTTTGAAATATTTACTTTTTTGCTTATTTTTATTTTTTTTGGCATTTAAAAAAATTAAATTTCGCTCAAAGTGGGTGGCCACGGGTATTTTAAGTCATTATGTGAAGTTTTTAAATTTTTTATTTTTTACTTTTTTTTATTTTTTTTTGGCACCTAAAAAAATAAAATTTCGCTCAAATTGGGTGGCCACAGGTATTCTAAAACATTATGTGAAGTTTTTAAATTTTAAATTTTAGATTTTTTGATTATTTTTTATTTTTTTTTGCATCTAAAAAAATTAAATTTTGCTCAAAGTGGGTGGCCATAGGTTTTCTAAGTCATTTTGTGAAATTTTGAAAATTTTTATTTTTTATTTTTTTAAATTTTTTCTGCACCTAAAAAAATTTAAATTTCACTGAAAGTGGGTAGCCACAAATTCTAAACCATTCTGTTAAGTTTTGAAATTTTTGATTTTTTGCTTTTTTTTCTCACCTCAAAGGTCGTGACTTTCATATGAATGTGTGTTGAAGAAAATGAATTCCTCAGAAATGATTCTCACTTTTGTTCCAGAAATGAAAAACCAACTTTTTTTTTGTTCTCATTTCTGGTTTCAGAATTAGTTTTGGAAGCAAACTTGTCCCGGAAATAGAAAAATGAAATTGCGTTACCAAACGAGTTTCTGGTCCAAAACTGATTCTGGGAACAAAAAACTAGTTCTGGGCAGAACTAGAATGGTTTTCATGCATTACCCAATACTCCAGAAATGGGAACCGGCCCATCGGATCCTGAAATCGGACTAGACCGGACTAATTGGTCTGGTCCTATTCCTAAATGGGCCAATGGAATCGACAACATGCTCTAATTTTTGTTAAAAATGTAGTCTGCAATTCTTTATAGATAATGCACAAATCACAAACCATTGTGTCCTTGAGGACATTGAGTTCAATGACCCATATAAAGAAACTGATTCGCGAGTGAAAATGATAGAAGAAGAAGGAAAAGTGACATAAACAGTCTCTGAACTTTGACTTAATGTGCAATTTGGTCTCTGATCTTTTAATTTATTCAATGTAGTTCCTGAACTTTAGCCTAATGTTCAATTTGGTCTTTGAATTTTTAATCTGTTTAACGTAGTCCCTAAACATTTAGTACATGTTCAATTTAGTCCTCGAACTATTTGAAAATCTTCAATGTAGTCCTTCCATTAATTCAAATTCATGGATTATATTGAATATTTTCATGTAGTTTAGGAACTAAATTGAATATGTACTAAAAGTCCAAGGACCACGTTGAACATATTAAAAGTTTAGAGATCAAATTGAACATTAGGCTAAAATTTAGAGACTACATTAAATAAATTAAAAGTTCATAGACCAAATGGCACATTGAACCAAAGTTCAGGGATTATTTGTATCATTTTCTCAAAGAAGAAAAGCTTCGAAGGAACAAAGATAGATAGAACAAAGATGGCTAGCAGGAAAAGAAATGATCCAAATTCATAAAATGATCTCAAATGTAAACAGAACAAAGATAGTTAGCAGGAGCCCATTTGTCGATGATGTTGAAGTAGAGATCATAAGCAAGTATCCAAGAGACAACAGCAACACAGTAATCAGTTTGAAGATGAGATCTAGATGCAGCATAAAAAATGGTGTACGAAGAAAGGCAAAAAAACATAACATTGAATATTTACCTCAATAAGATGTGATTGTGATCACAATGTTAAACTAAAACTGAAGGATTCTAATCATGCATAGAAGAACAAATTCAAGCACAATTAGAATCAAATGCGGAAAACAGGATCGAAAATAAACTAACCTCCAGCCATTGTTCAATTTTACGTTCGTCGGAAATTCACGGTAGTTCGACGTCAATTCAGCAACAATTACGGGCACACTCTACTAACCCAATCCCCTCGCGTACTAATGGTGTATTTCCGAATGAGAGAGTTTGCGTTAAACCTTGTGTTCGCCCTTATGGAATGAACGTTCATTTTATAAACCGCTTTCCATCAAGGCGATTACCGAAGAGGGTGGTTATCACCGAAGGGATACGAAGCGTGGAAAAACCGCGTATGGATAACCGTCACTCAAAAGAGAAAACGCGGGTCAAATTCAATAGATAAGTTTTTATTTCAAAAACTATATCCCTAAATGTGGGATCACATTATTAATATAACATTCTTCCACTTGATCCCAACATTTTCATCATACAGATTACCCAACTAAATCCACGAAAATCATATGCTTAAGAAAAGAAACAAGACACATGAATCATGGCGACATGTCCTCTAAGAGCGAGTAATATCTTCCATGTATCACTATGCATCTTATTCCTTTAATGTTAGCCCATATGTGATAACACATCTTAATGAATAAACCTTATGTTTATTCCAGAACCAAGGATAATTATTATTCTCATAAACAACTGAATGTGTACACCAGAAATTAAGAATAACATTACAATTGAATAAGAGTTTCAAACAATAAAAGTCGTCCGTGCGACAATAAATCATATTATGGGAACTATTCCCATACTAGCCATATGATCCTTATACTTCATTGATGGCATGCCTTTAGTTAAAGGATCGGCTATCATCAATTCAGTGCGAACATGTTCAATGACCACTTTATTCTCCTTAACACGTTCCTTTATGGCTAAATACTTAATATCGATGTGTTTACTCCGACTGCCACTTCTAGCATTTTTAGCCGTAAAAACCGCAGCTGAATTGTCACAATATATTCTTAATGGCCTAGAAATAGAATTAACAATTCTAAGCCCTGAAATGAAACTCTTCAACCATACACCATGCGAGGTAGCCTCAAAACAAGAAACGAACTCAGCCTCCATAGTGGAAGTAGCAGTCAAAGTCTGCTTGGCACTCCTCCATGACACGGCTCCACCAGCTAACATAAAAATGTATCCTGATGTTGATTTTAGAGAATCAACGCAACCAACGTAATCCGCATCCGAATAACCAACTACTTCCAAGTTGTTAGTCCGTCTATACATAAGCATGTAGCCTTTAGTACCTTGAAGGTATCTCATCACTTTCTTTGCAGCTTTCCAGTGGTCTATCCCTAGATTACTCTAATATCTTCTCAACATTCCCACAGCAAAAGCGATGTCAGGTCGAGTGCAAACTTGAGCATACATTAAGCTTCCGATAGCAGAAGCATACGGAATGTTCTTCATTTGTTCCCTTTTTAGATCGTTTTTCGGGCACTGGGTCAAATTGAACCTATCACCCTTCACAATGGGTGCTATACTTGGTGAACAATCTTTCATCCGAAATCTCTCCAAAACCTTATTGATATAGGTTTCTTAAGATAGCAATACATTAAGCTTCCGATAGCAGAAGCATACGGAATGTTCTTCATTTGTTCCCTTTTTAGATCGTTTTTCGGGCACTGGGTCAAATTGAACCTATCACCCTTCACAATGGGTGCTATACTTGGTGAACAATCTTTCATCCGAAATCTCTCCAAAACCTTATTGATATAGGTTTCTTAAGATAGTCCTAAAACTCCTCGAGTTCTATTTCTATGGATTTTAATGCCAATGACATAAGATGCCTCATCCATATCCTTCATGTCAAAACTCTTAGAGAGAAATTGTTTCACCTCATGTAACAACCCCTTATCATTGGTTGCAAGTAGAATATCATCCACATATAGCACAAGAAAACAAATTTTGCTCCCACTGACTTTCTGGTATATGCATTGATCCATGATATTCTCTACAAAACCGAATGAAGAGATGATATCATGGAACCTTAAGTACCATTGACGGGATGCTTGTTTCAAGCCATATATAGATTTCTTAAGCTTGCATACCAATTGCTCACCTTTATTAGAGGAGAATCCTTCAGGTTGTTTTATGTAAACTTCCTCCTTTAGTTCCCCATTGAGGAAGGCCGTTTTCACATCCATTTAATGTAATTCCATATCAAAATAAGCAACCAAGGCCAAAACAATACGAAGAGAATCTTTCTTAGATACAGGAGAAAAAGTCTCCGTGTAATCGATTCCTTCCTTTTGAGTTATTCCTTTGGCAACGAATCTACCTTTATATCTCTCAATGTTGCCCAATGAATCCTTCTTAGTTTTGAAGACCCATTTACAACCAATGGCTTTTACACCATTAGGCAACTTAACCAAATCACAGACTTTATTCGATGCCATAGAACTCATCCCATCCTTCATGGCATTATACCACAAATTGGATTCATCACTGCTCATAGCTTGTGAAAACGTTTCAAGATCATTCTCAGCTCCAATATTATAGTCAGACTCTTGTAGATACACAATATAATCACTAAGAATTGCTGATTTCCTCATTCTAGTAGATCTTCTCACTGTTGTATCAACATTCTCCTAAGAAGCTTGTTGTTCAACTGGTTGTTCAATAGTTTCTGGTAATTGCTGAACATCTCGTTCTACCGGATGAATATCAGCAGGTTGTGAAACTTCAATAGTTGGTTGTTCAATAGTCGGTTGTTCAATAGTCGGCTAAACTGAATGGGCATTATGAACAACAACCAACCTAATACTTGAAGTGAAAGGTTAAGTATCTGAATGATCTTTCTCAGGAACAATGTCCTTCAATCGATCACTCCCACTATTCAAGTGACTTTCAAGAAATTTAGCATTTCTTGATTCCACAATCCTAGTAGTATAAGATGGACAATAAAACTTGTATCCTTTGGATTTTTCGGCATATCCAATGAAATACCCACTTACAGTTCTTGGGTCTAACTTCTTTTCTTGTGGATTATAGACTCTTACTTCAGACGGGCATCCCCAAACGCGTACATGTCACAAACTTGGTTTCCAACCTTTGAATAACTCAAAAGGCGTCCTTGGAACAGCCTTGGTTGGAACTCGATTTAATATGTACACTGCCGTCTTAAGAGTTTCAGTCCACAAGGACTTAGGAAGCTTGGAACTATTAAGCATACTCCGCACCATGTCCAATAAAGTTCGGTTTCTTCTTTCTGCTACGCCATTTTGGTCCGGAGAACCTGGCATAGTATATTGGACAACTATCCCATTCTCTTGAAGAAACTTTGCAAACGGACCAGGTGCTTGTCCATCTTCAGTGTATCTACCATAAAATTCTCCACCTCTATCTAATCTCACGATCTTAATTTGCTTGCCGCATTGTTTCTCTACTTCTGCTTTAAAAACTTTAAAGGCATCCAACGCTTCATGCTTATTATGAAGCAAGTAGAGATACATGTAACGTGAGTAATCATCAATGAAGGAGATGAAGTATTTCTGACCATACGAGTCCATATCAGGACTACAAATTATGATTTCTAATATGTCTGTACTCCTCCTTGCACCTTTTTTTGTCTTGTTGGTCTGCTTTCTCTTTATGCAGTCCATGCAAATATCAAAATCAGTAAAATCTAAAGTACTGAGTACTCCATCATTTACTAATCGCTTAATTCTATCTATGGAGATATGTCCTAATCTCCAGTGCCACAACATAGAGGAATCTTCATTCACAACACATCGTTTTATACCAGCATCATCATGAACATGCATCGCATTATAATATGCATTGTCTTGTAAATTAATTCGAAAAAGACCATCAGACAAAATACCACTCCCAACAATTTCAGATTTAAACAATAAACTAAAGTTTGAATCTGAAAAGTTAAAAGAGTAACCCAAAGGTACAAGTCTTGAAACTGAAATTAAATTTCTAGAGAAACTTAGAACATAAAAAGTCCTTTCCAAATCCAAAACAAAGCCACTATTGAGAACTAATCTACATGTTCCAATAGCTTCTACATGCGAACACATCTTGTTTCCTGAATAGATGCTTTGTTCACTTCCCACTAGCTTCCTGTGGTTTTGAAAACCCTGCAAGGAATTCGAAATATGGATTGTAGAACCAGAATCAATCCACCAAGTGTTGTGACTCAAATCAGCCATAATAGATTCTTAACAAACATAAAAGGTTGGATTACCTTTCTTCTCGAGCCAGGCCTAAATTCTGACGCAATCCTTCTTCATATGCCCCTTCTTTCTACATAAGAAACATTTGGATTCCTTCTTAATGTCAGCTTTGGGAGGTATTTTACCTTTCTCCTTCTGCTTGCCGCGACCCTTATTTCTTTCTTGTGTTGCCAAATGAGCACTTTCTCCCAATTCCATAGTCAGCCTCTCTTCCTCTTGAACACACATGGTCATAAGTTCATTAATTGACCATTTATTCTTATGTGTGTTGTAAGAGATCTTGAAAGGTGCATATTATTGTGGGAGGGTGTTCAGAATGTAGTACACAAGAAATGATTCAGATATCTCAACCTCAAGGTTTTTCAGCTGAGCTGCAATATCCCTCATCTTCATGATGTGCTCACGCACACCTCTAACACTTGTGAGCTTTAGAGATGAAAACTTCATTATCAGGATCATGGCATGTGCCTTTTCTGAAGTCTCAAACTGCGCATCAATAGCCTCCAATAAAGCCTTAGCATTGCTATGCTGAGGACTGAACCACGGATACTATGAGATATTTTAATCCTTATGAATATCACACTAAGGCAGTTAGACCGCTTCCACTATTCATAAAACGTTATCTCAACTGCAGTGCTCGTGTCAGTAGGAGCAGGTGGCTCGTCTTTCCTTATAGCATAGTCAATGTCCATGCACCCCAATTGAAGAAGAATTAACTCATTCCAAACTTTATAGTTTTCACCATTCAGTATGGGAACATCACTCTTAAATTCAAAGAAATTCACAGGTTGCAAAACTGCATATCAAATAATCATGCTTATGTCACAAAATTTGAGGCAAAAATCAACATATATCATGTTCTACCAATGTAAGACATGTCACAAATATGAATCACATAACATAAAAACTGCCTGTGGGCTAAGTTTTTAATTTAAATAGATTCATAAATACTTCATGAAGAAACTATCTATTATATTCATTTCCTTAATCCCTGTGGGTAAATTAAGAAAAATAATATGATATTTCAACCTAATTAATTAAATTAATATAATGAAAATTCCTGTAGGATAAAATTCATCATATTAATAAAATTAATTACAATCAATGTCCATTTCCAAATGTGATATGGAGGCTCTTAATATATAATTTAATTAATTAAAGATGATGTGGCTAGTCTTTAATTAATTAAAATATATGGATCACTGGACAATTATTTTCATGCATAAAATATTCACAAATAATGCATGAAGGGCAAAATAATCAATTTAATTTGGCAAGGGACAGACCGGTAATAACGTGTAAAAGGCAAGGGCAGAAGAGTAAAAAATAAAAATAAAAATAATAAAGAATTCGCCGGTCCAGGGAGCGTGCGAGGCACATGCCTGCCTTGTGTGCGGGCGTGTGGCGTGCACGCGCCTTCTTTACTACGCAGGCGCGTGCGCCGCACGCGCCTGCAACTGCCACGCGCGTGGGCCGCACGCGCCTGCGGTTGCCTGCGTGTGTGGCGCCCACACGCCAACGGTTGCACGCACGCGGCGCCTACCCGCCAGCGGTTGCGTGCGCGCGGGGCCACGCGCCTTCTTCCTCCGCGCGATTAGAAGCCTTTTTCTCGCCATTTTTTGCCGTCCCGCCGCGCCTTTGACCAAATGGGTCTCCTCCAGTGGCCCATATCATATCAAAATAATTTATGGTTTTTGAGACCACGTCGGCGCGACCACATGGACCCAAAAATAGGCAAAAACAAGCAAGAAATTGGCTCGAATCAAGCAAAATTCCATCAAAACGCACAAACCCTAACCCGTAACTTCCGCCGCTCAAACAGCCACAGGCGATCACCGATATGCCAAATTAACTTAGGGCTATTCTTTTCCATAGCAGTGCGACCGTACCGGTCCGAAGTTGAGTGGTGGGTCGCCGGAATTTAATCGAAATCGGCGATTTCCCTCTTAGCCCCAAAAAGCCCGAATCACTGTTCATCTTCAAAAATCCCGAAAATTGCACCCAAAATTCAACAAAAACAAGGCAGAGGCACTAAACTGCTCTGATACCAAATGTTAGACTAAAACTGAAGAATTCTAATCATGCATAGAAGAACAAATTCAAGCACAATTAGAATCAAATGCGAAAAACAGGATCGAAAATAAACTGACTTCTAGCCATTGTTCAACTTTACGTTCGTCGAAAATTCATGGTAGTTCGACGTCAATTCGGCAACAATTACAAGCGCACTCCACTAATCCAATCCCCTCGCGTACTGATGGTGTATTTCCGAATGAGAGGGTTTGCGTTAGACCTTGTGTTCGCCCTTATGGAATGAACGTTCATTTTATAAACTGCTTCCCATCAAAGCGATTACCGAAGAGGGCGGTTATCACCGAAGGGATACGAAGCGTGGAAAAACCGTATATGGATAATCGTCACTCAAAAGAGAAAACGCAGGTCAAACTCAATAGATAAGTTTTTATTTCAAAAATTATATCCCTAAATGTGGGATCACATTATTAATATAACACGCAATTGGCCAAAAATAGAGCAAGAGAGAGAAGCAAGAATCGAGACTCAAGATGAGACCGCAAGAGGGGGGCGTCTAGCGAGAGGGGTGTGAATAGCTTAGGCAAGAGGGTGGCGTATGAGAGTCGAGCAAGAGAGTGACCGAAAGTGAGTGAGTGTAGGCGACCAATAAGAGGGATGCGAGCAACTCAGCAAGAGGGTGGCCACTGAGAGTCGAGTGACAGAGTGCGCCAAGCGAGAGAGTGCCTGAGAGCCAAGCCAGTGTAGGCATCAAGAGAGAGGGACACAAGCGACTTAGGCGAGAGAGTGGCGTCTGAGAGTTGAGCCAGAGAGTGACTAAGAGTCAAAGTTAGCGCAAGCAAGAGGCGGGAAGATCAAGAGAGTGCCTTTGTGAAAGAGCAAAGAGGCCTAGGATTTGTGGATGGATGAGGGTTCAGAGAGGACAGTGATCCTGATAGGAGTTAGGAGGGTTTGTCAAGGATTTTTTTACATATTTGTCAGAAATCCAAAAAAAAAAAAAAATTGATCCAGTCCGAGTTTGCGGTTTGACATGTGGAACCAAATACGGATAAAAAATTTTAGAATAAAAAATCGGATTGGTGCCATCAGAATCAACCGAAATTGGCCGATTCGATCTAGTCCGGGCAATTCTTTTTACTCACCCATAAAGGTATTTCAATTGGCACCCTCACATTTTGAGACGGATTGGCAATATATTGTAGTGGTTGACTTTGGCCCCCATAGGTCTCGAGGGGACATGTTTTATTTTTTTTTTTTATGGTAAGGTAAGATGTAACGAGGAGACATGTTGCCTTACCAAAAAAAAAAAACAAGGAGACATGTTGAGATCACATAAAACGGATCTTATTTGTGTAATTAGGTCGCACTCATGGAGAATGATCATTTTCATAGCATTTTGTTGTGTTGATCATGCGAAATGCGAACCGTCGAATTGAAGAGATTATATGCCGACTCTTGCATGAAAAAGCCCCACTCTACCGTCAAATCAAAGCAGCTCACTATCAACCGTCGGGTGGTGCCGCGACAAAATCGCCGTGAAACCAACGGCATTAGGAGAAAGGCCCGAAGAGAACATGATGATTGAGCAAGCGTTGAGCGCACTCGACTCGTGTCACGTCAAATCAAGTAGCTCTCACGTGGGGTCGATCTTATCCAACGATGCACGGTAACTTGGCTCACCGGTATCGGGTGTAGCTAAGATTTCTAGCGATGAAAGTCTATCCGATCTAGATATATACTAAGTGGACCTTTTCCACCGGTGGAGCGGCTCGCTAATCACAACATACCGAAGTCACAAATCAACAAATTTGAAACGAAGCATCCCCCTTGCTTTTGGGACACACACAAGACGCGTTGAATCAACAAAAAGGGGACACAAAAATATACACGAAACGACAGTCCGAATGAAGAAAGTATCGCGACTCCTTCCGACTCAAAAGTCCGGCAATTGCCGCGAAGCCGCCAATTTCTTATAGACCTCCACGACGAACCGGCCGTCGACCTCTTCCCCGGTCGAGACCATGGATATCTTCTGGCTCTCCTTGGCGACCTGCTTTCCCCGGAAGATCCCAGCGCCGGTGCTCGACTTGACGACGTTGCACGCAAGGCCGATCATCATATCGATGTAACCGTTGTGGAACTTGGACAGCAGCTTCACGGGGGAGAGCGAAGCGGCAGCCATCTTCCACTGGAGCTTCGGCACCGTCCGCACCTTCCAGTGACGCCGGCTGCCGCTTCCGCCGAGCCTCATGACCTTCAGCTTGCTTCTTTTGGCAGGGCTACCGGATAGCTTTTGGTACCTTCTTCTCCTCCAGTACCTCTTCAGGCTTTCGTAGTATGCAGTCGGACGAACCATCTCCATCTTGTGTTTATGTGTGGGCGTGTGTGAGAGAGGGAGAGAGAGAGAGATTGGAATGATGAGTGGAGAGGTATGCGAAAAGGGCTTGTATATATGGGAGGTCAGACGCAAATGGGTTTGAATGAAAGCATGTTGATACCAGGCTTCGGGAGTCCAAAGAAGGAACAGTGGAGGAAAGGAGGGAAAGAGACGCGTATCAGAATTTGTTCTGTTGGTCAACAATGGCTGTTTTTTGACCGGCAATTAGGAAAAGCTCGTAATGAATACATTACAGCGACGGTCCAGACACTCCATTATCCGCAGGCTCCTGTATGGTAAACGTGCTATATTTTTTTTTATTCAAACTCGAGTTCAAATTACTCATCTTATGCAATCCATATGTTTCACGAAAAATAAACGATATAAAAAATATCCTTTTAAAAATGATCATTTGAAATAATTAGTCCTGTTTAAATATTTTCGAGGACAATAAAATATTTTTGTTCATTCATTCTTGCAAGCGGTACAAGCAATCGCACTTTATATGTCTAGATAACTACTCGGTTTGCTTCTAGAAACTTGCCAAAATATCTAAATCGCATCTATATAAAGAGCGCATAACTCCCGAAAACAAAAGCCGCAAGATAATCGAACAAAAACCTTATCATAACAGCCAACAGCATAGCGATTAAATTATTAAGCTGACCGCACCATTCTTGGTCCTTGATAGAGTGATTGCCTCTAATTCGACTTTATGGAAAGAGCTGAACGCGCGTCCAAACAGAATGCCCCTTTTTTGTCAAACTTCTGTCCATTCTTGGAAATTGTCTTATGGGCAAGGCGTAGGCAAAAGGGTTATATCTAGATTGGGTTGAGATTGACCGAGTCCGTTCTCACTCTTCTTCAAATTCGTCATTGGAGGCTGCGAACCGTTGCGGCTATAGTAACACCCGAGTGTTTACTTTGTCAACGAAAACATCCCGCCCCCCCCACAATACGGTCAACCAACTGAGGCCAGTACACGGGTCAGTACTGATGAACTTCTCGAAGGTCCTTACTTTTGTACGGGGCGGACCTTTCCCATGCCCGTGGGAGGCAGAAGAAGAAAGCCTCGGGGTCGTGTTCTAGATGCGACAGAGCGTGCTTGAATGGATCATGGGAATATGATCGACTGTACCCCAGAAATATCAAAGATGAGAAGCCTGTTTCATGCCACAAAGTGATCCTCTAGTAACATTGATTGATCTCGGCCCGACGTTGTTATCATGTCGGTATCACATCCTGCTACTAGAGCACATCGAGCTCGTTCTTTTCAAATGTCTGAAGCTGCCAATACAATAATTTTCCGGCATCAAATGCAGAAGATTTTCAGCCATGCTGCGCTCAGTTCCTGCACATCATTCGGTTAATTCCCACATCGCGTCTTTGTGAGGGTTGCGGCTGGCCTAGTTTTAAACAGCTGAGTTTTTCTTTAAGATTGAGCAGTAACCTTTGATTGTGTAAAATACCAGATGCACTCTCTCTACCTTCGAAAATTGGATTGTCTCAAATGGCACTCGGTATTTAGCCATAACTAGTTCGTCTCCTAAACCTAACAAATTACTGTTAATTTTTCCTAAATCCACACCATCAATAGCCAAAGTAACATTTCACCAGTAGTGTATGGATTGCATATTCTCGTCTTTTAGGATAATTAGCTAAGGCAAGCAGTTTTGCGTTGACTTACTTGCACACCCCATAGTTCAATTATATTCCTTATAGGGTGTAAATGTTTTGACTGCTGGGTACCAAGCTATGCCTTTGCATCTGACTGCTTCATTTTGCACTTATCTTGGCTCCTTGACCATGTAAATTTATACACTACTGCCAAGATTTGACATTCACCTCCCTCAGTTGCATTCCTACAACTAGGCAAGATACGTTGACCCTAAGATGATGCCTTTGTACCGCGAACATTTGACTCAGAAGCTACCAGATTAGAAGACAACCAGAACCTAGCTGCCTAAAATTATACTATGCACTACCAAGCACTCAAAGGCTGCGTTTGATTGTCCGAATTTCTAAACATGATAGGACTGGATATAATAGAATAAGAAATCCTGGAATTTCTTCATATTCTATTTATTGTTTGATGGACTACGGATTTAAAGTCAGATATGATAATTTTTATTTTTTATTTTTTGCTATTCACGGGTTTGGAAGAGTTAGTGACGAAAAAAAAGCCATGAAATTTTTTTGGTGAAAGCGCACAAAGTGTGGGGACGAAGATGACGGCGAGTGAAGTGCAGCGTTTTTTGAAAAATAGGCATTATAAATCTTATCCGGGTCTATCCCACCCCCCAGATTTTTTTATCCGGTCTATATCCGACCTTATCCTATCCTGGACCACCACCAAACACAGGATATGATAAAACATATCCTATCCTGACTTTTATCCGGTCAACCAAACACAGCCAAGGGATTAAGTACCACCATTTCCTTTTCGTTTTGTACTTTTCCATATGTACTGATGAAAACTAAAGATTCTACACGTACTTGAAGTTGAAGCCCAAAGTCAGTGCCTCTGATTGCTCTCCACCCCGTCTAGCATGGGGTTTGTATCCCTAATGTTGCCACTTGACGTTTCCATTCCATATTGCGAATCAATACACACAGTCTCGAGCTCTGAGTGCTGTGCTCTCAGATGGTCTGTGCTTGTCGATGACTGAATGCCATTTCGAGAGTCTGCCAACATCTGAAAGTAAGCATGAGGCCCCCAACCTGCAATTAAACATTGACAATCATGAACATAAGCAGATGTCTCTGTACAGTAACATGCACCCTTATAATCTGATGACAACATAAATTAAGGGTAAATCCTGACACTCTGATTGAAACTCCTAATCCTGAGCTGTTGATATAAAGAGGAAGACATGACCAGCAAATGAGGATCAAGGCAGCAGCCAACTAATCTAGAAAAATGATCTATGTTCATAAGTGTATGAGCAGGAGGAGTTAAAATTACAGTTTTGCAGCATTGTCAGCAGAAGACTTCCATTTATGATGATCTAGTCTAGCACGTTAATGAACTGGAAACAATGCTTTCGTGTAAGTCAATCAAACAGACTGTTTATCACTGGAAATCCAATATCATATGTTAAATCAAATTACTGAGATCTACCAACTTCTCGGATAATTGCACAGAAATTGAGACATAAATCAGTAACTAATTATGCCCAAAAGGGCATGTTCATATCCTAAGGTACTAACAGAAAGACAAATGTATTATGGCGCTTGCTAGGCAATACGAAAACAGAAAGAAACAAAAAAAAAACCATAGGTCGCTCAAGTGTCCCTATAAGTAGAAAAGCTGGACGCCAATTGCAAAAAGCTTCCATAGGGTTTAAAAGGGAGGCCAATCAAGAAAATGATTTTCATCAGACATCAAATTTACATAAACATGTGTGGCACTTCTTTTGTTTTTTCCTTCTTTTGGCGCGCAGAAAACGAGAATTGTACTTCAAAAGTAATAACACACTAAGACGAGACAAACAAGCTACCACTCAGTACTCGCAGCTTACAGAAAGAAGAGTACATTCCTGTAGGCATCTGCGTATTTTCCAGTTGCTATCTTCACGAAAGAAAAGGTTATCTACAAAAGATTACACAATTTCAGAAAAGAATAAAGAGAGTACCATGTACATCATACGGAGGCGGAAAGAACTGCAAGTAACAAAATGAAGCAACGATTGTCCCTGTATGGATTAAAAAGAACAGTCACTTATTTAAGTAGATGGCCGGCACTGCAATAATTTAAAAAAGTTCAATCAAAGTTGGAAGGAAACCTAGAAGAGCCCCGGCAAATACATCTTGCCGATGATGCCAATAGTTGTCAACTCGAGAAACTCCTACAAGAGCTGCCGAAAGGAACAGGAGGAAAACAATACAAAGCTTCGCAACGTGGCCTCTACGATCGAACGCCCTGAATTTCCCTGACAAATACCACGCAAGAAAACCCAGTCCAGCAAAGCACCCTGCCAAACCAGAGCTCCCTCAAAATGAATATTGTGTCGCAAAAAGGAGACAAAATCATATGCAAAATCAAGTTTGAAACATTGTTAATCTGATTTGATTTGCGTACGTGTCATTTGTTTACCTTATAGTGTAGTGTCCTCTAATGATGCATCAATTACGTTTAAAGTCAATCAATCAACAATTCATTTATTACATTTTCCAAATTTCCCTAATAAATTTGGTAGTTGGTAGTTTTTTGAGTATTTTGAAAATTAGATGTTTTTCATAACCTGGTCAGCAGATTTAATAGGGTCATCAAAGTTTACTGGTCCTTCTAGATTTTCACTTTCTCTGGATGAGGAGACATACTAGCTCAAAGAGGTACCCAGTTCCCTATTATTGCTGTTAATGTTTGACCAATGATGATTCAAAAAGAATCATGCTCCTAGAAAAGCAGGTCAGCATCTTAAATCAAGTAAACTTTTTCTCATCATACAATGATGGCATCAACCAATCAAATGTAACAAGTAAAACTATTCAGAAACTTGATTCCTCTATGTTGTCCTTGCTTTCATCGTGAAGACTCATAAATAGTGCAATGGCTTGGATAAAATGGCAGCATGCGAACATAGAAACCTGCCGGACATCTCTTTAGCCAATTCCATTGTCACAGCCAACGGCATGGATCCTCTCGCTTAGAGCCTCTATTTGCATTCACTTTAATTTCAAATTTCAAAGAATTATAAAAATTTAAAAAAAAAATCCGAATGAACAAAACGATCACAATTTGACTATTTCATTGGGATTTTGTTAAAAAAATGACTCCAGAGCACCACTTAAGCTATCAAAAGAGCACATATTGCAATTTTCAATGCATCAACTACCCTCGCGATATGCACAATCGATGCTCTGAAGATCGAATATTTCGTCATTAAGCATGTTTAACAAATGGCCTTGTTAACAAAACCTTTCAATTATTACTAGACATGCTTAGCTACCATCAAAGTTGGTATTTAATAAAAAAGGCAAAGTAAATACTAATCCATTGTCATTCTATCTTCTAAAGTTTCCGTTATCTATAATCTGATTTAAGATCTTGTTAGGGTACACATTGTTTGGAATCAGGTTGTTTGAGAGTACAAAATTTACCCACGCCAGTCCATGTCATACTGCATATGGACAAATCCAAAGTTTCCTGGCCTTCTGTTAACTTCAGTCAACATTATATTCAAAAGACACAGATTTCTTTTAGATGCTTACATGAAGTATGCCCGCTTGGAAAACTTTTATATCCTTCTTTGATGACAGCCTTATCTCCGGTACAAATTACATCCCCTATGACAGGTTCAAACACCTGCACGAGGCACAGATCATTTATCCATTCTTTTCATGTTCAAAGATCCTGGCACTATCTAGAAATGACAACACGACAGACAAGTTGAAACATCATTCGCAAAGGAAAGGTGAAAAATTCATAAGTGCAAGCTTTTCTTTAGGTCCTACCCCTTTACCATCAGGAAAACATCGCCAGAAAAAATCTGGTCGAGGTCGACCAACAGCATCTTTGATTGCATCAGTTATAACTGCAGTCATAAGCACAGAATATAGAAGACCTGGACAAGTTCACATAGAACAGTTAATTTTGACATGATATTCATACACGTGCGTCAGCACAAAGTCAAGTAGATTAAGAGGATTTACTCAATAAGGCATGGTGCAGGTCATAAACATCCCTTCTGATGAAGTAGTAGATGAGAATTACAGCAAACGGCAGCAATATCGCGATAATCTGAAATGTCATAGCTTAACTTAAAATATAAATAAAGAGTAACTTTTACTTCATCCGAACTTTGTTTGACACATGTTTTGACTATTTACATACTGGAACAGCCCAGCTGGGAACAGTGTTATCCTGCAGAGGGTACTTCAGGTCTGTCATCATCTCCTCTCCGACAAAACGATGAAATGGCTCTATTACTTTCAATATAATATCTATTCCCACAAGAGGAAAGAGGATCAACCAGTCATGCATGTGTATTCTTGCCACTTTGATTCCATGGGACCTGACTGTGTGACAACCCAACTGGATCTCCGGCATCTTTAACTCTTAGTTAAAAGTGTTTATTGCTGACCATAGATAAAAAAAAAAAAGGGAACTATGAGAGCCTGTCAAATGGATTTAACACGTGCATGCAAATGCTCATTAGAACAGAAAGGAGTTTACTCAAAGAAAAGCAAAATCAGCAATAGTGACCAGTAATAAACCACAGGGCAATTCAGTATCCACCAAATGAATTGATGAAAATACTGTGAAGTGGTAGGAAAAAAGAAGCAAAGCATCAATAAAAGTCAGGATCCTAAAGTTTAAACAAAATTGAAAGTGAAGCATCATCTCAATACATAGTGAGATTACACAAAGACATCACACTACCATGACAAACAAATCCCTACATTGCTAGACAACCTTCCTTCTTTTCAATGTACAACTTCCTCCATCGCCATGAATAGAAAACTTGGATTTATTGCCATTGAAAATCAAGGTTCTGAAGATAAGGACTTAAGTTTCAAATCCCATCTCTATACAAACCATTTTGAAGAATGACAGGAGCTGAAAAGAGTACCTGCCAACAATAAAACAGCAATACAATGGCAACTCCAGATCAAATCAGTAAGCAAGCATGAAAAGCATAAGCTCAAAACAGAACAGATGAATGAAACCTGAAAATCAATCTAGAAGGAAATACTATACTCATAGAACACATTATGTGAAGAACACCACTCCAATCATTCCCATCCACTATGGCAAAGGAGTAAGGACTTGAGTCAAAACAACAAAAAGCAGTCAGACTTAGCCATAATTTGCTGACTAACCCAATATCAGATGCACATGAAAGCAAATTTAGATAAGAAAAACCGCAGAGGCCATACATGGGACTCAATTATTAAATAGGTTTAAGCAAGACTCTGATACATGTAATACACCTCGGCCAAACCCAACAACATTCATACCAGACATGACACCAATGATGATGTTTCCCAAAGCGCTAGGCTAAACACACAGACAACTGGCAAAGGACATGTCAAGTTTAACTTCTTCTGGAAGATAAAAGCAAGACTAGACATGTCTTCAAAGCAGACAATAGCAGTGATTTTAGCCAGCGCTTTAGAAATTTCTCCAAGTAGTTCAGCCGCTTTACTAATATTACCAGCCAAAGAAATTGGCAAGAGAACTCGTCATAACTTCAAATAGAGAGTAAAAATTCTAACAACAGCACTCCTACCAGCCTCGTGGGTCAAGATCTTAAGGAAACTCCAAAAGTTAAAAACAAAATAGACAGGGCCACAAATCACGATGCTTAAATAAATGCTCGTGATTTTCACAAACAAGCCCTAAAAGAAGATAACAGCGGTTGGAGCATGTACGACCGGATCATACAAAAAGAAAAAAATTATTATTTTTACATGCCTATAATCTGCATAAGCTTAGCAAAAAAGAACAGAAAAACCAATGTCCACAGTTTCCAGGGTGAACAAAGAGCTGCATCCATATAATGCATTTCCACAACTACAGGGAAATTCTGCCGCGGCACAGATAGAAGGACCCACATGCAGCACCAATCTCCAGAAGAGCAGAACAATCATTCTATTCGTTCCTGAAAAGAAAAATGCATTGATAGGATACACATTTTACAGTCATCAAGCCGATGCATCGATTTCTAACAGCTTTGTTTGTTCTCAAATCTAACTAAAAGCCTACTAGATAATACCAAGGAAAGAAATGACTTCATGTGCTGGAAAGAAAAAACATCATCTTCATGTGCTGGAAAAAAAATGACTTCAGTTACTCCTCCTCCACTCCAATTTCAACGAGACAATACCAAACGCAATACTCAAACGCTCCACTAAACGATTTTTCAGAACAGACAAAAACCTGAAGGGAGGACGCGAGCGGAGCAGAACGAGTGCCTGAACCTCGGAGACGTTGCTCAGAGGAGGAGGAGGAGGAGGAGGAGCGGCAGCGCGTGAGCTTGGGATTCGGAAGAGCTCGCCGGAGATCCCCGAAAGGAAAGAAACTACACAGAGGCGAGGACGAGGCTCGCGCCAAGACGCCATTTTTTAAAACAGAGGAAAGCTCCCCTGCCCGAACGAAGAAGACAAAAACGGCAGTAAATCTATGGTTGCCTTTCTCGCCGTTTCTTACCATATGGAGCAGGTACAAACTCAAAAATATGTCTCTCTGTCTCTGGGTTGTGTCGTTTTAGAATTAGAGCTGGTTTTAGTTGGAAAAAGGAAAGTGAAAATGAAATAGCAGGGAGAATATTTTGTGAGAGATTCCCCGTCCCTTTAAAGCTAAAAACTCAATCAAGGCAGGCATGTGTTGATCGGTACTCTTATCTATTTTCATTATCATGGATACTGTGCGATAAAATCGGCAAACTGCTTGTTTTTTGGGTGGAACATATATCAAGTTAATTTCGGACAGAGCAAAAACCCACGTAGCAATGCGGCCTGTGACAATTGGCCGAGTTAGCATGTACTTGATCCGTTTTGCATATCACATAAACCCGTTGTCGGCAACATGTAGTGTCTCAATTTATTACAAGTAAAGTACAAGGACAAACATAATTTCTCGATTAGGTTGTATCTTTTTTCTGCATCATTCAATATTCTACTAAGGTAATTCACCCCATGCTCTTTGCCTTCATTGTTCTCCTGTATTAGCATGCTTCCAATAGTTGTATGGATCGCCGGTACATATAGTTTTAATGGCGTACCTGCTTTATGCAGTATCAAAACTGGAGGATTAGACAAATATTCTTTTATACGGTTGATGGCATTTCGGTGCTTTTTATCCCAAACAAAATCCTCTTGATTTTTTAGCTTAAGTAAAGGAGAAAAAGCCTCACTTTTGCCAGACAAATTAGCAATAAATCGCCATAGAAGTTCACTTTATTGATAATCATTTGCAATTGGTTCTTATTACTCGACGGCAGTAAATCTTAAAAATAGCCTTAACTTTATTTTTATCTTTTTCGATTCCTCTTTAATTAACTAGGAATCCTAGAAAATTACCAGCCCTAACTCCAAAGGCGCGTTTCACTGAATTCATTTTCAATTTAAACTTATGCATCTTGATAAAAGCCTACTTGAGATAGTTAAGATGACTTACCTAGTCTGATTGGACAATGACATCATTGATGTAAACTTCCATGATATCCCTGATCATGCCACGGAAGATAAAATTCATCACCCTCTAGTATGTTGCTCTAACATTCTTTAGACCAAATGGCATCACTAACCATTCAAACATACTGATGGCTCCTTAACATCTAAGTGCGGTTTTGTGCATGTCCTCTTCCGCTATGAATATTTGATTGTACCCCGAATGACCATTCATTAAAGACATATTCTCATACTTGATACCAAATCGATCACCATGTTTGCCATCGACATTCAATATTCATCCTTAGGAGTTGCAGCATTCAAATCTCTGAAGTCAAAACATACTTTCAACTTCTCATTTTTTCTTTTTCACGGGCACTACATTGGAAAATCAATCTACGTACCATGTGGTTTTGAAGAACCCTATTGCTAATAGTCGTTCAATTTCCTCTTTGACCTTCAAGATCACTTCAAAGGCAAAGCTCCTATGAGGTTGTTTATGTGGTCGAAATTCCTTTTTTATTGGCAGCCTATGTTCTACCACGTTTCTTCATAATCCCAGGCAAAAATTATTTGTATTTCTTCAACAATTCGACCGACTTTGTCTGGAAGTCATCGTCCAACAGCACACTAACATAAATTGGCCGACGATATTGTTCATCATCGATGTCAACTTCACTTAAAGGGTCTTGAGCTTCCATTACTTTGTCATCTTCTTTTAGTGGAGATTCCTCGAAATCTACTATACAGCTAGCGACGTCAATAAATTGCTCGGTTTGTTCAACCGAGGTCTTCCAAAAACGTACGGTTCTCCATAGACAACTTTGTCTAGTTGCCCGGCCATCTTATCTTTATCCAATCAACTTTCCTTTGTCAAAGCGGCAGAAAGCCAGGTGTTTGGGGTTGACCCTCAGGGGTTCTATGACACATGAATTATCAATGATTGTTCTATTAGCACGTCTGTTCACTCGGAGTGCATGTTCCCAGGTCACATACGCATTGTGGTTAGTTTTGACATACTCGACCTTGTTGCCATTCCAAAAGGCTAACATTTCGTGCAAGATAGACGTGCATCAGTTACCATGGATCCAGTCTCTTCCTAGTAGCAAATTGTATGATCCATCAGCCTCGGCAACAAAGAAAGAAGTTTTTAAAGTCTTTGACCCAATGTTTAAGTCGTTGATGAACACTCCTTTGACTTCACTTATCTCTGTTGTGACCTTTTTGTCAAGTTTCTTGAAGAGTTTGTAAAGAATGAGGTTCGGAGCAGATCCTCCATCAACCCAAACTCTAGACACATGTTTGCCATTAATTTTAGCCGATATATTAAGGACTTTGAGATGCTTGGAGTTGTGAACTGGAAATATTTCTTACTCTATTATGTCCTCGTCGGTGAATTGTAACTCAGCCCTTTTCTCCTTGTCAGTAATTGAATCTTTATCTTCCGTCATTCTTATCGACTCTATTTTGAACTCTGAAGGTAGTTTAGCTTGGATCATACATGAATTTGCTAGGGATACTGACCTTGAAAGAGTTGTTGGTCTCAGCTCAGACTTTTCACCTTAGAAAATTATGATTCTTTTGACTCCTCATTTGCCTAAACTGATTCTTTAGGCTTTCTTTTCCAAACCAAGTTCCTGTCTCTAAATTTTCTTAGGCTTATAAGTTGCTATGAGAGTTGGACTAACCTGGCTAATCTGGACTATGTTGACTTGTTGAAATTCAAACATCTTCTTTCTCTGTATTCTTCTCTTCGGGGTCCTGGACATATTGCCCCCGGCCCTTGTATTTCTCCTGATCCGAGCCGTTGCCCCTTTGAGAATATGGTCAACTGTGCACAAGAAATATCAAAGATGAAAAGTCTGTTCCATACGACAAGGTGATCCTCTTGTAACATTTATTAACCTCGACTCGACATTGCTCTCAAGTCAGTATTGTATCTTGTTACTAGAGCACATTAAGATTGTTCTTTTCCAATGTCTGAAGTTGCTGATACAACAATTTCCGGCGTAAAATTTTGAAGATTTTCGGCCTTGCTACACTCATTTCCTGAACATCATTCGGTCAAATTCCCCCATCGCGTCTTTGCAAGGGTTAGCTGGCCTAATTTCTAACAGCTGAGTTTTACTTTGAGATTGAGCAGTAACCTTTGATTGTGTTAAATACCAGATGCACTCTCTCTACCTTCAGAAAATTTAAGTGTCTCAATTGGCACTCAGCAGTTACATGTGGTTTTTCACCTAAACCTAACAAATTACCGTTAATTCTTCCTAAATCCTCACCATCAATAACTAAATTAGCATTTCACCAGTACAGGATGGATTGCATATACTTGTCTTTTAGGATATCAAATTAAAGCAAGCAGTTTCCCGTTGACTTGTACACACGATAGTTCACTTATATTCTATATAGGGTGTAAATGTTTTGACTGTTGGGTAGCAAGCTATGCATTTGCATTTGACTGCTTCATTTTGCACTTATCTTGGCTCCTTGACCATGTACTTTATACTACTGCCAAGTTTTGACATTCACCTCCCTCATTTACATTCCTACAACGGGGCAAGATACGTTGACCCCAAGATGATGCCTTTGCACAACAAACATTTGATTCGGAAGCTACCAGAGTAGAAGACAACCAGAACCTAGCAGCCCAAAATTACACTATGCACAACCAAACATCCAAAGGAATAAGAGAACCACCATTTCCTTTTTGTTTTGTACCCTTCCACGTGTACTGATGAAAACTAAAGATTCTATATGTACTCGAAGTCGAAGCCCAAAGTCAGTGCCTCCAGTTGCTCTCCACCCCGTCTAGTATGGGGCTTGTATCCCTGACGTTGCCACTTGATGTTTCCATTCCACGTTGAGAATCAATGTACACGCTCTCAAGCTCTGAGTGCTGTACTCTAAGATGGTTTGTGCTAGTCGATGATTGAAGGCCATTCCGCGATTCTGCCAACATCTGAAAGTAAGCATGAGGCCCCCAACCTGTGGTTAAACATGGACAATCATGAACATCAGCAGATGTTTCTCTAAAGTAACATGCACCATTATAAATTGAGAACAACATAAATTCAGAGCAATGCCGGACACTCCGATTGCAACTCCTTATTCTGCACCGTGATTTAAAGAGGAAGACGTGACTAGCAGCGAACTAATCTTCGAAGATGGTCTATCTTCATAAGTTTATGAGTATAAGGAATTAAACCTACGTTTTGCAGCATTGTAATTTATTGTGATTTAGTCTAGTCCAAAATTGAACTGGAAACGATGTTTTTGCATGATTCAGTTAAACAAACTGTTTATCACAAGAAATCCAAAATCGTATATTAAATCAAATTACTGAGATCTACTAAGTTCTCAGATAATATGCACAGAAATTGAGATACAAATCAGTAACCACTTATGCTCAAAAGGGTACGTTCATGTCCTAAGATACTAACAGAAAGACAAATGTATTATGCTGCTAGCCAGGCAAGACGGAAATCAGGAAAAAAAAAGCCATAGGTCACTCAAGTGTATTGCGCACGGAGTTTTCATGAAAGTAGAAAAGCTGGATGTGAATTCTAAAAAGAATCAAGTAGGGTTTGAAATGGAGGCCAATTAAGAAAATGATTTTCATTGGACATAAAATGTACATAAACATGTATGGCACTTCTTTTGTTTTTTCCTGCTTTTGTGCACAGAAAACGAGAATTGCACTTCAAAAGTAATAACACGCTAAGAAGAAACAAAATATGCTACCACTTTTAATAATGTCTAATAAAATATCCATGTCATATGCCTTTCATTTTCCTTGGCATAAGCAAACAGTACTCATAGCTTACAAAAAGCAGTGTACATTCCTGTTGGCTTCTGCGTGTTTTCCTGAGGCTATTTTCTTGAGAGAAAAGGTTATTTAGTAAACATAAGACTACTTCAGAAAAGAGTAAAGAGAGTACCATCTACATCATACGGAGGTGGAAAGAACTGCAAGTAACAAAATGAAGCAATGATTGTCCCTGTTTGGATTAAAAGGAATGGTCACTTATTTATGGAGACAATTGGTACAGCAATAACTAAAAAAATTCAATCAAAGTTGAAAGCAGACCTAGAAGAGCCCCAGCAAATACATCTTGCCAATGATGCCAATAGTCATCAACTCGAGAAACTCCTACAAGAGCTGCTGAAAGTAACGGGAGAACGACAATACAAAGCTTCGCAACATGGCCTCTATGATCAAACACCCTGATTTTCCCTGACAAATACCACGCAAGAAAACCCAGTCCAGCAAAGCACCCTGCCAAACCAGCGCTCCCTCAAAATGAATATCGTGTTGCAAAAAGGTGGTAAAATCATTCACAAAATTAAATTAGTAACATTGTTAATATCATTTAATTCGTGACTCTGTCAGTTCTTTACCCAATAGCGTATTGTACTTTAATGACACATCAATAATGTCTATAGTCAATTACTCAACATGCAGGCAAAAACTATTCATTTATTTATTTTTCCAATGTTATACTTGGTAGTTGGTAGTTTTTGAGTATTTTAAAATTTTAATAATTTTGAAACCTGGTCAGCAGATTTAGTAACGTCATTAGAGTTTACTGGTCCTTCAAGTTTTTGGCTTCCTCTGGATGAGACATATACTAGCTGAAAGATGTATCCAGTTCCCTATCATTACAGTTCAATGTTAGAGCACTGATGATTCAATAAGAATGTTGCTCCTAGAAAAGCAGGTCAGCATCATGAATCAAGTAAACTTTTTCTCATCATACAATGACAGCACCAACTAATCAAATGTAAGAAGTGAAACTATCAAAAACTTGATTCTTATTTGTTGTCCTTGTCATCGTCATGATTATCCATAAATACTGCAATGGCTTAAATTAACTGGCAGCAGGAGAATAGAAACCTACCAGACATCTTTTAAGCCAATTCCAGTGTCACAGCCAACGGCATGGATCGCCTTGAGAACTCTCACTTAGCCTCTATTTGCATATAACTTTTATTTTCAAAATTTCAAAGCATTATAAAATTTAAAAAAGAAATCTGGATCAACAAAAATGATCACAAATTGACTATTTCATTAAGATTTTGTCAAAAAATTACCCAAGAGCACTTCTTAGGCAATCAAATGAGCATATATTGCAATTTCCAATGCACTATCTGCCCTCATGATATGCATGATCAATGCTCTGAGATTCGAATATTTGGTTATTAAGCATGTTTAACAAGTGCCCTTGTTAACAAGACATTTCAATTATTACTGGATATGCTTAGCTGATATCAAACTTGGCATAACTTAGATTCAAAATTGGATAACACAGTAAAAAAGAACTGAACCAACTTAAAAAACAGTAACTCCACCCTTTACTGGAGTCACTAAAGAAACAATTGTCTCCATAAAACCCGGACCTAGAGTTGGGAAAAACTATAAAAGGCGCAAAGTATTTACTATTCTATTGTCATTCTATCTTCTTGAGTTTCCATCATCCATAATCTGATTTAAGATCTTGTTAGATTTCATGTTGCTTGAAATCAGGTTCTTCGGGAGTACAAAATTGACCCATGCCAGTTCATGCTGTACTGCACATAGACAAATCTAATGTTTTCTGGCCTTCCGTAAACTTCAGTCTACAAACAATATATTCAAAAAAACAAAGATTTCTTTTAGATGCTTACATGAGGTATGCCCACTTGGAAAACTTTTATATCCTTCTTTGATGACAGCCTTGTCTCCGGTACAAATTACATCCCGTGTGACAGTTTCAAACACCTGCACGTGGCACAGATCATTTTACATTCTTTGCATGTTCGAAGAGCCTAGCACTATCAAGAAACGAAAACAGGACAGACAGGGTGAAACATCATTCCCAAAGGAAAGGTGAAAAATTCATAAGTGCAAGCTTTTCTTTAGGTCCTACCCCTTTACCATCAGGAAAACAACGCCAGAAAAAATCTGGTCGAGGTCGGCCGACAGCATCTTTGATTGCATCAGTTATAACTCCAGTGATAAGCACAGAATATAGAAGACCTGGACAAATTCACTTAAAACAGTTATCTTTGGACATGATATTCATACATATGGATTAGTACGAAGTCACATAGATTAAGAGGATTTACCCAATAAGGCATGGTGCAGGTCATAAACATCCTTTCTGATGAAGTAGTAGATGAGAATTACAGCAAATGGCAGCAATATCGCAATAATCTGTGATAAAATGTCATAGCTTAACTCAAAATATGAATAAATAACTAACTTTTACTTCACGCGAATTTTGTTTGACACATGTTTTGACTATTGACATACCGGAACAGCCCAGATGGGAACAGTATTATCTTGCAGAGGGTACCTCAGGTCTATCATCATCTCCTCTCCAACAAATCGATGAAATGGCTCTATGATGTTCAATATAATCTCTATTACCACGAGAAGAAAGAGGATCAACCAGTCATGCATATGTACTCTTGCCACTTTGATTCCATGGGACCTGATTGTGTGACAACCCAACTGGATCTCCGGCATCTTCAACTCTAAGTCAAAACGTTTATTGCTGACAATAGATATAAGGAAAAGGAACCATGAGAGCCTGTCAAAGGGATTTAACACGTGAATGCAAATGCTCAGAAAAACAGAAAGGAGTTTACACAAGAGAGAAGCAAATCAGCAATAGTGACTAGTAATAGCCACAAGGCAATTCAGTATCCAAATGAACTGATGAAAATACTGTAAAGTGGTGGAAAAAAGAAGAAGCAAAGCATCAATAAAAGTCAGTATCCTAAAGTCAAAAAAATAAGTTGAAAGTGATCCATCGTATCAATACATAGTGAGACTACACAACGACATCACACCACTGTGAGTGACAAAGAAATTCCTAAATTACCAGACAACCTTCCTTTTTTTTTTTTTATGTACAACCTCCTTTATCACCATGAATAGAAAACTTGGATTTATTGAGTTGAAGTTGAATATTCGTATTGATAAAGGTTTTGTAAAAAGATAAGGACTTCAAGTTTCAAATCCCATCTGTCTATATGAACCACCTTGAAGAATGACAAAAGCTCAAAAAAGTACCTGCCTTCAATAAAACAGCAACACAATGGCAATCCCAGATCAAATCAAAAAGCGCGCACGGAAAGCATAAGCTCAAAACAGAACAGATGAACCAAACTTGACAATGAATCTAGAAGGAAAAACTATACTTGTATAGCACATATTATGAGAGGAAAATCTCTCCGATCATTCCCATCCACTATGGCAAATTAGTGAGGACTCAAGTCAAAAAAAAAAAAAGGCATTAAGACTTAGCCATAATTTGCAGGCTAACCGAAAATCAGATGCGCATGAAAGCAAAGGAGGACTCAATTATTAAATAGGTTCAACCAACACTCTAATACTGGGCCAAACCCAACATCATGCACACCAGACATGATACCAATGATGATGTTTCCCAAAGCACTAGGTTAAACACACAGGTGATTGACAAAGCACATGTCAAGTTTAACTTCTTCAAGAAGATAAAAGCAAGACCAGACACGTCTTCAAAGCAGACAATAGCAGTAATTGGCCATCGGTTTAGAAATTTCTCCAGGTAGCTCAGCCGCTTTACTAATATTACCAGCAAATATAATTGGCAAGAGAACTCGTCATAACTTTGAATAGAAAATAAAAATTCAAACAAGAGCACTGCTACCAGCCTCGTGTCGGTCGAGATCTACAAGGAAACTCCAACAGTTAATTTAAAAAAAGGAAAATAGAAAAAAGATACACAGGGCCACAAGTCACAATGCTTGAATTAATGCTCAAGATTTTCGCAAATTAGCCCTAAAAGAAGATTACAGCGGGTGGAGCATATATGCTAAGATTGGATCGGATCTTACAAAACGGAAAATTTATCATTCTTTCGTGCCTATAATCTGCACAAGCAAAGAATAGAACAAAACAACCAATCTCCACAATTTCCAGGGTGACCATAGAGAGCTGCATTCATAAAATGTATTGCCACAACTAAAGGGAATTCTGCACCGGCGCAGGTAAAAAGACGAACATGCAGTACCAATCTCTAGCAAAGTAAAACAATCTAAAGAAAAATGCATTGACAGGATACACATTTCACAGTCATAAAGCTGACCATTCCTAACAGCTTGGTATCTTCTCTAATCTAACCAAAAGCCAACTACATAATCTTTCACTGAAAAAAAGAAAACATTATCTTCATCCGCTGGAAAAACAAAGAATTACATCACTCACTCCTCCCACACTCCATTTTAAACGAGACAAACACCAAACGCCTACACTCGAACTCCCACTAAACCGAGCCAACCCCACAACATCCTCTCCTCACGTCAACACTCCGACCATCCTTTCCCCGGCCAAACGGAACGCGAAACCCGGAGTCACGACCACAGAACTTCAGCCAAACGAAAAACACAGCGCGCACCGTAGCGAAACGCTCGGAGAAACGACAGATTCGCATTCAACACTCAAATTCAAAACCCTCCCGGAAGAACAAGAGCCGTTACCAACAAAAAGCACGCGACTTTCCAGAGTCAGAGGAGGAGGGGGAGAGCTCGCCGGATTCCCCAGAAAGGAACAGCTCAGAATCGCGTGGTCCCGGCACACCGGGGCACGGTATTCCAAAAAGGGAAGGCACCCACGAAAGAGAAGGCAGGAACGGCGCTGCTCAAAACATCAAAGCGGGTTGCTTTTCTCGCCGTCTTCACTCCTCGGAGCAGGCAGGCACAAATTCAAAAAAAAAAATCTCTCTCTCTCTCTCTCTCTCTCTCTACTGGTCGGGTGGTTTTCCGCGGCGGTTTCGAAATCAGAGCTGCTGCTGCTGGTCGGGGGGTGGTTTTCGTTTTATGGACAAGAAAGGGAAGAGAAAAGATGGCAAAGCAGGCCTATAATGGCGGGGGTGACAACAATGCGCGGCGATATTTTCTGTCCCTTAACGTATAAATTCATATGATTCCCGGCCCCACAAATACAAATCCAGTAGATTTGCGTTTTTGGCATTTAATATCTACGATTTATTCGGCATCCTCTTTTTTTTTAATCGTAGCTTGGGATTTAATTTTCTACGAATTCGCATATGGAAGGGATACGAATACCGCGAGCTATGGTGATGCGTGTTTTCTTATGCGGATTTCAACAAGATCCTCCTGATCGTGCCAAAATTATGTATGTTCGCCCGTAAAACGAAATATTCGGGTACAACCCGATTGACTTCATTTTCTTTTGCTTTATGTTATGCGCAATCCCTTTTTTTTTTTACTCTTTAGAAGAATAGTTGTGCAATTACAATCACCAACGGGTGTCTCATTTCATTTATATATATTATTTTCATTTGGATCTCTAAGAAATTACTTTTTCCTTTTTGGTCGAGATTCCTAGGAAATAACTTAATTCATCATATTTTCTCAAGTTTCACCATAAAGTATACAATGCTATGACCTTCATAGATATAATTTTAGCTTAAAAACAAGTGTGAATGAAACATGCTTATAAAAAATGATTGCGCACAGTGAAGTGCGGGGATGTTGTTGGTAATAAAAAGATTCGGCACGGCGAGGGTTTTCTTGGGGCCCATTTTTCGTTACTTTACTCCCTCTCACTTTTATCTTCTTCTTTTTTTAATGTTATATTCTCTTTTTTTTTTCCTCATTTTCAATCACTAAATTTGTCTCTTGGCCTAAAAATAAATATATCTATTTACCTATTCTATGTAGGAGATTTTTAGAAGGTCGTATCACACGTGTCACTTCCTCCTTCCTTTTTCTCCCCTGTAAAATTTCATTACCCCTGAATTTATATCAACTTTCATTTTTTTGCCATTTATTTCTTCTCCTTCTTTTTCTAACTATTTAATTTATCAAATTTCTTTTCTTTTCTTTTCTTTGTCAAGTTATATTGTATAATTCCTATTCTTAAATCAAATGTTTTGCCAATTCACTCAATTATTCCAGAGAGGAACGTGCTCTATGCAAACTCGCCCATAAAATCCCACGTAAGATGTAATTTGCGTGTGCTTCTCAATGGACAACGATAAATATCAGGAAAAATAGACAAAAGGTGCTAAATATATTAAACTTATGCCAATTTAATCATAAACCTTTTAATTATAACAATTGAATCCTAAACATTTTCGCATTTTACTAATTAAGTCTATCCGGCCACTTTTGGCCGAAAATCGTAGACATGGACGTCAAACGTCCTACGTGGTACAACCAACTCTTTAATAATATTTTGATTTATTTATAAATCTTTTTATTTTTTATTTTCTTTACTCTTTCTTTATTTGGCTAAGGGCCGGCAAGGGCAAGGGCATCACGACCCTCATCCAATGCCCTTGTCGTGGCCAGGGAGGGCCGTTACGCCCTCGCTTGCCAAAGTGAGGGCGCGACCCCTCACGTAAATCTAGCAAGGATTGCAATGCCCTCGCTAGATCTAGGCCGGGCGAGGGTTCCGCAGCCCTCGCCAGCCCCGGTCAAGGGCTTTGGAGCCCTTGCCCTGATTCGGCAAAGGTTGACCCATGGCTCTTACCGGTCCTCAGCCAAAAAAAGAAGTAGTAAAGAATAGAAAAGGAAAAAAAATCCTTAAAAATTTAAAAATTTATTGAAATTGTTTACATCGGTACCAACCATATTATAGGACAGCCAACATCTATGTCAGTAATCAATCAAAATTGATCGAATAGATTTAGTTAGTATTAAGTGAAAAAATTAGCATAATTAAAAAGATTTAAGATTAAATTGATATAAATATAATATATTTATGATTTTTTTATGCTTTTCTCATATATGTCAGTGTCAAAATCACAGCATGCGTGCAATTAAGAAGTGGCTCATTAATAAGAACTGCTGCAGTCATGGCCGTCCAGATATAGATATTCGCTTTTATTATAAAGTAAGGTTGATGGAAGTCATTTTCGACAGCCCACTCATGCCATTGACCCTCGCTGTGGCATTCAAGTATCATCAATTCCCTTTCTTAAATTGAACCTGTGCTGCCAATTCCAGGTGTTTGCAGATTCATTAGTTAATCTTAGAATAATCCAGTCGTGGTACTAAGACTGAATACTGCCGAACAGGTGTCGATTCTGTCTTTGAGCTGTCGGTGAACGCGAGGCATCAGTCTAATATACGATGAGGAGACCGGACAAAAGTTTGTCCTAGGAGCTACTCACAATGCTTCGCGACTAAGAGAGGTTTTTACTCGGCCGCATCGAAGTGATCTATTTGAATTCCATTGTGAAGAACAAGAAAGGGATTCATCTGCTCAGGATGCCAAGGAAGCACTGTGCATCACATCGAAGAAAAGGAAAATAATACAAATGATTTATGAATTTTATCTCACTATACAATATGATTCCTGAACTTTTAATTTATTCAATGTGGAATCTAAATTTTAATATAATGTGCAATGTCGTTCATAAATTTTAAATCGTTTGATATGATTCTTAAACTTCTAATACATGTTCAATCTAATCTATGAACTATACGAAAATATTCGATATTGTCCACAAACTTGAATTAATAGAAGAATATCATTGAATATTTTCATATAATTTACGGACTAAATTGAACATATATAAAAAATTTAAAGACCGCATTGAATAAATTAAAAGTTTAAGAATCATATTAAATAAATTAAAAGTTTATAAATCACATTAACAAAATAAAAATTTATAAATTATATTATATATTAGATTAAAATTCGTAAATCTTTTATGTTATTATTTATTGAACAAAAGTGATGATGACATTCTAACTTGTCACGCAAGTACCGTGGCCTCGTCCATGTACTCTCTGTCTCTTTTGGTCTATAGTGTGGACAAAGAAACAATAAGTACATACATAGAGGTCGGCCTTAAGAATTAACTTGCTATGTGACGCGTCATATCATAAATGGACGTTTAAATAAGTGAGTCATCCCGACACTAGAAGTCTATCACATTACTTAGTTATATTAATTTCGTCGAGAGATTCTTTGCTTCTTCTGTCAGCCACGTCCTTCCTTACTTGGACACATGCGATAACTTGGACAATGATAACTTGCCTAGTCTTTCAAATTAAAAAGATAACTTGGACAATGAAAGAACATAATCAATTGGTACTATCAATTTAGCAGGGTTTTCATACGTGCTATGCAAGAGGGTGAGAATATAATTTTTCTTTTCTTTTTACTTTTTTTTTGGCTGAGGGCCGAGAAGGGCTACTTGCCTACCCTCACTAGCACTAGGCGAAGGCATCACAACCCACGTTGTTGTCGGCGAGGGCCATAACGCCCTCGTTGGCCAAAGCGACGGTGCGGCCCCTCGCCGTTGCTGCCCTTGCCCCCGATCCAACGAGGGTCAGCTAGCAGCCCTTGCTAGCCCTCAGCAAAAATTTAAAAAAAAAAGAAAAATTTTTAAAACAAAAAAAATCATCAAAAGTTATTGAAAAGTCATTAAAAAATGTTTGCTTAAGCGCTAATTATCCCATACAGGACAAGTGATGTCTCCATTAGTAATTGGTACGGTGAAATCAATTGATAAAAAATAAAAATGTTAATACAATTAAATGATTTATGATTAAATTAATATAGATGTAATATATTTTAAAAAAAAATTTCCCATGAACGTTCACGTGTCAAAATCACAGGATGCGTCAAATCAACAAGTAGCTCGTTAATAAGAACTGCACCCATGGCTGTCCATAGATAGATATAAGCTTTATTATAAAGTAAAGGTTGATAAAGTCATTTTCCACAGCCCACACGTCATTGATCGTCGCAGTGGCATTTTAGCATCATCAAATCTCTGTCTTAAATTGAATTTGTGTGCTGCATTGCAGCTTCATTAGTTAATTTTAGATCAATCCAGTCGAGGTACTAAAGACTGAAGCCTACCTCACAGATGTCGATTCTGTCTCGGAACCGTCGATGAATACAAAGGCATCGGTCTAATATACGATGAGGAGACCGGACAAAAGTTTTGTCCTAGGAGCGACTCCCAATGCTTCGCAACTAAGAGACCTTACTCGGCCACATCGATGCGATTGATTTGAATTCAAATGTGAAGAACTAGAAAGAGATTCATCTGTTCAAGATGCCAAGGAAACATCGTGTACTGAACAAAAGGAAAATAACATAAATAATTCTTAAACTTTATCCCATTATGCAATTTGATCCATAAATTTTTAATTTATTTAATATGGTTCATGAACTTTAATTCAATATACAATGTTGTTCATAAACTTTTGAACTGTTCAATATAATCCATAAATTTTTTATACATGTTCAATTTAGTCTATAAACTATACAAATATATTTAATGTTATCCTAAAACTTGACTTAATAGAAGAGCAATATTAAATATTTTCATATTGTTTGGGTACTGAATCGAACATATACAAAAAATTCAAGGATCATATTGAACAAAATAAAAGTTCATAGATCACATTGAGCCAAAGTTATTAGACAATTTATGTAATTATCAAGTGTTTATGACATTCTAACTTGTTATGGCTGATTAAGGTAACCTGAAATACAGTGCATCGCGAGTACTGTGGCCTCATCCGCATACTCTCTATCTCTTTCGGTCTATAGTATGAACAGAGAAACAGTAAGCATGTACATAGAGACGGGCCTAAGGAATTAACATGCTATGTGATGTGTTCGATCGTAAACGGACGTTTAAATAAGTGAGCCATCCCAACGCTAGAAGTCCATCGGATTACTTAGTTATCTTAATTTCGTCGAGGGATTCTTTGCTTCTTCTGTCGGCCACGACCTTCCTCACTTGGACACATGCGACCCAAAAAGGAGAAGGTGACAAAGATGGAGGGAGAGATAGGGATGAGAGTGGATAGACCAACGTCGTCTACTTCGCATCATGGACCTCCCTGTCTACCTTATTATATTAAGAAAGACTATCTTAGGAAGATGTTGTATGGATTGGTTCATGTTCTTTTCTATGCAAGAATATTATCTTTGTTGACGAAGTTGGTGGAATCGACCTTTTCGATCGATGGATAGAATGATAACCCTTTTACGCGGTAAGTGTTTGATCGATTGGCATCCATACTAAGTTAAACAATTGCCTGTTTAGTGAATATTACTTCCCAATTTGGTGACAAAAGAATACTTTCTTTATTAACTACAAAAACAACTCGTTTTGTAAATGAAATAAAAAAATTCGGGCGCCATCAAAATTATGTGAAAGCTCGGTTTGTTGGTGCAATACAAGAAGTGACAGGTCTTGTCGGTGTTTTGAACCTTTTGATGTCGTGAACCTCTATGTGAATCGAAAAGTCGAATGAAGCTAATAGGAAAGTTAGAGAAAAGAAAATGATGTACATATACTATGATATACGAAACTTGCCCGGTATTTCAAATTAAAAAGGTAACTAGGACAATGAAAGAACATGATCTATTGGTACTATCAATTTAGCAGGGTTTCATATGTGCTATGCAAGAAGGTGAAAATATAATATATATCAAGAAGAGAGCAATCTATATATATAAAACTCTGGATCAAAACTTTTATAGAACTTGCATAGGCTATAATAGGCATAATTCCCTAAAAACCTCAAATTTTGGATCAAGTCCCAAATTTATCATGAATCTTTTTTTACCTCAGAAAAAACCCCAAAATTTAGGTCTAGTCCCAAATTTGCCCCAAACTTTTTTTTGTCTTAGAAAAACACTAAACTTCAAGTCCAATCCCAAATCTGCCCCCTATTTTTTTTTTTTGTAAAAAAAAATTACCAAAATTCAATTTATTTTAAAAAATATACCCCGATAATCCAGTCCCCACTTGACGTAACACTTACACGTCGATAATAAATCTACATCAAACACAGTAATGGGGTTTTTTTTTAGGCAAAGAAAAGTTCGGAGCAAATTTGGACTGAACCTAAAAATTAGATTTTTTTTAAAATTAAAATTTTTTTTTGGGGTGGATTTGTTATTGTCCCTAAATTTCATATCCTAAAATGGTTTTATTTTGTAGAATTTCAATAATTTTTATTTGATTTGATTTGTTATCGAAGTGGAGATACGACGTCGATATGTACCTATCGCCCTATTATTTTGCTGATATGGATTTGTTATGATGCGGAAGTGCCACGTTAACTTGAGACTGGATCACGGGGCTATATTTTTGAAAATAAATTGAAATTTGCTGATTTTCTTTACATAAAATAAAGTTTGAGGCAGATTTGGGACTGAATGTAAAGTTTAGAGTTTTTTCTAAGATAAAAAAAAAGTTCGTGGCAGATTTAGGACTAAACCTAAAATTTGGAGTTTTTTCTGAGACAAAAAAAATTTGGGACGGATTTGAGATTTGACCTAAAGTTTGGGGCTTTTTAGGGAATTCACCCGGCTATAACATATGCACATACATATCACTGTGTATGAGTGTCTGCCAGGTGAATTCCAGTGTGAAGCGTAAGTGCAGTTGAAAAGAGAGAGAGGGACCCGACCAATCCAATGGGCCTTGAAGTAGTCAGATTTGGTCCAAGCCATCAGGCCTATTAATTTTTCTGGTTTAATTACTAAAGCTCTATTTATTTCGCTAACAATAAATGATTTGAAAAAAATTCTCCCTAAAAATATTGCTTGTATTATTTGAAATAATTAGCCAATGAAAATGTCTTTATTATTTCATCATTGACAACAAATTATATCTAAAACATTTTTGTGGAGGATGAAAACACTGTTGGCTCATTTATTTTTGTAAGCGTTTTAAGCGATCATTTTTGTTTAAAATGTTTTTCAAATTATTTATTTTCTGCGAAATAAACGGAGTCTTAGGCTATGCATATCACTTTCGTAGAGTCGTTCAGGCATCTTTTTCGGGCGATCCCTATCTTGATTCCGGTTAACTTTTCGGAAGGAATCTTATGGAAAATATGAAATTACAAGAAAATAGCGAGAAGAAAGCCATCAGGACACACGTCTCTTGTTATTTCTCAATTTGCAAGAAGTTTGAGCGGACAAAACTTCGAGAGAGTGTGACTCGTCGCTCAAAGCATCTTTTTTGGGTGAATTTTTTTTTTCTTGTTCACTAGGTTTTCCCAATATAGATAGAATGGCCCTAGGTTTGCCATCTTCTTGAAACCAACCTCTCTAATCGAGTGCTTACATCGTGATGAGTCAGAGATGTCCGACCAAGTGCAAGGGGGAGATCATTCGGTCTCTGTAGATTAGCTGTCAAAACAAAAGGAAGCCTAAGCTCGATCCACGAACAGAGTTTCATCAGCGGTCCTTGTACTTCGGAGAAACTCACGTTTCGGTCCCCAAAACCTCCAATTTTTCTTCAGAAATCTCGTGCAAGTAGGTACGGACGAACGGAATCGAAGGCTCAAATGATCCAACGATTCAAATGCAAGGTAAAAGAAGCAGTGCTTGGCCAGGTTCAGCAGTAAGCGCATCCCGACAATGCGCCACTCAGTTTGATTCTTGACGTTCGGTTCAAATTCGCCGGCACATCCCGTCGCGAGAAAAACGAAGGACGTTTCTTTCGGTCGTCATCGGAGCTAGGATGGAGCGAATCGGGACGAACCACGTCCTCGTCAGCAGAATCTCGGAGGACCATTTTGGTCAAGATCTCGCTCCACTAGCGGCGCTCGCCATATCTTCAGTGGGCAGACGACAAAACGCGAGAAAACAACGGCTTTTTCTCCTCCACTCGAAAGCAATAATGCCCCCCCCCGACTCCCCTACGTCGAAGGCATTAGCAATGGGTCGCTTTTCGGAGTAGATTAGGTCGCGTCCCTCTCCCCTCGCTAGGCCACTTGCACCCTCCATAATTGAACAGCTACAAGACTCGGGACGTGAAAGAGATCGCCGTCCGGGGGCGGGTTCGGACCAGTTCGGGCAGGTGTTACTTAGGACCGGCCATCTTGACACCGAGCAATTTGGTTCCGAGTTGGGAGGATCGGATCGGATCGGATCAGATCCGTCTTATTTAGGGCCTCAGAGTTGGCTACGCTATAATTCTACCGTGTTTGATCCAAATGTTCAATACGTATGATTGTGTTACGGATGGTTATCGCAATGTGTGCTTCTTCGATAAGTCAGGCAATGCCTCGATTTGATTACAATAAAGTGATTATAAGTACTCCGCGATATCCGCACCAATGTCACGCAATTCTAACAAGTGGAATTGGCAACGAGGTGGCTAACTTTAGTCACGGTGGTGGAGGTGGGGGGGTTTGGTTGCTCCTAGGTGAAGTGGACAAGGTTGCTGGCAGCAGCAGCGGTGGTTAAGTAGGTTTTCTTTTCCTATTTCAGTGAATGTAGCGGTTGCATAGGCTAGCTAAGGTTTTGGGACTCCACCAAGGTGATATCGACAGGGAGTGGCCCTAAGTTTTTATCTCTTTCCCACCAAGCATATGCAAAAAAATTAAGGAAAGATGCATAAACCCTCTTTAACTTTTGCAAATTACCATTTTGCATTCTGTAATTTTTAGAAATAATCGAGACAACTCTTCATGACTAGGAAAAAAGATCAAATTGCCCCTAAGGAAGAATTGCGAACCTCCAAAATCCCGAAAAAGCGTGACCCGTAAACTCTAGCAGAGGTACGCAAAGAAACCGGAAATTGCCCAGAACCGGACCGGCACGGAATTGGCGATTCTCGTGGGGACCAGTCCGGTTCCTAGTTCCAATTTAGTGGAACCGGTAAGTACTTGTTCAGTTCCTAGTTCTAAGCGTGGAACCGCCCACCTGGACTTGATCGGTATTAAATATAATTTTTTTTAAAATTCTAACAAAAAAAATAAATTTTTTTAAGAAAAATGAAAATCCTAAAATCTCTAATTTGAAACTTAACGCTTATTAACTAAGTGCTTGTCTCGTCTCACTCTTATCTTGTCTGAGTTGTTTCTTAATCCTTCACTCATGGTCTCGACTCTCAAGCTCGACACTCATCGACTCTCGGCTCTCAACTCTCGACTCTCATCAACTCACAGCCGCAACTGCAGCCATTCATTGCCTCTTTCTCGTTCTTGATCACTTCCATTTGCGTGAAACTTTGTGGAACCGGTTCATTTACATCCGATTCTCGTGTGGGTTCACGGAACCAACGGGTGGTTCTTGGTCGCAATTTTTCAAAATTAGTTCTTAATGGGCGGTTCTCGGCTTCATAATGGGAATCGCTCACCCGTACTATGCTCACTCCTAAACTCCAGGAAGACCGCCGCCGCCCTCAACATGGGGGTCATGATTTTCTTCATCGGGCTTATGGTCGAGGGAGAGCGATGGCAACTGGGACGGTGGACGACAACCATGGGGGCGGTTGAGACGACGGCTGCCATTTGGGGGGTCATGGTTTTCTTCGTCGGCCGGTCCAATGGTGGAAGGAGAGAGATGACAAGTTGGACGGTGGACGACAACGATGGGTCGGTTTGAGCCGACGGCAAGGTTGGAATTTTGGAAAGCGCATCAAGAGGGCCCAGAAAAGTAGCATGTGTACCGTGCATTTTGGAGAAGGAAGTAGCGGTCTGATAATGAACTTACGGGGCGATCTTCTCTTGTTCGACGGGAATTGGTACCCAAACAAATGTAAAAAATGGGTGCGTAAAGATGTATTTTGAAGAGTAAAGCATACAAAGTGGTATTGTCTGACCGAAAAAAGAAAGTGGTATTGAGATGATAACTTAAGGATGATATTTCGAATTTTCCCAAGTGATTATCTGCAGAATCAAGCAAATATAAAAGGAGTATAGTCGCACATAGCACGGACTAAAGTAATAACAAAAGCGGGCGCACCTGGTCCAAATTAAGGATGAGTTTGTTTTACGGAAAATTTAAGATTTGAAAAATATATTATCGGAAAATGATTGGTTAAGTATTTTTGTGGGTTATGAAAATATTTTTCATTCATTCGTTTTTATAAACGATACAAGCAATCATTTTTTGGAGAAATGTTTTTCAAAGCTTGAGCTTTTCGCGAAACAAATGCACTTAAAGGCTCCTATTGTTTCGCGAAAAATTAATGTTTGGAAACTATTTTCCTAAAAATCTGATGTCGCTCAAAATGATTAGTTAAAGAAAAAATATTTTCATTGTCGCAATAGTTTATGTTTAAACATTTGTTGCGACAGATGAAATAATTTTTTTTTTTTCGTTTATTCATTTTTGTAAGTGATATAAAAGATCATTTTTGCTTCAATTTTCACGAAACAAACGCACTCTAAGTAAATTTTGTTTGCATTGAAACATAAACTTTAGCTGCACAAGCCCAACGGTGCCAAAGGCAATCGACCGAGCGGCAAGCAGTAGGATTCCCGCAAGACCTCTTGTATGGAGAGGTTACATGGGGTTGCAGACAGAGGGACCGCGAGCGAAGCCACGATAAAGGAGTCATAGTGAGTAGAACCAAGGTCTTGGATCAAGACTAACGGCGGAGGGCACAAGTTGCCACAACATTGAGCTACGATGGTGAAGGGAACCTCCCATTTCAATACTTGTAATTTGACCCATGAAATTTTAAAATCGGTGGGAATGTGTCCCTTTGCCTCGACTCTAGCCAAATTGCTAGTCACATATTCGACCGCGTGACTGCACATTGATCATATATCATCTATACAGGTGAGTAAAAAATAGAAGTTACTATAAAAAATACATTTTGGATCTATATACCAATGTGTACATGGTGTTCTTATTGTTGAGATATATGTGTGAGTTGTGCTAATATATAATAATTGGTCCGTAACTCATTGGTTCAAACTTTTGAGTGAATGTGAATTCGACTCGATATGTTAACGGGCTTAGACTTGAGTTCTTCTCAGGCAAAGCCAAATTCACGCCAGAATTTTAACCGCCTCCTCTCACATGCAATATATTTCGGATGCGCTCAGATTCATAGCAAAACCTGGTCGAAACCAATGTCACGGGACACGATTGTACCGTGCGACGGCCCAATAAGCTCGGTGGGGGCAATCGACGCGTATCTCACCGACCAAAACAGAAGACCGACGATTATCAGAACGTGCACCGATTCTCATCACCCCATCCCATCCCACGACAATTTAATTCCATACCCTCATCGTAATAATATTCTTGATTTAAAAAGAAAAAAAAAAAGGAGGGGGTGAAAAAATCCCGAAATAAAGTGGCCCCCACAGCGTGGTGGGCCACGCCCCGGGAAAAAGCGCGCCAACTGGAGCCAATGGGCGGGACAAGCTGTCAACCGTCGAAAGCCATTTTGACGGCCAACCGTTTTCTCCCTTTACCCCCTCGTATTTAACGGCCGCACCCCTGTCCACCCCACCCAACCCACCGAGCCAGAGCCCAGGCCAGAAGTCAAAAAGAACTTTTTAATTTACGTTATCATCTCCCCTCGAAATTAAACAAATAATATTTCAGCGTGCGAGCGTAATTAACGGGACGGGCGATTTAGAAACTTTATAACTTATTATGAAAGTGTAATTAAATTTTAAAATTTATGTCGAAAGTATAATTGAGTCTAAAAATTATTTTTTTTTGTACCCAATCGGAAGATAGTGAGTTGATTTTTTTTAAAAAAAATGCCCGAATTACGGAAATAAAAGTAAGCAAAAAAAAAAAAAAAAAAGGAAAAGAAGAAAATCTCGAACCTGAAGGAGCAGAGGAGCCACCCGGCTATGGCGAAGCTATAAGACCATCGCGCGGCACTTCTTTCTCTTTCTCTCCTTACTTTCGACCGCCTCGGAAACGCCGCGCGACGAGATGGAGTCGCCATCGGCGGCCTCCATCCCTCCGAGGCTGAGGCTCATGTGCAGCTACGGCGGGCACATCGTCCCCCGCCCGCACGACAAGTCCCTCTGCTACGTCGGCGGCGACACCCGCATCGTCGTCGTCGGCGACCGCCAGCTCGCATCCCTCGCCTCCCTCTCCTCCCACCTCGCCAAGACGCTGCTCGACGGCCGCCCCTTCGTCCTCAAGTACCAGCTCCCCAACGAGGACCTCGACGCCCTCGTCACCGTGTCCACCGACGAGGACCTCGAGAACATGATCGAGGAGTCGGTGAGCTCCTCCCTCAAGCAACCCCGCGTCAGGCTCTTCCTCTTCCCGTCGCCGCCGCCGTCGGCGCCGCCGGAGTCGTCGCGGTCGATCGGCCGCATCCTCGAGGCTTCCGGAACGTCGGAGGACTGGTTCGTGGACGCTTTAAATGGCTCCAGTTCCGTTGGATCGAACAAGGGGTTATCGGATTCTGCCTTGGTTAATTCCTTGTTAGGGCTTGAAGACGGGGGAATTATCCATGGCGAGTCCGGATTGGAGAAGGCTGCGAAGCAACCGCAGGAGGTGCAATCTGTTCCGGATTCGCCGATGCTGGCGACGTCATCGTCTTTCGGTTCCACTTCCACTGCATCGTCGCATTCTGTGGTTAATTCGCCGCCGATTCGGGTTCAATCGGAGTCGGAGGCGGCACGGGATGAGAAGCTGGGGATTGAGGAGCAATTTGCACTTATGGGCGTTGGAATTGGTTTTGGCCATAGACAAGACGATGGTTCTGTAGCAAGTTTAGCAAGTTCAGCGCCTCTGGTGCCTGCAACTTCCCCTGAGTACGTGCACCGGGTTTTCTCCGATGATGAGAGATCGGACCAGGGTGTGCCAGTGAATTCTCAGAAGTTGGGGACACAGCAGCCTCAGCTGCAGTCGCTACCGCAGAATGTGCTTCTAAAGTCGCAGCAAAGTGTTGGACTCAATTCGCCTTCGTCCGATTCGCTATCTAGGTACTGAGAAAATCGCTTAATGTATTGCTTCTCAGTTTGTTATTGCTGCGTTTCGCTAACATCTCTGCATGCTTGCTAGTTGCTACTGGAATTTGGAGAAAAATGATCAATCAATTACTAGGATTGTGGATTGAAAGCTAGACTAGAAGTCCAGTGAATTTGAATCGTTTGCTGTACTGGAAATATAAAAGAATCTGCATGTGGGAGAAATAGAAGCAGTAAAATTGGATTATTGCATTTCTTTTGAGAATTTGCTGTAGCGTAGAGCCTTGTCTTGTAGAATCATATTTAAATGGCTGCACTTTAGTTTGTTTCTTGAATTTATGCTTGCTTTATTCTTTCTTGGATTAACTTTGCAGTGAGAGTATTTGGACAAACACGATGTTTCTCCCAAATCCCGTAAACTATCAAGAGTTGATTGCACAGATCCCTCCTGCATCCAAAAGGATCCCTTCTAATCAGGATGATCAAAAGGTTAACACATCCGATCTGATCAGTCAGGTTCATTTACAACAACAAATTCCTGATGCCAATCACTTGTTTCCCTCTCAATCTGATCAACGGCAGCCTGAACACCATCAACCACTACCACAGCAGCAATTTGTACAAGCTACTTCACATTTTATTCCCCTTCAACCCACTGGACCACCTCAATTGACGGCCTATTACTCTCAATATCCTCCTTCACATCAAAATCCCCAATATTATCACCCTCAGCACAATCAGCAGTTTCCGGTGTACTATGTCAGAGCAGGACATGATTTGGCTTTGCAACAACCTAATATAAGTGAAGCCTCTGCTTCTGCAGCTGTACCTTCTAGCCAACCTCAAATGCCTCCTAACGTTGGAAGAGATTCTTCCGTTGCTAAACCTCAGCAACAGTATGCTGGTTACTCTCAAGTTCAACATCAATCTCGGTCGTTTGTGGCTCCTACCACTTATGGTGCTGAATACGCTGATCCCACCCAGGCATGGAAATACGGTGGCCAACCCATGGTACCGATGTTGTATTCTCATTATCAACCAACTGTGGCGTCCAATAATTTGTTGTTTTCAGAAGGTTCGACTCAGCTCTCTGGTGACAAGATCAGGCAGCAGATGCAAGTGTCAAAGCCATTCTAGTCCACTTGCCTTGGTGGAATGGGTTTGTGGTGTATTCTTAAATGATCTGCTCTACTCTCTGCCCCTTGGTCGTCTTTTATATATTTTTGATATTGGTAATAAGGAGATGTCTTCTGTGTCCTTTATATGTCGTATAGCCTGATATCATCACAAGTAATGAAGTTCGTCGAAGAGTATATTGTGCAAACTGCAAAACTTGAGTTGTACTAAGTGGGGTTTACAGTTTATTTGTATAGTCAATGCATCTGTACAGTATGTTTCAATCTGTGTGTGCATGTTGTCTCTCTCAATTATATAGAGTCTAAATGTTTGAAAATTATAATGGTTTGTGTGGAACTCCTTTGAATTGAGATAGCTTAGCATTAAAGTACCATGACATTATAACCATGATTCGATAATTTTCATCTCTTATTACACAATACATATACATCATCCCCATGATCTTGGTGTTTTCACATTTGCCTCTTTTAGCTGGAAAGTTGTCTCCATCTGCTCCTCCCTCTTAATCTAAGATGTAATTCACTCTTTAGTCTTGGCTGGAGATAGATATAACTGTCTGTTGACATCAACTGTGCCCAAGGACAATGAAGGTTGGAACAGGAGCCAAGCCTTAGGACATAACTTCACTTGGTTGCGGACAGTAAGAGAGAAAGATGGAAGAAATTTGTTTTGTTGACCTGAGCAGGCCATGTCGGTACACTGTCCTTTCAATGTTTTTTAAGAACTAATAATCGATTCTGAGTGCATCTTGCCGATTATCAATTGGTGTTCATTTTCTATGTATAGTGCAGCACTAAGTTAATTTCCACGTGTCTTTTTTCTGGGTAGAAGTCACCATTTCCATGATCAAATAAGCAGTGATTGATTATCTTCTGCCAGGAAGTAGCATGTTCTCTTTTTCACAAACTGGGTATCGTCATTTCTTTCCTGTCAAAGGCTTGTGGTTTGTGAGCCCTGCCTTCATGTGCCCTTTGTCATACAATGAGCAATATATGCTCGTCATTGTCGACATTATCCATTCCTAGCTTTGATTGCACTTTATTGTGGCCAGATAGTTGCGATTGTGCTGAAAGGAAATAATGCAACTATTTAAAAGCCTTAATTTATTTCACTGAAATGTTATCATTACTTATAGATTGACGACTCAGTTTTGGTTACATTTACTCTGATTTCTCCATTCAAAACGATGCCGTAATATATAGCAGTCTCTTCCATACACAAAACAACTTTTATGCTGACTGTAATTTTAATGCAAAGTTAGAAATAACAAGCTTCTTCTTGAACAAATCACAGTTGTTTGATTGTTAGTTGGTGTGCGTGGAGAGACATCTGTCTACGCATATAGATTTTGGTATGCTAAGGTTTCCACTCTGATTAGCTCTTGTCATGTAATCGTAGAATAATGTTTGTTAGTCAGTGCATGACACTGCGTAAGAAATAATATATACTTCTCTTCTGATTCTCAAGTGACCTAGTGGCCTCTCTTGCATTGGACTGATAATTCTCATGTTCTATGCGAGATTACTGTTGGATTTATTAGATTGCCATTGGATTTCTGGGTGGTTTAGAAATTTCAGATGGTTAATCTAATATCGCTTCATGCTATCATCACTGCGTTGGTCTGAGCAATTAACTTTTATCATCTTCTCTGAGCAAAATGAGAAGTTATTTTGTATCTTTGAATGATCAGATCGAAGTTTCAATGAGTGCTGATGGTATGTTTAACACAGCGCCATATTCTTTGAGGAGCTAAGGTTGATTGGATCATATAAATGACAGATTCTGGATCTACAGTTCATTGGATCCGTGGCATCTGCCGGATCAATGGCAGATTTAACACATCTACATTCAAAAGTTATTTTGCCTCAGGAGTTTCTAATTTTCGGTAGCATAAACAGCGGACCAAGTGTATGGAGCCACAGGTGACTATTTACAGGATAAAGTCCGAGGGATTCATGGTATGGCCATGAACTTGGACTGTCGGAGCCGAAATCCTGTACTGGTTTAAATCAAGTCGAGTGAAGTTATGAACTTGAGCTGGAATTGGTTTTGTGAATTTGGGTGGAGTGTTAGAGCAGAGGCGTGAAAATCTTTTATCATATTGAGTTTTGGACCTTTTGGAATGGGCCGGCAGAAATGGGACCGGGTTTTGTTGTCTCCGAGCAATGACTTTAAACAGTGAAATCAGGTGAGCATGCCCTTGACAGAATGATAACGTCAGTCTTAACTCGCGGGAGAACTCAGAAAACCTGTGAATTGTCTCCACAATGCTTATAATACGATTGGCAGAATCACTCCGAACATGCTATTGCTGTCGCTCGTCGGTGGATTCGTTGAGCTCTTCCGTTTGGCCAGAACAGAAGTTTCAATGTTTACAACATGATTTTTCCGGGCTCAAGCCAGAGCAATCTGCCAAAGCGCATGTGAAAAACCCAACATCAGATTCAGGGGTTCACTATTCATTTGTATGCTAGTAGTTCATTACGTGATCATTTCAGCTGTTTGCTTGAAATTTCTCTCTTAGCATAGATCACAGAACCTAGAGATTCGAGCCATATATTAGGACTCATAGTTAGGATTAAGAGAGGAAAAAAAAGAACGAACGAACGAACAATATATTTCTGTGCACTTCCCGTGTTTCATTAACACGGAAAAAAGTGCAAGAGACTAGAATAATTCGATTTGGTTTGTTCGTTCCGGACATTCGATGGGTATTATCCTCCGATAAGAGAATGCGGTGGAAAACACCTACTTGGATGCGACTTATTATGTCAATTAATTCGAATCCCTCTATCCTGAAGAGCCAATTTATATTTCCTCACTAGCAATTACGTTTCAACCTGAAAAGAACTGAGTGGTTGTCCCGATAAGAGGTTGCAGCATCCGAACGGACTTTTACTCAGAATCGCTTTGGCCATGCCTTGTTTTTTCTTGGCCTTTTCTTCCTCTCTCTTGTTCATTTGGCACGTAACTGACGAGTGGCAGGAGAGGACAAGACACCATTCAATGATATGTCATGGCTCAACTTTTTCTTGTCTTCCATGTGTCCCAAAACTCCATTCTATAGTTTCTGCATCATTTGAGGCCGAGTTACTCCCAGACGCAGTACCGGACAATATAAATAGGATTCCATACTGATGCCCTGTAACGTGAGCAGTTTTTGTGGGTGTACAAATCATGGATCGAAATGCACCTGCTGGTTTTGTTTTCAAGCCCTCAATTTCTCACCCGATGTACTGTCAAGACAAGAAGGGTAGCCAAATGATCGATCTGGGTCTTAGCCTGAGAACTCTGCAGTCTGATTCGCGCGATGATCCATCTGGCGAGTGTACGTTTCAGCTTGTTACTCGCTTCTGTAGTTTTATGCTTTTCTCAGATCATCAGTTTTCTCATAATCTAATCCAGAAATTTTGGTGTCATAGTAACGCGTTGCGCCATTTAGGCTTCTAGCCCACATAGGAAGAAGCTGTTCCGGGACTTTAGTGATGTTAGCATCGAAGATGAGAAAAGGAGAAGATAGCAAAGAAGATTTACTTACAAAATTAATGCAATGTAATCATCAGAAGCTGCATCATGTATAGGCTAATCTATAACTGAGGAAATTAATTCTGAGATGGTGGTACTCGCTACCGTTTTTCCTTGTGTTAAGTGGTAGGATATAATCAAAAGTGAACTTGATTACGATTCGTTGATTTAGTTCACTTTCTGGTACTTTATCTTAAGCAAAAGAAAATTGGCATGAGTCTCCAACTCCGGGAGATCCTAGCAGATTCAAACTTAGAATCTCCAAATTATCAAACAGGGCCTAGAAGTCGGCCTGGATTGAGCTGACGCATCGTCCCGAACCCATTTTCAAGTGCTTGTGGTCATATATAGTGACCTTTTCAAAACTAATTCGAGTTCAGGCATTCTGGCTTTGTATTGCTCTCGTTTTGCTTTCAGTGAGTGAGAAGAGAAATGATAAACCAAATTCTTTCTGCTCAGCAGCAATGACCATGCATGCGTTTTTAATTTTTTTATCTATTGATAGTGCGAGGCCTTAAGGGGTGCGGCGAGCTAATTGATTGGCAGCAACTGAACCACTTGCAATACTCAAACTCAAACAACCCATGCTCGAAAATTCTCCAGGACGACTACTACGATGAGGAGGCAGAGGGGGTTCAGAGTGAAGAGCGATCGAAGTATGTTAAAGTCACCATGGATGGAGTAGTCGTCGGAAGAAAGCTGTGCATGCTTGATCACAGCAGTTACTGCAGTGTGGCACTTCAATTGGAAGACATGTTTGGTCGGCCACAATGAAACTTTCTAGGAGCTTCCCAAATTTTTGTTGCTTCGGCACGATCTCATCGAATAATTAGAGTATGTAATCTTCTGTTTCAGGTGGACAATGCGCATACGGGTTGAGATTGTCTGAACCTGAGTCCGAGTACACCTTGCACTATAAGGATAGGGAAGAGAATTGGAGGATTGCGGGCGATGTTCCATGGATGTGAGCCATCTTGTCTTGTGTGCTGATACACAATTCTCAATTCCTACTCTGTCGTAATTCTCCAGTTGTTGGAAATTGCTGGAAATATGTATCGAATGTTTTAACATCTTTGTCGATTGATGTAACAGGGAGTTCATTGGACGAGTTAAGCGCATGCGGATCGTGAGAAAGAGCGAAGCATTTCTTCCAATGATGCTGGAAAGGCATCAGCCAATGAACAACCAACTAAACTGGGGTTTCGAGAGCAAAGATTCGACTGAGCTGTAGAATGAAGTTTATGTTCCTTAAAACCGAAGGTGTATCAAGTAGACCTTTCAGATTACTGTTTAATGTCTTATAAAGTTTTGTTGACTTTACCTGTTAGAATTTCTTCCCAAAGAATAGTATGTTAAGTTGAAAAAACCAAGAAAAGATCAAAGGCGACAAATGCTATTAGGCAAAATTTAAATGAGGTCTCTGTACTGTTATCTCTGATTAACTTTGATCTCACTTTATTTAATGACATTTTTGGTTTCTACATTAATCTCTGGGTACGAAAATGAGATGAATTTTCGGATTTATGTTCAAATGTAAGTGCCAAAAATCAACTTGTGATGTCAAGATTATGTTGAAGTCTCATTCATGCTTCTGAACAGGTGCAATCTCTTGGAATATTTACCCACACAACAAACCTGGGCCTTGAAAACCTTTTATTGTCAACTTCAAAATATATTATGAGGTTTTCAACAATTTCTCCCTTTTTTATGGTGACAAAACTGTCCATGCCAATGAATAAATTTAAAAAAAATTGTGAGTAAGACAAATCAAGTAGCAAATGTATATGAGTTTGCATCGAGGTACAGAGAATAATAAATGTATAAGAAAGCCATATAATCTGAATTAATGACTGTGATTGTGATTCTGTGCCTTTTGTGCTGCAAATCATCCATAATATTCTGTCAAGATATTCTGCCACCAAGCATAATATTCAAAATATCCTATCAATGCATGCTTTCTCCCCCTTTTTGTCAGCATCATAAAGACAAATATTTTGATAAGATCACCGCTTTAGTAGCATGTAGCCTCGGCAAGTTGCACCCATCAATGGCTTGCTGGTTATTTTCCATGGATCTCCTCTCTCGTGAAGCAAGTACAGGAGACAACTCATTGGACTTGATTAATAGGCGGGACCGAAAGGGCCAGGCCTATTAGTTGGCAAAAGGTCCAGTCCAAATTATCAAGGGGTGTGTTTGATTCGGCTTATGGGGAAACCTTTTGGGAAAATACAAAAGACTACGGGCTAAAGGGGTCTTTCAAAATGTAAGTAGTATTTAACAAATTGCGATTTAAAAGTGCATTGGGAAACATCTTTGGCTTAAATGGTATTTGGAAAAATCACACTCTGTAAATAACTTCTTTTTTTAAATTTTTTTTCTAAAAACCTCAATACTGTTGAATGGCTCAATGGCCCGAGTCCTTTGCCGGCGACGTCACATGTGGTGAGGGCATCAGAGGAAATCGAAGCAACCTCCAAGCCTAGAAAATAGCCGAGCTGCATGAGATCTCTCATTTCAAACCGATGACTGAGATATTCCTGGAGCTTTGTAATGCTAGAATGATCATCATTAATAGTAACCATGTCTCCACATTTTATAGTAGTATAATATACCCATGAGATGTTCGTTGAACAAAGATAGTATTGTCATAGGGATTGGATTTAAAGCCAAAGCATTCCATGGTGCAACTGAACTTAGAGGACCATGCATGATGAGATTGCTTTAGTCCATATAGTGCTCGACGTAATTGACGCAATTTATTAGAAGTATGAGTGTATCTATGAGGAGATTCCATATATTTTTCCTCAGTAAGATTGCTATTGAGGAAGGCATTTGTAACATCAATATGGAAAAAATGTTATCGCTTAATAACGGCAACAACAAGAGGACTTCAAACGGAAGTAAGACATGTAATTAGAGCAAAGGTCATGTCATAGTCAATGTCATACTCCTGAGTAAAGCCTTTTGCTACCAATTGAGCTTCGTAATCTTCCATTGTACATTTGCATAGTTTTGATTTTAAACACCCATTTACAACCTAAAGCAGGCTTTTCAGAAGGCAAATCAATCAAATTCCAAGTATGAGATTTGTAAAATGCTTGCAACTCATCGGTCATTGCTTGTTGCTAAAAAGGGTCGGTCTGTGAAAAGAAGCAATAGTAGAATAACAATGAAAATAACAATGCCAAATAGAAGATTGACTTACACAAGTGGAACGACAAATAGGAGAAGAGGGAATGACCAAGGTGGAGAATTCATGAATGACGCAGACATGTCAGGAGTTGCCGAAATGGGATCACTAGAGGTACTTGCATCAATATTAGGAGAAGACAACTCCGAAGATGAAGATAATGTGTCATCTTTTGGAAATAGATTCACTAAAGGATTGGTAAAGAATTGAACAACAGAAGAGGAGTCGAAAGGAAAAAGCGGTGAGACCATCTTGTATTCTTAGAAAGTAACATGACGAGATACCCGAAGACGATAAGAGACAGGATCTCAACATTTATACCATTTGTGCTCACCATACCCAAGGAAACAACATGGACGAGCACGGGGCTGTAACGTTGTGCGGTCATTTGGAAGAATATGAACAAAACAAGCATTGCCAAAGTCTCGAAGAAGACGTCGCGATGCAAGCGCTTATAAAAGCATATATGCCCCATCGTCGATTGTCAAGTGATGTGGAATAATATTTCAACATTCTCTCTCACAATCAAGCCGAATTAGGAGAGGCACGTGAAATTTGACCACGGCATGTGGAATTTGATTTGTGGGAGTGGACAACATATGCGAAAGGGCTAGCACTGACTTTGATACCAATATAAGAATAAAGCGGAAAAGAGAATTGTGATAGCATTTTTTATAATTATGTGTATATACTAATTTTGGCTATAAATTGCTGACGTGGATGCTAACCATTCTATGTGGCATGGTCGACGAACCGTTGTCACTGACATGGAAATTTTTTTCATTTTTCAAAAATTTTCTTGAATTTTTAAAAAAAAATTCTGATTTTTTCTTATAAATTTTATGATTTCTCCTTTTCCTGTTTCTTTTCATTTTTTTTTTCTCTAGGATGGTTGATGACCTCGCGAGCATAGACTAGGGCCCATACGCCCTCATCAACAACAGGCAAAGGTAAGGGCTATCCAAGATTTGGCAAGGGTCGCGAGCTCTCTTTGGCCATTGGGCGAAGGCCGCCATGGTCTTGCCTAGATGCAACATTTGTCCATGTCATAGTGCGTGATGCCTTATAAGGCTGTGCAATGGTCTAGTTCTACCTTGAAATCGAATGAACCTACAATAGAAACATGTTTGGATCAACTAGTATTGTGCAAATGAATTGCAGGTTCTAAGCACCGGACCTACCCACTCACTTGAAAACTGGTTAGAACATGTTTTATGAAATTGGAAGAAGATGATTTATCTTTCTTAAATGACCTAAACTACATTATTGCTTTATATTTCTATTTTTCTATTGATATTTTACTTTGAAACTTTTTGTTACTCATACTATTTGGTTGTAACTACTATTTATCTTGGTTTTGTAAGAAAATGAAGCAAAAAAAAATAAAAATAAAAACTGGTTCTCGTACCAAACAAATCGAGTAAGTTCTAGGATAAATAGAGTGGGTTTTAAGTTTTAAAAACTGAAAATCGGGACTAACATGTCGAACTTGATATGTACATGTCACTCTTGATCTCCACATATCGCCACGCGGATTGCAAACGACTTGATAGGATGTACATGCTAAATTGCTACCGAATGTTCGACAGGTTTGTCGTATTCATACGCGTTAATTGCGATGGTTACGTTTGGTCGCTTTCCAAGCCAGCAAGTCTCCCGAAGAGGAAGCACGTTGGGCAATTGACACGAGTCGTGGATGCATAGCCACGTGTGTTGATCCTCACTCAACAAGTACGCCCCCACAGACGCAACGCACCAGATCTATCCAAACACTACCAACGCACCACCGATTTCCCCGATAAGGTATCGTGGACGCGTAGTGAAGAGGACTGAAGACTGCCAAAAACTGATGCAGCTCTGACTTCATCAGTATCGGTAAACATCTTCGACATTGGAAAACAAAGAAAGAAATCACATGTAATTAAAAAAATCTTATATTAGCCATGAATTCTTTGCAGGACTATGTCGTAGCGTATGAATCGCGTATTCTTTTCTGTATCTATACCTTTTTGACTTAAATTTCTGCGGCCAGAGGACAGGACACTCGCTGAAACGGTACAGTGAAGGATACGCAAGACAGCTCCACGCAAGCAGGCCTTCTTCTCCTTTTGTTGCTCTTCATGTTATTGTTTCCAGAGGCAAATTGCAAACTGCATGTTTTCCACTTCCTCGTAACATTTCGACGCGCGCTCGTTTGTTCTTAGGCAACTTAAGCTCCTACAAAGTGACGCCATGAGTCGATTAAACAGGTCACAAGTTAGTCAATGAGAACCACTGTGACATAGGAAATTGATGGACTTTACCATATGCCCCCGAGACATCCAATTGTAAAGCCGACCGCTCCCAAGTAACATTGATTTGAACACGATCCAATCACAATGATTAAAGTTTATGAGATTCACAGATAGCATACGTTACGCTCGTGATTGACTAAGTTTCTGATGGAACAAGTCTACACAAATATTGTCTTCTCTTTCACCCTTCTATTATTCCGTAAGTTTTGTGTTTGTTTGTGCCTTGATGGGTCATGCAACATTTATTATTTATTTGTTTTAAGGAGTCTAGTGATTAATTGAGGTATTTTAACATATCTTAAACACCAAACTCATCATGAGTTTGATATAAATTTTCGAGTATATCGTTATACACACAAGTTACAAGTATCGAATTAGAAAAAATGAAAGCACAAGTCATAAAGAGAAAAGCTACATGAATCGTATGCAACCATATCCATTGATAAATAACTAAACTTCTGGGTCTAAATGTGACCCACGTACTCGGTTCATGTGTATTTGGAATTAATAAAGTGTTTCCTCTATACTCTTGCTGCTCTTTAATGACAAGCTTTAACCCTATTTTTGACTTCGCTTCTGCTTTCGAAGCGTGTTGAAAATTTACTCAAGCTACCTTAACTTTTTGAAAGTAGAGACAAATGCATTATTTTATAACACTACAAAACAGATGATTAGATTGAGTTTATACATCGAAAGAATAAGTTCATGTCCAAATCACAACCTTTACTTAGAGTTATAAATCTTGAGAGCCATGACCACCGTTTCTATGTGCAAAGCCCTATGATACACGTGAATGAGACGGTCTGTGTGCATCGTTATAGAATAGTTGTACCATAAAATTCCAATATCCTTTGCTAATTACAGATATAAATATGTTACACGTATCACACATGTATACATGTATGTGTCCCTAAGCTAGGATTCGAAAGGCTGAAGGCAGATCGACTGTTCTGGTCACTTCCTTTTTCTTCATTTTCATACCCTCAGAAGATGTGGGTGTTGCACCTTATCCATGGAAGACCATGAGCCAGATTGGAACTTTGCCTCGTGGACGCGAGCCACCGCCTCCACTACCACCTCTCCACTAGGGAAGAGGGTGTTCTCAGGAGCTCCTCCACAAGCACCACCGAGAATGTCGCCACTCGTCCCGACGCTGGTGTTCTCGAGCACCATTATTGGCTCCAGACAGCTTCCCCAACCACTTTCAGAATCGGCGGAGCCGATCAAGGAGATGGCTTTCGTGACATTTTTAATGCCTTGCAAAACTGTCAACTTATTGACACAGCAAGAGGGGAAGCTGAGGATCTACCAGAACATGCTGTACCACTTTCTGGGGACATCTTATGCAACCCAAACCAAGCTGAAGCAAGTGGAAGTGGAAGCAAAAGAAAGAGCAAAATCGAAATGGATGATCAGCGACAATGCAAAAGCGCCGGACACAGTGGCGAGCGGGTTTGAATTCAAAATATCGTGTTGCTGCTGAAAAATTAGGAACACACCAATCAAGGTCCCATCTTTGTTGCTGCCGCTAAACTAAGTTACTTTATATGTTGTGATTGTAGGACGCTGATCATGGGATGCGCGAAAAATTGGAGGATCAAAGGAAGGCTAGGGTTAAAAGGACGCGTTCTGCGGAACAGCACGACATGCCTGAGAGGGTTAGAGTATGAGCTTGTTACGAGGGTTCTCTTTTCTCGAATTTACATTTGCTTTATTTGAAGCTCCTTTTCTATTGGAGTTTACGTTGTGATCAAACAAAAAAACACACGTAGAAACGGAGGGGCCGAATCAATGACAAGATCAAGACGCTTCAGCAACTCATACCCAACTGCAGCAAGGTAATCATCCAAAAGCAATATTTACCATTTTTCTCTCTTCTATGAAATCACGTGCACGTTCAGCCGCCCGCTCTCGTTTCGACGACGCGAACATTGACCGTCTTCCCTCATCATGTGGTGAGGAAGAATTGGCTGATCATGCGGCGGAAAGTCATTGACGAATGTCATGGCTGTGCACTTCGTACGAGGCACATTGTCTAATTAATTGGTGGTGAGTTATGTAAACGAGAGGTCTAAACAATTTAACTGTACAGTCTAGCTGGGGAAGCTTTACTTGAGAGGATTACTCTACCCGGGGATTGTCTTGATGTTTTTTCTCTCAAGTAATTGTACTTCAGAAAAAGAAAATCACTAGATCTTGATGCTGCATGAGCTAGGGTTGATTGCTCATTAAACATTCAGCCATTTGATGCGTGTTTTTCTTTTTCGGCTTTGCTCCAGTCCGACAGAGCTTCAGTGCTAGACAATGCCGTTAAAAACCTCAAAAGATTGAAGCTCCAAGTTGAAGTAAGTGTTTCTCTCTCGCGCACATCTTTGCTCGAAAGTTATCTACCGATTATTATGATGCTATAAGGATTTTATAGCTAATACATGGACGTACCCGATTAGATTGCAAAATGACATGAATAGTTATCGTTGAAAGTATTTAGTTATTTAACCGTTCTTTGATCTTGCCGTTTATATTTGGCAATAAGTTGAGTGATCATATAATTCTATAGGTATATGATTTACGCATGTCTTATTGGTGAGAGCTAGGTTCCCATTCTTTCATAATTGCTTCAACTTATCATAAGAAGTGTATCCTACTTCCCTTTCTCATGGGTGTATGATTAGTCTACAATTAATCATAATAGACTCAGAATGGGATTCTTCTGCCTCTTCTTTTATTCTATTTTGATGCATCACATCTCCAATTTTGTGTCAGATGTCAGTCATGGGAGCCGCGGGAGGAGCTTTGACCCTCAATCCATACATTTCACCGGTAATATCGGCGACCGGGATTGATAACATGAATCAAGGTTTGTTCTTGCAAATTCCCAGGCCAATCGTGGTCATGGGACCGTGGTATGGCTTCAACGATACCATGACCGGACTTCCAGTCATTCCCTAGCTTCCAGCACTCAACCGACGGTTCCGACTTCTCCTTTGCCGGGCCAAGCTGTGTCGTTCCCATCTTTCGATGCGAGACCCCAATGGTTGTCACCGGCAGCTTCGAGCCCCGTTAGCACCAGTTTCTTTTCTCGATTCAACTATTCGACACCGGATGAAGGGGCATCTAGTCACTGGAACTCGAAACCAACGACGTCAACCACTAACCGCCAAGCATCGCCCATGCTGAGCCAGGTTATATTCTATATCACATCAAGTCTCTTCACTCGGCTCTTTATTTGCCTCTTGATAGGCTTCGACATTAAAAAAAGGGGACATAAATGAATAGAACCACATAGTGAATAGGGGTATAGATCACTGATTTGACAAGGAGATGTTAGTACTTTAATTGTGAAAGTTTGTAAGAGCCAAATTCATATGTTATCACTGATTTAGGGCTGGATGGGTTGTTAGTGGAAGTGATATAACGCGCATCTTCAATGATTTCTAGCTGAAATTAACGATAGTAAGAGTTTTTACATATTAATTATCGCGACAAATTCCTTAAATTTTAAGAAAAGGTGGTACTGAACTTGAGTTTGCCATCTTTGGTCGGCCCTCGGGGTCCTTGATATCATTTATCCATTAGGACTCGAGATAGTTAGACATGATATTCCATCGCAATTAGATTGCGAATTAAACAATGTTTAAAATATGCAAGACGTGCAGTAATAGTAACTGCATTGAATCACAGATAGAGATAGAGACAGAGATACGAATACAGAAACATAAGTACATACTGACGGATGGATGTTAATCCATATTTCTTGCAGGCGCACGATGTTGGTGATTCGACTCCTCGTACGCTGGACCATAATGCCTTCTTTGCCGAGAGACAACGTTGATGAGGCTGAAGAAAAATCGGGAAAATTGTCTAAAAAGTTTTAAACCTATTGCACTTTTGCCAATTTAATTCTAAACCTTTTAAGTTTGCTAATTCAATTCTAAACCTTTTCACTTCTCTCCAATTGAGTCAATTTGGCCAATTTTGGCCTGCTGGCGCTAATGTGGCTGCCGGCCGACGCCGGATGTTCGGTTAACGCTGAGATAGTAATTTTTTAATTTTTTTGAATTTTTTAATATATTTTTCGTTTCTTTATTTTTTTCTGCCCTTCTAGGGCAGAAAAAAATAAGAAAAGAAAAAAATTAAAAAAATTCGAAAAAATATTAAAAAATTGTCACATCAGCGTTGGCCAGACATCTTGCGCTGGCTAGCCAAAATTAGCTGGATAGGCTCAATTGGTAAGAAGTGAAAATGTTTATGATTAAATTGGTAAACTTAAAAAGTTTATGATTGAATTGGCAAAAATGTAATAGATTTAGGATTTTTTGGATAATTTTCTTAAGAAAAATTGGGTTAAGTAGGATATGTTCTCTTTCTCTCTCTTCGATTAATTTTCCCATTTTCCATATTAGATTGCTTCTTCTTTTTTCCTGCTTTGGCTTGCAGGGTAGGTGGTTTTGAGATTTAACTTTGATTTGTCCGCCATGCAGGTTCTGGAAAGTATAGTGGCTCGGCGATGATGATGTCTGCATCTGAAAGAGAAATTTGTTAACAAGTGAATGGTTTCCAAGATTGGGGGAAACAAAGAGCTGAGTTTGATCCTGCTCGTGCCCCCTGTTTTGTTCTTCCTCGTGCCATTTTCCAAATTCACTAACAGTACAAATATATATATATATATATATATATATATATATATATATATATATATATATGTGTGTGTGTGTGTGTGTGTGTGTGTGTGTGTGTGTGTCATGATATGTTTGTTTCGCAAAACAAGGAATAATAACAAAATTGGATATCCATTTCTACGTTTGGTTCAGCTTTTTTAAGGAGTTTTAGGCTTCTAAAGCCTGTTGGGAAAAGCTTAGTGTGTTGGACAACCTCCGAGGAAATGCTAGATTTGGCAAAATTGAAAGCCCAAGGCAAGTGGGGATTTGCCTTGGGCTTTTAGTATTTTCGGAATGCTACGTGGGGTATAATGACTTTTTTTTTTCCATTCAATTTTGCCCTCATTAATAATTATGCGTTCCACTCTTACCCTTAAAAAACATTGTTCATTCTTCAACCCATCATCTCTATGCTCGCTAATTGCTGAGTAGTTGAGGTCAAGATCTCGTAGGTCTATGGTTGACACCGAAGTGGCGTAGGTCGAGCTCTAAAAAATCCTAAACCTATTTGCCAATTGAGTTAATTCGGTCAATTTTGGCCGAAATTCATTGATGTGAGCACTAGTCTTCCGAAGTGGACACCGGGCGTCATAATATGGTTGGCGCCGACATGGATAATTTTTAGTAATATGTTAATATTTCTTTTTGATTTTTAAATATTTTTTTCCTTTTTTTCCTTTCTTCTTCCTCCTTTTGTCGGTGATCAACCACTAGCCACAAGCAAGGCCTAGTGATGGTCGGCCTCACCCAGGCCAGGGTGGCCTCGTTGGGCTTCGCCTTTGCCTAGGCAATGCTTGGTGAGGCCGCCTTGGCTTAGGCGAGAGCTGACCTTGCCAATCTGATGAGGGGAGCCCTCACCGGGGATTGACCTCACCCGGCGGGGCCTTGCTTATGGCGGGTGACGGCAACCCTTGCCTAGGTGAGGCTAGCCCGCCCGAGCATGGCCGGTGGTCGGTCTTTGGCAAAAGGAAGAAGAAAGGAAAGAAAAAGAGAAAAAAATAAAAAAGTCAAAAAATTATTAAAATATTATCAATGTCAATGTTGGTTGTGCCATATAGGACGATTGGCGTCCACACTAGTGAATTCAGGCCAAAATTGACATAATAGACTTAATTGGCAAAATTGAAAGGTTTAGAACTGAATTAGAAAAAAGTGCAATAAGTTTAAAGTTTTTTGGACAATTTTCCTGCTATCTTGATATTGAAGGAATAGGAAATAAATATTTTATCAAGGAATAGACCAGGGATGGATAGTGTATTTTGTGCGCTGGCATTTTAGTCGAAAAGCCATATTCTCTCGTTTTTTTTTTACTTTGATTGACGAGGACGATGATGACTTTAGGTTAATTATATACTTCGACCCAAAAGCAAGTTAATTATATACTGGAAATCTTACTAAAAACAAAGTGAATGACCCCATCCTCATTCATTTCACCAGTAATTACGTTTCGTATCATTTAGGGGATAGCATATTGCATTACTATGTCGTAGAAATTTACAGTTTTGTCTCAAAAAATGCAAATTTTTCTCATGCTGGTAAATTTCAATAAGTGTAAAAAAATCATTGGCAATTTTGTTTCTTTTTCAAATTACAAATTTTTATACTAGCTTGCTAATTTTTATTTGCATAGACCAATGATATTTCTAACTTTTTATATGAAATGATAAAAACAATAACTTTTATGAAAATTGTCGGTTTGGTATTGAGATAATAACACAAATGATCCATGAACTTAGGTTTAATATGCAACGTCGTCCTCGAACTTTTAATTTATACAATATGATTTTTGAACTTTGGCTTAATGTACAATATCGTTCCTACACTTTTAATTTGTTCACTGTGATTCCTGAACTATTGAAAAATGTTCAATGTAATTTTTAAACTACATGAAAATGTTGAAAAGTTCAGGGACAATATTAAACATTAGACTAGAGTTGGGGACTATATTGAATAAATTAAAAGTTCAAGTATAACATTGCTTATGAGACCAAAGTTTAGTGATCACATTGAATAAATTTCAAGTTCAAGGATGACATTACACATTGAACCAAAGTTCATAAATTATTTGTATCATTTTTTCTTTGGTGTCTCAGCAAATTTATCCACTTATTTAAAACGATGTTGCGGCAGGGTTGGCTGGCCTCGAAGGAGCTGCCCCGGATTGGTGGGGGTGGTGGTCAGCAATGGGAGATGGTGGCCGTTGAGCTAGGCTGAGTGTCTGGGCGTGGGTGGTGTAAAGTTAAGGTTGTGGGGATCTTTATACAAGAAACGGTAATTAGGTCATCTTACTTAGCATATGTATGTAATTATTGATTTCGAGAATGGAGCTACTTTCTTTTGTCCTGAATTGAAAAGCAAGGTCTGATTTGGATATTTTTCCTAATAAGGAGTTATCTTTTGAAAAAGCGCTACAAAATTTCAAAGATTGTGATGTTGGATGGGAATCATTCTCTTGCGACACGAAATCTTTGACCATTTGACCCATCGGAGGATTCAATGATTGCTAGTATGGCATGTGGAATTGGCACTATATCGATAATTATAAGGCAAGGTGGTAATGCACAAAAGTCATACTTGTGTAGTGATTATTGAATTTCACGTTAATTCAAAATGATTTCTACAGACGGTTTTTTCTTTCTTGATGTATACACATGCTATTTGATTCAACCTTCAGGAAACAAACTTAATTTTTGGATGGACAATAATGGGGAAGGCCATGATTATCAGAAGCAACAAGTTCATTTCTTCCCATGAGAGCACCGAATCATGTGCCATGAGAAGATATAATAGGAAGTTGATAGCAATTAAGCTTTCATAGGAACCGATTATTTACTTAACTTAACATGAGATCCGAACAAGGGGTCTCCACTTCAATGCATCACACAATCTTTCACTTATATGTGAGGATTTCAAAAACCCCATTCACCTTCATGCATTGGGCTCTCATGCTTTAGGTAAACCCCGACCCGATTGTATTTTCAACAATCTAAATCATCAAAGCAAAATAGTTTCACACTCAAGTAAAGCATTCGAAGTGCGGCTTGAATCTGACATATTGGGTGAAGGGCCCTGGTACTGTTAGAAACTTTGTTCGCTCTCGTGATGTGATTTCAGAGTAAGCTGTCATTTGTTCAGTTAGTGATTCAAGAATTGATCACCTAAGATATCATAGAGAATCAACACAGATGAGTGAATTGCCTATATACTTAGTCAAAAAAGCCATTGAATTTCTAATGACACGGGTAATGATAGTTTTGGGCCCCAGTAATCACCATTTCCTCCACAAAAGTAAACCCATCTTTGCACCATTTAGCCCCCACTCTTATCGCCGTGAACCCTTTTTCCCACTCACGAATCTCCCGCCCCAACTTTATCATCATGACCACAATAATAACACAGATTAACTTGGAATCTCGCTATGGCTAAAAAGAAGGAACAAAAGACAATATTCAATAGTGGATCCAAAGGAGCACTTGATATAAATTGGAGGGGTTGCATTTCCACCCAAGTGCACCTTCTTCCTTCTTTGTCCCTCACTTCATTAGAAGAGAGGTTGAAAAACTTGAGAACATGTCCAAATACATCTTGTTCATCGTCCTGATGGTGTTGTTCGCGAGATTGGAGTCATCGATGGCGGTCACTTGCAACCCACTGGAGCTAAGTTCATGCGCGAGCGCAATAACCTCCGCTAGCCCGCCATCGGCCGTGTGCTGTGCCAAGCTCAAGGAGCAAAGGCCTTGCCTTTGCCAGTACATGAAGAACCCTAACCTCCAGAAGCTCATCAACTCTCCGAATTCCAGGAACGTGGCAATCAAGTGTGGCTCTCCATTTCCCTCCTGTTGATCTCTCTAGTTGCGGTCTCTCTAGTGGCGGTTGCCTCTCTAGTAGCGGTTGCTTTCCTGGTGTTGAGTCGGAATCTTGCGCTCGAAGTTGTAGCGGTGCAACATCGTCGTCAATGCTGATTACCCGGTGGTTGTCGAACCTCTAGGTAGTATCATCATTGTACCGACTAAATAAAGGTTTAGGTATCTCCCGTGTTACCCATTTTCGGAACAGTAATCTATAAGTGCAATTTGTGCAATTTGTACTCTCTACACATGACCACACCCATGTGACGGAGCCATTATTGCTCACCAAGACGAGAGTAAGTACAACGAGAACATGAGCCCGATACAACGTGTGAGCGACTGATTCGAACATATCAGCCCACGATTGCAGAGGGCCACTTGGTCAATGATTCTTAAACCGTAGTTGCAACTGCTCCTATGAAATTGGAAAAAAATCAGCCATAAAAAGGGACAATCATAATATTTTTATTTCCTATAGAAGACGGCCAAAAAAAGAAAAGAAGACAATCATCAGCATCTGTTGAGTTGGATGCAGCTTCTAAGAAAACATATGAAGTCACTAATACTGATTCTGATCCTCCAGAAAAATTCGTGCGCACTCATCGAACTACCATGCCCATAAGCTTTCCCCAAACCAAGCATTGACTTGGCAAACGACGGCTAAAAATGATTATACAACTACAATCACGCAATTCAATTTCAACTACACATCTTGAAGGAAACTGCACTGGCGTTGAAAACTAAAACGAGGCAATAATCATTTGAAAGATCAGAAGACAGAGCATATGATTCTTGGGTGAAAGATTCATTCCTGCTTCAAGAAAAGAAACACGCAATTTGCCTAGGAGCTAAAGGCAGCAGGACCAGGTAGCCAACCGTGAGATTTGAGATTCGAGCACCAGGCACGACAAGTAGTGTAGAATCAAATGAAAATTAAGCATGTACACTCTTGAGTCAGTAAATGGAATATGTCCCAAACCACAACACGAACATATGCGTATATTTATTGCGGGTATATATAAAGAGAGAACAAAGAGTCTAACTCTGACATACTCGGATATCTACCACTGACTATTACAGGCATTAGTTTTCCGACCAAGAGACCAAAATTATACCCCCTTACATCATCATCACACCAGGATTACGCTTTCTCAAATCCACCATTATTCTGATGATGTTGCTGTTGCTCAGTATAATTGGATGTAGCCATGCCAAGACCTTCATTCTGATGCTTCTCCCATCCTCCTGTATCAGCTCTTGAGTGAGCCCAATAGTAAGCTACCGAACCGATTAATGACAACAATGTCAGAGCAGCACCAGCTGCAAATACACCTTTGCGAAGAGTGGCACAAGATATATCGTCTCCACCAAATATTCCTCGGTACTTTGTGTGGTGCGCATTTTTTGCTGACCCAGCCAGTAAGCAAGCTTCAGCTCCCAAAAAGGTCACCCTATACTTTCAAAGTTATTGAGTATATTAGAATTGAAACTGCCGACAGGTTTCTGCTCAAGGAAAGTAAGACAAAATTTTTTTCCCAGGAATTTATTGCAGAGGCTTTTTACACCATTCCGTCTTAGGAAGAAAAGAGAAATAAAAAGATGACATGAGTTTAAAGTGTGAACTCCAACAAGCCAGTAGATTCTACTGAAACTATCTAGCAGTTCTATTACTCTTATGATGGACCTTTTTATTGGGAGAGCACATGGTATATGTATTATTATGTCAGCAGAATGAACAATCAATAGATGGTAACTTGGGGCAATGGCAACGTCATGCAAATCCTGCTGGTAAAAGTTTGTTATGTCAACACCACAAACAATGTAGATCTATGCTCCAATAGGGTAATACAACTAATAGCTTGAGTCTCAAACTTGACTCTACATTGACACTCGTGTTTCAATCCTTGATTTGAGCTTAATGTAACTCTACTTTCATGGTTAACATCAAATCAGACAGTGCAATCAACAAACTACGATCATGGCCTTAAGTAAACAAAACCAACATCACCATTGTTATATTGAACTTAAAACTTGAATTGATTCAAAAAAACAACTAGTTACCAACAGCTGTCACATACTGTTTTGCACAGGACATGGATTTGGGTTCTGAAAGATCAACCACTAATTTGCTATATGAAAAGATTTAATCAAGCAATGCACTCAAGGTTGGCTTTATCTTGCTCGTTCAGACCTCAACAGCAAAAAAGACCAAACTGAAATCACTTTATTCTTCAAAACCAACACTTACTGATAGCTCAAGGTCGACCTTTTACAATGGATTCTTACAAGCAGTCAGTCAGTGCACGCAAGCAATTGGACAACAACGAAAGAATTAATGCCTTTGTGTTGGCGAATAGACCAAAACCCAATTGCTGAAGAACTCTCCATCACTTGAAACAGCCGATATCCATATTCGAATTTGTTAAAATGTAAGTGTTGGATGCTGTTTCTATTCTAGGATGCATTGAATGGTTAAGACATAATAATTATGATGTATAACAAAGCCATTCAGGAGGTGCAGCTTTAATGGAGATGAAAACTTTGGAGGTTGACTGAAGAGGATTAGAGATGCAAACAAACTTCCTCCTTTGCCTGATTAACGCTGAAAGTCTTCACCATGGTTCCTTCGGCTTCCTCTAATAAGACTCCATTGTATTAGCTTTTTGTAATAAGGGAAAAAGAATGGGCACAAAGGTTACCAGGGGCTATTAACATGACATATTGGTAGATTCTACAATGCCCTGACTATGATGGGCAAGGTTTAGAACATTCAGGAGGTTGAAACACAATCCATCATACTTGGTACTTTTACGCGGCAGGAGACAAATCCACTTTCCTTCCGTCATTTTCAGCTTCATGGGGACGGTAACTGGAAAAGCCAATTTGTTCTTCATGTTTAACGAAGGCTATGTAAAAAGCTAGAGAGGAAGACCTTCAAAAGCTGATTACTCAAAGAGAGCCTCAGAAATTGATTTTATCAAATCCCACCACAGACCATGACTCTCAAGAAACCAAACGTTGTGCAGAAAAATTTGAAACTACTAGCTAAAACAAGCAGCAGCAGAAATTGAACAAAGGGCAGTCCCTGCCGCATCAATCTTTCGCAACTAAATTTCCACCGACATCGCTCAGTTCGTCAGTGATTCATACAACGAGCGCCCAATTTCAATGAACATAATACTCGCACAGCCAGGCATTGTGGATCAGACAACTCTCAGCACGAAGCAAGCAGCAGTTACGAGCTAAGCCGAAATTACCAGGAAAAGATGAAGAAGAAGATGGCGCAAGTGGTGACGGAGGTCCCGGTGAGGAGGCCTCTGCCGAAGCAGAGGCACTTGGTGACGCCGTTGAGCACCGTCTGGCTGACCAGCAGCAGCGCGAACGCCGACATTCCGTAAATCGTGGACGCATCGGAGTCGTACACGCAGAACGTGCGCTCGTCGTACTCGTCGGGCTTCACCGTCGCCTGCGAGGCGCCAAAAAAGAAAAGGAACCGAAATCAGCAGACGCAACGCCAAACGCGGACACCCCCTAAGGAACACCGCGTTCCGCCAAAACTCCGACGAGAGAGCGAGAGAGACAGAGAGCGAGAGAAGAGGGTTACGGTGCTGCGGCGGCGTTCGGCGCCAACCGCGAAGACGAAGGCGATGAGGTGGAGAGCGACGACGACGGCAAGGACGGGAACGGAGACGGCCATTCTTCCACAGCGGCGAGTGGGACTCACTGGACTCACTGGCTCGCTCACTGCGAAATATCCTCTGTTTTTTCCTTCGGGGAGCGACGGAGATGGAGAAAAGCGAAAAGGAAAAGAGGGGAAGGAGGAGGGAGAAGCGGCGGTTGCCTGCTTCGATGGCCCATTGCAGCATCCGTGATCCCAGCCGTTGATGTTGAGTACTCCGGGGGGGGGGCCGAGGAGATCGTGACCGGTGATGGAGGGCGGGGATTCGCGGGGCGAGACGGAACAAAAGGGTTCGGTTTGGCGTGGTCTTCCCCCCCACTGGTGGGGCCCATTTCCTTCCCTTTTTTCGGGGACCGCTTTTTGACAAACGAGGAAACAGTGTCTGAAACAGACAGCTGGAGCGCCGTTTGGGATTCCAGAGGCGCCGCTCCACCTAGGGTTGTGCAAAAGAATCAGGACCCGTTCGGATCGCTCAGGACCGCCCGGAACCGGATCAGAACTGGTGATCCCCAAGGGAATCGGTCCGGTTCCTGGTTCCAATTTTTTGGAACCGGTGGGTACCGGTCTGGTTCCCGATTTCCGGTGTGGAACTGCCCACCCGCTCATTCGGATCGGACCAGTAATATAATAATAATATATTTTACTTTTTTAATTTTTAATTAAAAAAATCTGACCAAAAAATTCTTTTTAAAAAAAGAAAATTTGTTATCATGTTTAAAGGTCTTGTGTAATTGAAATAACCTTGATCATTTTTCCCAATAATTGATGGGTACCCATTTGATTTATGGATGATGTGGTTAATATAACCGATTATAGTGTATGAATTGTATGGAAAGTTATGTTATTTTCTTTTTGTTCTGTTGATCCGATGCTGGTCCACAGATTTTTTTTTATTTGTTTAGGAAAACTTGTTGGGACCGGTTCCATAGACCCACCCGGGAATCGGACCGGACCGGTGGTCCGGTTCTCGGGTGAATCCATGGAACCGACGGGTGGGTCTCGGTTCCAATTTTTGGAACCAGTCCTGTAGCGAGTAGTCCACGGTTTTAGGGTGGGAACCGCCTACTCGGACCATGCACACCCTTGGTTTCACCTGGACATGTCGCCGGAGGTTTGCGGGTCGCGGCAGCCCGTTAAGACTATGCTTTTAGTTTTTTGGGGGTTTCATCTTCTCCTTTTCCTTTTTTGGGCGATATTATTTTTCTATTCTCAAGGAAAAAAAAGGGAAAGTAAAACTACGATGAAGATTCTGAATTTCATAAGTAAATTAACCACTCGGATAGAGTGATCATGAAACAAAAGATTTGAATAACCACTCGATTTGGGTGGAGTAATTGGGAATGATGCGAGAGAATCCGAATAATTATGAGGATGAAGGAAATGAAAGATTTGAAAAGATCAAATTATAATGTTTTTGGAATGCTAACGAGAAAAAAAAAAGGAAAATAATATATTATGCGTAAATGTATCTTTAATGTATTTACAGATGAATGTTAAAATGAGAGTATAAGTAAGGGAAAAAAAAAGCTTATTTAGAATACACATAAAAATTCGACTAGACCAATATCTCTTAATCCCTCGTAATCCTTCGTAATCATTTCTTTCCATCCGTTTCCTTCCATCCAAAATAAGATTGTATTTTTTTTTTTACTAAAAGGCATGCGGCCCTACTAATAAAGGAATGGAGGGAGATGGGGGTTAAAGAATATTAGATTCGAGGTTCGATTCCTGTGAGCAACTCTCACACGCATGCACATAATAGAGAAGAGTGAGACCAAATAAAAAAAAATATGATTAAGTTTTTAAGATACTTTCGCGTGCCTATCAATCTTACCTAAAAATTCTGTCAATAAGCATCCAACCGTGCTAGTAAAGGAATTGGGGGGTGGAGATTCCCGCTCTGCAAAAGGCAAAACAAAAGTTAGAGAGTGAGGAGAGTTAGAGATAGAACGGATCAAAATATATATATATATTTTCAAATTTTCAAATCATGCAAAATTTATTGGAAATATGAAATTAAATTTCTCCATTAAATTCGTTATGTTAAGATTCTTCTTCTCTGTTTCGTCTCCAGTGGTTCATAATCCTGGAGTGACAGAGGTGGGGGTACGAGGATTTTCCTGTGAAGTGATCGATCTGCTCTAGTGGAAGGAATCTAAGTAACAATAGCTCCGACAGATCACCATCATCGAGAAGTCATTGGAGAGACTCACCTTACCTGGCCTACTCTTCAAGTCTTATGTGTCCACTTTTCCTGTCAAGTAGAGTGTATCAGCAGATTCCAAGAAACTGAGTCTGCAGGAAGTAATTACCAATGAGAACGCCTTCTTTAACGTCCAAATAGTAAAAACCATCCTCGTCTTTGCCTATGCTGATACTGTTCATTGGTAGAGCGCACTCCCGTACGTCCTATTGACTCCGTTCTCTTCTTGCTCAAAAAACCAGATTTTGTTTTTGAATTCGTAGGATGGGTATAGAGCGTTGTAGTATTGCCAGAGCGTTAGCTTACATGCTCTTCATATCCATCTTGGTAGTGTCGGTTTAGTTGGTGAAATATAAGGATTGTGAGGCCATTACGTGTAGCAAGAGTGGTCCGAATGTAAGCTATCGCTTTTATGTTCCTGGAAGCGGGAGGGAATTTTGTGGCTACCCCAGGTTCGAGGTTAGCTGCGAAGGAGGGGAAACAATGTATGGTAACTTCTCCATCCGAACCATATCTTATGAGAAGTAATCCTTTGAGTTAGTGAGTTGGTATATGAACGACACCGGTTGCTTTGTCCCTCATCCCGAAACCCATTATCGTGATAAGCTCTTCCAGAACTCCAGTTTCGAGTATTATCTATGGTTCTTCTATGGCTGCGCCGATACATTTTCTATGGACTACCCTCTCTCTCGGCTAAATTGCACTTCTGATCATTCTAATTACACGTTTGTTACGCTAACACAAAAGGGAGAATGGCCATTACTGTCATATGACCAGTACGATACCAGTTGATGAATTGAAGCTGGGAATCCCAAATCCAACCATTAAGAGCGTTGACTACAGGAAGCTCCTGAAGGATGGGTTCACATTGAACCGGACATTGTTCACCATTAAGAGTCGTGCCAAGTGCAAACACGGTGGATGCCGATGTGGTCGATCGAATGAGAAAGACTTTGTTATTGCTCTGATGGATCCAATCACGAAAAATGTGATGCTGGTAAGTTACCAGGGCTCACTGCAATAATTAAATCCTCTGGCCTGATTTCCACTTTTATTGGTCAAGCGTAATCTCAGAACTTCCCGGTGTTTGGTCACCAGCGTCAATTTACGTATCTACATGCCTCAATGTCCTTAACAATGTCGCATATTTATCATCTATTTTTCGCGGGGGATCCCTCCTACTGTCTCTGCTTTAATGCGGCAGGTAAAAGTAACAGCTTACTGAAGAAAGGAGCCATTTGTAAGTAACATATACTTTATTTCTTAGCCAAGCATATGCATTAAAATCAAGACTTTTGGCACGGTGCATGCCTTCCAGAAATCAAAATTCCTATTCATTTACCATTTACGAAGGAGCTTTCACTATAGAAATGAATGTTTCCTGTTTTATACATACTTAGTACTTCCTTTTGGTCACAGTTGCTTCATTCTATGGGGTGGGTGCTGTTGCAATGGTCCTACCATATCTTTGTAAACAAAACTTTTGCGATCAGAAATCCATGGTTCCGTGGAGCAAGAAGATGAATGGGTTAGATCAATTTGAGGTCGTTTTCGAAAATCATGGTATGCCAATGCCGAGGAGATATTCTTATGCTGAGATCAAGAGAATGACCAACTCATTCAAAGAAAAGCTTGGCCAAGGAGGGTACGGATCTGTGTACAAAGGCAATCTCTGTAATGGTCGTCTTGTGGCAGTGAAAATCCTAAGCAAATTAAGAAGAGATGGTGAAGAATTCATCAATGAGGTAAACAGTATAAGTAGAACTTCCCATGTCAACATTGTTAGTCTGCTAGGTTTCTGCTTTCACAAAACCAAAAGGGCCCTTGTCTATGAGTATATGATCAAAGGATATCTGGAGAAATTCATATACGAAGAGAACTACAGCAAACTGGGTCACTGCCACCTCGGATGGGACACCTTGTACCAAATCTCCCTAGGCATTGCTCAAGGACTTGAATACTTGCACCGAGGCTGCAACTTGAGAATATTACACTTAGACATAAAGCCACACAACATTCTTCTTGACGAAAATTACCACCCCAAGATCTCTGATTTCGGCCTTGCAAAAATTTGCCATCGAGACAAGAGCACCATCTCACTGTTCGGTGCATGAGGGACCGTGGGGTTTATTGCCCCGGAAGTATTTTGCAGGAACATTGGTGGAATATCTCACAAATCGGATGTGTACAGCTTTGGGATGACAGTGCTTGAGATGGTCGGCAGGAGGAAAAACATAGAGCGAAGTATACTTCCCACATTGGATTCACAAGCGTCTCGAACTTCAGGAAGAGCTTGGAATAATATTGTGAATGAAGGAGACAGAGAGAATGCTAGGAAGACGATAATAGTGAGCTTGTGGTGCGTACAGACCAGTCCTTCAAATAGGCCGACAGTGAGTGAGGTGGCGGATAAGTTAAGAGGCAGTGTTGACTGCTTGCAAGTTCCTCCCAAGCCCTATTTGTCTTCTCCATCAAGATCATCACCAACCACTTCAATGTCCATGATTGTGTGAAAATTGTTCGGTAAGAATACTTTTATAACCACTAAGAGCTTTAAAATCCATGCAATGAGCGACTTGTATACAAAGATGGCTAGATAAGTGTACTAGAATTTTCCAACTATTATTTGTTGAACGTATTGAAGTTGAAGCTGACTCAAGTTATATAATGCCAAGTCATTAGATGTACAAAGAGCATCTTAACATGAATTTGCATCTATTGCAGCTCTATGTCAGTATTCAGTGTCAAGTTATGTCTGTATTAGCATAATCTACTAACCCCACAACCTGAATGTAGGATAGGACACTTTCCTGCCAATAGGAAGTAAAAGCATTATCCCCACAGAAGGCACCAAACATTTGCACCTCAACTTTGGAATGAAACAAACATGTTCGTGCTAACTATGCCTAACAGTCACCGCATCGACAGTAATCTTCCTATCTAATCTCCCGCAAATTTGGAAGCAAGATTGAATTTGATCAAGGGGGAAACAACAAAGACCATTCTTTTAAAACAGGACATGTAAATAGGATCAGGGAAGTACTGAATATTCGCTTCATGACCAAGACACGAGCTGGCAGTAAGTTGCATCGCTGAGCTGAATATTCGGAATGTGTTTTTTCTGACTTTCTGCCATGCTCGTTTCATCTGCCTTCAGTTGTGGAATGTCACACCCCAAAAACTACCAAGATGGCGGATGACACGGCCCTCCTTCCACCTAAAGGACGCAGCTTCAAACCACCCGAGAGTCCCCAAAGACAACGCTCTCGTTCTATTGGCTGCTAAACAAAGAACCTAAAAGGTTGGAAAAAGAGGAGGGGTGAGCAACGATAGCTCAGTAAGTAGTACATATCTCTTCTAAGCAGATCGAGCAACCACTATGCACACAGTTATAAAGACCAAACGAAAGCTCAATTAACCCAATTTCAACATATCATAAACTCCATGTTCAAAATAAGTTATATGCTACTTTAAACGTTACATTTTCACAATAGAAAAACTCATTCAAATTAATAATATCAAAGAAGAAACCAATGGTCAAATCCATTGGCCAATCTCGTCGAAAAGCACACGCCAATGGTCTATTCCATTGGCCAATCTCGTGCTCAGAAATCTAAGTATAATCACGGATAACGCCCCGTGAAAGGCGACTAAGATTTCACCCTTGGCAAGGTCTCCACCTACCATAAGCCGGTGACTCGGCCCACAAGGATATCCTAGACTAGTATGCGCATTCCCATAACCCCTCATTTGGGTTTACAGAGACACTGAGCATCAAAATCCACCACAATATCATCCACCAATCTACAAAACCCATTTCAGAAATCATTTTATAAATTATTTCATAAACCGATATAAAACCCTTCATAAGCCACATTCAAATGCAAGAACTCCTCATGAGTTTTTCTCTCAAAAGGTTTTACAAACCTATTTGCATTCAGTAAATTTAAACCGAAATAAAAAGATAATATCTCATTTCAAATACACAAAATGTCAGTAAACGCTCGATCCAATTTTATGCAATCAAAATGCCATTTCTTGAATCGTTTTCGAGCTCATTTCATAAATCAGTTCGCAAAGTTACACATATATATCATTTCACAATATCTCTCATAAAACCATTCTTAAACCATCCTCAAATATTAAAAGGTAGTAATTGCCCGATCCAGACTTTTATGCAACAAATATGCTTTAATAACTTATACGATACTCAAATCATTATCACTTTCAAAATATGAGTTTATAAACTCAAAGAAGATATAGCACCACTTACCTGGAATCCCCAAAAATCTAACAACCAAGTTTACTCGAATCGACGATCTCGAAATCCTAACAATTAAACGAGAATCGATGTTAAAACCAACTAAAATGCTACGAAATGGCTAAACGACGCTTAAACGCTAACAAGACAACCCAAATGTGTCCACAAATTGCTTCTCTAAAGCAATTATCCAAACCGTTCGCAACGCGGAGTTTGAACGCGAAATTTAATCGCACCATAAATTCCTCCACCGAATCCCGTTTCAAGCGAGTTTATAGTCGATAGAAAGCCCACTCCGAGCATTACAAGAACCCCAACTTGGCCATCCCAAAATCGAGCCAAAAACCAACGAAAATCGGCCTAAAAACCACTGTTCGCGCACTGTTTACTGCGCGCACTCAACTTCAAAAATTCATATCCGGCAATCCGTAAGTCCAAATCGAGTTCCGTAAAATCCCACAGCTTCATGACACCATAAACTACCAATTCTATAAAAATACGCAGCTCAACGACTCAAAAATTAGGTTTCGCCGCTCGAACAGCACACAATTCCGAAATTGAGCCCTAACTCGGAAAAATATTCCGATTGAACGAACGAGGGGCTCAAATACTTACCGGATGTTGCTAATCAGAGTCGAATCAGCTTGGCGAAACTCCCTCAGTGCGAAACCCTCTTCTCTTTTCTCTTTTTCTTCTTCTTCTTTCCTTTCCTCTCTTTTCTTCTCTTTTCCTCTCCTTTCTCTTCCGTTTCTGTTTTCTCCTCCCCGAAAGCTCTCGGTCCTCTTTTATTTTAGCCAAGTCCACTGTAGCTTCTGTTGACCTGTTGACCTTCCTTTTTTTCTTTTTTTTTTTTTCGGAACCTATATTTTACATGGAAAGAGTAAAATTATTGGCAGGACATTTCTTCCGGCTTTGTCTGGAGGAACCATGTCGGTGGCTGTTTGCCCTTCGGTGAATGCAGGTTTGTTCGGACTAGGAAGATCCACAAGTTCACCGTTTAGCATTGAAATAACAGTTGAAATGGTAGGCCTATCTTTTGCAAGTTCTTGCGTACAGGGTAGCCCCACTTCTATGCTCCTTAAGCCCTCAACTTCGAAGCATCTCACAGATATTTTTGCATACACTAGTGCTAGAACATCCTCTTCCTTCCACAATTTCCATGCCTGCAAAAATGAAGCATGAATTCGAGTCTGATTATTCTTTGAATCTGAGTTGATGGAAATAGATCGAGTTCTTTGTTGGTAACAGCTAAGGAATCCTAACAGGCTCAAGGATTGATCTTCCCCATTTGAAGCTAGTGTTCTGTCTTCCACTTATGATCTCAGGCAATAGTACCCCAAAGCTAAAGATATCTGATTTTGCTGGAAACTGCCCTTCCATTATATATTCTGGAGCCAATGTAACCACTGCATTTCATGAAACATGTCCATATTCTTTATGCATGCTATTAGGGAAAAGAAATCGGTCCTAGATTCATGATGAAAGAGGGACTAACCAGGTTCCCACAACTCTCACAATACCTGCTGGATCTTCTTTGTCCCCAAATATCCTACCCCTTCCAAAGTCCGAAATTTCTGGATTCTGCTCTCCATCCAACAGGATATTACTCGCCTTAAGATCTCTGCAACTTATACGTAGTCTAAAGTCCCGGTGAAGATATAGTAGGCCTCAACAAATTATATCAGCAATGTTAAGCCGTCTTCAGCAATCCAATTGCTCTTGTTTGAGTGGATCTGAACTAGGCAATAAAAGTGAAATGCATAAGAAGTACAAATGTAAACTGAAGAATGTGAAGTCCGTGCAATAGTATAGCCAGATGCTGCTTAAATGGCTAAAATTGACTTGGCATAAATTGGTTCTTGATGATAGACTTAACAAATAGAAATGCATCTAGACCCTTGTTTGTCATGAACTAGTTATAATTTCGGGGTACAGTATGGGGACAATTTTGTATTGCCCCAAAATATTAGTGGACTCATTCTTAATACCTATTATTTTCATCACTTTGTTGAATGCATGGATGTAAATGATTTTGCCCCCCAAGTTATTCTATTAAACCTATAAATACATACTCCATGTTCAAAATAACCTGCGAGGGAGCGTTGTAACTCGTCGTAAACTATTGGTCAATCCGATGTAACTAAGATTGTTGCTGTAAGATATAAGGGCACGTTGTAAGCGATTGCACTATCGTAAATTACTTACTCTGGTGATGAGTTAGTATTACTAGCTTCTAAGCAAAGAATATGTTGGTAAGCTATTCATTTCAGTGGTAACTTACTATTCAAGTCGTTAAAATTCAGTTTTCAATTGTAAATTTTTATTAAAAACCTAACAAGTTACTATTACATTGATGGTCCTAAGTCGGATAGTAAATCACCAACTCTAGTGATAACTTTTACTACATCAGAAGGTAGACCTATGTTGGTGAGCTAGCATTTTCAGTTAACTTACCATTTAAGCTATAAGATTCAGTTTTGAGTGGTAAATTTATAGAAAAAATTAATAAGTTACCATCACATTGATGGTATTAATGGTATTCAGTTGAATCGTAAATTACATACCTGATAATAACTTACTATTTCTATCTTAAAAGGTGAAGCTATGTTCAGAAGCTATTAGTTTCATTGTTAATTTACTATTAAAGCCATTTAGATTTAGCTTCATATTGTAAATCTATAAAACAAAAAAAAAACATAACAAGTTACTACTATATTAATGATTGTAAGTCACGTAGTTCGTAAATTATAATTGGTAACTTGACCAACATATTAAAATTGCACAACACAATGGTTGAAAAATTACTATCAATGATAAAAATTTGTCACGACCTGCAATCAACAAGAATGTCTTTTGACCTGAAAGACACGGTCTCATTTAGAAACCAACCTGTTATCAAATTATATATTTCCATCCACACACATGCACACGCATATATATGTCAACTGGTCGATTACAACATTAGAGTATCTATAATTCATCAAAAAGAATATGTATATCTCCAACTAACAACCAAATCTAGCAAATTTATTTTGGTCATATACAGTTGAGAAATATACCATTAACTAAATTCATAGCCAAAAATTCCCCTATCAAAAAGCCTCAGCGATAACACGAATGCTCTCGTTTTATTTGTTAAGAGCATGTAAAAAAACAGAAAACTGCCTGGACTGCCCATATTCGAATCGAGCTGGCCTAGAATCAGCAATTTTCATAGGGTTAAGTTCGATTCTCAATTCCAGATTTGGACCCGCTAATCTGGACCTTACTGGAACATATAAATATATATTTAATTTTTTTTTGGTCAGAAATATATATTTATTTTCAGTCCTCGCACCTTTTACAGTCCTCAAATGACATATATAAAAGACTATTACGCCTTTTACGGTAAGAAACCCTAGTCAGTCCTCCATCTCCTCATCTCTCGTTATCTCGCTCTCACGCCTTCAGCTCTCTCGCTTCATCTCGCTCTCGGTCCGTCAGTCGCCTCACCTCTCAGCAAGTCAGCTGAGCTGTCAATCTCACATCCGGCTTTCTATCGCAGCATCACAGTTGCGGCCTTGCCTCCAGCCCTCCCTAGCAGTCACTACCTTGACTCCCTCTCCTTGTCCATCATCCTTAATCTTCTGGTGTTGATTTTCTTTTAGGTCATTTTGTCTTTTTTCTTTCCCCAAATTTTACTTAGGAGAAATATTCAGAGGAAAAAGTGGTCCTGAGCAGAGCGACCTCGCCTCCGGCCCTCCCTAGCAGCCACGACCTCGACTCCCTCTCCTTGTCCATCATCCTTAATCTTCTGGTTTTGATTTTCTTTTAGGTCATTTTGTCTTTTTTCTTTCCCCAAATTTTTCTTAGGAGATATATTCAGAGGAAACAGTAGGTGAGCAACAACTTTCCCGGTAGAGCTATAGCTTTTGGATGGATTTTGGTTTTCTTTCAAGAAAAATTCAATCTTGTTGTTGGGTTTTTGTTTTCATGTCCGTAGAGATGATGATTGAAGTGTCTCTTCTCTCCAAATGAGTTTCTCTGTTCTCCTCCATTCGAACCATGTGAGCGTCTCATTGCGTTGTTTACTAAAATGGGTGGTGATATCCTACCTACACATTTTTTTACAATTTAGCTTTCCTAGCCGGACTCCTTTTGATCATCTCTCTCTGTTTTGACTTCCTCGTGTTATTTACAATTTAACTTTCTTTACTAAAATTGTGTTATTTGTTTTCTCCTCGGAAACGGTCGGTAGTTTCCGATTTCAAAGTGGGAACTACCAATTCTAAAATTTATCACCTCTATTATTTGTCACTAATCGAAGAACTTGAAAAATATATAAGACAAATGAAATGAGCTATCACGATTCGGTGAGTAGCGCAAATCTCCTTTAAGCAAATTGAGTAATCACTATTCATATTGAAGACACAAGAATGTAATTCATCCACACCAATTCTAGAATATACCAAACTTACAAAATCAAAATGAATTATATATCATTTCAACATAACTATATTCATAGTAAAAATACCTATTTCATCAATAATATCAAAACAAGTATCCATAGTCAGTCCACTAATTAATCTCATCAAATTACACGTCAATGGTCCATTTAATTGACCAATCTCGTGTTCAAGTATCTAACTATGATCACGCTTAACGCCCTGTGATAAATGCAATCAACATTCCTCCTTGGTCTTTGCTAGATTTCCACTTATATTGTTGATGGCTGGTCCACAACAATATGCATATCTATAATATCAACATTAACCCACAACATCCTTCAAAATCCACAAAACTAATCTGGAATCTATATCATAAATTAGTTTCACAAACCAAAACTTATTATCTTTTGCAACTCAGCTCATTAACCAAAAATACTTTTTGTAAAGTATTTCTTAAATCATTTCATAATTCATTTTACAAACCAGATTCGCATAGTAGTACGTGCATATCATTTCACCATACCTTTTCTAAAACCATTCTCAAACCATAGTAAAAAGTAGTAAATACTTGATTTAGACTTTTATGCAACAAAAATGTCATTTGATAATTCATACCGTATATAATTTATATTGCTTTCAAAATATTAGTTTATAAATTCAAAGAAAAGATAACACCATTCACCCGGAATGCGCAAAACCAAACAATGTAGCTATACGAGCCGACGATCTCGTAATTCTATTCATTAAAGGAGAATCGACGTCACAACTAAGTAAATCATTAGCTCAACTACAAATCGATTAAACTAAGCTTAATCGCTAACAAAATGACTCCCACACATTAACAAATTGCTAGCCCAAAGCATATATTCAAAGTTATATGTGGAGCTTGAGCGTGAAGCTTTAGAATTTCACTGCGACTAAACAATTACTTCAATTAACTCTCGTCAAACCCTACGACTTCATAATGCCCTAATCCATGATTTCCATGTAATTCCGCAACTTAATAACTCCAAACCGGATCCTGCATTTCAAATTTCAAATAACTTCAAATTGATGTCTGAACTCAGATAATTACTCCGATTACATGAACAATGGGCTTGAATCCTTATCAGGCGTTGCGAAATATAGTTAATCCGGCTTGTTGAATATTCGAAACGATATTTTTTATTTTATCTTTTTCTTCTCTTTTCTTCGTTTCATTCCCTTTTCATTAAACTCATGACACTCTTTCGGTGCGTCATTTTATTTACGAGGCGGTGGATTTGTTTTTTAGTTGTCAACCTTTTTGACTTTTTGACCAGTTAAATGGTGTCTATGTTCAAGTATTATAAAATTTAGGGAAAATGTCAATTAATGACTCAAAGTGGGTCTTTTTTTTTAAAAAGGGACTTTAAGTGGATAATGTTTCAATTAGGACCTAAAGTGCCCAAACTAGTCTCAAATAAGGATCCAGTTTGTCGGCCGGCCAAATGTTTGCCGGTCGGCGACTGTGAGGCATTTTCCGATGCCAGAATATGGGCACTTTTGTCTTTTTTTTTTCTTTTTTCTTTTCCCTCTCGTGGCCATCGCCAGCGACGTCCGCCGGCCTAAGGTAGGGCTGCCTTCGCCAGCGTCGGGCGACGGCCGCCCTTGTTGGCGTTGGCCGACGGCTGCTCTTGCCTGGGCGGGCAAGAGCCATCCTTGCCAGATCCGGTGAGGGCAAGGGCGGCCCTCGCCGGATCTCGCATTCTTGCCTGACACTGGCGAGGGCCGCCCTTGGCCTTGCTAGCCCAAGTGAGGGTTGCCCTTGCCGAATGCCGGCGAGGGCAACCGTCACTTGGGCTGGCGAGGGTTGCGGCGAGGGTTGCCCTCGGCCTCACCAGCGTTGGGCGAGAACGCTAGATCCGACGAGGGTCACCCTTGCCCTCGCCGGATCTCGTGAGGGCGGCCATCGCCCGATGCCGACGAAGGCGGCCTTGCCAGCGTTGGGTGATGACTGCCCTCACTAGATTTGACGAGGGCAACCCTCGCCCTTGCTCGATTCGGCGAGCGCCACCCCTCGCCTGGGTTGGCAAGGGTTGTGACGAGGGCCACCCCTGGCCTTGTCAGCGTCGGGCGAGGGTCGCCCTCACTTGGGTTGGCGAGAGTGTTCCTTGTCAGATTCGATGAGGGCGGCTGTCACCTGCCCAGGCGAGGGCGGTCGTTGCTCGCCTAGGAGAGGGCGGCCGTCGCTCAACGCTGGCGAAGGTGGCTCTCGCCTAAGGTCGGTGGACGTTGCCGACGATGGCCACAAGGGGGAAGAGAGAAAAGAAAAAAGGAAAAAGAAAAAAGAGAAAGAAAAAGACAAAAGTGCCCATATTCCGGCGTCGGAAAATGTCTTATAGTTGTCGGCCGGCGAGCTGGGTCCTTATTTGAGATTAGTTTGGGTACTTTGGGTTCTTAATTGAAACATTGTCTGCTTGGGGCTCTATTTTGAAAAAAGAGATCCACTTTGGATCCTTAATTGGCATTTTCCCTAAAATTTACTATAGCTGGAACAAATTCAGCTTTACCAAATGGAATTAGACTGCCTCCATGAGTAATCACTTATTAAATGTGTTTTTTCTTATAACGATTTGGGTCCCACTCGCAAGATATTGTTCGCTTTAGACACTAAGTTTTCAAGAGGTTAAAGCTTTTCAAGCCTTTATAAGTTGCCCAGGACTTCCCCCTCAAGCGTTGTGGGGCTTGCTAGGAGCCGCTTTTTGTCTAGGTCCTCAGACTTCGGCGACCACTCCTCGCTCTCATTGGACCGGGTTGTCACACTGTCCCCTCCTTTGAGCACAGCGTCCTCGCTGTAACCCCACACGCAATCGGGAGTCGGCTCTGATACCAGCTGTAATGACCTGGGTTCCACTTGCAAGATAATATCTACTTTGGATACTAAGTTTTCACCGATTTGTTCCTTCGAGAGCAGCCCATACTATCTCCAGAAAAGGTCTTTCTTGCAAGTTAAGGCTTTCCAAGCCTTTATAAGTTGCCCAGGACTCCCCCCCTTAAGCGATGTGGGATTGGAAAGACGTGCCCCCTTCGCCATCCTAGAAGCCTGCCAGGAGCCACTCCTTGTCCAGGTTCTCGGACCCCGACGATCACTCTCTGCCCTCATTGGACCGGGTTGTCACATTTCTCGTGGTCTCTATTGTGTACTTGTTGTGCTAGCACACGTAATGTTTCCTTACAGTTGTAGTTTAGTCTGAATCAGGTAGTTTTGGTGGTTGTAATATTCAAAGTTTGCGTTTCTTTACTGACAAAAGAACTTCCTTCCCGGAGAACAAGAATGAGTCAAATGATGATGTTCATCATGTTGATGAAACACTGCTGAGCATCGACCGTGTAGGAAAAACCAAGTAACCTGGCAAGTGACTGACTTATAAACAACAAGAAGCTCAGTCAAATACAACCCCAATGTAACAACTGTTTTTAATTGAATGAACAAGTTCTGTTGTGGCATGTAAATGTTACCATTCCTCTCCTTTCTTGTAGACTTCTCAGTTCTCGCTCATTCATTATCAGTCCATCATGTCTCCCTCTGTGACTCTGCAGCTGAGCTTGGTGAGCGTTAGGCTCCTCTTTTTCTTCATCTGGATTACACCAGCAGTGTCTGATTATCAAGGTTACGACTCTCGCGCGCCCAGAAATTGTGGAGGCCTCAACATAAGCTACCCTTTCTCCATCCTTGATGATGGACGGGATTTCTGTGGCTACCCAGGCTTTGATATCCGATGCCTTGAAGACAAGCCTATTTTCCAGACTTCTACTGCTCATTACTTGATCAAGGAGATCCTCTATGAAGAGAACTCCTTCAGATTGGTGGATGTTCAAGTCCTCAATAATACCAATTGCACCATGCCTTGGCTCGATTACAGCTTTGATCGCTCATCCATTAATTTCAGTCCATACCATGCTGATATCTGCTTCTCTTACAACTGCAGCGACTCATTTTCGGTCAATTCCACAGTTTCTCAGGTTTCTTGCAGTTCCAGTGCAGTAAATAGATCTTTTGTTGCATTGAGCCTCAAGGATGGTGAGTACTTAGACTGGACTCGAGACTCATGCGAGTCTGTCATAGCTGCCCCGGTTCAGCTGGATCTAGAGCAATGGTGGACAAATGCAACAATAGAAAATGTCGAGTACATGGAACTGTTACGGAGAGGGTTCATGCTAACATGGACAGGGTATGATTGCAAGTTGTGCTGGAACAGCAGAGGAAGATGCGGTTTCGAGAACGTAACTAGTGTATGTTACTGCTCTGATGGACCACGGACCGAGAACTGCAATGATGGTAAGACAATTTTTAAGCTATGGGTTCTTAATTCACATTCTTTCACTAGAAGTAGAGATTAATTCTACAATCCAATGAATCACCACTAGCAATTCAATGACTAAAACAGATACAGGAAATATATTATTTCTAGCTTTTTGGGACTTGCTTATGCTTGTTTCTTGGGTTCTTGCTATATATGTTGATACATGTTTTCGATGAAGATCCTCTTCTTGTCTATGTTCTTGCGTAACACCACGGTCATTCAATAGGATTGGATGGCGATTCTACTACAAGGTTCCGAAAGTTTGTCCGGCAAGAGAGATACCTAGCAAGATATATGGAGAGCTTTCCTGGGATTTTGCTTTGTGTCTTTTTCAGCCTAAGAGAACAAGACACTTTCCTTCAAGAACAGGACAATTACACATTACCCGTTTTCTTCATCTCAAAAAGTCACGTTGTCACTATTGCCTCAGAAGGAAAACTTTCTTCAATAGGCCAAGAGCAACCGCGTTTTTTCCCTTGTCTATTGTACTTGTAACTATTGTCCCCGTGGAATTTTCAACTACGTGTGGACCTTCTTCTGCTGCCACTTGGAGCCTTTCCCAACTAAGACGCCTCGCTGATGTGGGCCTTTTACTTCTCTCTGTTTTGTTCTTATAATAACTTGATGATTTAATGTTAGTAAGCATTTGTAGGTTAAAAGCTTGTAAGGGTTTAGTGGAGAATGATCGTTGACGTCAAAGGGCTCGAACGATAAACGATTCCTGAGTTTTAGAGTGTGAGGGCGGGGTGATGGATTTCGATCAACATTAGAACACCATTGTTCAGCATGCCCTGTTTGGGCCTCACTAAACCTTAAGAACAAAACCATGGGGCAAAGAAAGGACCAAACTGGACAGGTCCTCACGGTTTGCACGTTATTGCTTAAAAAGACTGCAATTTGAGGACACAAATGAGTGCAAATTCAAGGAGTCAGGTGTTTTTAATTTCTGGTCAATGGGGGCAAAGTGTGTGCAAGTTCACTGATTGGCGGAGGTTTTCAGATTTCACCGACAAAAAGTGACGGACCACATACGAGACACCCGAAATTTATTCTTCACTTGAGGTTGTCCCTATCACTACCAAGCTAGTCTCTTCCTTCAAGTCTTCCTTGTTCACTTTCCAAGTCAACTAACGTGTTTAACCAGCAGGAAGTTCAACGAAGACAAAGCCAAAAATGCAACAAGTAGCCTCCTCTTGCTGATGCTGATGTTCTTCATCGGCAAAGCACTCACATATATAACAATTGCGTTTTTTATATGCTAGAACGTGTTTGTTAATTCAGAAAATGGGTCTACACTTTTATCTTGATATTACCAGAGTTTTAGTGTACGTCAGGTTTCATATCCTCTTCGTGGCCTTCTTAGTAGAAACAGTTCAATCAGTGAAATATAAGGATTGTGAGGCCACTATGTGTAGCAAGAGTGGTCCGAACATAAGCTATCCGTTTTATGTTACTGGAAGCGGGAAGGAACTTTGTGGCTACCGCAGCTTCAAGGTTAGATGTGAAGGAAGTGAAACTTTGTATAAAACTTCTACGTCTGAAGCCTGTCTTATGAGAAGTGATATTTTGAGTTAGCAAATTGGTATATGAACGACACTGGTTGCTTGTTTCCTCACCCCTCCACCTATTATCATGATAAGCACTTCCGTACTCCCGTTTCCAGTGTTACCTATGGTTCTTCTATGGCTGCACTGATACATTTTCTACAGACTTCCCCCAATCTCGGCTAAGTTGCACTTTTGACCATTCAAATTGCACATTTGTTGTGCTAACATATAAGGAAGAATGGCCAGTACAGAAGGATGGATCCTGTCATTCGAGGAGTAGAATACCAGTTAAACTGAAGGAGGGAATCCCGAGCCCAACCATAAAGAGTGTTGACTACAGGAAGCTCCTGAAGGATGGGTTCACATTGAACTGGACATTGTCGACCAATAAGAGTTGTGCAAAGTGCAAACATGGTGGAGGCTGGTGTGGCCGATCAGATGGGAAAAACTTTGTTTGCTATTGCTCTGATGGATTCAATTGCAAAAAATGTGATACTAGTAAGTTTTATTAGGACTTGCTGCAATAAGCAAATAATTTCTTTTCCGAGTTTTTATTAAGCCATTAGAAGATATGAGAAGCCAGTCTAAGAGATAGAGATCACGTTTCATCGGTGGCAGCAGCTCTTAGAAGATATTACTGGCAATTTTTTTCCTTTGGCCATCATATTACTGGCAATTGATCCAAGGCAGAACAAACAAAAGAATGTTATTTTTGGGCTGCAACTGATTTTCATCCTGAAGGACTAATTTTAAAGCCTTTCAAAGTGCATGTCATTGGGGGAGATTGCTAATAACCTAAGAATAGCCAATCCATATCTTCCTTTAATTAATAACAGTGTACCACCAAGTACCTTCCACTTAGATTCCTCCATGAGTTGTTCATGTCTGTCATCTTTTCCATGCTACACAGAATGATCTGACAGTGGATCTGTGTAAAAGAGTCCTGAACCCAATCCAAAGCTATGAAACCTCATGCTCCTAATATTGTTAAAATGAATACTAAAAAGTGACCACAACCAGAGAAAGAAGAGAAAATTTTGGATCTTTTACTTCAATGGTCTTCTTGTTTCAGCCATGCAGTTTTTGGGCTACTATGCTCTCTTGTGTCTCCAAGCATAGCGAGGCTCATCCAGTCATAAACTGGCTGTAATTGAATGGATGACCTTGTTATTTGATGAAGGTAGGATTATTTTGCGAGCCACAATAATTAGGATAATAATTACTTTTGGAGACGAATTCTTTTATCCTAGGTTCATATTGAAATTTTGGTCCCTCCTAAGGCACTGCTGGGAAACACAAAAATCTGAACACGATAGTTCTCTTACCGGTAAAAGAATAGATCTATTCATCAAAGATTCTAGTTGTTCTTCGCCCCCTATACTCTTATGTATTATTGTCTGTGAATCCGATTCTGTGGACTATCTACACTGTGGAAATTTTTCATCAAACTGACCAACGATGTCCATGCAGGAAGGGGAGAAGATGTGTTACGTCTCAAACTCCCGTCGAACCCGCGACATCCCACTCCTGGTCGAAAGAGTGCGACATTTTAGGGTATCGCCAACCTCATTATAATCATCAGAGATTTAATCCAATAGCGGAAACCACAAAACACCCGGACAATGAAAAACTGGGGAAAGTCGGAGAATATACATATACATTTCCTCATTCAAACTTATGCCATAAAATTCATAATCTTATAAACCTTAATATACACGTACACACCGAATTAAACCATCGATATCAAAAAGGATTGATGACCTGGCATTCTACCCTAAAAAATCGTTCTCTTCCAAAAGCCTACTACCCGATCAACATACTAACCCCTAACGCCCCTTGCTCAGCGTCCGCTTTGAGCTTGACTCCACGTCATCCGAATTTGAACTCTCCTGAGCGGTCTGCTCCTCCAAAGAATTCGATTCTGCCTCAATCTCAATTGGGTGATTGATGTCACCCGACTCCGCCAGAACTTCATCCTAATCTTCCTCAGCTAATCTATCAAAGAAATGGTATTCCGGCACGAAATTGGGATCCATATACTGCTCAAACGAAAGTACGTACTCTGGTTCTTCCTCAGGCTCCTCAGACTCGTCAGGCTCGTTCTCGGGTTCTGCCTCAGGTTCTGCCTCCTCTGGTTCTTCCTCGAGAATTGGATCTAAATCTATATCCATCGGATCAACCTCAGCTTGCGATGCTTCGGGCTCGGGTTTATGCTCAGCCCCTGAAGATCCCTGGGCCGCAGGCACTGGGTGCAACCCAGACTGAGCTAAAGTTGTCTTTGCACTGGTCAACTCCCCATCTATCGGGGGTATAGCAGAAGGATCCCAATCCCTAACCAAATCAAACGGAACGTTAAAACCTCTAACGGGACCGAACTCATCGACTTCATCATTGAAGAACTAGGCGGTGTATACATGAGGCTCCCACAAGAGTGATCCTACTTCTGCAAAAACCGTAGTAGTATGCTTAATCCAGGTCATGCCATCACCCATCGGAAATTCCGTAACCTCATATTCGATGTACACTGGTACTCCAAAACGCTCTGGTGGCGGTGGCGGAGGATTCATGGCTCGGGTCGGGGTTCTAAAAATGTTGGTTGAAATAACCATGAGACTACATCTCAATAAGCACACTCCTAAACCCCACCTAGGCTATCACGTACCTCCAGACAATCACAAAACACAATTTTACACACCAAATCTACACATAGTAGGCACATCAAATAATCTTGCCAGAGTCTATCATGCGTTTTACCTGCACGTTAGTCTCAACCACGTCATATGCAATTACACGTATGTACAAATTTCGTTTCGCGCGTTCGTTCCGTTCTCATCTTATCTTTTTTCCACATCACTCGCTAGTGACCCGTGTAAACGTACATGCCTCATGTACACTGCGACCACTTATCACAACACTTCAGGCCCGCGTAAACGTACACGCCTCAGGCCATGTTTCTTGCCCGCGTAAACGTACACGCCTCAGGCTCAACATTTACCACCTACTGCGCAACCCGCGTTGAAGTACACGCCTTAGGCTGGCAGTTTTCCGATAATACCGGGCATCATCACGCGTTGAAGTACACGCCTCAGGACGGCACAATTCCCGCAATCACATGTCATGCCACACACAATCACTTTCTTACTCATGTACATGCTCGACATGCATTTACCACACTCCACTGGCTTATTATACTTAGCCCATGCACGTATCAAGTCACACACAAAACCGTGCTCACTCAGCATTTGACATGGCCAATTTCAATAATTAAATCAGTTTGGCCCATGCGTGCACCCAACAAACATATTTCAATTATATAATTACACAACCATGCACCCAATTTCATCACCATAATTCAGTAACAATTCAAACACGCATCAAACACACAAATTGCTATTTTTCTCCAATCAAATGGCGTCGGATCAATTCCGGTCGTTCACGATACTTTAACGTCATTGATTGTCGGTTCTAAAAATCCAACTCGCATTTCGATCGGCCCATCATAGCCCCATGAACAGTCCTCCACAGCCCACTATCATCCTCAAAATTTCCATTAAAATTTCTCGAATTAAATCTTAGGCCCGCTAATCAATCCCGTTCCTAAACCGTACAATTTCCACACTTAAATAAACCTGATTTCACCCAAAAATAACTCATCCGTTGATACCCAATGTCCTAAATCGGGTTCAGGCGAAACTTACTAAGTTTTAGACTAAATCGGCTAGATCGGAAAGCAGCAGCACTCAATCGAGAACGGTGGGGATGGCGGTGATCTAGCGGAGCGGCTTGGCGGCGATTGGCTGCGTGCGGTGGCGGTGTGGCTTCCTTGGCCGTGACTCACGGCCACGTGAAAGAAAGGGAGGGAGAGAGATGGCGGCGCAGGTGGTGGCGATGGTGCGGTACAGCAACGGCGAGGCAGTGGCTTGGCGGGCGGACGCGCGGCGGTGGTGATCGGCGAGAGGAGAGAGAGATCGAAGGGGGCTCACGGTGGGGAGGGGAAAACCAAATGGGAGAGAGAGAGAGAGGAGAGAGAGAGATGGGTGAGTCTTGACTTAAATAGTGCCATTTAGACCAAAATGGCAAATTACCATCATGCCCTTGTCTAATCTTTTTAATCAACGGCTCAGATTTGATCTTATCTTGAAACCGACTGCCGAGATCGCATCTTACCCAAAAATACCCAAGGGTAATCATGTAATTTCTCAAAAATCTAAGAGTAAAAATGTCTAACCAAAAAGTTAGGGCAAAATTACCAAAATGCCCCTCCCTCATAAAACATACCATTTATTAATTCCCAAGGGTAAAATGATCACTTTCTCCGTTTCTTGCCCAAATTGAATTTTTCTGAAGGATTCGGGCACACCCAAAAATCGCACGTGTCCTCAGCAACGTCGTCCTACGTCCCATTGTGACTTCTTAATTTTTCGATGTCTAATTTGGGCTAAAATTACATAATTAAATTTTATTAAACGCAACTCGAACGTTTCTCAAACTAACGGGCGGCTTGTTGGAGAAATTCGCATATTCGACCCATGACTGATACTAAATCAAGTCATGTGCAAGTTTGTTCGATACGTGACGACCTCGGTTGTCATTAAAATTGCGAAGATTAATCATTAGCTCTGAGGGGTACGATCGTTTGGTATAGGTTCATGATCATTCGTCAAGTCATTTCGTGGTCCAACGGAATCATCCGCGGTCCACTAGTAGGACGGTGGCGAACTAACCCCTGACTATCCTTAGATCGGCCAATACTGGCTCAAAATATCACTTCAGCGATTTCATGGTCGAAAATTAATTCACGATCGAATTTTTTTTAGTCGAGCGAATTTAATTCCCCTATTAACATTTCCATATTAGTTAGCATTCCAGGAATGATCAGTTTCGGGCGAGAATTTACTACGAATACATTTCATAAAACTCAATATTTTATAAATCTCAGATGGACAAATTTTCAGGATGTCACAAGATGAGACTAGGTAAAGACATATATTTTAACTATTCGTGCATTACGTATGCTATTTGGCGACTTGAACTAATTCTCTTGCCACTTAACATAATGTGCAAAATCTCAGTTGGGTAGTGCAAATTTCTGACTGTTACGCAGGCACAAATCTTCCAATGCAAAAAGTGCATAAAAGTAAATCAGGTTGGCTTACAATTGACACTTCTCATTATTTCGCGCAGCTTCAACAAAGTGGAACCTTTGACAATTTGGGTGGTTTTCTCAAATGTTGCCCTCAAACGTGTCAATAAAATGTTTCCTTTTGCTTCTAATCAGAATGCATGCTCATTGTTTGTTATCCAAAGTCCTGGTAAAGTGCATAAATCAGTTGCAAGTAATTTGAAATATTGGAAGCTGCTTTTTTCAACATGTCCATTTTTCTGTGCAACTCGCCTTAGAATAACCACATCCACGGTCGCCCATAGAGCAGATTTAAATTTCCTTGCATATCAGGTGTAGGAATTGAGAGGCTCGGTCATTGCCGTTTGCCTCTTCATCTATATGATCTACTGGAAAAGGAAGTATGCTTCTCTTAAGTCCCATCTGAAGAACAACGCCCCTTGTCCTTCCCCTGGTCCAGACATGGAGGAAAGCAGTGTACATTTTGAGGTCCCCATTTTCACCAGTAGTGAACTCGAAGAAGCCACAAATCATTTTGCTTCTTCCAATGAACTTGCAGATGGAGGTTCGGAACTGTTTACTACGGTAAGAAAAGGCCTCCATGTTTGTCCCAGTTAAGGAACAAAAGAGTGTCCTCAAACTCGCAACCTTCCATTTCTTTTGACAGGAAAACTTCGGGATGGGAGGGAAGTAGCAGTGAAGCGCCTATACAAGCACAGCTACCATAGGGTAAAGCAATTTATGAATGAAGTAGATATCCTAACCCGTTTACGACACAAAAACCTCGTGTCTCTGTACGGTTGCACTTCTCACCACAGCCATGAACTTCTACTTGTCTATGAGTACATCCCTGTTAAAAAAAAAAAAAACAGGTGCGGAAAAATAAATACAGAATACAGGATTTACGTGGCTCGATCACAAGGTGATCTACGTCCGCGGGCGAGGCAAATCAAGATTCCACTATAATCAAAGAGACTGCAATTTTCAGAAGTCGAAACAACGACTTGACAAAATCTCATGGCTCACAAAATCCTCAGAAAACAAAATTCTCTCTCTATTTAATGAGAAAACCTAGCCGCGGTACAAATAGGGCTTTCCAAAAAATTTTTCTCAGGGGCATAGCCCCCGAATCCCCAGAAACATTCCTTCACTTACTCCAGCTTGGGCAAACTGCCATAAAGATTTGTTTACTTGCTATGAGTTGGGTCTATCGGCCCAATCCTTCGCATTGCAAACTAAGTCTCCTTTTTCAAGTTGCACAAAATATATGTCCAGTCAGGTTATAAACTGAATTGAATACATAAAATTCAAGATATATTTAACAAATCTCCACCTTAGCTTGAATTTTCCAAAATAAAACAATCAAGAAACCGAACACATTCTCTCGCCATCCCTAAGCCTACGTGAGCTAACTCAGTGTAGGAAAACAAGGGCTGCAAACGAAAGAACATATCCACTTCAAAAAACAAATATAGAACTTACATTTACCTCTCCACCAAAGCTCCCAAAAGAGCAAATTCAACCAAGCATGCCAATCAAGTTCAAGCAATGCTTAAACTTGTTGGCTGGGACTGGCTTGGTTAACATATTAGCAGAATTTGTCAGTTGTACAAATTTTCTTTACTGTCATATTTTTCTCAGCAACTGCCTCTCGAATAAAGTGATACCTGACATCAATGTGTTTAGTCCTCTCATGATATGCTTGATTTCTAATCAAGTGTATGGCACTCTGATTGTCACAAAAGACAACTGAATTGTCTTTTTGCTGGAGCCCAAGTTCCTGAACAAGATTCCTTAACCAAATACCTTCTTTCACTACTTCTGCTGCTGCCATATACTCTGCCTCTGTAGTAGATAAAGCAACTGTCGACTGTAAGGTTGACCTCCAACTAATAGCCGAACTAGATAGTGTGAAAAGATAGCCAGTCAAAGATCTCCTCTTGTCGAGATCACCTGCAAAATCGGAATCCACAAATCCCATAACAGAAGTACCATTGGAACTGTTTTTATCAAATACTAGGCCCAACTCTGCAGAACCTCTAAGATACCTAAGTATCCATTTCACTGCCTGCTAATGGACCTTTCCAGGATGTGCCATATATCTACTAACCATACTAACTGCCTGCGCAATATCTGGACGAGTGCATACCATAGCATACATAATGCTACCGACTGCACTTAAGTATGGGACATGAGACATCACAGTCTCCTCGACCTCTGATTGAGGTGAATGTAGAGCTGAGAGTCTAAAATGGGATGCCAATGGTGTACTCACTGGTTTAGCGTTTTGCATGCCGAGCCTCTCTAGTATCTTCTCAATATAATTCCTCTGCGAGAGATATAATTTCCCTCCTTTTCTGTCCCTATGAATCTCTATTCCTAAGATCTTCTTGGCATGACCCAGATCTTTCATATCGAACTTCTCACTAAGCCGTTTCTTCAAAATCAACACATCTGACATGTTCTTTGCAGCAATGAGCATGTCATCCACGTATAAGAGAAGATAGACAAAGGATCTATATGAACTTTTTTTGAAGTAGACACAACTATTATAGTTGCTCCTATGATAACCACTCCCTATCATAAAGCTGTCGAATCTCTTATACCACTGTCTTGGTGACTGCTTCAGATCATACAAGGATTTCTTCAATATACAAACATGATCTTCCTTGCCTTCTACATAATACCCCTCGAGCTGGGCCATATAAATAGTTTCCTCGAGTTCGCCATGCAAAAAAGCAGTCTTCACATCAAGTTGCTCAAGCTCTAAGTCAAATTGAGCAACTATAGCCAGTAACACACGGATGGAAGTATGTTTTACCACATGGGAGAAAACTTCATCATAATCAATTCCCTCCTTCTGATTGTAGCCTTTAGCTATGAGCTGAGCCTTGTATCTAGCATTTTCAACACCTGGAATTCCTTCCTTTTTCTTGAAGACCTATTTACACCCAATGGCTCTTTTTCCCTTGGGCAACTGCACCAAGTCTCAAGTCTGGTTCTTGTGAAGTGATTCAAGTTCCTCAACCATAACAATAGCCCATTTTTATGATTTTGTGCAAGTAACAACTTCTGTATAGGTAGAAGGTTCTAGAATACCCATATCTTTCCCTGTCGTAAGAGCATAAGCCACCAGATCAGAGAATCCATATTTCTGAGGAGGCTGGGTCTGCCTCCTTTCTCTGCCAATAGCAATAGAGTATGGCTGCTCCACTTCATCTATAGCTTCCTCATCTGAACTTGAATCATCAGGAGCAATTTGTTGGTTCAAATCATTCTGAGAGGTCTTTTCTAGAAGCTCCATTTGAATCTCCACCTCATTCGTAGCACTCTCATGCTTTTCTGTAGACTCATCAACAACTTTCCTTTGATCAATCATATGCATTTCATTAAATGTAACATCCCTACTAATAATGAACTTAGGTGAGTTAGGTTCCTGGCACCATAAACGATAACCTTTCACCCCATCAGCATACCCAACGTAAATACATTTTTTTGCTCTAGGTTCTAACTTACCATGCTTAATATAATAATAAGCAGGGCATCCAAAAACCTTTAGATTAGAATAATCACAAGGCTTACCTGACCACATCTCAAAAGGAGTCTTGCATTCTATTGCTGTTGAAGGAGAGCGATTAACCAGATAACAAGCCGTGTTAACGGCTTCAGCCCAAAAATCTTTTTCCATGCCAACATTAGAGAGCATGCATCTTGCTCTCTCCAATAGAGTTCTATTCATACGTTCTACCACTCCATTTTGCTGTGGAGTGTGCCTAACTGTACGGTGTTGAACGATACTTGCATTTGCACAGAATTCATTAAAATCGCCACCACAGAACTCAAGACCATTATCGGTCCTAAGATGTTTGATCCTCTTCCCTGTTTGATTCTCAACAAGGGCTTTCCACTTCTTGAAGGTTTCAAACGCATCACTTTTTCTTTTCAGAAAGTAAACCTAAACCTTCTTGGAATAATCATCAATGAACATCACAAAGTAAAGAGCACCACCCTTAGATGAAACCTGTGCCGGTCCCCATAAATCGAAATGGATATAGTCGAGTGTGCTCTTTGTCCAGTGCGTCCTTGTACTAAATCTGACTCTACATTGCTTGCCAAGAACACAATGTTCACAAAAATCTAGCAAGGTCGTCTGCTCCCCACAAAGTAAACCACGTTTACTCAAAACTATCATACCACGCTTGCTCTTGTGGCCCAAACGCATATGCCACAATTTTGTTCTATCATTGTTAGAAACGGAATTGCATGTGCCAATTGAAGGACCTATAACTGTGCTACCCTGTAGATGATACAAGTGATTTACCTTGCTTCCTTTCATCACAACCAGATTGCTTTTTGAAACTTTGAGAACTCTACTTCCACCTGAGTACACACACCCAATGGAATCCAAACTGCTCAAAGAGATAAGGTTTTTCTTTAAGTCTGGTACATGTCTTACTTCAGTTAAAGCTCTCGCTGCTTTGTCGTGGCACTTAATCCTAACAGTACCAATACCCACGACTTTGCATACAGCATCATTCCTCATTAAGACTGATCCACCATTCAATGGCTCGTATGTGGTGAACCATTCCCATTTGGGCACATGTGATATGATGCTCCCGAATCCATTATCCAAACATCATTGGACAAATTAACAGCAGAGCATGCCGTAAGAACAATGTATGATGCATTAGACTCAGTTTCGTTTGCAACATTCGCCGAATCTTGTCTTTGACCATGCTGCTTATCCTTTTTCTTGAGCGAAGGACAATCTAACTTGTAATGTCTCTTTTTGTGACAATAGTAGCACTCGACGTTTATCTTTTCTCTAGGTGGCTTAGATTTTGAATGACCAACAGATTTCCCACGGGAAGCTTTATCCCTGCTCTTGGTCCTGCCTCTTACAAATAAACCATTTGCTTTGTTTTCACTGGTATTCCCATTCAATTTTGTTCTCAGTTCTGCAGAATTTAATGATGCTTTAACATCCTCCAAAGTTATGGATTCACGTCCATAAAGCATCGAGTTCACAAAATTTTCGTATGAGTCAGGTAGTGAACATAACACGATCAAAGCTTGATCTTCATGCTCAAGTTTAATATCTAGATTTTTCATATCCAGAACAATTTTATTAAACTCATCCAAGTGTTCTTGAACAGACGTACCTTCACACATCTTTATGGTATAAAGACGCTGCTTCAAATAAAGTTTCGATGTTAGAGATTTTTTTATGTAGAGACTTTCCAATTTCTTCCACAGACTGGTCGCTGTTTCCTCATCGGCGACTTCTTGCAAAACCTTGTCATCTAGAGACAATTGGATTGCGCTATGCACCTTCTCGTCCATCTTTTCAATCTTAGCCGAGGTCATATCGTCTGGATATTTTCCGTCCAGCGCCCTAACCGTACCCTCTCGCCTCAATAAAGCCTTCATCTTTATTCTCCATAATCTGAAGTTGTTCTGTCCGTCAAAAGATGAGATTTGAAACTTCAAAGATGTCATCTCAAAGAACCCTTGAATTGAACTAGGCTCTGATACCACTTGTTAAAAAAAAAAAAAAGGTGCGGAAAAACAAATACAGAACACAGGATTTACGTGGTTCGATCATAAGGTGATCTATGTCCATGGGCGAGGCAAATCAAGATTCCACTATAATCAAAGAGAGTATAATTTTCAGAAGTCGAAATAACGACTTGACAAAACCTTATGGCTCACTAAACCCTTAGAAAACAAAATTCTCTCTCTATTTAAGGAGAAAACCTAGCCGAGGTATAAATATGGCTTCCCAAAAATTTTTTTCTGGGGGGCATAGCCCTCGAACCCCCCGAGATATTCCTTCGCTTACTCCAGCTCGGGCGGACCGCCATAAAGATTTGTTTGCTTGCTACGGGACATTCCTCCGCATTGTGAACTAAATCTCATTTTTCGGGTCGCACAAAAATATGTTGGGTCAGGTCATAAACCAGACCGAACACATAAAATTCAAGACATATTTAACAATTTCGAATGGCACTGTCACTGATCATATCGATGGCCAGCGAGCAAACTCACCTGCTACGTTGCCTTGGCAAATCCGTAAGAACATCGCCATAGAGACCGCGACTATACTAACTTACCTCCATGCTTCGGCCATTCTCCACCGTGATGTGAGAACTAATAACATCCTTCTTAACGAGAATTTTGGTGTTAAAGCCGCAGATTTCGGGCTTTCAAGGCTATTCCCAAATGATGTCTCTCATATCTCGACAGCTCCTCAAGGGACTCCAGGTTATGTGGACCCCGAGTACTATCAGTGCTACCAGCTCACCGACAAGAGTGATGTTTATAGCTTTGGAGTTGTTCTAATCAAGCTTATATCGTCCATGCCAGCTGTGGACATAAGCAGAGAGAGGCACGAGATTAGTTTGGCCAATTTTGCCATAAACAAGATTCAGACATGTGCATTTGGCGAGTTGGTCAACTGGACCCTAGGATTTGAGTTAGATAGTGAAACTCATAGGATGACATCTTCAGTGGCAAAGCTGGCTTTCCGGTGCTTGCAGCAGGACAAGGAAATGAGGCCTTCAATGGACGAGGTTTTGGAAGAACTGAAGGCAATTGCGCGTGATGAGAATGCTGTGAACAAATCTCTTAACTCAGATGAGGGTGAAGATGCCTTTGCTCCATCTCCCATGGATAATGATGATGTCCAGCTAATTAAGAACATGCAGTTGACTCCTGTTTCGGTAACTCAAAAATGGGCTAGCAGTAGTGGCAGTTGTTCTGCTGCTGTTGCTGTTTAAATTTTCCTTATAGCTACTTGTAAGATATTATGCACACATGAGGACGCAAGTTGAGATGTTACCAATTTCATTGCCCGGTCTGAATATGAAGATATGTACGTGGTAAGTAATGAAGTGCTTTTCTCGCTCTAGCTTGCACATGATATTGGACCATGATGGACCATATGCGCAGGTTTACTGTTGGAAACACAGGTATATGAGCAATTTCAACACATGGATTCAAATTAGTTTATCCATCCTGCTTTCAATCCTCTAACCCTTGTTTGACTTCCCTAGTAAGTCATATTGTTACTCTCACTATCCCCTTGCAAGAAAATTTCTTCGATATGCCACGAACAACCTTTCCTGTGATTTCGCACTGTTTCATAGACCTTCTGCTGCTGCTCGGAGTTTGTTGTCCCATCAGAGATGCCTAGTATTGTATAAGGTCCACTGATCCTGTTCTTTTTCATGCTTCCTTTTTCCTAATCTTGCTTATTTTGTTTATTTTTAGCGAGCATAACAGGGGATAACGATTTTCCCTGGAAAGTATTCAACTCTTGAGGGGATATATCATATTATGGAAGTCAATTCTTAGAATTACTGGTCAATGGGGGCAAGATTTGTGGATGTTCAGTAAAATTTCAGGTTCTCACATTCAAAGACCTATCACTATCAAGAGGGAAGTCATGGATGACATAAGTTATTGCTCAGTTGAGTGTCTTTACATTGCTTTTTCTAAGAGTCGCTTGTTCAAGACCAGACAAAGCCGAGTAAGGGAAGGACCGCCTCTATCTTTCTTTATGCTCTATCTCTTTTCTCTCTTGCGTGTTTTCTATTGTGCTCTTCGATGTTCTTTTCTAATGTTCTCCACCTTGTATAGTGAAGAAGTAATACCTATTTATAGTGAAAATTAGGTTTCTTATTCCTAATCCAAATGGGGGCCATATTAAAGAAGTAATGTGCTTGGTTCAATTCTTATGGGTTTAATTAAGCTCGAGGCCTCACAATGTCAGTTTAAGCTTAATTTATATGGGCTTAATCTAGCTTTTTAAGATCAGAACCCTCACCTCAAAGTCCACCCACTGCGGATTCAATTAATATGGAAATTATATGGGCCTATATGCAAATGCTACATGCAATTTATTTAATTAATTTTTTTTTGTTTAGGGACCGGGGTCCATCCCTAATTTTTATGCAATAAATGACTAAATGAGAAGCCAAAATTTAGGTGTATCAACAAGACAATCCCGAATTTTTCAGAGAAAACAAAACTCATGTTTCCCGTAACCTCGCGCCTTAGAAACTTCGTTTGATTAAAAATTCCTTGTTGTATGCATAAGACCAAAGGCAACTTCCACTAATGATGTGTCATGGTATGAAGCAAGACTGCTTTGGGCCATCGTGAATGTCATTGATTTCTTTGTGCCCCACACTATATTTCTTGTTTTAGCCATGCAGTTTTTGGGCTACTATGCTCTCTTGTGTCTCCAAGCATAGCGAGGCTCAGCCAGTCATAAACTGGCTGTAATTGAATGGATGACCTTGTTATTTGATGAAGGTAGGATTATTTTGCGAGCCACAATAATTAGGATAATAATTACTTTTGGAGACGAATTCTTTTATCCTAGGTTCATATTGAAATTTTGGTCCCTCCTAAGGCACTGCCGGGAAACACAAAAATCTGAACACGATAGTTCTCTTACCGGTAAAAGAATAGATCTATTCATCAAAGATTCTAGTTGTTCTTCACACCCTATACTCTATGTATTCTTGTCTGTGAATCCGAATCTGCGGACTATCTACACTGTGGAAATTTTTCATCAAACTGACCAACGATGTCCGTGCAGGAAAGGGAGGTTTGTGGCAGAAGATGAGAAAAGGTAAATACATATATTTTACCTATTCGTGCATTACGTATGCTATTTGGCGACTTGAACTAATTCTCCTGCCACTTAACATAATGTGCAAAATCTCAGTTGGGTAGTGTAAATTTCTGACTGTTATGCAGGCAGAAATCTTCCAATGCAAAACGTGTATAAAAGTAAATCAGGTTGGCTTACAATTGACACTTCTCATTATTTCACGCAGCTTCAACAAAGTGGAAACTTTGACAATGTGGGTGGTTTTCTCAAATGTTGCCCTCAAACGTGTCAATAAAATGTTTCCTTTTGCTTCTAATCAGAATGCATGCTCATTGTTTGTTATCCAAAGTCCTGGTAAAGTGCATAAATCAGTTGCAAGTAATTTGAAATATTGGAAGCTGCTTTTTTCAACATGTCCATTTTTCTGTGCAACTCGCCTTAGAATAACCACATCCACGGTCGCCCATAGAGCAGATTTAAATTTCCTTGCATATCAGGTGTAGGAATTGAGAGGCTCGGTCATTGCCGTTTGCCTCTTCATCTATATGATCTACTGGAAAAGGAAGTATGCTTCTCTTAAGTCCCATCTGAAGAACAACGCCCCTTGTCCTTCCCCTGGTCCAGACATGGAGGAAAGCAGTGTACATTTTGAGGTCCCCATTTTCACCAGTGACGAAAACAAATTCCTAAAATATCATACAAAATTGCGGAAAAACGTGCCCATTCTACACTTGAATCACCGATCGTTCGAAGTATATCACGTAAAACGAACATACCTCTTTTACCACAGATTAAATGCACTTATCGCAGCGTCGAGAGAGTGAACAATCCTTAAATTGTTGAAAGCAAAGCCCTCTTGCTTTTCTTCTTGTAAAAAATGCTTTCTGATGGATGAATTCAACAACTCTGAACATCCCATTACGTATGTTCTCATCTTAATAACTGCCAAATGCAGTTACTTTCTTTCGTGGGCTGAGTTAGCCCATCATGGGCGGCCCAATTTTCACAAATGAAAGCCCAACATTCCATCATCTCCCACTCGCACATGGTGGGCTAAACATTAACTCTCTCTCTTCTTTGCAATATTCATACTAGCAAATAATCCGTGCGACCAGCATACTTCGAGAGCTCGTTGCGATGCATCTGTTAGGAATATATAGCAGCTCAAAATTGGATACAACGTTTTCCGAGTAGACATTGTATGCAGTCCCCTAGATCAATCAGTCACATTTATACTTCATTCGATCTCTTTTAGTATCTCATATATTGTATTCACAACTATGATTTACTCAAAATCATAATTGGTCGACCTGTGAATACAAAAATAGGATGTGACATCATCAATAAGTTGATCTTCCTCTTTCTTAAACCTCTCTATTTCAGCCCAGCACGCTTTTCTAGAAATGTCCCATTAGATCGAATCATTCATAACCATTGGCAACACTCTAAGATAGCGAACACTGAATAGAAACTTTGAGAATAAGTCAGAGTCCTGAGGGTACTAAATGAGGAACTCATATTCTCAAGAGTCTCACACGGCATAAAGTTGAGATAAAAAACTTTTGCCACTCTTATCGGTCGACTCATACATACGTAGTATGAAATACGTATTACGGTATTAACTCCTTTCCCGTGGACCGTATGTCTTTACATTCAATACCGTACAGATGATTGTTCAGACATACCCAATGTCTAAACTCGAGTTCACATATCTACTCCTCTAAAGAATCCATTAGAACTCACATCTGGCATCAAAGACAGATAAAAGTAAAATATGTGGGTTATTTTACTTTCGGACAAATTAAATATTATGTCCTCATCTTAGCACTTAACTAAGGTAACATTTATATTTTAAGCTTGAGCTCTCGATTATCACCTAGATAATAAGCCTAAAAATTGTCTCATCTCTACTTATCACATAGTAAATAGAGGCGATTACTCGTGTGAGTGAGTTAATCTTATCTGTCCGACATACTTACTTGACATAATACACTAAGTATTAAAATGCATAAATAAATAAAAATATCATAGGCATTAACAATGATATAACAATTTCATTCAAATGTGAACATTCAGGGAAATTACAATATTCAGTACATCAACATCTACGCAGTCCTAGAGATTTTACATGACCATTGAAAACATCTCTAGGAATTGGCTTTGTCATAGGATCTGCTATCATTTTATGCGTAGATATGTACTGCAAGTTCACATCTTTTCGTGCTACCATATCTTTAACAAAATTGTACTTGGTATCTATATGTTTGGTCTTGCCATGATATTTCGGATCCTTGGTGTATGCTATCGCTGCTTGACTATCGCAATTGACTAACAATGAGCTTGCAGCGTGCTCAACAACACCTAAATGATCCAAAAAACTCTTAAGCCAAACTCCTTCTTGTACTGCTGCTGACAATACCACGAACTCGGCTTCCATGGTGGATAATGCTATACATGTTTGTTTCTTACTGCTCCAAGAAATGACGCCATTATTCAGTAAGAATGCAAATCCTGAGGTAGATTTCCTTTCGTCTAAATCTCCTCCCCAGTCAGCATCTGAGTAGCCTTCAAGTCGCAGATCCTTTCCTTGATAACTCAGAGAATAATCAGCAGTACCCTTTAGATACCTCATGATTCTTTTGACGGCTTTCCAATGTGCTTGACCTGGATTGGATTGGTATCTACTTACCATCCCAACTGCAAAACATATGTCAGGTCTTGTACACATCATGGCGTACATTAAACTCCCAATAGCACTAGCATAAGGAACACGTTTCATTTGCTCCTTCTCTTGTGGAGTCTTAGGACACAGTCTTTGGCTCAATCCTTCACCTTTTGCAATAGGAGTGTCAATGGGTTTGCAATCTTGCATATAAAATCGTTCAAGAACCTTGTTTATATAAGTCTCTTGCGAAAGAGACAATAATCTCTTGGAACGATCTCTTGAAATCTTAACTCCAAGAATATACGCAGCATCACCCATATCTTTCATTTCAAAATTGGACGATAACCAATTCTTTACAGTATTAACCAACTCCTTATTGTTTCCGGCAATCAGTATGTCATCAACATATAATGATAAGATCACGAATTGATCTTTGGATCTTTTGGTATATACGCAATGATCTTCATCAATCATTGTAAAATCATACGCCACTATAGCATTATGAAAACGTATATACCATTGTCTCGAAGACTGCTTAAGGCCATATATCGATCTTATAAGTCGACATACCTTTTGTTCTTGGCCTTTCATAATGAAGCCAACGGGTTGCTTTATGTAAATTTCTTCTTTTAATTCTCCATTTAGAAAAGCAGTCTTTACATCCATTTGATGTAATTCAAGATCCATACTTGCCACTATTGCCAAAATAAGGCGAATTGAGGTAAATCTCACTACAGGAGAAAAAGTTTCTTCATAATCAATTCCTTCCTGTTGATTATACCCTTTCGCCACGAGGCAAGCCTTATATCTTTCTATCGAGCCATCAACTTTTCGCTTTATTTTGAGAACCCATTTGTTCCCAATAGCTTTGCATCCTTTAGGAAGATCAACCAGTTCCCAAACATGGTTTGACTTCATTGACTCCAATTCTTCTTCCATTGCATTCATCCATTTATCCTTATTAGGGCAACTTAGAGCCTCATTTAAATTCTTTGGCTCATCTTCATCTTGCGGAGCGATCATAAAAGTTTCCCCTTCTATGTCAAAACGTCGTCGGGGAACACTTTTGCGACTTGTTCGCCGTAAGGGAGATTGTACACGTAGCATATTATTCCCCATTACGCTCCCACTTGGATTAGATAATGACGGTATTATATCATCAAATGGTTGCAATTGAGATTGAGTCGAATTTAATTCCTCATTGTTCTCATTGCTCCCACTCGGTCGAAATTCATCGATTTCATTATCAGGATCCAAGGTTTCAAATAGTAAGTAGTCCTCACCTATTTCGCCCTTCTTAGGATACTCATTATCTAAGAATGTGACATCTCGTGATTCAAATTCAGTTATACTCCCACTTTCTTGCTCACCTATAAACACATACCCTTTTGAGTTCTCTGAGTATCTTATGAAAATACTCTTCTTACCTCTGGGACCCAGTTTCCCATATTTATGAGAGGACTCGTGAGTATAGGCAGCACAACTCCAAGGCTTAAGAAAATTTAAATCGGGTTTTCTTCCTGTCCATAACTCATATGGAGTGGAAATAACTGATTTAGAAGGCACACGGTTAAGTATATAGGCAGCAGTTAACAAAGCATCACCCCAGAAAGTGATAGGTAACTCGGCTTGTGCCATCATAGACCTAACCATTTCCAATAGGGTTCTATTTCTCCTCTCGGCAACACCATTTTGTTGTGGAGTATATGGAATAGATAACTGTCTTTCTATTCCTTTTTCATCACATAAATTTCTGAACTCATCAGATAGATATTCTTGACCTCGATCGGATCTCAATGCTTTTATTTTCTTATCTAATTGATTTTCCACCAAGTTCATAAATATTTTGAAGCAACTAAAAGCCTCAGATTTATGAGAAATCAAATAGACATATCCGAATCGAGTAAAATCATCAATAAATGTGATAAAATAAACAGCCCCATGTCTAGCCCTCACATTCATTGGACCACAGATGTCAGAATGGATTAACTGCAAAGGAAATTCAGCTCTTTTTCCTTTTCCAAATGGTTTCCTTGTTGTTTTCCCTACTAGGCATTGCTCGCAAATAGGCAAATCAACTTTTTCAATATTGCCTAATAAGCCTTCTTTGGCTAATCTTTGCATTCGTTGTTGGCCAATATGACCAAGTCTAGCATGCCACACATTCACATCATTTTCATAAGAGTTGGAAGATGTAAATAGGAATAACAAACGTTAACATTTCCACAGTCAACATCTAGTACAATGAAACCATTCAAAAAATATCCACATCCATAATAATTTGTATTCAAATACAAATCAACACCACTGCTATGAAAGTTCAAATTGAAACCAAGTCGAATCAACACTAACACAGACACTAAATTCCGACGAATCTCCGGAGCATATAATACGTCATGTAGGAACAATGTGCGTCCACCACGCATCATCAACTGGCAGGTGCCAATTCCTTTAACTTCCACTTTGGAGTTGTTCCCTATATAGATCCATTTCGTTCCAGTCGGAACCCGTCGGAACTCCACGAAGGCATCTCTGTCCTTCGCTACATGGTCTGTTGCTCCCGAATCTACAGTCCACAAAGGATTAGACTCAGTTAAAAATACGGAACTTGACACATAGACAAAGTTCTCAAGAATGCAAGGGGATTTTACCTTCTTTGGCTCGCCGCAATCGCGAGCAAAGTGTCCCTTCTTGCTACAATTGTAGCATTTCACCCTCGACATTTTCTTTACAAAAGAACGCTTTCCTTTGTCATGTTGATTGAATCTTGGTTTCTTACCCGAAGAACTTGCTCCCTTGCCTCTCTACCTTCTGAACGAATCAGGACGCTTGCGCTTAGAGCTCGAAGGCCCTTGTGAGCTAGAGCCTGCATAGTAAATGTCAATTACCGGCTTATCCGCCAGGAGACGGTCCTCCTCTAGCTCTAAGTGGCGCACTGCATCCTCAAAGGTTTTGATGTTCTCATTGTGAGTTAGGTGCAACTTCATATGCTCCCAACTTTGAGGCAAAGAACGAATCACCGCTTGCACTTGCTGTTCATCAGTCAGAACATGGCCAGCATCCTTCAGCTCATTAATCATGTTTGACATTTTTCTTAAATGTTGCTTCATGGACTGACCATATGGCTTCTTATATGAGTCAAATCTTATAGTGAGCTGTCTAAGCTTGGTTACAGATGTATGACCAAACCTTGCTGCCAATGCCACCCACATCTCCTTAGCATTTTCAAAACGCCTAAACTCTCGCATAACATCATTTTCCATGCTACTCAGCAACGTGATGCGAGCAAGGGAGTTCTTTCTTTTCCATACAGCAAATGCATCCTTATCTCTCTTGTGTTGTGCAGTGTTTCCGTCTTCAGGCTCTTCCATAACCAGGTTAAGAGCTTCGAGAGCCTCTTGCTCTTCCAGCACATATTGGATTTTCATATGCCAAATTTCATAGTTGTCACCATTAAGCTTCTCTCCTTTGTTCAGTTCAGCAACTATATTCTTTGATGCTGAAGCCATTGAATCTGAACATATCAGACAGACAAGCACGAATTGTTAATGCCACTTATTTATGCATTAATTTTACACAAATCGATTATATTAACGAATAATCTCACATAGGCTTTAGATTCGAAAGTTCACTATGTTTCCAATCATCATCAAAAAACCTAATGTGAAATTACCGTTAATGTAATCATTAAGGTAAAATTACGTTCTTTAAAGTTACTAAAACTTTTAGAACTCCCACTCAACTCTATATGATACTTATAAGATAAATATTAAAAACAGAATAGTACTTTAAACTATTCACAATATGAATATCAATCAACATTCATTTACCTAACACTTTGTACATAAGGAATGAATCCATCAAAGGAAAATAAACATAAATACGAACATAGAAATATCCTCCCAAGATTTCTAACACCAATCTATAGTGAACATATCCATAAGAGTTTACAAAAAAAATAGATAAACACAATCAGGTGATGATCCTCTTTCTATAAACTGGAAATGACTCATAAAAAACCTCAGGAAATTTTATTTCCTTTGGCAACCAAATGGAGGCACCCGGAAAACCCCTAGATTCGGGCAACGTATTGCCTCGAGACCGATACAATGCAAGGGTTGACGTCCTTCTTGCCCCGACCCGTATGTACTCTATTATGAATTTCTCCACAATCATCTTATAGCTCGGACCTTCTAAGGTGTCCCATACCCTATCAATCATTCTTCCCAACTCATCAGGAATTGTGCATTTTAGGGCTCCGACCATCACATACTCTGGCATTAGGAAACCGTTCCAAATGATATCCTGTATCATTTGGTTGACCTTGATGATGTGTGTCATCATGTCATCGTCAGCATCCCACCGGTAAAGAGCTAGCTTGATTCTGAGACTCTCAAGCTTCTCCTTTTGAGCCGCCGTTCTAGGGATAATAGGGGTTCGATATCTTCTTACCATATTTCCTGCAACAAATGCAGAAAAAAAAATCGAATGATTATTATTTATAATTCATGGTATTTGCAAGAAACACATTCTGCCCCCCTTCAGCCCCTTTTTTTTTTTTTTTTTTTTTTGGGTCAACTCCGGTCAACGGTGGTCAACGCCGGTCAACAGTGGTCAACGGTCAACTGATGACCGGGTCAGGTCAACGGGTCGGACGGGTCAAATACGGGTCGGGTCCGGTCAAAACGGGTCGGATCGGGTCAAAACGGGTCGGGTCGGGTCAACGGAACCCGATTGGGCCCGCATGGCTGACGTTAGCGTGACGTCAGCCACGCCGCACGCGCCCTCATGGCGCGTGCGGTGCACGCGCACGGAGGAACCGCCACGCACGTGCCGGCGAGACCGCCACTTGCGGCGGCGCGTGTGGGCGCGTGCGGCTCCTCCTGGCGGCGTGCCACCCATCAAAATTCTCGTTTCGACGAGTACTACAACCCTACACTTTCAAAAATAAGTTTTGATGCACGGAAAACGAGAAACCACTTCGAACAGTACGGCCGGGTGTCGGTTTTCGTACCCGAGCGTTCGTCGGCGCCGTTTCACGAATTCCGGCCAAAAAATTCGTTTAATGAACATATCAAAAGATCAGGAAACAAGTAAACATGCTCTGATACCAATGACGGAAACAAATTCCTAAAATATCATACAAAATTGCGGAAAAACGTGCCCATTCTACACTTAAATCACCGATCGTTCGAAGTATATCACGTAAAACGAACATACCTCTTCTACCACAGATTAAATGCACTTATCACAGCGTCGAGAGAGTGAACAATCCTTAAATTGTTGAAAGCAAAGCCCTCTTGCTTTTCTTCTTGTAAAAAATGCTTTCTGATGGATGAATTCAACAACTCTGAACATCCCATTACGTATGTTCTCATCTTAATAACTGCCAAATGCAGTTACTTTCTTTCGTGGGCTGGGTTAGCCCATCATGGGCGGCCCAATTTTCACAAATGAAAGCCCAACATTCCATCAACCAGTAGTGAACTCGAAGAAGCCACAAATCATTTTGCTTCTTCCAATGAACTTGCAGATGGAGGTTCGGAACTGTTTACTACGGTAAGAAAAGGCCTCCATGTTTTTCCCAGTTAAGGGACAAAAGAGTATCCTCAAACTCGCGACCTTCCATTTCTTTTGACAGGAAAACTTCGGGATGGGAGGGAAGTAGCAGTGAGGCGCCTATACAAGCACAGCTACCATAGGGCAAAGCAATTTATGAATGAAGTAGTTATCCTAACCCATTTACGACACAAAAACCTTGTGTCTCTGTGCGGTTGCACTTCTTGCCACAGCCATGAACTTCTACTTGTCTATGAGTACATCCCGAATGGCACTTTCGCTGATCATATCCAAGGCCAGCGGGCAAACTCACCTGCTACATTGCCTTGGCAAGAATTTTGCCATAGAGACTGCGACTGCACTAACTTACCTCCACGCTTCGGCCATTATCCACCGTGATGTGAAAACTAATAACATCCTTCTTGACAAGAATTTTGGTGTTAAAGTTGCAGATTTCGTGCTTTCAAGGCGATTCCCAAATGATGTCTCTCACATCTCGACAGCTCCTCAAGGGACTCCAGGTTATGTGGACCCAGAGTACTATCAGTGCTACCACCTCACTCAGAAGAGTGATGTTTATAGCTTTGGAGTTGTTCTAATCGTGCTTATATCGTCCATGCCAGCTGTGGACATAAGCAGAGAGAGGCACGAGATTAGTTTGGCCAATTTTGCCATAAACAAGATTTAGACATGTGCATTTGGCGAGTTGGTCGACCGGACCCTAGGATTTGAGTTAGATAGTGAAACTCATAGGATGACATCTTCAGTGGCTAAGCCGGCTTTCCGGTGCTTGCAGCAGGACGAGGAAATGAGGCCTTCAATGGACGAGACTTTGGACGAACTGAAGGCAATTGCGCGTGATGAGAATGCTGTGAACAAATCTCTTGACGCAGATGAGGGTGAAGATGCCTTTGCTCCATCTATTGTTTAATAGGTGATACGGCGGAAGCAGATTATAACTTTATAATTAAGTCAGAAGCCGTAAAAACAATAGAGAAATAAAACGATGAACAATAAAAGTACACGAGAAATTTACGTTGTTCGGTTCGAATTTTGGAACCTATGTCTACGGAGAAAATAGGCAAATAATCCACTAATAAATCGGAGAATTACAAAATTGTAATCACTTACGTTCAAGTGTTTTTCAGTCTTAGTATATATTTAATATTCACAGTATTTAATAACTCAACCCGACGGACTCTCTATAAGCACAAATATCTCCGAGCTCACGCCTCTCTTCTGGAGCTCTCTTCTCGGCTTGCTTTCTTCTCTACGGCCTCTGCTCCCCCTTTTATAGGAGAATGGACGTAGCAATGAGACAAATGGCGCCCATCTTCAGAAGCCAATGCGCCTTCGTGCAATTAATGATGGCATGTGCGCATGACCATCATGCACCGCCACAAGAAAAAATTAGCATGGCTTCTGCCTTCTTTCTTTCTTCGTTTAACAACAGAAGACAAAGGAAGCACACAAAAGTTGACCGGAAGAAGGGGAGAGGCGCTCACATCTTTCTCCATGGGCATGCATTCACATTTCATGTGCATGCATTTATGACGAAGAAGAAAAGATGGACGCGAAGCATGCACATAAACCTATGTGCAGAAGATTTATCCATCTTCAATTAATGCTCCATGAATGGTGCTGTTCTAGTTGAATGCTCCGCAAATATACTTCTCCATTTCAGAGTACTAACAAATGCAGAGCGTGCGGATAGAATATCGAGACACAATTTAAAATCATCTCCTATGGATAATGATGATGTCCAGCTAATTAAGAACATGCAGTTGACTCCTGTTTCGGTAACTCAAAAATGAGCTAGCAGTAGTGGCAGTTGTTCTGCTGCTGTTGCTGTTTAAATTTTCCTTATAGCTACTTGTAAGATATTATGCACACATGAGGACGCAAGTTGAGATGTTACCAATTTCATTGCCCGGTCTGAATATGAAGGAATGTACGTGGTAAGTAATGAAGTGCTTTTCTCGCTCTAGGTTGCACATAATATTGGACCATGTTGGACCATATATGCAGGTTTACTGTTGGAAACACAGGTATTTGAGCAATTTCTATAACATTTGGATTTAAAAAAAAGAAGAAGTCAAAAGGTAAAAAAGAAGCTACAGTAGACTTTAGTTTATAAAAGGGGACTGAGAGCTTGCGGGCGAGAGGAAAAGAAGGAAAGGAAAGAAAGAGAAAAGAAAAAGAAGAAAGAGAAACATAAAGATAAAAAAGAGGGGTTTCACACATAGTCATTACAGATATCTCATCAAGTTGATTCAACTTCGATTCGCAACATCTGATAAGTGCTCGTGCCTCTTGTTTGTCCAATCGGAAAAGTTTTCCGGGTTAGAGCTCATATTTCGGAATTATGTGTTATTTGAGCAGTGAAGTCCGATTTTTGAGTTGTTGAGCTATGAATATTTATAGAATTGATAGGTTAGAATGTCGTGGAGCCATGAGATTTTAGAGATCTTAATTTGGACTTATGGTTTGCCTAATATGAATTTTTGAAGTTGGCCGCGCAAGGTAAACAGTGCGCGACCAGTAGCTTTTAGGCCGATTTTCGTCAGTTTTCGGCTCGATTTTGGGACGGCCAAGTTGAGGTTCTCGTAGTGCTCTGAATGGGCTTTCTATTGACTTTAAGCTTGCTTGAAATGGGATTCGGTGGTTTATGGTGTGATCAAGTTTTGCGTTCAAACTCCACATTGCGGACGGTTTGAATAATCGTTTTGGAGAAGCGATTTGTAAGTGCCTTTGAGTTGTCTTGTTAGCGTTTAAGCATCGATTAACCGTTTCGTAGTTTTTGTTTTTTTACTTGATTTTGATGTCGATTCTCATTTACTTGTTAAAATTACGAGATCGTTAGTTCAAGTGAGTGTGATTATTTGACTTTTGAGAATTCCAGGTGAGTGGTACTATCTCTTCTTTGATTTTATAAAAACCATATCACGAAGAAATTATGATTCGACATAAATATATATGTTGAATTTAAAAGAACATTTTGTTGCATAAATCGGGATCGAACATTTATTACCTTTTAGTATTTAAGAATGATTTGAGAATCGTTTTTGGAAATGTATTATGAAAGAATACATTTGTATATTGCGTTACGAATTAGTTTGTGAAATGAGTTCCGAAATGATTCAAGAAATGCTCTACGAATTGTTTTTCTGGCGGATGAGCCGTATTGTTAAAAAGTTATTTGTCATGCCCCGAGCCCCCGTTGAGCATGCGACATCCCGAACTGCGGTCGAACAGTTGCGATGTTCCAGGTTATCGCTGACCTCATCTAAACATTAGAGATTTAATCGCGCAAACAGAAACCATAAACACCTTGACAAATTAAACTGGGGAGAATTGGGAGAATATACATTTGTATTACTCATTCAACCTTGTCCCACCTTATTTACAAAATTACAAACCTTGCCTTACTAGTGCATACATTTCTAAAACTATCCAAAAATAAAAACAAAGCCGATGACCTTGTACACTAATTTCCAAAAATGCTATCCTTCTGAAAACCGACTGTCCAACCCGTGTATCAACCTCTAACATCCCTTACTTGGTGTCTAGTCAGATCCTGACTCCACATAATCCGAATTTGAACTCTCTTCAGTAGTTTGCTACATCGTACTCCGTGTGCATTGGTACTCCAAAACGTACTGGTGGCGGTGGTGGAGGGTTCATCGCTCAGGCCAGGATTTTGAAAATTGTTGGTTTACACAACCATGAGATTATATCTCAGCAAGTACACCCCTAAACTCAACCTAGGCTATCACGTACCTCCAGACAATTACGCAATCACACACATTCACGTACATCAAGTAATCATAAAGCAGGCACATCAATTAATATAGTTAGGCTCAATCACAATCACACCGTATGCAAACACGCGCATGAACCATTTTCCTTCCACTGATCCTTCCATTCTCATTTCCTCTTTCGTATTCCTCGCCAGTGACCCGCGTTGAAGTACAGGCCTCAGGCACACTGTGACTATTCATTTTTCCACAATACACGCCAGTGACCTGCGTTAAAGTACACGCCTCAGACATACTGCGATTATTCATTTTTCCACAAATCTCGCCAGTGACCCGCGTTAACGTACACGTCTCAGGTACACTACGACCACTTATTACCACACTTCCGGTCCGGGTCAACACGCCTCGACCCACTCGATCGCGTCCCGAGCATCACACGCCTCGATCCGATCCCTCATTCACACTCAATCGCGGCCCGAGCATCACACGCCTCGGTTCGATCCCACATTCATGCTTTCCTCAGCCTGCGCCAAATGCGATAGGCCTACATGATGGAAACCCTAGCTTATAATGCCTCGGTCCGATCTCGGTCTCACCCGAGCTGATCGTGCCTTTGACAGATTCTCATACTTACTTTTTCAAGCCTCAGCCTGTGCAAAATGCAACAGACCTATGTGATCGCTGCCCGAGTTTACAATACCTGGTCCGATCCCATTCTTGTACTTTTATGCGCCATTCACGCGCCAAACAACCACTCACAGCATATCACACCACACATCATAGCCAGCAAACAGTGAATTCCGCACCTCAAATCACAAAATTACACTCCTGGCTCTTCACGACATTTTCTCGCAATTAATTGCCGGTTCAAAAAATCCAACTTGTGTCCCGAACCAATCATCATAGCCCCGTGAACAGTGATTCGCAGTTTGTGAACAGTAACTTGCAGCTTATAGTTTGCCTCAAATTGTCCTCCAAAAATTTCAAATTAATCATCAAGGCCCGCCAAACATTTCCACCTTAGATCACACAATTCTACATTCGCACAAACCCGAATTTACCCCAAATTAATCATCTTTCGATACCCGAAATCCTAAATCGGGATTAGAGTATGACTTATCGCGTTCCAGGCTAAAATGGCTAGAACAAAAAGCGGTGGCACCTAAACGGACATGGCAGCGAAGCTCGGTAACGGTGATCAGCTTGCGGCGGCGGTCCGGCCGTTGATTTGGGGCTCACGGCCACTAGAGAAAGGGAGGGAAAGAGAGAGAAACGGTGGCTGGTGGTGGTGGTTTGGGGCTAATACGGAGGCTAGGCGGCAACTTGGTGGCAGTCCGGCGTGTGGCGGCGAGCGGTGGAGCCGGCAATGGTTGATCCGGTGTCATGCCCCAAACCCCCCTTCGAGCGCGCGACATCCCGCCTCCGATCGAACAGTTGCGACGTCCCAAGTTGTCGCCGACTTCATCTAAACATTAGAGATTTAATTGAGCACACGAAAACCTTAAAACACCCGGACAAAATTAAACTGGAGAAACATTGGGAGAATATATATACATTTCCATTTTTTGATCAAACCTATTTCTTTACATGTACAATAAAATAAACTTAGGTATACCAGTGCACAACTACTACCGCTATCAACATCAAAAGAGTCGATGACTTGGTCTTAACTTCCAAAAATGGTGCCCAATCCATAGCCTGGTCATCCAACAACCCTTCTAACCCCGTTTTCCTTTACTTGGCGTCCATTCTGAATCCGATTCCTCGTTATCCGATTCCGAACTTTCCTGACTTGTCTGATCCTCTGAGGACTCAGGTTCTGCTTCTGTAACGATAGGGTTATTGATATCATCTGATTCCGCTGGAGCTGCTTTTTGATACTCATCGGCTAAAATATCCCAGAAATTTACCTTAGGCTCGTAGTTGGGGTCCAAGAATTGCTCAAAAGGAAGTATATACTCTGGCTCACCCAGTACCTCCTCAGACTCCGCAGGATGGTTCTCCGGTTCTACCTCAGGTGCTGCCTCACCAGGTCCTTCCTCGGAAATAGGCTTTAGGTCAATGTCCATTGGGTCATCCTCGACCTCTGACACTTTAGGCTCAGGTACATGTTCCGCCCCTGAGGATACTTGTACGGTGAGGTCCTGATGCATACCAGATTAAGCCAAGCTTACCTCAGTACTTGTCAATTCTCCGTCAATAAGGGGCATGGCGGCCGGGTCTTAGTCCCCAACCAAATCGTATAGTACATCAAAGCTCCTAACTGGGCCAAATTCGTCTCCATCCGCATCTCTAAAATACCAGGCAACATAAACATTCGTTTCCCATAACGGTAATCCTATTTCTACGAACACAGTCGTTGTATGCTTTATCCAAGTCATCCCGTCTCCCATTTGAAACTCTGCTACCTCATACTCTGTATGCACTGGAACTCCAAAACGTACTGGGGGTGGTGGCGGTGGAGGATTCATCGATCTGGTCTGGGTTCTGAAAATGTTTGGTTTATACAATCATGAGATTAAATCTCAGCAAGTACACCCCTAAACCTAACCAAGCTATCATGTAAATCCAAATAATTACGCAATCACACACATTCACATACACCAATATCACAAAATAGGCACATCAATAAAAACTGTCAGACTCAATAATGCACACATTCGCACTCAGTCACGATCACGTTGCATGCAACACGCGTATGTGCCAATTCTCATCTCACTCTTCCTTCAATTCTCATTTTCCGCTTTCCCAATCCTCACCAATAGCCAGCGTTGAAGTGCACGCCTTAGGCACACTGCGATCATTCATCACATCACTTCCGCCCCACGTACTCGTTCACGCCTCAGGCTCCGATTGCGACCTGAGCATCACACGCCCCATGCCTGATCTCAACTCAGCTCACGTCAAATGCGACATGTCTACATGATTGAAACCCAACTTAGCCTATGCTAAATGCGACAGGCCTACGTGATTAGAACCCAACTCAACCCACGCCAAATGCGACAGGCCTACATGAATGGAACCTGAGTTTATGATGCCTCGGTCCAATCTCGGTCTCACTCGAGTTGATCGTGCCTCGGACCGATTCTCATACATGCTTTTTCAAGTTTCAGCCTGTGCCAAATGCAACAGACCTACGTGATCGCTGCCCGAGTTTACGATACTGGGCCCGATCCCATTCTCGTTCTATCACGCATTCACATACTTTCCCAAAATCACTTGTCACACCACACTTTTTCTTACTCATGCACATGCTCGATATGCATTTACCACACACGACTAGCCCATCACACGCGATCCGTGTACGTATCAAGTCACATGTAGACAGAGCTCACTCAACAATTTACATGGGCAATATCAACAATTAATTTAATCAACTCACGTGTGCACTCGACAAGCATAATCAGTCACTCAATTACACAACAACACTCTCAATTAAATTATCACAATTTATAAATAAATTAAACACGCCTCAAATACGATAATCACCATTTTTCTCCAACCAAATGGCGTCGGATTAATTCCGATCACTCACAGGACTTTCTCGCCATTAAATACCGGTCCTAAAAATCCAACTTGCGTCTCGAACCGAGCATCCAGCCTCATGAACAGTGACTCTTAGCTTGAAATTCCCTCAAATCATCCTCCAAAAATTCCGAATTAATTCCTTAAGGCCCGCCATACTTTCCCGGTCTAAAGCCTCAACATTTCGCACCCGCACAAGTCCAATTTTACCCAAAATCAAATTATTCGACGATAACCAAAATTCTAAATCGGGATTAGGAAGCGACTTACCGCGTTCTAGGCTAAAACGACTAGAACGGAAAGCGGCGGCGCTCTACGGTGAAGGCGAACGACTCACGGTGGCTTCCGGCTTGCACGGCGGCGGTCCGGCGGCGGTGTGGTCTTGCACGGCCGGGAAATGGGTCACGGGAGAGAGAGAGAGAGAGAGAGAGAGAGAGAGAGAGAGAGAGAGAGAGAGAGAGAGAGGGGAAAGGAGAGGGGAACGGTGAGGTTGGAGGGCGGCATGGCGACGACAAGGTGGCGGTCCGGCTGTGTGGCAAGCGGCGGCGCCGGCGGTGGAGCTCACGACCAAATGAAACTCATGGTGGAGAGGAGAAAAAAAAATGGGGGAGGGGGCTGATCACGGCAAGAAGGGAGGAGAGAATGGGGGAAAGAAGACCAAAATTGACTTAAATAGTGCCAAAGACCCAAGTGTATAATGACCATACTACCCTTGTTTCAAAATTTTAATCCGACAGCCTAGATTCGATCCTATCTTGATCCGACGGTCGAGATCGATTTTTGCACAAAAATATCTAAGGGCATACTTGTAATTTTCCAAAGACCCAAGGGTAAAATTGTCCAATCAAAATTTTGGGGTAAAATTACCAAAATGCCATTTACCCTTAAAACTTGTCCTTTAATAACCTTTAAGGGTATTTTGGTCACTTTCTCCGTTTCTTGTCCAAATCGAGTTTTTTCAAGGGATTTGAGCGCACCAAAAATTCACACGTGTCACGTACAATGTCGTCCTAGCGTTCCGTCGCGACTTCCTAATTTTCCGGTGTCCAATTTGGGCAAAAATCCAATAATTAAATTCTATTAAACGCAACTCGAACATTTCTCAAGCTAACGGGCGGCTTGCTGGGGAATTTCGCAGAATCGACTCATGATTGATAGTAAATTGAGTCACGTGCAAGTCCATTCCGTGCGTGACGACCTCGGTTGTCGTTAAAATCGCGAAGATCAATAACTTGATCCAAGGGGTACGATCGTTCGGAATAATTTCAGAATCATTCATTTTGTCGTTTCGTGGTCCAACGGAATCACCTGCGATCTACTATTAGGACAGTGGCGAATTGACCCCTAACTATCCTTGGATCGGCCAACAGTGGTTCAAAATATTACTTACGGGATTTAATGGTCGAAATCCATTCACGATCGAATTTTCTTTAGTCGCGCGAATTTAATTTCCCCTATTAGTCTTTCCCTAATGGTTAGCATTCCCAGGAATGATCAGTTCCGGGCGAGAACTTACTGCGAGCACATCTCATAAAACTCAATTATTCAATAAATTTCAATTGGTGGAATTTCGGAATGTCACAATCTTCCCCCCTTATGAAATTTCGTCCTCGAAATTTACAATCTCACTAATACTCAAAATTACAATTCTTACTGTTACTCAAACAACTGGGAGTACTGACGTTGCATCATTTCTTTGCTTTCCCAAGTTGCGCCTTCAGTCCTGTGGTGTTCCCAGATAACCTTGACCATCGGGATTGTTTTATTCCTCAGAACCTGTTCCTTTCGATCTTCAATCCTGATCGGTCTCTCAACATATGATACTTTTTCATCTACTTCTATCTCTTCATAGTTCAATACATGCGTCGGGTCTGGTTCGTACTTCCTTAACATTGATACGTGGAACACGTTGTGCATTTGCGACAAATTTGGCGGTAACGCAAGACGATACGCCAGATCTCCATGTCGTTCCAATACCTCAAAGAGTCTCACATATCTTGGACTCAACTTCCCTTTCTTACCGAATCGGGACAATCCTCGCATGGGCGACACCTTTAGAAATACGTGATCTCCTACTAGGAATTCCAACGGTCTCTGCCTTTTGTCTGCATAACTCTTTTGGTGACTTTGCGCTGTCTTCAGCCTTTTACTAATGGTCTTAACTGCCTCGATCGATTGCTCCACTAATTCTGGCCCCGTTATGGCTCGTTCTCCCACTTCGTCCTAACACACCGGCGTTCTACAAGCACGGCCATATAACGCTTCAAATGACGCCATTCTAATGCTTTGCTCGAAACTATTATTATAAGTGAACTCCACTAAGAGCAGTTGTTCTTTCCATTTACCCTAAAAATCTAGCACATACGCCCTGAGCATATCCTCCAGGGTCTGAATTATCCTCTTAGACTGGCCATCTGTTTGAGGATGATAAGCTATACTGAGCTGTAGCTTAGATCCCAACGCCGTCTGCAGACTTTTCCAAAAACTGGCGATGAATCTAGGATCACGATCCGAAGTTATAGACACTGGTACTCCATGCAGGCGAATAATTTGTTGCACATACAACTCTGCATACAGTTCTAACGTGAAATCCTTTCGCACTGCCGAAAAGTGTGCCAACTTAGTCAGTCGGTCGACAATCACCCAAATACTATCGTGGCCTCGTTGACTTCTCGGCAATCCCGACACAAAATCTATAGTTATATGTTCCCATTTCCACTCTGGTATTTCTAACAGTCGCAACAATCTTCCAGGCTTACAATGTTGCACTTTCACCTGCTGACATGTCAGGCACTTAGCCACGTGTTTAGCAATATCCGACTTCATACCATTCCACCAGTAATACTGCCTCAAATTCCTGTACATTTTAGTACTACCTGGATGGATACTATATTGGCTACGATGCGCTTCAGATAAAATTTCTTCCTTCACTCCTGCATCGTCTGGCACACACAACCTTCCACGAAATTTCAACATACCATCCTCGGATATTTGAAAATCCAGTTTTCTCTTAACAGCGTCCATCCCAACAATCTTCTATATCTCTGGGTCCGTAGACAGCAAAGCTTTAACTTTAGCCTGGATTTCCGGCTTAATCCTTAACGTAGCTAACAGGCTCAAGACTCGACTTACTTCTAACTTGAACTCTGAATCTCGCACTTTCTCCAACAGAGTCCACTCCTTGACCATCAAATGCGCGATGCTTGATTTCCGGCTCAACGCATCCGCTACTCGGTTTGCCTTTCCAGGGTGATATAGAATATCAAAATCATAATCCTTCAATAATTCCATCCAACGTCGTTGCCTCATATTCAACTCTTTCTATGAAAATAAATACTTAAGGCTTTGATGATCAGTATAGATCTGAAATCTTTCTCCACATAGATAATATCGCCAAATCTTCAGGGCGAACACTATCGCTGCTAACTCTAAATCGTGCGTCGGATAATTCAATTCATATGGCCTCAGCTGCCTGGATGCATAGGCTACCACTTGCCCATGTTGCATCAATACACACCCCAATCCTTTCAACGATGCATCACTGTATATCTCGTACCCTCCAGGTCCTGACGGAATCGTCAATACTGGTACCGTTGTCAACCTTTGCTTCAATTCCTGGAAACTTCCTTCACACTGATCTGTCCATTCAAATCTCTTCTCCTTCTTCAATAATTGCGTCAACGGCATTGCTATTGACGAAAATCCTTCCACGAAGCGACGGTAATATCCAGCTAGACCCAGAGAACTTCGAACTTTTGTCACCGTTGTCGGTCTAGGCTACTTCATCACAGCTTCAATTTTCGATGGATCTACAGCTATTCCTTCTCCGGAAATTACATGACCGAGAAATGCCACTCGACTTAGCCAAAATTCGCACTTGCTAAACTTAGCGTATAGTGCGTTTTCCCTCAAAGTTCGCAACACTTGATGCAAATGGAATTCATGTTCTTCTAGGCTTTTCGAGTACACCAGTATATCGTTAATAAAAACAATCACAAACTGATCGAAAAATTCCTTAAACACCCGACTTATTAGATCCATAAAGGCAGCAGGGGCGTTCGTCAACCCGAACGGCATCACCATAAATTCATAATGCCCGTATCTCGTCCTAAATGCCGTCTTCGGTACATCCTCCTTCTTAATCCTCAACTGGTGGTATCCCGTTCTCAAATTAATTTTAGAGAACACCGAAGCCCCTTGTAACTGATCAAACAAATCATTAATCCTCGACAATGGATACTTATTTTTAACTGTCACTTAATTCAGCTGCCTGTAATCTATACACAATCACAACGATCCATCTTTCTTTCTTACAAATAAAACCAGTGCTCCCCACGGAGATGCACTGGGTTGGATAAATCCCTTGTCTAGCAACTCTTGCATCTGCACCTTTAATTCCTTTAACTCCGACAGTGACATTCTATAAGGTGCTTTCGAGATTGGCTCAATTTTAGGTGCTAACTCGATTACGAATTCTGCTTCTCTTTCTGGCGGTAATCCCGGCAATTCTTGAGGAAACCCATCGGGATATTCACACACTACCGCTATATCCTCAAGTCTCGGTTCTTCAGCCGTTGAATCAACTACTGCAGCTAGAAATCCTTGACATCCTTCATTCAACAATTTTGTCATTTCCACTAAGGAAATCCACGGAATCGAGGGTCCTTCTCGACTTCCCACAAATTTAAATTCCGGTTGTCCAACAGGATTAAATTGGATCACCCTGCTATTGCAATTCATTACCGCCCTCTGCTTAGACAACCAATCCATCCCTACTATCACATCAAAGTCGTACATGTCTAGAACCGCTAGATCGATCAATTCCTCTTTATCTTCAATCACGATCTTACAGTTTGGACAACCCAGCGAAATCAGCATCTTATCATTCAAGGGAGTTGTCACATATAACATAATATCAAGCAACTGCGGTTCTATTCCAATCAACTCAACAAATTGCTTCGATATAAAAGAATGCGACGCTCCAGGATCAAATAAAGCATACGCAGCATGGTTGCACAGAGAAATCGTACCTCTGACAACCCCTGGCGCGTTCTCAGCCTCTCATCTGGCCATTGCATATGCCTGTCCTTGCGCTTGAGGCCTATTTTGATTCAAATTCACTGTTTGGGCCGCTCCAGTCTGATTTTCAATTTGAGGTGGCGGCAAAGCCGGCGGTCTGTTCTGCCTAGAATTGGGGCAATTCTTTATGTGATGCCCAAATCTTCTGCATCCAAAGCAAGCTCCACTCCTGGTTGGACAAGGCTTGTTTCCATGTCGACCTCCACATATCCTGCACGGACCATTTCCAAGTCGGATTGGCTTCCCAATATTTCTTTTTGCTGGTGGAGTGAAACGCCTATTATCCACTATCAGCCTCTTTCTCGGATTACGGTTATTCCAATGCTGGCCAAACCTCGATCCAAATGCTGCGGCTCTATCCATCTAATCCCGCTCTAGGATCTGAGCTCTATCAAATATCTGCTCATACGTCCTCAAATTTACCAGTAACAACTGGCTACGGATGTCAGCTCTCAATCCATCCAGAAATCTCCACGCCTTATCCTCAGGATGTTCCATCATTCTCGGCGCAAATTTAGACAATCTCGCAAATTCCGCCTCATACTGATCTACCGTTATCTGACCTTGGTGGAATCTCATAAATTCCGCGAGTTTTCTTTCTCTAGCACTAGCTGAAAAGTATTTCTCATAAAATCTCTCAATAAAAACAGTCTAATTCTTGTCTGTACCTTCAGGAAAAATCCTATCCTTGGTGGCTTTCCACCAATCATTTGCGTTATCTTGTAACTGATAAACTGCTAAAGTCATCCTCTCGTGATCATTACATTCCAGCACCTCAAAGGCTTTCTCAAGCTCTTCTACCTATCGAGGTGCAATCTCAAGGTCACCTTTCCCAGAAAACTTAGGTGGTTTCAGCTTCATAAACTGCTCTACTAGTTGGTGCATAGGTTTATTTGCAACCACTTGCCCTTGATCATGATTTTCATTATCATTAGCAACAGCAGCGGGCTCGGCTGCTTAGGCAATCGGAGCAGCTCGCTCCTGAGTCTACCGTTCTAATATATCACCAATCCGCTCTAAGGTTCTCATAACCGCTTCCTTCCTGGGATCCTCAGCAGGTCTAACTTCCACTCCGGGGTTTGCTGCTACTCCAACATCTACCCTTAAATTATCTCTTGCTCCAGCACCCATTCCAAGATCCTTTACAGTTCGAGCTCGCACACTTCCTCTACTCCTAGATCCTCTAGCAGCGCCCTTTCTTGGGACTCTTCTTACTCCTCTTCCTTCGCTGCTCATCGTCACGATCCTATCACTCTATTACCTACTGTAATTCCACTCAGGAATTAGCGGTCTAAACCGACTAGCTCAATCCGATTCTAAGCAGCGAATTAACACGAAAACTCACTCAACAAGCAATTTCCCTACTACCAATCACGAAATCACAATCACCCGAGTCTGAATACTCACCTCAGGTCCAGACACACCTGCAATTCATTACCACGCAACCATTAACTCACTCAAACAATCGCAACAAACAATTTGGAGGCACGTGTAGCTTACTCTACCTTACACCCCACTAAGATCTCCCCAATTACTACCCTAAGGTTTCCGCTTCTTATCATTCCAAACTTCGACCAACTTTGGATCGAGCTGACTTTACTCTGATACCATTCCAAACAGGGATGTCACGCCCCGAACCCCCTTCAAGCCCGCGACATCCCGCCTCCGGTCGAACAGTTGCGACGTCCCAGGTTGTCGCCGACCTCATCTAAACATCAGAGATTTAATTGCGCACACGGAAACCTTAAAACACCCGGACAAAATTAAACTGGGGAAACATTGGGAGAATATATATACATTTCCATTTCTTGATCAAACCTGTTTCTTTACATGTACAATAAAACAAACTTAGGTATACCAGTGCACAACTACTACCGCTATCAACATCAAAAGAGTCGATGACTTGGTCTTAACTTCAAAAAATGGTGCCCAATCCATAGCCTGGTCATCCAACAACCCTTATAACCCCGTCTTCCTTTACTTGGCGTCCATTCTGAATCCGATTCCTCGTTATCCGATTCCGAACTTTCCTGACCCATCTGATCCTCTGAGGACTCAGGTTCTGCTTCTGTAACGATAGGGTTATTGATATCGCCTGATTCCGCTGGAGCTGCTTTCTGATACTCATCGGCTAAAATATCCCAGAAATTTACCTTAGGCTCGTAGTTAGGGTCCAAGAATTGCTCAAAAGGAAGTATATACTCTGGCTCACCCAGTACCTCCTCAGATTCCGTAGGATGGTTCTCCGGTTCTACCTCAGGTTCTGCCTCACCAGGTCCTTCCTCGGAGATAGGCTCTAGGTCAATGTCCATTGGGTCATCCTTGACCTGTGACAGTTCAGGCTCAGGTACATGTTTTGCCCCTGAGGATACTTGTACGGTGGGGTCCTGATGCATACCAGATTAGGTCAAGCTTACCTCAGTACTCGTCAATTCTCCGTCAATAGGAGGCACGGTGGCCTGGTCTCAGTCCCTAACCAGATTGTATGGTACATCAAAGCCCCTAACTGGGCTAAATTCGTCTCCGTCTGCATTCCTAAAATACCAAGCTACAGAAACATTCGTTTCCCATAATGGTAATCCTACTTCTACGAACACAGTCGTCGTATGCTTTATCCAAGTCATTCCGTCTCCCATTTGAAACTCTGCTACCTTATACTCTGTATGCACTGGAACTCCAAAACGTATTGGGGGTGGCGGCGGTGGATGATTCATCGATTTGGTCTGGGTTCTGAAAATGTTTGGTTTATACAACAATGAGATTAAAACTCAGCAAGTACACCCCTAAACCCAACGTAAGCTATCACATACCTCCAAATAATTACGCAATCACACACATTCATGTACACCAATATCACAAAACAGGCACGTCAATAAAAACTGTTAGGCTCAATAATGCACACATTCATACTCAGTCACGATCACGTCGTATGCAACACGCGTATGTGCCAATTCTTACCCCACTCTTCCTTCAATTCTCATTTTCCGCTTTCCCAATCCTCGCCAGTGGCCAGCGTTGAAGTACACGTCTTAGGCATACTGCGATCATTCATCACATCACTTTCGTCCCGCGTACTCGTTCACGCTTTAGGCCCCGATCGTGACCTGAGTATCATACGTTCAGGGCCCAATCCCAACTCAGCTCACGCCAAATGTGACAAGCCTACATGATTGAAACCCAACTCAGCCTACGCCAAATGCGACAGGCCTACATGATTAGAACCCAATTCAGCCCACGCCAAATGCGACAGGTTTACATGATTGGAACCTGAGCTTATGATGCCTCAGTCCAATCCCAGTCTCACTCAAGCTGATCGTGCCTCGGACTAATTCTCATACATGCTTTTTCAAACTTCAGCCTGTGCCAAATGCAATAGACCTATGTGATCGTTGCCCGAGTTTACAATACTGGGCCTGATCCCATTCTCGTTCTATCACACCTTCACATACTTTCCCAAAATCACTTGTCACACCACACTTCTCTTTACTCATGCACATGCTTGATATGCATTTACCACATATGACTAGCCTATTACACACGATCCATGTACGCATCAAGTCACACGCAGACAGAGCTCACTCAACAATTCACATGGGCAATATCAACAATTAATTTAATCACCTCACGTGTGCACTCAACAAGCATAATCAATCACTCAATTGCACAACAACACTCTCAATTAAATCACCACAATTTATAAATAAATTAAACACGCCTCAAATACGATAATCACCATTTTTCTCCAACTAAATGGCATCAGACTAATTCCGATCTTTCACGGGACTTTCTCGTCATTAAATACCGGTCCTAAAAATCCAACTTGCGTCCCGAACCGAACATCCAGCCTCGTGAACAATGAATCACAACTCGTGAACAGTGATTCTTAGCTTGAAATTCCCTCAATTCATCTTCCAAAAATTCCGAATTAATTCCTTAAGGCCCGCCATACTTTCCCGGTCTAAAGCCCCAACATTTTGCACCCGCACAAGTCCAATTTTATCCAAAATCAAATTATTCGGCGATACCCAAAATCCTAAATCAGGATTAGGAAGCGACTTACCGCGTTCTAGGCTAAAACGGCTAGAACGGAAAGCGGTGGCGCTCTACGGCGAAGGAGAACGACTCACGGTAGCTTCCGGCTTGCACGGCGGCTGTCCGGCGGCGGTATGGTCTTGCACGGCCGGGAAATGGGTCACGGGAGAGAGAGAGAGAGAAAGAGAGGGGGAAGGAGAGGGGAACGGTGAGGTTGGAGGGCAGCACGGCGACGGCAAGGTGGCGGTCCGACAGTGTGGTAAGCGGCGGCGAGTGGCGGTGTCGGCGGTGGAGCTCACGGCCAAATGAAACTCTCGGTGGAGAGGAGAAAAAAAAACAAATGGGGGAGGGGGTTGATCATGGCAAGAAGGGAGGAGAGAATGGGGGGAAGAAGACCAAATTGACTTAAATAGTGCCAAAGACCCAAGTGTATAATGACCATATTATCCTTGTCCAATCAAAATTTTGGGGCAAAATTACCAAAATGCCATTTACCCTTAAAACTTATCCTTTAATAACCTTTTGGGGGTATTTTGGTCACTTTTTCCATTTCTTGTCCAAATCGAGTTTTTCTGAAGGATTTGAGCGCATCAAAAATTCACACGTGTCACGTACAATGTTGTCCTAGCGTTCCGTCACGACTTCCTAATTTTCCGGTGTCCAATTTGGGCAAAAATCCAATAATTAAATTCTATTAAACCCAACTCGAGCTTTTCTCGAGCAAATGAGCGGCTTGCTGGGGAATTTCGCAGAATCGACTCGTGACTGATACCAAGTCGAGTCACGTGCAAGTCCGTTTGGTGCATGATAATCTCGGTTGTCATTAAAATCGTGAAGATCAATCACTTGATCCGAGGGGTACGATCGTTTGGAATAATTTCAGGATTATTCGTCAAGTCGTTTCGTGGTCCAACGGAATCACCTGCGATCGACTACTAGGATAGTGGCGAATTGACCTCTAACTATCTTTGGATCGGCCAACAGTGGCTCAAAATATCACTTACACGATTTAATGGTTGAAATTCATTCACAATCGAATTTTCTTTAATCGCGCGAATTTAATTTCCCCTATTAGTCTTTCCCTAATGGTTAGCATTCCCAGGAATGATCAGTTCCGGGCGAAAATTTACTGCGAGCACATCTTATAAAACTCAATTATTCAATAAATTCCAATTGGTGAAATTTCGGAATGTCACATCCGGCGTGGAGGAAGGAGGCCAAAGGGTTTCACGGTGGAGGAGGGGTGTGTTCGGTGAAGATGAAGAAGAATAGAGTGAGAGAAATGACATCTAGACTTAAATAGTGAATGTTTGACCAAAGGTGGAAATGACCAAATTACCCTTTCCTCTTATTTTTAATCCGACGGTCCTGAATCGATCTTATTTTGATCCGACGGCCGAAATCGATTCTTGCACAACAATATTCAAGGGTATACTTGTAATTTCCAAAATATCCAACAGTAAAATTGTCCAATCAAAATTTGAGGGCAAAATTATTAAAATGCCGTTTACCCTTAAAGCTTGCCCTTTAATAAATTCTAGGGGTGTTTTGGTCACTTTCTCCGTTTCTTACCCAAATCGAGTTTTTCTGAATAATTTAAGCGCACCAAAAATTCACACGTGTCCCCTGCAACGTCGTCCTAGCGTTCCGTCGTGATTTCCTAATTTTCTGGTGTCCAATTTGGGCAAAAATTCAATAATTAAATTCTATTAAACGCAACTTGAGTGTTTCTCGAGCTAACGGGCTGCTTGATGGGGAAATTCGCAGAATCGACTCATGACTGATACTGAATCAAGTCACGTGCAAGTTCGTTCGGTACATGACGACCTCGGTTGTCATTAAAATCGCGAAGATCAATCACTTGATCCGAGAGGTACAATTGTTCGGTATAATTTCAGAATCATTCGTCACGTCGTTTCGTGGTCCAACGGAATCACCCGCGATCCACTACTAAGTCCGTGGTGAACTGACCCATAACTATTTTTGGATCGGCCAACAGTGGCTCAAAATATCACTTACGCGATTTAATGGTCAAAATCCATTCACGATCGAATTTCCTTTAGTCGCGCGAATTTAATTCCCCTATCAACCTTTCCCCAATGGTTAGCATTCTCAGGAATGATCAGTTCTGGGCGAGAACTTACTACGAGCACATCACATAAAACTCAATAATTCAATAAATTTCAATTGGTGAAATTTCGGAATGTCACATTAATTGTTTGGTTTGTGAATTGTATTCTAGATTAGATTTCTGATATTAGATGATGATTGTTTGATGCTCAATATGATTGTGAACCCATTGAGGGGTTTTGGGGTATGCATATCGGGTTTAGGATATCGTTCTGGGCTGAGCCACCAGCTTTGTAGGTAGAGACCTTGCCATGAGGGGAATCTTGACAGTCTTGTCACAAGACTTTGTGTCGTGACCATGGTTAGATATTGAGCAATAAATTGATCGATAGAATGGACCATCGACATGTGATGTGATATGAGATTCTTCAATGGAATAGACCATTGATGTGTGATTTGAGATTAGTCAATGGAATGAATTATTGACGTGGTTTTTAATAGAGATTAATAAATGAATTTGACCAATGATGTTTATGATGATTTAAATGAGTATTTTATGAATTGTATAAAATCTTGTTAAAATGAAACAACTCTTATGTGATTCTATATGTATTTGATATCTTGAGTTTGGCTCTTGAAATTTTGATATGGCTTTATGTATATATGCATAATGGTTGTTCGATCTATTTAGAAGAGATATGCACTACTTACTGAGTTGTGGTTGCCCACCCTTTTCTTTCCCCAATCTTTTCAGGTTTTTTGGTTAGTAGCCAATAGAGTGAGAGCGATGTTGTGGGAATTTTTTGGTGGCTTGAAGCTGCGTCTTTCGGGTGGTAGAATCGCCGTGTCATCCCCCATCCTAGTAGGTTTTGGGGTGTGACAATTTCAACGCATGGATTCAAATTAGTTTATCCATCCTGCTTTCAATCCTCTAACCCTTGTTTGACTTCCCTAGCAAGTCATATTGTCACTCTCACTATCCCCTCGCAAGAAAATTTCTTCGATATACCAAGAACAACCTTTCCTGTGATTTCGCACTATTTCATAGACCTCCTTCTGCTGCTGCTCGGAGTTTGTTGTCCCATCAGAGATGCCTAGTATTGTATAAGGCCCACTTATCCTGTTCTTTTTCATGCTTCCTTTTTCCTAATCTTGCTTATTTTGTTTATTTTTAGCGAGCATAACAGGGGATAACGATTTTCCCTGGAAAGGGTTCAACTCTTGAGGGGATATATCCATATTATGGAAGTCAATTCTTAGAATTACTGGTCAATGGGGGCAAGATTTGTGGATGTTCAGTAAAATTTCAGGTTCTCACATTCAAAGACCTATCACTATCAAGAGGGAAGTCATGGATGACATAAGTTATTTGCTCAGTTGAGTGTCTTTACATTGCTTTTTCTAAGAGTCTCTTGTTCAAGACCAGACAAAGCTGAGAAGGGGAAGGACCGCTTCTATCTTTCTCTATGCTCTCTATCTTTTCTCTCTTGCGTGTTTTCTAATGTGCTCTTCGATGTTCTTTTCTAATGTTCTCCTCCTTGTATAGTGAAGACGTAATACCTATTTATAGTGAAAATTAGGTTTCTTATTCCTAATCCAAATGGGGGCCATATTAAAGACGTAATGTGCTTGGTTCAAATTCTTATGGGTTTAATTAAGCTCAAGGCCTCACAATGTCAGTTTAAGCTTAATTTATATGGGCTTAATCTAGCTTATTAAGATCAGAACCCTCACATCAAAGTCCATCCGCTGTGGATTCAATTAATATGGAAATTATATGGGCCTATATGCAAATGCTACATGCAATTTATTTAATTAATTATTTTGTTTAGGGACCGGGGTCCATCCCTCATTTTTATGCAATAAATGACTAAATGAGAAGCCGAAAGTTAGATGTGTCAACAAGACAAACCTGAATTTTTCAGAGAAAACAAAACTCATGCTTCCTATAACCTCGCGCCTTAGAAACTTTGAATGATTAAAAATTCCTTGTTATATGCACAAGACCAAAGGCAACTTCCACTAATGATGTAATATTCGGGTATTAAAAAAAAGTCAAAAAGTAGAACAGCGGGAGCTTTAGCTCAGTTAAGCCGAGAGCATGCTCGGCTAAGAAAGAAAGAGAGGAAAAGAAAGAAAGAGAAGAAAAGAGACAGAAGAAGAGAAGAGGGTTTTGCACTGCGCGAACCTCACCTAGCCAATTCGACTTCGTATTGCAATGCTCGCTAAGCAGTCACGCCCCTCGTTTGTCCGATCGGAGAAGTTTTCAGATTTAGTGTTTAAATTCGGAATTTTGAGAAATTCAAGCCGCGAAGTCCGATTTTTGAGTCATTGAACTACGTGTATATATAGAATTAGTAGTTTAGGGTGTCGTGGAGCCATAGGATTTTACGGATCTTGATTTGGACCTACGGTTTGCCCAATATGAATTTTTTAAGTTGGCCGCGCAAGGTGAACAGTGCGCGACCAGCAGCTTTTAGGCCGATTTTCGTCAGTTTTCAACTTGATTTTGGGACGGCTAAGTTAGGGTTCTTGTAGTGCTCTGAATGGGCTTTCTATTGACTATAAGCTCGCTTGAAACAGGGTTCGGTGGAGGAATTTATGGTGAGATCAAGTTTCGCGCTCAAGCTGTATGTTGCGGACGGTTTGGATAATCGCCTTGGACAAGCAATTTGTGGGTGCCTTTGAGTTGTCTTGTTAGCGTTTAAGCGTCGTTTAGCCGTTTCGTAGTTATCGTAGTATTTTACTTGGTGTTGACGTCGATTCTCGTTTAATTGATAGGAATACAAGATCGTCGGTTTGAGTGAGCGTCGTTGTTTGATTTTTGGGGATTCTAGGTGAGTGGTGCTATCTCTTCTATGAATTTCTAAACTCATGTCTTGAAAACGGAATAGACTCAATATATAATGAACTGTGAAAGAACATATTTGTTATATAAAAGTATGGGTCGGGCATTTACTACATTTCGGTATTTGTAAACGGTTTTACATATATTTTGGAAATGGTGTTGTTAAACAGGGTATATATATTAATTTGAAATGGGTATTGGAAATGTATTATGGTTTGAGAAATGAGTTCTCAAATGATTTGAAAAATACTTTACAAAAATGATTTCTAGTGGTTGAGTTGAGTTGTGAAATGTCATATACTTGGTTTGTGAAATTGGTTTATGAATGATTTGAGAAATGGTTTGAGAAATGGTGGATGATTTATCTTATGAAAAGTTAATTGTTTTGTTTATGAGATTGTATTCTAGATTGGATTTCTGATATTGGATGATGATTGTTTGATGCTTAATATAATTGTGAACCCATTGAGGGGTTTGGGATTATGCATACCGGTTTAGGATATCCTTCTAGGTCGAGCCATCAGCTTTGTAGATGAGGACTTTACCAAGAGGGGAATCTTGATAGCTTTGTCACCAAGCTTTGTGTCGTGACCATGATTAGATATTGAGCAATAGATTGATTGATGGAGTGGACTATCGATATGTGATGTGATATGAGATTCATCAATGAAATAAACCATTAATGTGTGATTTGAGATTAGTCAATGAAATTGACCGTTGATGTGGTTTTTAATAAAGATTGATCAATGAACTTGACCATTGATATTTTGATGATTCAAATGAGTATTTTTTAATTGTATAAAACTTATTGAAATGAAACAACTGTTATGTGATTCTATATGTATTTGATATCTTGAGTTTGGCTTATGAAATTTTGGTATGGCTTTATGTATACATGCATAGTGGTTGTTCGATTTGTTTAGAAGAGATATGCACTATTTACTGAGCTGTGATTGCTCACTCATCTCTTTCCACAATCTTTCAGGTTCTTTGGTTAGTAGCTAATAGAGCGAGAGCGATGTCGTGGGACTTTTAGGTGGTTTGAGGCTGCGTCCTTCGAGTGGAAAGATGGTCATGTCATCCCCCATCCTGGTAGATTTCGAGGTGTGACAAATGATGTGTCATGGTATGAGGCAAGACTGCTTTGGGCCATCGTGAATGTCATTGATTTCTTTGTGCTCCACGCTATATTTCTACATATGTATCGAACATTGAAGAAGAGATTTGGGAAGCTACCCTATGGTGCTTTGGTTACAAGGATTTTTAAATTCAACAGCATTCAGATTCCTCGAGAGTTTATGAAGAAAAAGCTTCCTACATTGAAAATTGATGACAACACTATGCTGAAAATGCATTTTAAACTCACAAGGGATGGTTGGATGACTTTGAAAAATGAAGTTGTGAAGATTGGTGATGGCTAAGATGTACTGGCCAATATCAATGTTGGTAGCCAGATTGCAAAATAGAGAAGACTTGAGCGAGAAAGGAAAAGGCTTAGTGGCTTCATCCTATATTGCAAAGAAGAGGAGGAGCATGACCAACTTCTTCCTTTAAGAAAGCCATCCGCACGTTCCTGGAGAAGAGTCCTGAAGCGTCAACTAGGGCCAGTGAAGAAGAAGCAGCAAGTTCAGGAAACAGAGAAAGTGCAAGAAGAAGCTGACTTGGAGGAACAACCTGAAAAAGATAGTGAGGCTGAGAAAATCATAGAGAGAGATATGGAAGAAGAAGATGCGGAGGCAGAGAAAGAAACTGAGAAGGAGAAAGAGTTGGAAGAAGGAGAAGAAAAAGAAGAAGATCAAGGAGAGAAGACAAGGATTTTGGAAGAGGAAGAAGAAGTAGAAATGGAAGACATGCTTAGACTTAGGAGGAGTCAAGAGAGCAAGAGAAGGGAATTGATTAGACTTAGGAGGAGTCTAATATGATGAAGTTGATGAAGGAAGTAAGGGCTAATAAGGAAGAACTGAAGGAGGAGGTTAAAGCTTTGAAGGATAGCATGACAACCCTCAAAGAAGGTTTTGGGAACTATATGATCAGACACGAGCACAAACTCCACACGATGAAATGCTATGATCTCGTTAGAGCAAACTTGTATCCCTCATTCTTTACCAACATAGCTTCCTCATAGAGGCAAAAATGATTTATGTTGTTTGAATATACTTTTTGGAAATTGATGTTTTTGTGGCATGATATATTTTGGATGTACTGGATTGACATACTCTGGTGGATTTGAAGTTGATGTTCATATTGGTGTTTAAGCTTTGCTGACTATTTAAATAAGTTGATCTTCTCTCATATTCTGAGTTTTTTTATACTAACAAAAAGGGAGAGAAATTATAGATATACGGTGCTGATGTGCTTGTAGTGCTAAAGTACTAATATATATGATGGATACTTATGCAGGATATTGAACACAGGACCTGATATAAGTAGATAATTATTACAACCAGATGCTATTATCTCTTACAGGATAACATTGGAGTATATACATGGTAGAACTAATATTATATATATACTCTATCAAATACGCTGCTAATATATGTGCATCTGAATGATTTCATATAAGAAACTGCTTCTTCTTACACGGCAAACATCTATAGTTCTCTTCCAAACATAGTCCCGCTCTTAATGATGATATTCATATTTGAGACTATGTCAACTTGCTTGCTTATACTCAAAGTTCTGCAAAATATTTTCAAATCTATTATTTTGAAATCTGTATGGACAGTTTTGTTATCATAAAAAAGGGGGGCGATTGTTGAGAAAACCTCTTATAATATTTTGAAATTGACAAAATAATCTACGAACTCCTTACAAGCTTGTTATATGCAAATGTTATCCATATTTCAAATAATACTCAAATATGCATTTAAGGAATTTAGATGTACGTAGTATAAGGATTGATGAGAATGGGAAAGACCTGCAAAAGTGAACAAGTCCATAGGAATATGAAGAGACTTGGAGGTACAGAGATGAATAGGACCACAAGATCTATAGTACTATCATACTAAAGTTATCTAACGAAGAACAACACAACATCATCAGGAAACCAAATATAACTGGGAACTATTGATATTAGCGGAGCGCTTATATTACCTACACATAATTGCATATCGCAGTTTCACATAACATCTGAAATATCCCATTGACGATCTTTATATGAATATTTATAACAGTTAGTGATTTAGTTTGGATTCCTAATCAAAGATATTGATTGATTATCAATATTATGAAATATCTACAAGAAAGATCCTAATTACGCGTGATATTTTGACTGGCTGACAATCATCTAGAAGATAGACTACTTTCCATAGATCGGGTAATTTTGTTTTTGGAAACTAGAATATTTGATTGTATTGCATAAAAATCTAAATCGAGCATTTATTGCTATTTGGTCATTTATTAATGGTTTTAGAAACATGTTATGAAATGTATTGTGAAAGTTTATATATATGTATTGCTTTATGAATTTGGTTTGTGAAATGAGCTCTGAAATGATTCGAGAAATGCTTTACGAAAAGTATTTTTGGAGGATGAGCCAAGTTGCAAAATGTTATATGATTGGTTTGTGAAATGTATTATGGTTTATATGATTGACTTTGAATTGGATTTCTAGTATTAGAGAATGATGATTTAATGCTCATTATCACTGTGAAATTAGTTAGGGGTTTCCAAGTATGCATACTGGTATGAGAATATCCTCTTAAGCTGAGCCACCGGTTGCTAATAGGTGGAGAGCTTGCCAATAGGGGAAATCTTGGTCACCTTGTCATCGGGTGTTGTATTGTAATCATGATTTGATATTGAGTAATAGATTAGCTGATGGAATTGACCAATGACATATGATTTAATATGAGATTGATTAGTGACTGGACCATTGATGTTTGTTATAATATTATGGATTTAATGAATGTTTATGCATATGTGTATGATTATTTTAAAGTGATATAACTCATTCTAATCTTGTATGTGTATTATATACTGGATTTGAGATAAGTAAGTTCTGATATTGCTACATAAAGTGCATAGTGAATGTTCGATCTGTTTAGAAGAGATGTACTACTCACTGAGCTGTGGTTGGTCATCTCATTTGTCTTATGTGTTTTTAGGTCCCTAAATTAGCGTCCAATAGTACGATAGTGTTTGTGCTGTCGTCAGAGCATTTTGATAGAGGGATTTTTGGGTATGAGCTTAGTTAACTGTATATTTCTGAGCTGTCTATGACTGAGATGAGTTTGCTAGGTTTAATTGTTAGTTGGGATGTGCATATTCTTTTTGATAACATGTTGTTGGTTATGTTTGAGGTTGCGCCTTTTTTGGGTGGAAAGGACGGCCGTATCATTCTCTTATTTTTATTGGATCAGGGGTGTGACACTAATAATGTTTGGGTTTGAGACAAAATTCTTCTTGCTAATCCTCCTACCATGCCTGGATCCCCGTCTTCTTCTTCATCCTCCAAAATGAAAGATGAAGCCTTGTTCATCATCGACATGGGGAATCCAGTGAGCTACATTTTCAGTTGAACAAGAAAGCTCATGCATTCCTATAGACGGTGGTTAAGAAAATGGTTGAAAAAAGGAGAAGAAAAATGTGTATGAAAGTGAATTATTAGCTGAAGACGAAGACATTGAAGATGAAGAGGAAAATGAAGACGAAGAAGATGAAGGAGAAGACATATCATTTGCCATGTCGTCTGGTCTTTTGTCCCGGTTGGATTTAAACTTTGTTAAGAAAGCCAAGTAAGAAATTCTTTAAAAAATGTCATGTTGAACTGCCGGGAACACTTAAGTGATCGTTTTTTCGCGGAGTTGACACTTAAGTAATCTATCAAAAAATTTTGGCACTGAAATGAGTATCCTATAAAAATTATCACACTTCTACTTTCATTTTCCCTTGCTTAGACTGACTTGATGATATGATGTTAGTAAGCATTTATAGGTTGAAAGCTTATAAGGGGTTTGCAATGATCCTCTGGTCATGGTGGAGAGTGGTCGTTGACATCAGAGGGCTGAATAAGGTTTTGACTCCTAAGATAGCTTTAGAGTGGCGACGAAGGTGGGAATAAACCAATCGTCCCTATGCTTTGTATGTGAAAATAAACCTAACCCGTAAGAGGAATCGATTTCGATGAACATTTATGACACAATCGTGAGGTTGCTCAGACGAGAGCATTATCACGATGCTGACCTCCTTGAGAAGTCTCTGTGTGGGCCTCACTAACGCTAGCGAACCAAGCAACGGGGCAAAGGACGGACCAAATGGGACAGGTCCTCGCGGTTGGCGCGTAATTGCTTGTAAAGAGTTCAATTTGAGGACATATACGAGTGCAAATTCAAGGAGTCGAACTGGTCAATGATACAATGTGGAAGTTCACTGATTGGAGGAGGTTTTCGGATTTCACCGACCTAAAGAGGTGGACCACATATGAGAGACCCAAAATTTGTTCTACGCTTGGGGTTGTCCCTACCCCTACCAGGCTAGTCTCTGTCTTCAAATCCTCCGTGTTTAATTTCCAAGTCAACTAACGCGTTTAACCGGCAAGAAGTTCACTTTGGACAAGCAAAATATGCAAGAAATAGCCTCCTCTGGCTGATGCTGATGTGCTTCATTCGCAAAGCACTTTGATCTATAACAGTTCTCTTCTTCATGCTGCAACCATATTTGTCGAGTCAGAAGATGCTTCTACACTTATATGATGATACTACCAGACTTCTAGTATACATCAGGTTTCATATCCTCTTCATGGCCGTCTTAGTAGAAACAGTTCATTCGGTGAAATATAAGGATTGTGAGGCCGCTATGTGTAGCAAGAGTGGTCCGAACATAAGCTATCCCTTTCATGTTTCTGGAAGTGGGAAGGAACTCTGTGGCTACCCTGGCTTCGAGGTTAGCTGTGAAGGAGGGAACATTATGTATGGCAACTTCTCCATCCAAAGCATCTCTTATGAGAAGCAGTCCTTTGAGTTAGCGAATCAGTATATGACCGACACTGGTTGCTTGGCTCCTCATCCCTTCACCTACTATCATGAGAAGCTCTTCCAGAGCTCCACTTTCCACCATTACCTATGGTTCTTCTATGGCTGCACTAATACATTTTCTACACACTTCCCTCAATTTCAGCTAAATTGCACTTCTGATCGTTCAAATTACACGTTTGTTGTGCTAACACGTAAGGAAGAATGGCCAGTACAGAAGAATGGATCCTGTCAATCGAGCAGTACAATACCAGTCGAACTGAAGGTGGGAATCCCGGAACCAACCATGGAAAGTGTTAACTACACGACGCTGCTGAAGGATGGGTTCACAATGCATTGGACATTGTTGACCATTGAGAGTTGTGCCAAGTGCATACACAGTGGAGGCCGATGTGGCCGATCAAATGAGAAAGACTTTGTTTGCTATTGCTCTGATGGATCCTATCACGAAAAGTGTGAGGCTGGTAAGTTTTTACCAGGACTTGCTGCAACAAGCAAATCTTCTCTTTTCCCTGAGTTTTTATTAAGCCATTAGAAGATACTGGAGGCCAATCTAAGAGAGTCATGTTTCATTACTGGCAATTTTTCTTTTGGCCATACTACTACTGACAATTGAACAAACAAAAGAATGTTATTTTTGGGCTGAAATTGTTTTTCAACCTGAAGGACTAAATTCGGGGCCTTTCAAAAAACTGCATGTCATAGGGGAGATTGTAAATGACCTAAGAATAGCCAATCCATATCTTTGTTTCATTAGTAGCAGTGGCCACCAAGTTCCTTTTCACATAGATTCTTCCATGAGTTTATCATGTCCATCAGCTGTGCGATTTCCATGATATGCAGAATGATCTGACAGTGGATTTCCATTGTACAAAGAATGATCTGGATCTGTGTAAAAGAGTCCGAGCACAACCCAAAGCTATGAAACCTCATGCTCCTGATACTGTTAAAATGAACACTAAAAAGGGACCACAGCTAGAAAACAAGAAAATTTTGGATCTTTTACTCCAATGATTTTCTTGTTTTAGCCACGAAGTTTTGGGCTATTACTCCCTCGTGTCTCCAAGCATAGTTAGGCTCATTCCATTGAACACTGGCTGTAATTGAATCAATGACCTTGTTATTTGACGAAGTTAGTATTATTTTGTGAGCCAAGATAACTAGGATCCTCATTACTTTTGGAGACGAGTTCTTTTCTCCTAGGTTCATTTTGCAATTTTGGTGCCCCCAAAGGCACTGCTGTGAAACACAAAAGTCTAAAAAAGATAGTTATCTTACCGGTAAATGAATTGATCTCTTTAATGATTTCAAAGATTCTGGTTGTTCTTCACATCCTATACTATGTGTATCCTAGTCTGTGAACCCGAATCTGTGGACTATGTGCAATATATGAGGAAATTTTTCATCAAACTGACCAACAACGTATGTGCAGGAAATGGAGGTTTGTGGCAGAAGATAGGACTAGGTAAATACAAATATTTTACCTATTCGTGCATTACATTTACTATCTGGTGACTTGAACGAATTTCTTAGACTTAAACCAATGTGCAATTCAGTTGCGTAGTTTAAATTTCTGACTGTTATGTGGGCAGAAATCTTCCAATGCCAAACGTGTATGAAAGTAAATCAAACTGGCTTTCAATTGATACTTCCCATTATGTTACCAATCTTACAGCTTCAACAATGTGGAACCTTTGACTACTTAGGTGGTTTTCTCAAATGTCGTCTCCAAATATGTCAAAAAAAAAAAAAAAGTTTAGTTTTTCTTCTAATGAGAAGGCATGCTCATTGGTTGTTATCCAAAGTCCTGGTAAACTGCATAATTCAGTTGCGAGTAATCTCATAGATTGGAAGCTGCTTTTTGAGCATATCCATTTTTCTGTGCAACTGTCCTAAGAATAACTTCATCCATAGTCGCCCATAAAGCGGAGAATGAAATTTCCTTGCATATCAGGTGTCGGAATTGGAGGCTCCATCATTGCCCTTTGCCTATTCATCTATATGATCTACTTGAGAAGGAAGTATGCTTCTCTTAAGTTCCATCTGAAGAAGGTCACTCCTTGTCCTTCCCCTGGTCCAGACATGAAGGAAAGCAGTGTGTATTTTGAGGTCCCCATTTTCACCAGTAGCGAACTCGAAGAAGCCACAAATCATTTTGCTTCTTCCCATGAACTTGCAGATGGAGGTTTTGGAACTGTTTACTACGGTTAGAAAAGGTTCCTCCATGTTTTTCCCAGTTGAGGGACAAAAGAGTAACCTAAAACTCACATCCTTCCATTTCTTTTGACAGGAAAACTTCGGGATGGGAGGGAAGTAGCAGTGAAGCGCCTACACGAGCACAGCTACTGTAGGGTAAAGCAATTTATGAATGAAGTAGAAATCCTAACCCGTTTACGGCACAAAAACCTTGTGTCTCTGTACGGTTGCACTTCTCGTCACAGCCATGAACTTATACTCGTCTATGAGTACATCTCGAATGGCACCGTCGCTGATCATATCCACGGCAAGCAAGCAAACTCACCTGCTACATTGCCTTGGCAAATCCGTATGAACATTGCCATAGAGACTGCTACTGCACTAACTTACCTCCATGCTTCCGACATTATCCACTGTGATGTGAAAACTAGCAACATCCTTCTCGACAAGAATTTTGGCGTTAAAGTTGCTGATTTCGGGCTTTCAAGGCTCTTCCCAAAGGATGTCTCTCACATCTCAACAGCCCCTCAAGGGACTCCAGGTTATGTGGACCCCGAGTACCATCAGTGCTACCAGCTCACCGAGAAGAGTGATGTTTATAGCTTTGGTGTTGTTCTAATCGAGCTTACATCATCCATGCTGGCTGTGGACATAAGCAGAGAGAGGCATGAGATTAATTTGGCCAATTTTGCCATAAACAAGATTCAGACATGTGCATTTTGCGAGTTGATCGACCGGACCCTAGGATTTGATTCAGATAACAAAATTCATAGGATGACAACTTCAGTGGCGGAGCTGGCTTTCCGGTGCTTGCAGCAGGATAAGGAAATGAGGCCTTCAATGGACAAGGTTTTGGAAGAACTGAAGGCAATTGCGCATGATGAGAATGCTGAGAACGAAGCTCTCGATGCAGATGAGGGTGAAGATGCCCTTGCTCCATCTCCGATGGATAATGACCATGCCATCCTCTAACCCTTCTTCGACTTCTCTAGTAAGTTATGTTGTCACTATCCCCTCGCAAGAAATTTTCTTGGATATGCCAAGAGCAACCTTTTCTTTGATTTCGCACTGTTTCATAGACCTCCTGTAGTATTTGGATTTTTACCCAAAAAAAAAAAAGAAAAAAAAGAGTTGAAAGTCAAAGAAAGAAAGTGGACATTTAGTCTTATAAAAGGAAAAGCAGCGCATAGAGAGAGAGTGGCCGAGAGCTTGCACGGGAAAGAAAATAAAAAGAGAGAAAGGAAAGAAAGAAAGGAAGGAAGAAAGAAAAGGGAAGAAGAAAATTCACGTGACGCCTCGTCAAACCAATTTAACTACGTAGTGCAACACTTGGTAAGTGCTTGCGCCCTTTCTTTGTCCAATTGGAGTATTTTTTTCGGAATTAGGGCATAATTTCGGAGTTTGATAAAATTCAAGCCGCAAAATCTATTTTTGAGTTATTGAGCTACATATATATATTTATATATATAGAAATGGTAGTTTAGGATATTATGGGGCCGTAGGATTTTACGGAACTTGATTTGAGCTTACGGTTCACCCGAAACAAAATTTTTGAAGTTGTGTGTGTGATGAATAGTGTGCAACCAGTGACTTTTAGGTCAATTTTCGTCAGTTTTGTGCTCGATTTTGGGATGGCAAATTTGTGGGTCTTCTAGTGCTACAACAGTTTTTCCTTTTGAGTGTAAACTCGCTTGGAACAGGGTTTGGTAAAGAGACTAATAGCTCAACCAAGTTTTGCACTCAAACTCCACATTGTAGATGGTTTTAGATAATCACTTTGGACGAGTGATTTTTGAGCGCGTTTGAATCGCTTTGTTAGTGATTAAGCTTAGTTTAGCCAAGACGTAGTTGAGGTAACATTTTACTCTTTTTTTTTTAGTTTATAAACTTATGTTTTGAAAGTGATAATGATTTGAATATCGTATGAGTTATTAAAGCATGTTTATTGCATAAAAGTCTAGATCGGACAATTATTATATTTTAATATTTGAGAACAATTTGAGAATGGTTTTAAGAGGGGACAATTAAACAAATAGTCTTTAACTTTTGGCTTAATGTATAATGTGGCTCCTAAACTTTTAATTTGTTTAATATAGTCTCTGAATTTTAGCCTAATGTTTAATATAGTCCATGAACTTTTAATTTGTTCAATGTGGTCTGTCACGCCTCAACCCCCATCAAGCATGCAACACCCCAATCTCGGTCGAATTAGTGCGATGACCCAGAAAACGTTGCCAACCCAATATCTTCATCAGAGTTAATTCGTGGCGGAGCAAATTCGTAATCTCGGACAATAAAATTGGAGAAGGACAGAATTAACTAGATCGCCGAACCGCCAACATAAAAACATTACACTTCCAAATATTTATAATATCCATTTACAAGCATGCTTACACCTTACCGTCGACTTACTAGTCCATAAAACATGTATGCACACCCAATACTACCCACCACCACCCACACCTCAAAAAGGGTAGATAACCTGGTCCTCTGTCTTTCCAAAAATAGTATTCCTCAAAACTCCTGCTCCTAACCTCTCCACTAGCCCCAGCGTCCACGAGACGGTGTCTACTCAGAATCTGACTCGCTAACACTCGAATCTAACTCCTCCCGAATCATCGCTTCCACTAAGGATTCCGTTTCGGCTCTGATCTCTATCGGGTGGTCTATGTCACTCGACTCCCCCAATGGGGCCTCATCTCGTGCCTCCTCATCAGGCTCAATCTTTGGCACGTAGTAGAGATTATACTCGTACACAGGTACGCCGTCCTCTTCCTCCTCAAATTTTGCTTCTGGAGCCTCTTGCGATTCTGCTTCAGGGTTTTCTTTTCCTCCTTCTTGTCTTTCTTTGGGAACTGCCTCGAGGTCCACGTCCATCGGATCGAATCCAGCCTGGGACTCTTCTGGTACTGGGTCCGGTTCGGCCACTGAAGAACCAAGAGCAGTTGCTACATAATGATGTCCGGACTTGGCTAAGCTAATCTCAGCGCTAGTCAACTCACCATCAGGATGAAGTATAGCTGTAGGATCCCAGTCACCCACGCCATCAAATGGAACGTCAAAACTGCGGGCGGGACCAATCTTGTCCATCCTGTCTCTAAACATCCACGTGGTGTATATATGAGCCTATCATGGGGATAGTCTTATGTCTACCCATATCACCGAGGTGTGCTTAATCCAGGTGTGGTTTTTATCTATTGAGTACTCTACTTCATTGTGATCGATGTGCATGACAATTCCAAAAAGCTCTGGCGGCGGTGGCGACGGCTCTGAAATGGTTTGGTTGAAACAACCATGAGACACTTCTCAATAAATTACAATATAAACCCTATCTAGGTTACCACGTAATTCTAGACATATCCGGATGTACAACCAAACAAACCATGCAACCAGCAATCAAACAATCACATATACCTGAACTCGCAGCATACGCAACCTGTACGTTAGCCCGCAATCACAACATACAATTCTCAAGCACATGCTACAACACATGTACTTTCCACATATCAATACACACGTCAACCACAGCACAATTCCAGCCCACTCGTCGTACCCACACTTACTCTATCACTTTCCCGGCCTGCGTATACACGTCTCAGACTCACTCGATCACGCTCCAAGCATCACACGCCTCGGTCCGATCCCACATTCACTTTCCATACCACACGTCTCATTCTCAATCACATTCCCGGCCCGCGTATACACGCCTCAGACCCACTCGATCGCGCCCCAAACATCACACGCCTCAATCCGATCTCACATTTACTTTCTTTCCTTAGCCTACACCAAATGCGACAGGCCTACATGATCGCGGCCCAAGCTTAGAATGTCTTGGCCCGATCCCGATCTTATCCGAGCTGATCATGCCTCGGATCGATCTCATTTTCCCATTTCCTCATTCCTCAGCCAACGTCAAATGCGACAGGACTACGTGATCGCGACCCGAGCTTAAAATGCCTCGGTCCGATCCCATTCTCGCACTTACACACATTCGCATTAATTTACGTGCACACATTTGCACCCAAATACATCACGACAATACAATCACATCACGAATACACGAATAACACGCAATTTGGCATTTTTCCACACCCAAACGTTATCAAATCAATTTCGGCCCTTCACGACACTTTTACGAAATTTCGAGCTGGATCTAACGGTACCAATCACGCATCAAACAGCACACCACAGCACTCCGAACAGCCACTCACAGCCAATACTCGGCCTCTAAAATTCCACCAAAAATTTCCAAATTCAATCCTAAGGCCTGTTATTCCAATCAGCCCTTAATTTCTACCAAACCAAGTCTAAACATGTCTGAAAATACCCGATAAACTAGGTGAGATTTAGATCGCGACTTATCCGACTCTAGACTAACGCGGCTAGAGTGAAATGGGCGGCAATCTTGCGGCGGCGGCGACGTACGGCTCGCAGCGGATGGCTATCAACTCACGGCGACGACGGCAGCTTGCGGCTGAGAGAGGAAGAGAGAGAAACCAAGGGAGAGGGTGAGCTAAGAGAGAGGAACGGCGGCGGTGGCACGGCGTGGGGCTCGGCGGACGAGCAGTGCGGCGGCGCGGCGGTGGTGCTGCGACGGGTAGCCAAGGGGGCGGCGTTCAGCGGTGAGGGAGGCGATCGGGAGGGAGAGAGAGAGGGAGGCCGAATAGAGAGAGAGGGGAGAGAGAGAGAATGGGTCAAGCTTTATCTCCAAGTTTTGACCAAATATTGGCAAATGACCAAAATGCCCTTCTCTCTACTTTTCATCCGACGGTCTAGATTCGATCTTATCTTAAAATTGACGACCCAGATCGAATCTTTCCTAAAATATCCAAGGCAAATCTTGAAATTTCTCAAAAAGTCCAAAGGCAAAATTGTTTTTTCCAAATTTTAGGGCAAAATGACCAAAATGCCATTGCCCATTATAACTAACCATTTATAAATCCTTAGGGGTAAAATTGTCACTTTCCCATTTTCTCACCAAAATTGAATTTTTCTGAAGGAATCGGGAACATCTAAAATTGCACGTTCCAACCGCAACGTCGTCCTAACGTTCTACCGTGGCTTCCTAATTTTTCGATGTTCGATTTGGTCTCAATTTAATAATTGAATTCTATATAATATAACTTGTGCGTATCTCAGACTAACAGGCGGCTTTTTGGGGAAATTCACATAATCGACCCGTGACTGATACTAAATCAAGTCACGTGCAAGTTCGTTCAGATTGTGACGACCTCGGTTGTCAATAAAATCGCGAGAATTAATCGCTAGTTCCGATGGGCACAATCATTCGGTATAGGTTCTGGATCGTTTGTTAATTCATTTCGTGATCAAACGGAATCACCCGTGATCCACTAGTGTGATAGTGACGAATCGGCCCTTCACTATCCTAAGATCGGCCTTCGTTGGCTCAAAATGTCACCTCGACGATTTTTTGATCGAAAGTCGGTTAACGATCAAATCTCTCTAGTCGTACAAATTTAAATCCCTAATTAGCCTTTCCTTAATGGTTAGTATCCCATGAATGATTAGTTCCGGGCGAGAACCAACTATAAATACATTAATAAAATCAGTCATTTCATAAATCCCAAATGAGCGAAATTTCGGAATATCACATGGTCCATGGACTTTTGGTACATGTTCAATATGGTCCCTGAACTATATAAAAATGTGCAATATAGTCATTTTCAAATAGTTCAAAGACTACATTGAATATGTACCAAAAAATTTAGGGACCACATTGAACATTATGCTAAAGTTTTTGGATTGTTTGTGTCATTTTCCCTTTTAAGACAGATATTGCGAACTAGTATATGGAATGAGTTCTAAATGATTTAAGAAATGTTTTATGAAATTAAGAAATGTTACACATATTGATTTACGAAGAATTTGAAATGATGTGAGAAATGTATTGTGAAATTTGTTCATTTTGATGAACGAAGTTGAGAAAGATTATTATGTTTTGTTTTGTGAAATCAATTGGTGATATTGATTGTGGATTTGATTCCTGGTATTGGAGAATGTGGGTTTTGTGCTTAATATCGTTGTGAACAAATTGAAGGGTTTGGCTTAATGCATACCAAATTAGGATATCTTTCTAGGCTGAACCACTAGTTTTTTAGGTGGATACTTTGTCAAGGGGAAATCTTAGTAACCTTATCACAAGGTGTTGTGATGTGACCATGGTTTGATATTGAACAATATATTGGTCGATGGAATTGAGTATCGATGTATGATGTGATATGAGATTCATCAATAGAGTAGACCATTGATGTGTGATTTGAGATTAGTCAATGAAATGGACCATTAATGGGACTCGACTATTGATGTTTAACTTGAGATGGTTGTTTAAACGAGTATATCTTATTTGTATAAAGCTTTGTTGATATGAAACAACTCGTATTTGATTTGATATGTATATTAATGAATTGGATTATGAGTTTCTGGTATTGCTCTATACTTTTATATATGCATAGTATATATACTGAGCTGTGGTTGCTCATCGCTCTCTTTTCCAATATTTCCAAGTTCCTTGGTTAGTGACCAATAGAGCGATAATGATGTTGTGAAGACTTTTGGGAGTTGGTTCTTTCTTTGTGTGTGAGGCTGTGTCCTTCGTGGTGAAAGGACGGCCATGTGATTACCCCATTGTGGTTGGTTTCGAGGTGTGACAGCTCCTTCTGCTGCTCTTTGGAGTTTGTTTTCCCATCAGAGATGCCTAGCATTGTAATAGGCCCACTGATCCTGTCCTCTTTCATACATACTTTTTCCTTATCTTGCTTATTTTGTTTAATTTTAGGGGGCATACGAGGGGATAAAAGTTTTCCTTGGAAAGGGTTCAACTTGAGGGGATATGTCCAAATTGGAGGAGTCAACTCTTAGAATTACAAGTTAATGAAGGCAAGTTCTGAGGAAGTTCATTAAAAGTGCAGGTTCTCACATGAAAGACCTATCATTATCAAGAGGGAAGTCATGGATGACATAACTAATTGCTCAGTTGAGTGTCTTTACAATGCTTTACTAAGAGTCTCTCGTTCGAGTCTTCCGTTTCCTCTTTCCCAGTCAACATGCTGTGTTAAAGGAATTCGCAATACCAAGGGCCTTCTTTTAGCTTTCAGATGTATTAGAAGACAGAATATGCGGATCCTCCAGAATGAAGACAATGCCACGTCAATGACAAGGGCCTTCTTTTCACCTCCAAGAGAGGACGCAAAACACCTGAACATGTATACATGGCTTTCACCAAAAATGTCCGACGGTGGTGCAGGCTCATGGTTGGCTGGGAGTTGGTCGCGGGGCTGGAGTTCTCGGTGCAAGAAAACAGCTTCGTCGCTGAGGGCTTTTGGTTGACCTGGCATTGTCGTGGCGAGGGTGCAGGCGACGGCGAGCAGAAAGGTTCAAGGCAGCAGCTTCGTTAGCGAGGGCTCGTGGCAGGACCAGACAAGGCCGAGAAGGGGAAGAACCGCTTCTTTCTCTATGCTCTCTCTTTTCTCTCTTGCGTGTTTTCTAATGTGCTCTTCAATGTTCTTTTCTAATGTTCTTCTCCCTGTATTGTGAAGACGTAATACCTATTTATAGTGAAATTAGGTTTCTTATTCCCTAATCCAAATGGGAGCCATATTAAAGAAGTAATGTGCTTGGTTCAATTCTTATGGGTTTAATTAAGCTCGAGGCCTCACAATGTCAGTTCAAGCTTAATTTATATGGGCTTAATCTAGCTTATTAAGATCAAAACCCTCACATCTAAGTCCAGCCGCTGCCGGTCCAATTAATATGTAAATTATAGGCCTGCCACATGCAATTTAATTAGTTAATTTTTTTATGTTTAGGAATTGCGGTCCATCCGTAATTTTTATGCAATAAATGACTAAATGAGAAGCTAAAATTTAGGTGTCAATAAGACAATCCTGAATTTTTCAGAGAAAACAAAACTCATGTTTCCCATAACCTTGCGCCTTAGAAACTTCGAATGATTAAAAAATTCCTTGCTATGTGCATAAGACCAAAGGCAACTTCCACTAATGACGTGTCTAGGTATGAGGCAAGACTTTGGGCCACTGTGAATGTCATTGATTTCTCTGTGCACCACACTATATTTCTGCATATGTATCGAACATTGAAGAAGAGTTATGGGAAGCTGCCCTATGGTGCCTTGATTACAAGGATTTTTAAGTTCAAGGGCATTCAGATTCCTCGAGAGTTTATGAAGAAAAAGCTTCCTACACTGAAACTTGATGACGACACTATGCTGAAAATGCATTTGAAACCCACAAAGGATGGTTGGATGACTTCGAAAAATGAAGTTGTGAAGATTGGTGATGGCCAAGATGTACTGGCCAAGATCAATGTTGGCAGACAGATTGCAAAATAGAGAAGAGTTGAGCAAGAAAAGATAGTGGCTTCATACTCCACTGCAACGAAGAGGAGGAACATGACCAACTTCTTCACTTAAGAAAGCCATCCCCACCTTCCTGGAGAAGAGTCCTGAAGCGTCAACTAGGGCCAGTGAAGAAGAAGCAGAGCAAGTTAAGGAAACCGAGAAGGAAACAGAGAAAGTGCAAGAAGAAGCTGAGTTGGAGGAACAACCTGAAAAAGATAGTGAGGCTGAGAAAGTGACACACACACACACACACACATATATATATATATATATAGAGAGAGAGAGAGAGAGAGATGACAGAGGAAGATGCTGAGGCAGAGAAAGAAACCGAGAAGGACAAAGGGTTGGAAGAAGGAGAAGAAAAAGAAGAAGATCAAGGAGAGAAGACTGAGATCTGGAAGAGGAAGAAGAAGTAGAAATGGAAGGAGATGTTTAGACTTGGAAGGAGCCAAGAGAGCAAGAGAAGGGAATTGATTAAACTCAGGAGGAGTCTGATATGATGAAGATGATGAAGTAAGGGCTAATCAGGAAGAACCGAAGGAGAAGGTTAAAGTTTAGAAAGATAGCATGGCAACCTTCAAAGAGGGTTTTGGGAACTATATGATCAGACACGAGCACAAACTCCACACGAAGAAATGCTATGATCTCATTAGAGCAAACCTGGATCCTTAGTTCTTTACCAACATAGCTTCCTCATCTAGGTGAAAATGATTTCTTTTGTTTGAACATACATTTTAGAAATTGATGCTTTTGTGGCTTGACATATTTAGGATGCACTGGATTGACATACTCTGGTGGATTTGAAGTTGATGTTCATATTGGCGTTTAAGCTTTGCTGACTGTTTAAATAATTTGATATTCTCTGATATTCTGAGTTTTTTTTTTTTTATTATGACAAAAATGGGGAGAAATTGCAGATATATGGTGCAGATATGTTGATGTGCTTGAAGTGCTGAAGTCCTAATATATATGATGGATACTTCCGCAGGATATTGAACACAGGACCTGAAATATGTAGATAATTATTACAACCAGATGCTATTGTCTCTTACAGGATAACATTGGAGTATATACAGGGCAGAACTAATATTATACGTATACTTTATCAAATACGCCAGTAATATATGTGCATCTGAATGATTTCATGTACGAAACTATTTATATCTACACTGCAAATCATATAATAATTCTCTTAAAAACATAGTCGCGCTCTTAATGATGATATTCATATTTGAGACTATATCAACTTGCTTGCTTATACTCAAACTTCTGTAAAATATTTTCAAATCTATTATTTTGATGGTTGCACGGACAATTTTGTTACCATAAAAAAGGGGGGCAATTGTTGAGAAAACCTCTCATAATATTTGAAATCAACAAAACAATCCATGAACTCCTTATGAGCTTGATATGTGCAAATGTTATCCATATTTCAGGTAATACTCCAGTTAAGGAACTTAGATGTACGAAGTATAAGGATTCGTGATTCGTGAGAACGCGAAAGACCTACAAAGGTGAACAAGTCCATAGAAATATGAAGAGACTTTGAGGTACCGAGGCAAATAGGACCACAATATCTATGGTACTGTCATACTAAAGCTATCTAATGAAGAACAGCACAATATCATTAGGAAACCAAATATAACCGGAACTATTGATATTAGCGGAGCGCTTGTATTACATGCACACAATTGCATATCATAGGCTTACATAAGATCAGGATAAAAATATCCCACAATGACCTTTACATGAATATTTATAACAGTTAGTGATCTAATTTGGATTCCTACTTAAAGAAATTGACTGATTATCGATCTTGTAAAAAAACTACACGAAAGATCCTAATTATGTGTGATATTTTGATTGGTTGACGGTCATCCATAAGATTTGATTATATGGATAACCGAATATCAAGAAACTTAGACTAACTGATTCCAACAACTAAATTGGTCTTCGCAACAATTGACCAACACATAAATTGGAGATTGATCTTCAATGGGTACATTGGAAACCGAGGAGTATAAAAGGAGTGTATTAGTATTATAGTTTGTGCTTAATAAGTGTACTGAAAAGTGCAGTTTTTTCAGAGTGTAGTGAAAAGTGTGCTTAATAACCACAATATCTATGATACCATTATATTAAAGTTTTCTGAGTGTACTGAAAAGTGTAGTATCTTAAGAAATGTATTAATATTATAGTTTGTGATTAGGTGTGTTACTAAGATTTATCTGATTGAGTATAAACAGCATAAGCTTCATGAAGAAGTGCTTTAAGTAAAAGCGGCACATACCATTGTAACTACGCAAAAGATTGCTAGTGAAATCTAGCTAGTAAGGTGTTAGTTTGGGAGAGTAGATGTAGACTTACACCAAACCGAACCACTTAAATAGAAGCGCACTACATATATGTCTGATAAAAGCGTACTACACTTAAGATAATTACCTGTTTTGGCTTATATCAACTCATCTTTGTTATTCCTCTTATATTTAACATAGACATTTTTAATTCTGCATAAGATAGTCCACTTTACTTAAAATCACATATTCACTCTCTCTAGGTCATATTGTTAGCCACTACATATACTACCTCAACTACTAATAGACTAAACTATACTTAACAGCTAACAAAAGGATTCTCATGCATTAACAAATCACTCACCAAAGCAATTATTCAAAGTTATTCGCAACGTGGAGCTCATACACGAAAGTTTAATATTTCGGTCCGACTAAACCGTTATTTCAAATCAACTCCGTCAAAGCCCATGGCTCCACAATGCCTTAATCCATGAAATCCATGTAATTCCACAGTTTAACAACTCCAAAATCGGTCTTCACAGTTCAAAATTCACATAACTTTGATTTATACCTTAATTCCGAAAATTATTTGATTAATTGAACAAATGGCTTAAATCCTTATCGGACATTACGCATCAAGTAAATCTGGTTTTGCAAGTTTTCCATGGCGTGTACGTGCAAATCCCTTTTTATCTTTTCCTTTTGTTTTCCTTTCTTTCTCTTTCCTCTTTCCTTTCTTCTCTGTTCTCTGCGTGTACACGCAGATTCAAAAAGTCAAAGTCTTTTTTAATTTGTGGTCCATGGGGACGTGGTGCGTGCAAGTTCCCTGATTGGAGGATGTTTTCAGATTTCACCGACCAAAAGAGATTAGTAACATATGGGGGACCCAAAATTTATTCTTCAGTTGTGGTTGTCCCCACTACAACCAAGCTAGTCTCTTCCTTGAACTCTTCCATGTTCACTTTCCAAGTCAACTAACGTGTTTAATCGGCAATAAGTTCAATGAGACAAAGCGAAAAATGCTAGAAATAACCTTTGCTTGCTGATGCTGATGTTCTTCATCGGCAAAGCACCTCGATATATAACAATTGTCTCTTTTATATGCTAGAACCTCATTTGTTAATTCGGAAGATGGGTCAGCACTTTTATCTCACTATTACCAGGTTTTTATCCTCTTCATGGCCGTCTTAGTGGAAACAGTACAGTCGGTGAAATATAAGGATTGTAAGGCCACTACGTGTAGCAAGAGTGATCCGAACATAAACTATCCCTTTTATGTTGTTGGAAGTGGGAAGGAACTTTGTGGCTACCCCGGCTTCGAGGTTAGATGCAAAGGAGGGGAAACTATGTACGGCAACTTCTTCATCCGAAGTATCTCTTATGAGAAGCGATATTTTGAGTTGGCAAATCGGTATATGAACGACCGTGGTTGCTTGGTTCCTCATCCCTTCAACTATTGTCGCAACCAACCTCCCAATTTTTTTTTGGACATGCAAAAAGGGGAGGTCTTGCTTGATACGCGCTAAGTCTAAATTCGAGACTTAACTCAGGCCCTTTCAAACCCATACCATATCGTGACTTAGGGTTTAGATTTTTCAATATGCAAGCGGTTTATAATAAAGAGTTGCCACTAATCGATTTGGGATGAGTCGATTAGAAACCCAGATAGGGTGATGGGAGAATCATCCTATTTCTACGAATCAGAGATTGACCGAGTTCAGGGACTTGGTTACACTAGTCGGATAACTAATGCCCTTTCGATACCTTTTTACCCTGTTCATTTCTGAAAATATTTGTCAGGCAATTTGGATTGATTTTAGGACATTTCCCCTAACATGTGAGGTGATCAAACGAGTACATAATCAAAAGCGATTAGCAAACAAAATAGATATGCAGCGTAAGATTTTAGCCCTAACTAAAGCAACCAACATTTAAAATGCGATAAATCATGCAATTAAAGTCTAAATTAAAAACATGCATGGCGATAATAATAAAACAGTACACGATCCTATAGGCTTATCTAAATAAACATTGCGATTTATGCAATTAAGTCAACATGCATAATAATACAACAATAAATTAAAACACTTAAAACATATCACATAAAAAAATTTTAAATAAAAAAAAATAATAATAAGAAATAGATACGGGAAAAAAATTTAAAAAAAATTTTAATTTCTTTTAAAAAAATAAAATAACGGGTCGGTCGGATTCGACCTGGGTTAACGGATCTGACCCAGGGCATTGAACCGGGTCGGATCAGCTAATCCGGGTCAGTCGGAACCGACCCAGGTCAAAGGACTCAACCCAAGGCATTGACCCAGGTCGAGTTGACTGATCCGGGTAGGTCGGAACCAACCCGAGTCAACGGATCCGACCCAGGGCGTTGACTTGGGTTGGATCGGCTGATTCGGGTCAGGTTTGACCCGAATTCACAGACTCGTGGGGGGGGACGCCGGCGGAGCCAAAATCGGCCATCCGTCGGCTGACCCAGACTAGCGCCAACCCCGAATCGGCCTCTAGGGCCACTACCAAACCTCACCAACTACCTAGGTCGCCATCCGATCGCCAGCTCGCCGGTAAGCGACCAAATCAAAATTGGCCTCTTTGGAGCATTTCGTCGAACATCTGGCATGCACGAGGAAAATCGGAGACTTTCAACCTCCTCGGGCGACTTGGTCAGCTCCGATGGCTACGGTTCGCTCCCGACTAAGAGTAGGGACCGGGACCGGCGACGTCATGGGCCAGGAATCGCGCGACACAGCCGACGCAAGTCCCAGCCAGACTGCGCTAGAAAACAGGGGAAAACAGGGATGATGAGGACGCAATGAGGCTCACTAGTAGACGACGTGGCTGGGCGGCTTTCTGGCTACTCCGCGGACGACGGCGATGCTGCTAGTGCTTCGGCGTAACCTCGGTTTGCTCCTTCACTCTCTCTCCATTCTCTCTTCTCTCTATGTTTTCTCTCTCAATGGCCAACCCCCTTCTCAGTCTCCCTCTCTAGCTTATATGGCTGACGACGACAGGCCCCTCTGCTCCGTTGCGTCTGCATGACGACGGCCTATATCGGCTTATGCTACCCTGCAAATTCCGCGGCCATAGGCCGGTGCAGAGGGGGGGCCAATTCTATGAGGACAGAGAAGACGAAGAGGGGAAGGGAAAGCCCGGAAAACCGGGGGGGATGGGACTGGCTATTAAGGCCAGTCCCGTTGGCGTACTCCCCTAGCCTTCCTCTGGCTTGATGGTAATGGCGACGCTGCTACTCTGGCGTTCGTCACGGCAGACGTCAGGAGCAGGTGTAAACAGGGAGGGGAAAGGGATAGGGTGGCGGGGGGGAAGGAAGGAAAAGGGAAGCTGGGCCGGGTGCGGGGAGAGAGGGAGAGAAGAGGACGCTGGGTCGGTGCGGGGGAAAAGAAAGGAAGGGAGGAAGTGGGCTGGGCCGCGGGGAAAGAAAAAGGGAAAAGAAAAGGGCCGGGTCGGCCCGGCCCAACTCGATTTTTTTTTATTTTAAAAAGTTTTGAAATTTGTTTTTAAACACTTTAATAGGCCCTATTAATACAAACATACCTAATTTCTATATGCAATGCATTTAAATAGAAATATTTTTTGTTTTAGGAATTAAAGAAATTTAATTCTCAAATTTTGTGCAATTGATTTTTGGGCAAATTAAAAATAGGTGTCAACAACTGCCCCTCTTTGAAAGTGAGCTCGTAGAGGTTAAGCTCACAGAGATTATGTTCAAAGACAAAATGATACCTAAATTTGGCCCATACATGCTCAATAAATGTTATTTTTGGCGAGACTGTGAGTCCCATTTTTTATGTTATAAGATGATGCGTGCTAAAGCAAATAAAGACATACCTAGGGCTACTTACCTTGCCGAAGGGTAAAGTAATTTCAGATAGTTGGTATCATGTGTCGAGGACTCGAACCTGTCTTCGGTTGCCTCGACTAAATTTCCTTCGTCTAGGACTCGAACCTATCTTCAATCGCCTTGACGAGAGAAATTGTTTGTCTAGGACCCGAACTTTTCTTCGGTTGCCTTGACTAGGGGAAATCACTTGCCTAGGATCCGAACTTATTTTCGATCGCCTTGACTAGATTTCATTCGTCCATGACTCGAACTTTTCTTCAGTCACCATGATTAGGGAAAGCGCTTGCATAGGACCCGAACTTATCTTCGGTCGCTAGTTGGATTTTATTTGTCTAAGACTCGAACCTTTCTTCGATCACCTTGACTGGAGAAATCACTTGCACAGTAACCGAATTTATCTTCGGTCACTTTGACTGGATTTCATTTGTCTCGGACCCGAACCTTTCTTCGGTCACCTTGATTGGGGAAATAGCTTGCACAGGAACCGAACTTATCTTCGGTCTCCAGTTGGATTTCGTTTTATCAAAGTACCCGCATCTTATAAGGAGTACCTAAAAAGACTTGATGTGAACAGAGGGGGTTAATCCCATGCTCATGAACCCTAAATCTAAAAATTTTTCCGATCAAACAAATGAGGGGCGCAAGTGCTTACCGAGCGTTGAAATACGAAGTTGATCTGAGTTGGCGAGGCTCCGGTGACGTTAGCCTTTCCTCTTTCTTCTTCTTCATTTTCTTTCCCTTTCTCTCTTTTTCTTTCTTCTCTTCTCTTCCTTGCTCTGCACAACCTCTTGGTTAAAAAAGAAGAGCTTAGTGTCAACCGTAGCTACTTTTTGACTTTTTGACATTTTTTTTACCCAAATATTACATCCATCCCTCCTTAAAAGAAATTTCGTCCTCGAAATTTGAACCTACCTTAACTTTCAAATAAGTGAGGCTACTTGCGTCTTGCCTCATCCTCAAGTTCCCAAGTGGCATCTCTTTCAGTATGGTTCAGCCATTGTATCTTTACATAAGAAATGGTCCGCCGTCGCAACACCCGATCCTTCTTGTTGACTATGCGAATAGGCTGCTCTTCATACGTCAAGTTCTCCCTCAACCTCAATGGTGTAAAGTCTAGTGCATGCTCAAGATTTGGCACATATTTACACAACAAAGAGACGTGGAACACATTATGAACACCTGACAATGCCGGTGGCAAAGCAAGTTTGTAAGTGACTTCACCAATCTTCTCTAAGATCAAGAATGGCTTCACATATCTTGGACTCAACTTCGCACTCGTGTCAAATCTCATAACACCCTTCATAGGAGAAACTTTTAGGAATACATGATCCCCCACACTAAACTCCACCTTGCGCCTTTTAGGATCTGCATAACTTTTCTGACGACTTTGAGCCGTTTTAGACGTTCCCGAACCAACCTAACTTTCTCTTCTAACTGCTGAATGAACTCGGGACCGGTTAGTCTTTTCTCACTAACATCATCTCAACAAATAGGGCTCCTGCATTTTCGGCCATATAAAGCTTCAAAAGGTGCCATCTTAATGCTGAAATGATAGCTGTTGTTATAAGAAAATTCTACCAAGTGTAGATGTTCATCCCAAGAACCTCCAAAGTCAATGACGCAGGATCTCAACATATTCTCTAATGTCTGGATTGTTCTCTCTGACTGCCCATCTGTTTATGAGTGAAATGCTATACTCAAGTTGAGTTTAATATCCAATGCTCCTTGTACACTCCTCAAAAAGTTAGATACAAATTTGGGATCGTTGTTAGAAACAATGCTTACTGGAACTCCATGAAGCTTCACTATCTCATTAACATATCGTTTGGTCATGTCTTCCATTAAAAGGCCGAATCGGTATGACAAAAAGTGTGCGGACTTAGTCAATCGGTCAATTATCACCCATATAGCGTTCTTACCACTTGGCGTTCTTGGTAGACCAACTATAAAGTCCATGGTGATACACTTCCACTTCCATTTAGGTATCACTAGAGGGTGCAACTATCCACCTAGTTTCTGGTGCTCAATTATCACTTGCTGGCAAACTAGACATTAGTCGACAAATTTTACAACATCCTTCTTCATATTGACCCACTAGAAGTTCTCTCTCGAGTCCCTACACATTTTAGTGCTTCCACGATGAATTGAGAATCTTGTGTTGTGAGCTTCCTGCAATATCTCCTTTTTCAATTCTAAATTATCAGGAACACATAGACAACCACGAAACTTCAAGGATCCATCTACGTGTATACTGAAGTCTGCTTGTCCTCCAGCTTCCACGCCTTCTTTGAATTTTTGCAACTAAGGATCTTCATTCTGTTTGATCTTAATTCTATCAATCAATGTTGGTTGTACTCGAAGATTAGCTAAACGAGCACTAAGCTTATGTACTAATGCCTCCAAAGTTCAACTTCCTCATGTCTTCAAGAATAGGCTTTTGAGAAGTAAGTAAAGTTGCCATATTTCCAAAGGACTTACGACTCAAGGCATCCACTACCATGTTAGCCTTTCCTGAATGATAATTAATAGACAGGTCATATTCCTTTAAAAGTTCTAACCATCTTCTCTGCCTCATGTTTAACTCTTTCTGGATAAAAATATACTTCAGACTCTTGTGATCGGTAAAGACTTCACATGTTTCACCATACAAATAGTGCCACCATATTTTTAAGGCAAACACAACCGTTGCTAATTTGAGATCATGAGTGGAGTAGTTCTTCTCATGCGGTTTCAATTGTCTAGAAGCATAGGCAACAACTTTATCATCTTGCATAAGAACACAACCCAAACCTTCTTTAGATACATCACAGTAAATTATGAAGCCAGTAGTTCCTGAAAGTAAAGTCAATATAGGGGTTGACACTAGCCGCCTCTTTAACTCTTGAAAACTGCTCTCACATTGATCTGACCATACAAATTTAACTCTCTTTTGAGTTAAGCGAGTAAGTGGACCAGTGATATTTGAGAATCCCTCTACAAATTGCCTGTAATAGTCGGCTAGCCCAAGAAAACTTCTCACTTCTGTAACATTAGTAAGGCGATTCCACTGAACAACTACTTCAACTTTCTTTGGATCTACTAGTACGCCATCTTTCGAGATTACATGACCCAAGAATTCTATATGATCAAGTCAGAAGTCGCACTTACTAAATTTATCATACAACTTCTTCTCATGCAAAGTCTATAGGACAAAGCTCAAGTATTGTTTGTGATCCTCCAAACTCTTCGAAAACACTAGAATGTTATCGATGAACACCACAATAAATTTGTCTAGATATTTCATAAACACCCTGTTCATCAAGTTCATGAAAGCAACAGGCGCATTTGTTAGACCAAAAGGCATGACGAAAAATTCATAAAGGCCATACCTTGTTTTGAAAGCAATTTTAGGCATATCATCAGTTTTTATCTTCAACTGATGATACCCAGAACGAAGGTCGATTTTAGAAAAGACCTGAGCTCTCTGAAGTAGATCAAATAAATCATCAATCTGGCATAAAGGATATTTGTTTTTTATCGTCATCTTTTTAAGTTAACGGTAGTCTATACAAAGCCTCATACTACCATCCTTCTCTTTCACAAATAAAATCGAACCTCCCCAAGGTGAGACACTAGGTCTAATGAAACCTTTATCCAAATGCTCTTGCGATTGCATTTTCAATTCTTTCAACTCAGTAGATGCCATCCGATATGGTGCCTTAGAGATAGGTGCCGTACCGGGCATCAATTCAATACAGAACTCAATTTCTCTATCAAGAGGCAAACCTGGTAAATCCTCAGGAAACACATTGGGAAATTCTCTAACAACTGGAATATCTTCCAACTTTACTATAACTTTACTTGTGTCTTTTACACAAGCCAAATAACCACAACAACCCTTTCTCAAAAGTTTCTTCGCTTTCAAAGCCGAGATCAATCTTGGAAAATTGTCTTTACAACTTCCCGAAAAAGAGAATTCGGATTGACACAGAAGTCTAAAGATCACTTTCTTTGAAAAACAATCAACAGTAGCACAATATGTGGATAACCAATTCATCCCTATAATAATATCGAAATCTTGAATATTTAACTCCACTAGATCCACAAGCATTTCAACATTATTAATCTGGAGTACATGAGCTCCGAGTATTATGGGCTCTAAACTTCCCTGGTAGGTTATTGCTTCTTCAATTAATATTGCCACTTACACGACTTTCCTGAAACTCAGTAAACTTGGGCCTCTTTTGTTGATGAACACCCTGTGTGTCACGCTCTAATTTGTATTGTTCCACCTTATTCGCTCATTCCAAGACATCCTTGTATGTGATCAGTTCAAGAGGTGCAAGCTTAGAACGTATATTAAGGGAGTGTTTGGTTCGGCTTTGTGAAGGGGCTTTGAGCCTCCAAAGCCCTTTAGGGGAATTAATGGAGTGTTTGGCAAATTATTTTTGGAACTCTTTGGCCAAATGTTGGCCTTCTCAAGGTTGAAAGCTCAAGGCACCCTAGGGGGTGCCTTGAGCTTTTAGCACTCTCGGAATGCTAATACCCCAATTAATGAAAATATGTTATATGCCTTTTTTGCCCTCAAAATTTGTCTAAAAACCCACTTTTGCCCATTTAAAAAAGAGAAACCCTAGTCTTCCCGTCCCCTCACCTCCTCACTCTCTCTTCTTTCGCTCAGTCACACTCACCTCCCTTGCTCACCTCGCTCATCGATCTCCCTCACTCGACTCGCGACGCCTCGCTCACCGACCTCGCCTCGCTCTCCGGCCTCGTGTCGTCTCCTCTATGGCCTCGCATCGCCGCCTCTCGTCGCCTCCTCGCTCATCGACCTCCCTCACTCAGCTTGCCATGACTCACTCGACAACCTCGCCTCACTCTTTGGCCTCGCCTCGCCTTGTCGCTTGTTGAACTCTCTCGCTTGGATCGTCACGCCTCACTCGACGACCTCGCCTCACTTTCTGGCCTCGCCTCGTCTTCTTGCTCAGGTACGCTTAATTTGGGTATTATCTATTATTCTTGGTGATTACAGTTCTGAATTATTTGGGGCAAATCAAATTATGAAGGAGGATGTTTGTCAATGACATCCTAATGTCTATGTTACTGAGATGGAACTCCAATATTTGATGCTTTCTATGACTTTGAACTCCAATTCAAACTAGGATGAAGCTTTTTGTTGCTAAACCTCTGTTCAACTCTGTTCGCGGCAACTTCGCATCAATCTTGAGCTATGACCTATTAGCTCAGTTGTTGTTGATTGATGTTCATTCAGTTTCATTTGAGTTTAGCATGGTTGAGTTTGAAACTTGATTCTAAGTCATGCACTAGATTTCGATGTAGCTAGTCACCGAAGTATGTTAGGATGAGTATATCAACATATAGAAGTGTTCTGAATGTTGTGGTTTTGGTTCAGCCTTTAGCTCAGACGATAAAGTGAACAAATTACAGAATTGCCTCAAATTGAAGCATGTCAAGTACTTCACTCCACAGAGCTTTCAAATGAAATTTAATTGAGTTCATATGATGATTTAGAAAATATTGGCTTTCTAAGTCAGCGTAGATCCTAATAGTTCATTACACTGGTTTATAGGTTAGACCAATTTAATTCGTGGATCCTTTGTCCGCGTTTTCCAGTAATCATTAGAATTGCCTTAATTATGAGTATGGCACAAATTTTTAATTGGCAACACAACTACTTTGTGAGTAACTGAGTATAATTTCCTCAGTCACTCTTCAAGTTCGTTGAAAATATAGTTCTGGTTTTCTTGGTTGAAAAATGTACAGGTTGTTAACAAATACTATAGACGAGCTTTTGCAACATTTGGATGGCTTTGTTTTGTTGAAAAAGAACGATCTTTTTATGTGGTTTGCTTGGTGGAATGACTTTACTAGTAGATGGCAACTAAGGCATTTTGGAGCATGGAAGATGTAGAAACCTTTTGTAAGTTGTGCGTTGAACAAAATGAAAAAGACAATCGTCTGGCAAACAACAAAAGGGATGGATGGACAATCATTATTAGTAAGTTTGAGGAGCTAACAGGTAAAAAATCTGATAAAAATCAAATGAAGAGTAAGTGGGATAATCTTAAGGAAGAATGGAAAAGATAGAGGACATTGGTGTACAATGAAACGGGACTAGGATGGGATTCAAGGGAGAAAACCATTGATGCGAGTGATGAATGGTGGGAGCAAAAAATTCAGGTTTTTATCTCTTTATATTTTACTTTTGTGTTTAGTTCATTTTAAATGATACAACTTACGTAAATGTTATATTATAACAAGCCAATCCTAAGTTTAAAACTTTTAGGACGAAAGGCATACATCTTGATCTTGTAGCTTTGTTAGATAGGGTGTTCAGAGAGACTGTTGCTAATGGAGGAATCACATGTACTCCTGGGCAAGGTTTATGTATTAATGAGCATCTTGTTGAGGTGACACAACCTAGTATCGGTGATGTTGTTAAATCTATTGATGAAAATTTGGAGTCTCAAGCGGATGAAACCATTAAACCAATTCAAACTCAGAGCCATAAAAGAGCTACAGATACTTCAATGAGGCAAGCTCGAGGAAAGAAAGAAAAGAAATTGACCATGGCACAGCAGCTTGGAATTAGTAGGCTTTGTTTAGCTATTGAACAAAGGAGCGTTGCTGCTGCATCATCTCAAGCAAATGAGGGATACGGTCCTTACAAGGACCTCATAGATATGTTGGATACAATACCTGAAATTGTGCAAGATGAAAAGTTATACTTGTTTGCAATCTCTCATTTTAAGGAAAAGAAAGACAATAGGCAGGTCTCTATGAGCTTGAAGGGTGATGCACTAAAAGTCAAGTATCTCAAGTATGAATTTAAAGAGAGTCATAGCTAGGATGTTAGCATCTTATTTGAACTCTTCGGTATGCTACTTTGTTTTCATGTGAGACTTATATTTGCATTATGTGTGAACCTAATTTCTATTTATGTTTTAATTTGAGAACTGTTTTCTAATGGTATTCTCTTCATGTGGTTTAGTTTGCATATATATGATGGTTGATATTGTTTCTCTTGATGGATGATCAAGATTGTTTATTGTTTCTCTTACACTCTAATTCATCTATATATTGTTACTTTAAGCAGTTATGAATGATTCTCTTGAAAGGGAAAATCGTGAAAAAGAGAAAACTGAATATTGGGATCTCTTCTCAGTTGCAACAGCTTCAGTTGGTTATCAAGCAATGTACTTTTGCAAGGAACCTTGCATGACCTCATCGTATACAGGTGATGCATGGTTAAGAGAATTGATGGACGAAGAAGTTCATCCAATAAGGTGTTATCATATATTTAGAATGCACAAGGATGTATTTAATAATTTAACGCATGACTTAATAACAAGTTATGGTCTTCAAGGATCTAGAAATACTAATGTTGCAGAAATGGTTGGTATTGTGACATTCCAAAATTTCACCCACTTGGGATTTATTAAATGACTGATTTTATTAATATACTAGTAGTTGATTCTCGCCCGGAACTGATCATTCATGGGATCTAACCATAAGGGAAAGGCTAACTAGGGATTTAAATTCATACGATTAGAGATATTCGACCGTGAACCAACTTTCAATCATAAAATCATTGAGGTGACATTTTGAGCTAATGAGGGCCGATCTTAAGATAATGAAGGGTTGATTCGTCACTATCATACTAGTGGATCACGGGTGATTCCGTTTAACCACGAAATGAATTAATGAACGATCAAAAACCTATACCGAACGATCGTACCCATCGGAACTAGCGATCAATCCTCATGATTCTATTGACAACCAAGGTCGTCACAATCTGAACGAACTTGCACGTGACTTAATTTAGTATCAGTCACGGGTCGATTTTGCGAATTTCTCTAAAAGCCACCCGTTAGTCCGAGAATCGCTCAAGTTACGTTACGTAAAAATTCAATTATTAATTAAAGACCAAATTGGGCATCGGAAAATTTGAAAGTCACGACAGGACATTGGGACGACGTTGCCGTTGGAACGTGCAGCTTTGGAAGTTCCCAAATCCTTCAGAAAAATTCGATTTCAGCAAGAAAATGGGAAAGTGACCATTTTACCCCCAAAGACTTTACAAAAGGCTAGTTTTAATGGGCAAGGGCATTTTGGTCATTTTACCTTAAAGTTTGGAAAAGACAATTTTGACCTTGGACTTTTTGAGAATTTCCCAAATTGCCCTTGGATATTTTGGAAAAGATTCGATATGGGCCATCGATTTCAAAATAAGATCGAATCTCGACTGTCGGATGAAAAGATTAGAGAATGGCATTTTAGTCATTAGCCAAAATGGGTCAAAACTTGGACTACAAGTCCAAGACCCATTCTCTCTCCTTATTCTCTCTCTCCCTCTCTCTCCCCATTCGGCTCTCTCTCTCCCTCTATTTCGCCCCCTACTGTGAGCCTCTTTCTCCCTCGTCGATCGCCCCCTTAGCCGCACCACCACCGCGCTGCCGTCCGTCGTGCCACCGCCTGTCCGCCGTCCACCTCACCGCCTCATGCCCAGCCGCCGTGTCCCCCTCTCTCTTTCGGCTTCTCTCCCCTCCCACGGCCATGAGCCCAGTCGGCCACGCCCAAGCCACCACCGCCCGCCGTGAGCTGATCACCGCCCGCCAGGAGCTGATCATCGCTGCCGCCGCAAGCCGCCACAAGACCGCCGTCTATCGCCGCCCGTTTCACTCTAGCCGCATTAATCTAGAGTCGAGTAAGTCGCGATCTAAACCTTGCCTAGTTTATCGGGCATTATCAAACCTGTTTAGACTCAGTTTGGTAGAAATTAAGGGTTGATCGGAATAATGAGCCTTAGGATTGAATTTGGAAACTTTTGGCGGAATTTTAGAGACCGATCATTGGCTGTGATGTGTTGTGATATGTTGTTTGGCGTGTGGTCTATGCCGTTACATCTGGGTCGAGATTTCGTGAAAATGTCATGAAGGGCCGGAATCGATTCGTTAATGTTTGGGTGTGGAAAAATGGCAATTTGTATGTTGATTATGTGTTCGTGATGTTGTGGAATTATAATAATGTATTTGGTACAATTGTGTGCATGTATTTAATGCCCGGTTGTGTGCAAGTGTAAAAGTGGGATCGGACCGAGGCATTTTAAGCTCGGGTTGCGATCACATAGACCTGTCGTATTTGGTGCTGGCTGAGAAATGAGAAAGTGGAAATGAGATCAGTCCAAGGCACGATCAACTCGGGTAAGATTGGGATCGGGCCGAGGCATTTTAAACTCAGGTCTCGATCATGTAGGCCTATCGCATTTGGTGCGGGCTGAGAAAAGAAAGTGAAAGTGGGATTAGACCGAGGCGCATGATGCTCGGGGCGCGATCGAGTGGGCCTGAGGCGTGTCTACACAGGCCAGGAAAGTTATTGAGAATGAGACGTGTGGGACTGCAAGTGAAAGTGGGATCGAACCGAGGCGTGTAATGCTCGAGGCACGAACAAGTGGGCCTGAGGCATGTCTACGCAGGCCAGAAAAGTGATTAAGAATGAGACGTGTGGGATGGCCAGTGAAAGTGGGATCGGACCGATACATGTAAAGCTCGGGGCGCGAACGAGTGGGCCTGAGACGTGTTTACGCAGACCGGGAATGTAATTGAGCAAATGTTGGCACAACGAGGAAAATAAATGGAAATGATGTATTTGTGCGCAATCGAGTGTGAATTGAGTGGTTTGGCATGTTGTGCGAGCGATATACTTGTTTGAACGCGAGAATGGTTGGCATGCATGTATGGTTTGAATGTTGTGACTATGGGCTAATGTGCAGGTTGCTTATGTCGAGAATCCAAGTATACGTAATTGTTTGGTTGGTGTTTATGTGAATTGTTTGATGGTGTGTCTGAATGTGTCTGGAATTACGTGGTAGCCTAGGTAGGTTTAGATTGCAACTTATTAAGAAGTGTTTTATGGTTGTGTCAACCAAACCATTTCAGATCCCTCACCCGAGCCATGAATATACTGCCGCCACAACATTTCGGAATTCCCATACACACCGATCACGACATTATGGAGTATCCGATGGATGATAATTTTACTTAGGTTAAGCATATAACCGTAGTTTGGGCAGATATAGGATTACCCCAATGGTAAGCCCACACCTATACTGCATAGATGTTTAGAGACAGGGATGATGAGTTCGGACCTATCCGAGGCTTCAACATCCCCTTTGATGGAGTTGAGGACTGGGATCCATCAGTCATACCCCCTCCCGATGGCGAGCTGACTAGCCTGAAGACTAGTCTGGCTCAGTCCGGACTCCATCCTGCGTCTGCAGCACCTGAACCCTCGAGAGCCGAGAATGAGCCAGAACCAGAAGAATCCCAGGCAGGATACGATCCGATGGACGTGAATCTCGAGGTGATTCCCGAGGAAGGACAAGAAGGAGGAGAAGAAAACCCCGAAGCTGAACCGGAAGAGGCCCTAAAAGCAGAGTTTGAGAATGAACATGAGGGCGTACCCGTGTACAAGTACAATCCCTATTATGTGCTAGAGGTCGAGCCTAACGAGGAGCCAATCGAGGAGGAGCGAGATGAGGTCCCAGTAGAGTCGGGTGACATAGACCAACCGATAGAGATCGGAGTCATCAGTGGAAGCAACAATTCGGGAGGAGTCGGATTCGAATCCTAACAAGTCGGACTCTAAGTGGACGCCGTTTCATGGATATCGGGGCTAGTGGGGAGGTTAGGAGCAAATCTTTTGAGGAGTATCATTTTTTTTTTTTTTGGAGGAATAGGGAACCCAGGTTATCTACCCTTTTTGATGTGTCGGTATTTGTGGATAGTAGTGGGCGTGCATGTATATTAAGTGGATTAGTAAGTGGCAGTATGGTATAAGTCTGTTTCTAAATGGATATTGCATATGTTATATAGAAGTATCGTTTGGTTGGTGGTTTGGCGATCTAATTCTTCCTAGTGTTCTCCAATTTTATTGTCTGGGTATATTTGATTGTTTCCGCCGCGATTAACTCTGATGGGTTCGTTTGGGTTGGCGGCGTTTCCTGGGACGTCGCACTGATTCGACCAAGTATCGGGATGCCTTGCGCTCGATAGATTTCGAGGTGTAACAAGTATGTTTCTTCGTATTTTGGGACATGGTATATGCAATAGGTTAGCACAAGAGCACTTTCAACGTTCTGGAGAAACCATAAATAGGCACTTTAGCTTAGTTTTAGATAAAGTATGTGATATGGGAAAAGATTTGATCCAACCAACTGATCAGCAATTTAAGGAAGTTCCAGAGAAGATCAAGAAAGATCAACGATTTTATCCATATTTTTAAGATAAGTTACTATTGTACAATATAAAGGAAAAACTAAATGTAAATTATGTAATATTTTGTTCTTTGTTTTTAGGATTGTATTAGAGCTATGGATGGTACGCATATCCCAGCGGTGGTACCCACATACGATCAAATTTGTTTTATTAGTCGAAAAGGAATGACGACTCAAAATGGGTTAGTCATATGTAATTTTAACATGGAATATATCTATGCTTGCGTCAGTTGGGATGGACAAGCTCATGATACCGGTATCTTCTATAAAGCCACTAGAAGACATGATGCACAATTTCCTCATCCTCCTCCAGGTTCGTTAATTAATTGTTTAGGTACATCCATATGTATCTATGTGGCATATGTTGATTAAATTTTCATTATATTTGTATAGGTAAATATTATTTAGTAGATTCTGGATATCTAAATCTCACGGGTTATTTGGGGCCATATAAAGATATTAGATATCATTTGCTAGAGTTTCGACAAAGTCCTACACCAACAGGGTATCGAGAAGTGTTCAATCGTGCCCATTCCTCTCTACGCTCGGTAATTGAGCAAGCCTTTAGTGTATTAAAAAATAAGTGGAAGATTCTGACAAATATGCCATGTTATCCGTATGAAAAGCAAGTGACTTTGCACAATTATATACGAAAAAATGCCGTGATCGATACGGATTTTGAAAATGCAGAATTGGATCTCAATTATGGATATTCAGTTGATCATGATGATGTAAATGAGGAGATGAGTGATTTAAATGATAATGTATCTTCTGACATGGTACGTTTACGTGATGAAATAGTTATGAGTTTACAAAGTCGTTAAAGGTGTCTGTAATATTTAAGGATAATGTATTTCATTCTTAGGGACATGTGATGTGTATTATAATGAAACGACTCCTTTTTTTTAAAATTTGTTAATATATTTCTATTTTGTTATTCTCGTCGCGAAAATATAAAAGTTACCGTCATTATTTTTTTTACTTCAATTTTAAACAATTAAAATTAAAAAAAAAAACGTAAATTGGTGTTGACACCTAAATTTCGACTCACCATTTAGTTGTAATTTGCATAAAAATTAGGGATTAGTTTTTAACCCCTAAACAAAATATTTAAATTGCATAACATATAGTTTAGGTTCATTTTAATTTAATCGCATTTTGCATTGGACCAGTGATGGCGAACGAGCTTAAATTTCATCGAATGGGACTCGGTTCGCTCGGAAAGGCAAGAGCCGAAAATCACGAGTCAAATAGGTTTGGTCGTTTTAATTCGAGCTTAATTCAGCCCATTATGTTCAATTAAATTAAAACCCAAGTTAATTCAGCCCGCTTAAAACTTAAATAAAATCAGAAATTAGATTAAGGCCTAAGCCCAAGCCTAAGCCCATTAGGATTAGTAAGCCCATCTAATTGACCTAAGTTAGCGCTATATAAACATGTTTAGGTTAGAAATTAAAGGGGGCTCTTAGAATTTTCAGATCTGATTTTTGGAGAGACACGAGAGAATTTTCGGAGAATAGAAATTCGGAGAAGTCGGAGGCCACGGAATTGACGTTCACGCGGCCACAAGAAAGAAGAAAAGTCAAAGAAAGGGGGTCTTCAAGAGAATTGCCCAGCCACTGTGTAGACTCACGCTCACCAACATCTCTTCATCCAAGTCCTTCGCAGAATACTAAAAAAGATCAAAGAAGGAAAACGTGAAGGGAGAGGGAAAGGGCAGCACGCCACTTTGAAACCTCCCCTTGGCAGCCACGATCGAAAAAAATCGGTCAACAGAGAGTCTACAGAATAGAGAAAAACGACAAAGGAAGGCAAAGGAAAGAAGCAAAGAGCACGTCCAGCAAAGTGAGCCCTTTCACGGCCGCCGTTCATGTCCATAGGAGCCTGCTTATCACGCCTTGAAACCAGCCCCGCTACAGCCTCCCAACGTGCTTCTGTCCCTCAGTCACTAGTTGCGGTGTTTCTTGGTGGTTCCGATGAGTCTCCGCAACATTCCCGGTGTCCAGCAAGCCGATCCCAACGACAAAGCCTTGAAGATCCCTTCGCCGCTCGTGCACGCTACTGCCGCACCGTCGCACGTGCACGCCACCACCGCGGCCAGACATGAGAAGTCGCGGCTATACTCGTCGTCGTCGCCGATTGTCCCGATCCCAATCCGCAAGCTCGATCCCGATCAATTCGAATTTGGAGATTATCTGCAAATTAGGTAATTGGACATTATCCGATAATTTTCAGAATATTTAATTTCCTAATTTGCATGTTTTGAATATTACATGAATATCATGTGGATAATTAAATATCTTAAGATAATATTCGATATATCCGCGATATTTTTAAATATTCAAAATTAGGAATCGTTCTTAATTTAGCAACGTATTGGACGACTATCCGACCTTATCCCTAAGGTACGATATGCGGCGATACGGAAAATCATTATCCTATCCATAATCACTTGGATACGATAATGAATTTTATCTGCTTTCCAAATTTAAATAATCAACTTTCCGCTAATATCTATAACCTTATAAATATGACCGATAGTTCGATTTTTGTGCCTAATCCGAATTTGAAACAAATCTGGCGGATCGCATGGACGGTTGAATGTGATTGCTATCTTTGTTTATTTAATTGATTTCCTTTTAAAAGAAAAAAAAAATATCAGTTGGATTTGAATTAGAGTTTTGCATGCTTAGGGAATCCTAAATATATCTAGAAGATAGAGTAATTATTTAATTTAAATTAGGACTTGAGATAATCTATTTCCTAGTTTAAATTAAGTAATATTCTAATCTTAATAGATTATTTAGGCCATTTTTTTTAATTTCGAATTTTCATAAAAAACCCAAAAAGAGTCATCTTAGGATAGATTAAATTAGGATATATTGCATTCATGATTTGGGTTATTTTTAATTTCGAATTTTAACAAAAAAATTTCAAAAAATCAATCATGTTAGGATATGTTAAATCAACATAGATTGCACGTTATTTTAGGCATATTTTTATTCCGAATTTCATTAGAGAAAAATACCAAAAATAAATCATTTGCCTGTCATTAGAATTAGGTCACGTCGTCGCATGACATATAGTTTGCATGCTATGTTGCATTAATTGCATGTCATTTTTGCACGTCATTGCATATAGATTAGATTTCATTTAAATAAGTGAAAATCAAAAGAGAAATTGAGTGAATTGCTTGTTAATTAGAAATCATATTAGGATGTTAATGTGATTTTCTAGCTAACAATACAGATGCTTGCGTTGCTTCCAGGTAAGTAATTCTTCCAGACTTGCAATTTATTTAATGCTTTCCTAGGTGTTAAATTGGTGGTTTGCGCACCCGCATGAACACCTCACACATAAGTGATTATACAATAAAATGAATTCAGACTGTATGCATAAACATTTTTTGAAAAGAAAAGGTACCGAAAGGGCATTAGATTATATCTAGCGTAATCAAGTCCCCGGGCTTAGAATCTCTGGTTCGTAGGAATAAAACATATCTCCCTATATTTTATTTAGGTTTCTAATCGACCTACCACAAATTGATTAGTGGCGACTCCAAGCATGAAAACATTTGCATGTTAAAGACTTAAACCCTAAATTGCGAATTGGTAGGGCTTGGGAGGGCCTGAGTTAAGCTTAGTTTTAATAATCCATTAGCCCGAAAAATGAAAATTTTTTTAGGTCGCGACAATTGGTTATACCAAAGGACTTTTCAAATATATGTTTACCAAACAGCTTGCATTTCCTTAAAACACTTTTCAATGGATGTTTGCCAAACAGTCCTGCATTTCCCCAAAGCCCTTTGTGCTAAATGTCTTGGCATTTGGCCAAAGGCTTTTCCCAAATGCCGAACCAAACAGGCCCTAAGCCGAAAGCTTCTTTGGAAATGTTCAGCTTTAAGTTCATCATTATCCACATAATGTTTCGCAAACATACTTAACTGGTTAAATCGGCCTACATAGTCCATCACTGTAGAGTCACCTTGAGATATGTGTATGAAGTCGTCCCTCATCTTCGCTTGGAATGACCTCGGGAAGAATTGAGTGTTGAAGGCTTTTGTAAAATCTTCCCAAGAAATTGTCACAGCTCTGCCTCCCAAGGCAAGTCTAGTCCCTTCCCACCAATACTCAGCTTCGCCCTCCAAACATTGGGTGGCAAAGTCAACCTTCTAATCATTAGAAACTCTATCGGTTCTAAAAATCTCCTCCATTCTTCTAATTCAACGTTTGACCAATAGAGGATCCGATTTCCCATCATAAGTAGGTGGCTTGGCCTTTCTGAACTGGGCAACTATATATTCTCTCTCACTTTCAGTCATAGTAGTTCCACTACCACCTAGATCTTTCAGTTGACGATGAAAGTTAAGCACTACTTGACAAGCCTCAGATAAATCGCCTTGGATGGTAGGCTCAGGAAGTTCATCACTTGCATATTGTGAGTTGGGACTTCTTTCAAATCGTTCCTCTAGTCTCCTATTTTAAGTCGGGCCTCAAGGACCTTGAGGCATATCTCTGGTATCAGGGGTAGCGACTCGCTTGCCTTTACTGTTCTTATGAAGTAAGGCAAGTGTCTCCGAGTCGGAATGCCTGATAACCTGAATCCAAAGCGTAACAAAACCTTAGCACTTAGAAGATAACACACTAAAACTGTCACACAATCTCACAACATCTCATAAAAATCTACACCCAAACAAATCACAACTTAAGCTCTGATACCAAAAGACGTCACACGCCAAAACAGCTAGAAAAGGGGGATGGCATGGTCGTCCTTCCACACGAAAGACACAGTCTCAATAATAATCAACAACCTGTTATCAACATATATACATATATACATATATATATCTCAAACCACATATATATCAAATAAACCAAAGGGTTGGTTACAACATCAGAGTTTCTATAATCCACCAAAGGAACATGTACATCAAGAACTCAACCAACCTGATGAACTATCAACAACCTTACAACCAACTCCAAAAAAAATCATACCCAAAAATCTAACTCTCAAACGTCCTCGCGATAGCGCTCTCGTACTAAGGGCCGCTAACCGAGGAACCTGAAAAGATTGTGAAAGAGAGGGATAAGCAACCACAGTTCAGTAAATAGTATATATCTTCTAAGTAGATAGAGCAATCACTATACTTGTGTACAAAGCAATACCAAAACTTCATAAGCCAAACTCAAGGTTTAAAATACATATAGAATCACATAAAAATTGTTTCATTTCATCAAAGCTTTGTAAAAGTCACAAATACACATTTAAATCTACCATCACAATTTAAACTATCGATGGTCAAGTCCATTGATTAATCTCTATAAAAGCCACATCAATGGTCTATTCTATTAACTAATCTCAAATCACACATCAATGGTCTATTCCATTGATGAATCTCATATCACATCACACGTCAATAGTCCATTTCATCGACTAATCTGTTGTTCAATATTAAACCATGGTCACAACATACAGACTTGTGACAAGGCTATCGAGATTCCCCCATTGGCAAGGTCTCCACTTACAAAGCCGGTGGCTCGGCCCAGAAGGATATCCTAAACTCGGTATGCATACCCCCAAACTCCTCAATGGGTTCACAGCCATATGGAGTCAAATAACTATCCTCCAATATCAAAAATCAAATCCAAAATACATTTCACAAACCAAACAAATAAATTTCTCACAACACAGCTCATCCTCCAGAAATATATTTCGTAGAGCATTTCTTGAATCATTTCCAAGCTCATTTCGTAAACTAGTTCGTAACACGATACACATATGTATCTTTGCACAATACATTTCTAAAAATGATTTCCAAATCATTCTCAAATACTAAAAAGTAGTAAATGCTCAATTCCAATTTATGCAATAAAATGCTCTTTTAAGTTCAACATATATATTTATATCGAATCATAATTTCTTTGAGATATAGTTTTTACAAAACCAAAGAAGAGATAGTGCCACTCACCTCGAAATACCAAAAACCAACAACACGTAGTTAAACAAGTCAACGATCTCGTAATCTTAATAATTAAACGAGAATCAATATCAAAACCAAGTAAAATACAACGATAACTACGCAATGGCTAAAGTAAGCTTAAACGCTAACTAAAAGACTCATACATGCTAACAAAACTCACCACCGAAACGGCTATTCAAAATTATCAACAACGCGAAACTTGATCGTTCTATCACTTTCTCCATCGAACTCTGATCCTAGCAAATTTATAGTCAAAAGAAAGCTCGTTCAAAGTATTACAAAAGCCCTAGCTTAGCCGCCCCAAAATCGAGCCAAAAACTAACAAAATATAGCCTAAAGGCTGCCGGACGTATACTGTTACTTCACGCGGAAAACTTCAAAAATTCATTTTGGGCAAACGGTAAGTCCAAATCAAGATCCGTAAAATCCCGCAACTCCATGATACCTTAAACTACCAATTCTATATAAATACGTAGCTCAATGACTCAAAAATCGGAATTCGCGGCTTGAATTTTCCAAAATTCCGAATTTAAATCCTAAATATGAAAATTTCTCCGATCAGACGAACGAGAGGCGCAAGTGTTTACCAAGCGTTGAAATACGAAGTTGATCCGAGTTAGCAAGGCTCCGGTGACGTGAGCCCTTCCTCTTTCTTCTTCTTCATTTTCTTTCCCTTTTCTCTCTTTTTCTTTCTCTCTTCTCTTCCGTGCTCTACGCAAGCTCTCGGTTAAAAAAGAAGAGCTAAGCGTCCACCGCAGCTACTTTTTGACCTTCTCACCTTTTTTTTTTTAACCCAAATATTACATCCACAGCCAGCGAGCTAATTCATCTCCTACATTGCCATGGCGAATCCGTATGAACATCGCCATAGAGACTGCTACTGCACTAACTTACCTCCACGCTTCTGAAGTTGTCCACTGTGATGTGAAAACTAAAAACATTCTTCTCGAGAAGAATTTTGGCGTTAAAGTTGCAGATTTCGGGCTTTCAAGGCTATTCCCGAATGATGTATCTCATATCTCAACAGCTCCTCAAGGAACTCCAGATTATGTGGACCCCGAGTACTATCAGTGTTTCCAGCTCACCAAGAAGAGCGATGTTTATAACTTTGGAGTTGTTCTCATTGAGCTTATATCGTCCAGCCAGCTGTGGACATAAGCCGAGAGAGGCACGAGATTAGTTTGGCCAATTTGTCCATAAACAAGATTCAGACATGCGCACTTGACAAGTTGATCGACCCGACCATAGGATTTGAGTCGGATAGTGAAATTCATAGGATGACAAGTTCAGTGGCAGAGCTGGCATTCCGGTGCTTGCAGCAGGACAAGGAATTGAGGCCTTCAATGAACGAGGTTTTAAAAGAACTGAATGCTATTGCACGTTACGAGAATGCTGTGAACAAATCTATCGATGCAGATGAGGGTGAAGATACCCTTGCTTCATCTCCGATGAATAATGACGAGGTCCAGCTATTGAAGAACATGCAGTTGACTCATTCACCTGTTTCGGTAACTCAAAAATGGGCTAGCAGTAGTAGCAGTTGTTCAGCTCCCGTTGCTGATGTTTAAATCTTCCTTATAGCTATTTGTAAGATATTTTGCACACATGAGGACGCAAGTTGAGATGTTACCAATTTCATTGCCTGGTACAATGTTTCAGTAGACGATCTTCGAGAGAGTACAATGTTTTACAAGGTGTAAAAGTTTTGAGTGCGCAAAACTTCAAGAGAGCATAACTCATTGCTCAGGCATCTTTTTTGAGCAATCTGTTTTTGTGATCCCGCATTAATTTTCATGTCAAACAAGAAATTACTAGAAATATTGGGAATCAAGCTATTAGAGCATGAATCTTGTTGTTTCTCTTGTTACAAGGCTCCTCTCATTTATGTTCGCCTCAAAACGTCAAGCCATTCAATTGGAAGAAACTAAAGTTCAATTGCCATAACTACTTCTCAAGAAGTCTTGCTGTCTTTATGGGAATATTTAAATACTAAACAACGTATTCATCTACCGGCTTAAACTTGTAAAATAATTGGTGGTGATCCCACAAATTTTTACATTATAATATTTAAATATTAAAACATTAGCTAATTTCAAATCAAATTTATTTTTCTTATATCTAAACTAGAGAAAATCATGAATTTTCCTAAACCATGTGTGTACTGTCAAAATGAAACTAAACTAATTCTAGTACTAAAATTAACAACCTAATCAAGGCCCACTTTTCTAACCAATTTTCCGCATTTTATATTTTTCAAATTTTTATAATAATTTTTCTATTTTTTAATTCTGGAAAATTGGGACTCGGGCCGGGTCCGGTCCAAAAAATGGGCCACACGCTGATCTCTCGGGTCCATGCTAATCGGCATAATTCGGGCTTTTATATTCATCCCTCTCCAATTCTAACCTTCCTGAGGCCAAATCAAAATATTCCCATGTTAAGCCCATTTTTTTAACAACTGCATCAAGCCCACACTAATCCTGTCGTTATTATCACTGTACCAAACCCAATTCTGAAAACAATTGAACTCAGCCCATACTATGCGTATTTTCACTTATGATCATAATAGGCGCCTTTGTCTTTTTGTACTTGTTAAGTTGTTAACATGCGTTTTGTTTTTTTTCTTTTTCTAGTTCTTTTTTTCTCATAATCTTCCTGATAGTACTGAGAACACCCAAAACACAATCAAATGATCCGTCTACCAAATCATCAAAGCTTGAACATATAATCATCTCCATTAATCTACCTACGCTTGTTGTCAAACCTCCACCATCGTCCGCCACATAGTCATCAACATACGCCGGCCACAGCCTCCACAGATGCAGAGAACAAAAATAGGGACACGATCGGATAAAAGGATGTGATGAACAAACCGGAACAATTGAGCATAAAAATTAACCCTCGGACTGTCGATTTTTTAGCGGCTCCTCGCCGAGAACCATCATTGAACGCCACAGGAAGACGTATAAACACCAAGCAAACACAATCAAAAAGAAATTGCTCAAATTTGGTCTCGGTGGAAATAAATGCAGTAGAAATTTGTCGGTGTTTATACAGACTTAGTTTGGGTATTTTGTCATGCATATCTTCGGCAATTTAGTTGATTAGTCATATATGAGTTTACGTTATGTCATTCCATCACAATAAGCGCTAACATATATCATCAACTCAGCCTCGATCATTTCAAATTTTGGATTGACAATGCATGAAGTCTCAGGTTCTGTTTTCATTTTATTTCGTCGAGATTGGTCTCACAATGAATTATCTTTCACCGAAATTCATTTCTTGGCTTTTAATGAGAGGTGACGGGTTCTGTGGCAATTCCGGACAGAAAATATCTAGGCCAAAAAAGGAATCCACTTACTTAAATCAATATGTTACAAACTTGAACCATCCCAATTTTGATCAACAACAAGGCCAAGTTGTATAGTTGATGCGAACAAACTCCACCGGACACTGGTCAGTGACGATAAACACTGACTTACACCAAAATATCATGTCCAAGTCTCATCAACGGCGTAATACATGGATACACAGTCGAATCTGGTCGAATCATAAAGATCTACAACTAATAATTGAAAGGACATTGGAAAAAGCTTAAAGGTAGTGAAAAGATAACATTTTTTATTGATTTGTGCGAGGTGCCTTTCAGTGGCTATCGAGTGATATTTATAGCCCAAGTTTGAAAAATGCTCCTCAATGACGTCCGACAGTTCATTCTTTAGATAACATCCATCGATCTTATCTTTTCCCATCATTTCCATAAATATAATCTTCCTATGTTCTTGAATAACTGTCCGAGTTATGTGTGCACTCTTCCACTCCTGTCGATAACCACTCTGACTCATTGATAACTGTTCCTTTTTACCCAGGCTTTGAGCAGTAACTGTTTCCTCCTTGTTTCTGATTGTCTTGAATTTCAAATATTAGAATTTTGCTGCCATATCTTCCATTGGCATCTGTCAACTGTCCGTCATCATGTTTCGATATCTATACACGTGATAATTCCATCGGCGAATGATATATGATACGCGTGTTTGCCTTTGCCTCGTGCATCAAGTATTTTTTTTTTACAATATGTCTATTTTTATTGTCGACGACCTAATTATTTTTTTGTGTGTCAACACATTCTAAAACTATGGCCTGGAGCAACAGATATTGAACTCACCTTTATCCAGCTTGATTTCTAGCTCCGAACAGTGATGAGAAAATCCAAGCAAGGACGTTCCAGAAACGTCACCAATGAGTATCGGAAGTTACATTGAAGAATTAAACGCGAGATAAGTATGGCGAATTTCCCGGTCGTGGAATAGGGAGAAGCAGAGCAGGAAAAGGCGCAAATCCGGAATGCCGAGAAATGACTGCGACGAAGGGTAATAACGTCAGGAGAGTAGTGAAGGGATTCTCAGCGGTAGCAGGCAGCGATGAACGGCGATGAGGATGATCAGGATTGGAGTCTGAAAGCAATCTCTGAACGAGGTTGAAACCGCTCGAAGCTCTCAGTCACTGCAAAGGAACGGAGCACTTATGATGCTCGCAGAAATCGGTGATGGTGGCCATGAAGAAAACCTTCCCAGATCTCTTTTCTTTTCTGCTTAATTAGGCCAACAAATTGATGGGTGAATGGGCCTCGACTGAGAATGATGTCCAGAATACATTGCCTACGTTTCATAGGCTTGGAATTGATAAGCCCAAGTGCTGAATATAATTAATGAATTGCACAAATCGTATCCCCAAATGATAATACTACGAAAAATTCTAAACTGTACATCTGTGATAAATTTACCCATAATTAAATTTTTTACCATAAAAAATCCTAAATTGATACACTTGTGATAAATTTACTCTCCGTGAAATTGGATTAATACTACGAAAAACTACAAAATGATAAATCTATAACAAACTGAGGGGTAAAACCCTAAACCGGTACACCCGTCAACTGGCACATGTCATTAAATTCAGTAATTTGATGGTAAAATTTATCGGAAATTAATAGAGGGTAAATTTATCACAGGTGTATCAGTTTGGAGGTTTTTGGTAATATTAACCCATATTTTTATGGGCTAAGGTTTATTCAAAAGGTTCGAGAGCCTGTACTAAAAAAGAAAACCTCCTTTTTAGCACTATCTCTTTTTCATTTTGTTATGTATTTATTTATTTTTTTGATTGATTTTTTTTTGTTATTATCTTGCTATTTTTTTTTTTTTTAACTTTTACAAGAATGGATGCATGACAGCGACGCCTAATTGTAAAAGACCAACCAATTTTTTTTCTTGAACTTATTTTTCTAATCTTGCTTATTTGGTTTGATCTTAATATGCAAAACAGGGGATGAAAGTATTTGGCTTTTTTTTTCGTTATCCTCTTGTAAAGGATCCACTTGAGGGGATATATGAAAATGGGAGTCAACTCTTGGAATAACTTGTCAGTCGGTCTTCACGTATCAAAGAGGTAAGTAATGGATGACATTGCTCCCTTGAGTGTCACTCCCTGGCTCTTCTCAAAAGTCTACTGTTCTAGTCTTCCAAGTCGACCGCCGTGTTTAAGCAGATGAGATCACAAGACAAGTAGAAGGAATTGCCAATAACAAGAGCCTTCTTTTCACTTTCACATGAGGAATCATTCAGCTTCTTCTTCTTCTTCTTCTTCTTCTTCTTCTTCTTCTTCTTCTTCTTCTTCTTCCAGTTCCATATTATTCTAGAGCATTGATACCCAAAAAAGAAAAAAATTAGTACATTCCATACTAAAACCAGATCAAAATTCCAAGATGGGTCTACAATGCGCTTACACGCAAGGCTTAGTTTGCACGGCATTCTGCATCTTCTTCATTACCATCTTAGAAGATCCCATCACGTCGTCATCAAACGAAGTGTTATATGAAGTGGCGAACCCCAGAAATGTGGAGGCAACCATCTAAACATAAGCTATCCCTTTTATATTCCTGGAGAAAGAAGAGATTTATGAGGTTATCCTGAATTTGAGATCACTTGTGAAGGAACCAAAACTATGTATGGTACCTACTCAGTTAAAAGCATCTCCTACAATGAGAGTTCCATTGAACTAGTAAGCCAAAGGGATACCTCTTGCTCTTTTCCTCTTCCCTTCGTCCGTTTTCTTCCTGAAAACGTCTTCCTAAACAAGACTGCTTCTCTTCATAAACTATGGTTCTTCTATAACTGCACCAGCACTTCTTTTCCCTTCCCAACATCCCTTGTGAATTGTACCTCTAACGTCACATACAACAGCTCTGTTGCTTTACTTCCTAATGGCATTTTCCAAGCACAAATTTCTGGATCCTGCTCATCATTTGCGGTGGTACCAGTACAACTGGAGGGAGGGTTCTTGAATCAAACTATCGAAGATGTCGACTACGAGGAGTTGTTGGAGAAAGGGTTCCGGTTAAAATGGGATTTATTAACTAACAAGAGTTGTATTGGTTGTCAAGAAAGTGGAGGCCAATGCGGACGATTACCAGACACAGACTTTCTGTGCTATTGCCCACATGGAACCAGTCATCCCGAGGACTGCAACAGTGGCCGCGGTAAGGTTTTTAAAGTTATAAAATAACGGTTCATGCAATAAGTTCGTCATAAATTTTTCTCCTCCCTAAGCGTGGTTACTATGACGATACGAATTTTATGACTTTTAGGAGGAAGATGCACGCCAACCTCTATGAATTGTATCATCTCTCTTTTTCCAATAAAAATTCTCCAACTATTATTGCTTTTATTGTTAAATTATGTCTAATATATGAACGATTTGGGAAGTGCGATGGAGTCGTCCAAGTTGCTCATTGGTCAGAATTTTTTGACCAACTTTAGGAGCAAAGAAATCTCAAAATATTTCTTCTTGAAGCATGATCTTCAAGGGAGTTCCTTTTGGCCTTTCATGACTCTTATTTTGGACACACATTGGAGCTTTTATTTGGCCACATGTCTGAGCTCCCTTTTCTGCTGATATTGTGGTTTGTCAGAGAAGAAGATAGGGAAAAACATGCGGGATTGCTTTCTTTTCTCCTTCTACTAGCACAATGATGACTCCATATGCCAAGTCATACTCTTTGAAAATATGCTCAAGTAAAGCCCTCTTATTAATTGCACATTAGAGAGGAGCTCAATATAGAGGAGTGGGGAGCTCCGAAAAGAGAATACACCCTCTGAGGAGCGCACAAAGAGGAGCTTAACAGAAGTTAAGAGAGATGCTCAAAACACCGTGGTTTTGTGCTGAGTTATACATCCAATAGACGATTGGATGTCCTTGCTCCATCTCCTCCGGATTATGACGATTCCCAGCTACTGAAGAATATGCGGTCGATCCATTCTCCAGTTTCTGTGACTCAAAAATGGGCTAGCAGCGGCAGTTCTGCTCCTGGTGTTGCTGGTTAGATTATCCATGTAGCCGTTTGTCACATACTTTACACAAAATGCCAGTGAGCAGTCATATATGTCGAGACGTTACTGCTTTAAGTGCTGGGTCGAAATCTGCAGGTATGGACATGGTAATAAAGCACTTTTGTCAATTTAGCTTGCACATGATATTGAACTATATATAGGTTATTTAGTTTATCTGTTGTTTGGTACTCTAATTAAAAGTATCCAACACGGCATGGATATATTGGTTAGCCGAAAAAAAGAACGACGTATAAGCATGAGCAGATTCAAGACAAAGATAACAATTATAGGGAAGTCTTCAGAGAACATCTTTCTCTATGGTTGGTTTTGACTTATTCTAAACTTCTGTGATACAATCATTCAAGCTTATAACCATGGTGACTTGACATATGATAAGAAGCATAGCAGGTAGAACTAAATGTTCTTTCCATGACACCCCTTAATTGAAACAGACTAGAGAAAATTTTTGGAGGGGAAACTTGTCGAGTGGCAGTAAGGGTGACTTATCTGTCAATTCATTTCAATTGGTTAGAATCCGTTACTTGAAGGGAACTATATTGTTCTCTCCAGTTAATTGATAATCTCAATTTTAACTTGCCCATACGATTTTGGGGTTTTCCCAAGAATTGAGTATCTAGATAGGAGAATACTCATCGCTAATAGTTTCGATGAAATCATTAGTTCAAAATCCCACTAGCCGTAACCTTCCCTTGCAAATATCCTCAATGAGACATCTTCAAAAAATTTCCGTATTCTCTTCTTGCGATTGTCATCCTGTGAGCCATTCGGATAGACCAAGCATAAAGTCACGTGCAGCCTAGGGAGGACGCAGATGCAATTGGTTCTCCATTGATAGGGCAGGCTTGGATAGGAGGACAGGTCTAGAAACAAATATTCGAGTACGAGTCCTATCCAAAATGCAACAAAACTTTTGGCTATCTCTTAACTGCCCTTAGGTTCTTGGCAAAAATCGAACCCCCAAACATCCATGCAAGGGGCACAAATATAAGACAGCGGCCTAACTGGATATAGATTCAATGGCTAGTGCTAGCAGTCTTAATCACAGGCAAAAGGGATTCTCTATGCATTTGGCGAGACTCTAATCTGGTTATTACTCCCCTTCTACTATAGTACTGTACTCTTCTTCTCTTTAGACATATTCTCTTAAGCATGTGATGAGCTAGTGGCATTGTTTGACAGTATCAGCACACGTTACGTAACTGCATTTTGCACCAAATAAGCTCTGAGTGAGGGTATCAATTTGAAAACTTCAATTGACATAATCACTGGCTCAAACACTGCCTTCTTACCACTGTATTGCCAAAACTGTTCAGAGAGTAGTTCTTACATACTCTCAAGGGACTTACCAAATGGATATAAGAGCCGCTTATAGGCCAATCAGCCTCTGATCTGTCTGAGCAATTCCCATTGCAACTCATGAACTTGTCTTATAATCATTTGCTTTCTTTCCCTGCCCTTTATAATTATTTGTTTCATTTCACCACTCTTTGTAGAATCTCCCCCTTTTATGGATACAACTATAGTTAGCCTCAACTTTTTTTTACCCAAGTCTTTTTTAGGACAAAAGCCACCAAAAACTCTAAACTATGCCCACGGTGACACATTTACCCTAATTTTTTTTTTCCATGACGCAAAAAATCCCAAACTCGTACCTTCATGCTACATTTATCTTCCTTCAAAGTTCCGTCAATGGAAACATTTAAAAATTTGCCTACATGAATGCCAAAAATGTTGACATAACACCCACTTGACTTAAGTGAAATAAAAGCAACGTTATTTTGGCTAAAAAATCTTCTGAATAAACCTTGACAGAAGATAAATGTGTCGCATAGGTACAAATTTCGGGTTTTTTATGTCAAAAGAAAAAGTTTAGAATAAATATGTCACGGTGAGCATATTTTAAAGTTTTTGATGTCACAAAAAAGAGGCATATGTATCACATTGGGAATAATTTGGAGCTTTTATAGTTTCTTTCCCTCTATTTTATACCTTTTAATATGCGTTTTGTAATTTTTCTCCTTTTCTAATTCTTCTTTCTCATTCTAATGCCTTCATCGTCTTCCTCACAGTGTTTGAGAACACCCAAAACACAATCAAAGATCTGTCTTGCAAATCATCAAAGCATGAACGTATATTCATCTCCGTTAATCTACCTACACTTGTTATCAAACCTCCACAGTCGTCCACCAAATTAGTCATCAACATACACCACCCACAGCCACCACGGACGCAGAGAACAAAAACAGGGACACGACCGGATAAAAGGATGTGATGAACAAACCAGAACAATTGAGCATAAAAATTAACCCTCAGACTGTCGATTTTTCAGCGGCTCGTCACCAATGGCCATCATTGAACGCAGCAGGAAGACGTATAAACACCGAGCAAACACAATCAAAAAGAAATTGCTCAGATTTGATCTCGGCGGAAATAAAATGCGGTACAAAATCATCCTTAGCCATCAACAAAAAGTTGCAATCATGCGTGACATATCATTATACACTCGAAGCAGGTCGGGATCAAGGACTAATCTATACGGACTCAGTTCAGGCATTTTGTCGAACATATGGTGGGCAACTTAGTTTCTTAGTTTAAATATAAGTTTACCGTATCGATTCATTTCATCCCATCACAATAAGCGCCAACAGAGACCTAAATCATCAACCCGGCCTCGATCATTTCAGATTTTGCATTGACAATATATGAAGTCCCAGTTTCTGTTTTCATTCTAAAACTATCACCGAGAGTAACAAAGAATGAACTCACCTTTATCAAGCTTGATTTCTAGCCCCCAACAGTAATGAGAAAATCCAAGCGAGGACGTTCCGGAAACGTCACCGATGAGGGTCGGAAGTTATATTGAAGCATCAAACGCGAGATAACTTCGGTGAGTTTCCCGGTCGTGGAACAGGGAGAAGCAGAGCAGGAAAAGGTACAAATACCGAATGCCAAGAAACGAGGGCGACGAAGGCTAATACGTCAGGAGACTAGTGTGGGGAATTCTGAGCGGTAGCAGTCAGCGTCATCTCCGAGTTGAAACCGCTCGAAGCTCTCAATCACTGCAAAGGAAAGGAGCACTTCTGATGCTCGCAGAAATCGGCGATGGCGAAGATGACCGACGGATCGGGCCGTTAAGAAAACCGTCCCTCATCTCTTTTCTATCGGGCTTTAAAAATAATAATAATAATAATAATAATCGAAAAAAAAATTAGTAATTAATAATAAAAATTTCCACTTGCGCCGACATCTACATCAGCAGTTTTTAGTTAAATTAGCTGGATAGACTCAATTGGTAAATGATGAAAAGATGTAAGACTCAATTGATATATCTAAAAGGTTTAAGACTGAATTGAAAGAAGTATGAAATATTTATAACTCTTTTTGTAATTTTTCCCTCCAAATGAATAGCGAAAATCAAATCCAGACGTTTTTATGGGCTAAGGTTTATTCAAACGGTTCAGAGCCATACTGAAAAAGAAAACCTCCTTTTATCACTTTTTTTTTCTTTTTGCTTTTTTTGGTCATCACTTTTTCATTTGTTATGTATTTAATTATTTTTTTTATTGATTTATTATTATTATTATTTTTGCATTTTTTTTTTTGTACTTTTAGAATAATGAATACTTGAATTGTCGGCTAAAATTTAAGTATCAACGAAACCCTCTCATGAAACTTTCTCAGGTAGGCCAACAATTTTTGTTGTTCATGCTCATTGCGCTTGGTATTTACTTTTATGGAATTTCCCACTTTTTCCTAGAACTAACTCCTGCTGCTGCTTCTTTAAAATTAATTTTCGAACAGAGACCTCTAATTGTCAAAGACCCACTGATTTTCTTTTCTTGTACTTATTTCCCTAATCTAGCTCATTTAGTTTCATTTTAATAAGCATAACAGGGGATAAAAGTTTCTGGGTTTCTACTCTTTTTTTTTCATCCTCTTGTAAAGAATCCAACTTGAGGGGATACATGAAAATAGGAGTCAACTCTTGCAATGACTCGTCAATCGGGGCAAGATGCCTGCGAGTTCACTAATGGCAGGTCTTCACATTTCGCCGACCTATCATCATCAGAGACGTAAAGTGATGGATGACATTGCTCCCTTGGGTGTCTCTGTCTGGACCTGGCCCTTCTTAAAAGTCTCTTGTGCTAGTCTTCCCGTCCTCTTTCCAAGTCAACTGCCGTGTTTGAGCAGCTGATCTCACAAGACCAGCAGAAGGAATTACCAATAACAAGGGTTTTCTTTTCACTTCCACGTGAGGAATCAAACAACTTCTTCTCCTTCTTCTTTTTCTTCTTCTTCTTCATGAAGTTCCATTCCATTCTAGAGCATTGATATCCAAAAAGAAAAGAAACTTCGTATGCTCCAGACTTAAACCATATCGAAATCCAGATATGGGTATACGCTTCGTTTACACGCGAGGCTTAGTTTGCATAGCATTCTGCATCTTTTTCATTGCCATCTTAGAAGATCCTGTCGAGTCGTCGTTGGATGAAGTGTCATATGAGGTGTGCAAAACCCGCAGTTGTAAAGGCAACCGTGTGAACATAAGCTATCCCTTTTATATTCCTGGAGAAGGACGTGAATTATGCGGTTACCCTGGATTTGAGATCACTTGTGAAGGAACAAAAGCTACGTATGCTACGTACACAGTTAAAAGCATCTCTTACGGGGCGAGTTCCATCGAATTGGTAAGGCAAAGGGATACTTCTTGCTTTGCTCCTCGTCCCTTCATTTTCGTTCCCATAAACATCTTCCTAAACAACAGTTTTTCTCTTCACCCTAAACTCTTGTTCTTCTATAACTGCACCAACCCTTCTTCTTTTCCCTTCCCAACATCCCCCGTGAGTTGTACTTCTAACGCCACATACAACATCTCTGTTGCATTAAAACCTCCAAATAGCACCTTCTATCGGCAAAATAATTCCTGCCTGTCAGTGTCAGCGGAACCAGTACAACTGAAGGAAGGGTTCTCTCATCAAACTATCAAAGATGTCGACTACAAGGAGCTGTTGGGGAACGGCTTCCAGTTAAAATGGGATATATTAACTAACAAGATTTGTACTGGTTGTCGAGAAAGTGGAGGCCGATGTGGACGATCACGAGACACAGACTTTCTGTGCTATTGCCCACATGGAACCAATAATCCCAGGGACTGCAACAGTGGCGGCGGTAAGGTTTTTATAATTACCGGTAAATGGATCATGCAATAGGTTCGTCATTATTTATTCTCTTCTCTGAACAGAATGTGGTTATTAGGATGATACAAATTTTATAACTGTTAGGAAGAAGATGCACGCCGAGCTTTATTAATTATATCATCTCCCTTCAGCCTATCCACTTGGCCCATTTAGCTGGCTTGCTCCATTCTCCCAACTCTAACAGCCCAAATCAAGGTTGAAATTCACTATGTAATCTTTGAAATGTTGTAGCGTTTGACAATGTTTCTTTTACTTGTAGCTCTGCTTCTACAAATACAAGCAATCTTCACTAAACTTCACACTCTATTCTCTAATTACAGATGCTTAGACTTCTATAGAAAAATACAACTAGATTTACACAGCTTCTACACACAAGAACAGCAAGAAGATGAACACTCAGAGCATAGACTCTTGTTCGTTTCCCCTTAACTCTACTACTTCATTGGGTTGAATTTTTAGTCATGAGATCTCAAATGACCGTTTTGAATTCAAATCCTACAAGTAGTTGTTGATTCTGTCATTTATAGCCACTGTACTTATTCTGTAGCTCCATAGAGAGTTTACCGAAGTAGTCAGTTCTGCTTCTACAACAGCCTGTCATCCTCTGTTGCCTGCACAAATATGGTAAATTGTTTTAATCTTCTTTAGTCCACTTTTTGTGGATTCCAATACTTAAGATAAGTTGTATGACACCAATTTGAATTCAAATAACATTGATAAAGAGTCCGCATCTTCCCTTCATGATTGTAGAGGCTCTTAGTAGAACCAATACTCTGTCTATAGCAAGAACACCTTCTACAATCAGGTCCATTTAAGCTTCTACATGCCTAGGCTTGTTTGCCTACAACATTTAGGCACCTTCAAACATACTAACGTCCTTGTGTTCTATAGACTATACGCTTTTTATTTGGTCTATCGAAACTCTTCAACGACCACATGCCCTCTAGTTTGTTCAAGGCTCACAAGGTCCAACCGAGCTTATTGACGTCTTCATTTCGTTTGGTTTGTTCGTCTTCTATTAGTCCAGCCAAACCTTTTTGCCAATCACATGTCCTCTAGTTTGTTCATCATCCACAAGGTCGTTTCAAACATCGACATATTCCTTGTCCAATAACTTGTTCGCCGTTTGCAATGTCCATCTAGTTATCAACATAGCTCACGTCCAATAGCTTGTTCCTCGCCTAGAGCAAAAGTCGTTCTACACTCTTAGATGTCCAATTGCTAACACCACCTTCATATGAATTTACTAATATCTTCTTCACACTCAATTGCACATGTTAGTACACTTAAAATGTTTTGTCATCCTAAAAATATTATAGGCATCTTTCCAAACAGTATTAGTTGAGAAAACGGATACAATTGCACTTAACCATAGAAATCCCACACCAGAGCTCTATGTGCATTTCTCACATTCAATCTATCAGTTTACATTTCCATGTTGGCGTTCCTTCAGTAGGATAGTACACAATTGGTATACATGTTTTCTTTCCATGCTAAGTTATCATTTTGCATTTGTGCAACCTCATGAATACTTTTGCAGAACCTTTAGAATAGAGATATTATGACAATTTAACTGACTTCTCATTTCAGGAAGATGAATATATAGGACTCTTGTTTGCCAATAAAATGCACAAGTAGTTGACACACCTCATTATGAATGGCAAATATAAGTTACTCCACTTGGTATTTGGAAGTAGCTCTGCCATGCACGTTGGGGTAGGTTGTGCATTGATTTTAGATCAAATACGATTCGGATGAAAGTACAGGCCGTGGCTATTCTCCCTCCTATTATTCTCTAATCGTCTGTGTATGTAAGCTGATTTATGAGCTAGATGCTATCTCGCCATCCTTTCCCTCAATTGACCAATCTGCTTTTTCAACTTTGATGCAGGAACTAGACGTTTGTGGTGGAAGATAGGACCAGGTAATTTCCTTTTCTTAGTTTCTCGTCTGCTATCACATTGCCTCTGCCGACCTGAACAAACCAAAGCATAACTAGGACAATCTACTCCCAGTTTGACACGATAAAACAACAAAAACAAGATCACCTTGTTGCTGAAGTATCCTTTCTGGTTTTCACTGCAAACCATTTTCACAATGCTGATCAAATCAAAGTCAATGGACCCAAATCTTCTTACTTTGTCCTAAAAGCTTGACCATCTGTCCATGCTTCAAGCCAACATAAACCATATGTTCTAGGAAACAGCACAAAAAGAATTATTCTATAAAAAGGGTTAATTATCTGTTCGTGCATCAGGTATTGGAATCGTAAGCTTGGCCATTGTCCTGTTCTCTTACATGATCCACTTAAAAAGGAAGAATGCTTCTTTGAAGTTCCATTTGAGAAATAGTACCCCATATCCTCATTCGTATTCAGACATGGAAGAGAGCAGTGTCTACTTTGAAGTCCCCATTTTCACCGGTGCCGAACTTGAAGAAGCCACAAATAACTTCTCTGCTTCCAATGAACTTGGAGATGGAGGTTTTGGAACTGTTTACTACGGTGAGAAAATGTTCCTTCATTATTCCTCCAAGGGAACCTCAACTGAAAGACATTTTCTACAATATTCTTAACAGGAAAACTTCGAGATGGACGGGAAGTAGCAGTGAAGCGCCTATACGAGCGCAGCTACCAGAGGGTAAAGCAGTTCATGAATGAGGTAGAGATCCTAACCCGTTTGCAACACAAAAACCTTGTGTCTCTGTACGGTTGCACTTCTCGCCACAGCCGTGAACTTCTACTTGTCTATGAGTACATCTCCAATGGAACTGTTGCTGATCATATCCATGGCCAGCAAGCAAACTCTTCTACTACATTGCCTTGGAAAATCCGTATGGACATAGCCATAGAGACTGCTACTGCGTTGGCTTACCTCCATGCTTCTGACATTGTCCACCGTGATGTGAAAACAAATAACCTCCTCCTCGACAAGAATTTTGGGGTTAAAGTTGCAGATTTTGGGCTTTCAAGGCTTTTCCCCGATGATGTCTCTCATATCTCAACAGCTCCTCAAGGGACTCCAGGTTATGTGGACCCCGAATACCATCAGTGCTACCACCTCACGGAGAAGAGTGACGTCTATAGCTTCGGAGTTGTTCTGGTCGAGCTTGTATCATCCAAGCCAGCTGTAGACAAAAGCAGAGAAAGGGACGAGATTAATTTGGCCAACTTTGCTATTAACAAGATTCAGAAATGCGCGTTTGGCGAATTGATCGACCCAAATCTAGGATTTGAGTCAGATAGCGAAATCAATAGGATGACAACTTCGGTGGCCGAGTTAGCTTTCCTGTGCTTGCAACTGGACAAGGAAATGAGGCCTCCCATGGATGAGGTTTTGGAGGAACTGAAGGCGATCGCGTGCGATAATAATGCTGCGGACATATTTGTTGATGCGGATAAAGGTGAAGGTGTCCTTGCTCCATCTCCTCTGGATTATGACGATTACCAGCTACTGAAGAATATGCGATCGACCCATTCTCCAGTTTCTGTGACTCAAAAATGGGGTAGCAGCGGCAGTTCTGCTCCTGGTGTTGATGGTTAGACTATCCATGTAGCCGTTTGTCACATACTGTACATACGTGAATGCAAGTGAGCAGTCATATATGTTGAGACGTTACTGATTTAAGTGCTGGGTCGAAATCTGAAGGTATGGACATGGTAATAAAGCACTTTTGTCAATCTAGCTTACACATGATATTGAACCATATAGAGGTTATTTAGTTTAACTGTTGTTTCGTACTACATTAGAAGTATCCAACACGACACATGGATATATTGGTTGGCCGAAAAAAAGAACGGCATATAAATATGAGCAGATTCAACACATAGATAACAATTATAGGGCAAGTCTTCAGAGACCATCTTTCTCTATGGTTGGTTGTGACTTATACTGAACTTCTGTGATACAATCATTCAAACTTATGACCATGGTGACTTGACATATGACAAGATGCATATCAGGTCTCTCGCCGAAGTGAACATGGGGGTGGAAAAGGGAAAGAGGGAAATGGCCATTAAGGTCGTTGTTTGATTCAAAGTTCTCTCCACTCGTACTAATCCGCCCACTCTTTTTCTTCTCTGCAGGATCAGGAGATTAGATACCTAGGATCACAAATCCAAGTTTGTCTATTGTTCAATTCGATGTTGTACAAAGGAAAATTATTCTGATAAGACGTTCCTCAACAATATCATCACGACTCTCAAAGTCAGGCGCAGTCATAATACCAAACCAAATACGAGTGGTAATCAAAATAAAGATACTAATGAATAGAGGGTCCAATAGTAGGTAGAACTGAATGTTCTTTCCATTAACCCCTTAATTGAAACAGGCTGGAGAAAATTTTTGGAGGGGAAACTTGGAGATTGGCAATAAGGGTGACTTATCCGTCAATTCATTTCAATTGGTTTGAATCCTTTACTTGAAGGGAACAATATTGTTCTCTCCAGTTAATTGATAATCTCAATTTTAACTTGCCCATGTAATTTTGGGGTTTTCGCAGGAATTGAGTACCTAGAAAGGAGAATACTCATCGCTAATAGTTTCAATACAATCATTAGATCAAAATGCCACTAGCCGCAACCGCAACCTTTCCTTGCAAATATCCTCAATGAGACATCTTCAAGAATTTTCTGTATTCTCTTCTAGCGATTGTCGTCCTGTGAACCATTCGGATAGACCATGCATAAAGTCATGTGCAGCCCAGGGAGGACACAGATTCAATTGGTTCTCTATTGGTAGGGCAGGCTTGGATAGGAGGACAGGTTTAGAAATAAACATTCGAGTACGAGTCCTATCCCAAACGGAACAAAACTTTTGGCTTTCTCTTAACTGTCCTTAGATTCTTGGCAAAAATTGAACCCCCAAACATCCATGCAAGGGACACAAATATAAGACAATGGCCTAACTGGACATAGATTAAAGGCTAGTTCTAGTAGTCTTAATCACAGGCAAAAGGGATTCTCTATACATTTGGCGAGAATCTAGTCTGGTTATTACTCCACTGCTACTATAGTACTATACTCTTCTTCTCTTTAGGCACATTCTCTTCATTCTCTTCAGCATGTGATCAGCTAGTGGCATTGCTTGACAATATCAGCAGACGTACGTAACTGCATTTCACACCAAATAAGCTCTAAGTAAGGGCGTCGGTTTGAAAACTTCAATTGACATAATCACTGGCTCAAACACTGCCTTCTTACCGCTAACATTGATGTGACCATTCAAAGAGTAGTTCTTACAGCTTCTCAAGGGACTTATCAAATGGATATAAGAGGCTAAGAGCCACTTATAGGCCAATCAACCTATGATCTAACTGAGCAATTGCTATTGCAACTCATGAACTTGTCTTATAGTCGTTTGCTTTCTTTCCCTGCCCTTTATAATTATTTGTTTCATTTCATGACTTGTGTTTCTTTGTGGAATCTCCCCCTTTTTATGGATTCAATTTAGTTATACCCGAGTTTTTTTTTACCCAAGCCTTTTTTAGGACAAAAATCACTAAAAACTCTAAACTATGCCCACCGTGACACATTTACCATAAATTTTTTCTATGGCACAAAAAATCCCTAACTTGTACTTTCATGACACGTTTAACTTTCTTCAAAGTTCCTTCAATGAGAACATTTGAAAATCTGCCTACTTGGACGCCATAAAGCAAATAGTATTGACATGACACCGACACCAATTAAGCGAAATAAAAACGTTATTTTGGTTAAAAAATCAACTGATGAAACCTTAATGAAAGGTAAATATGCCGCATAGGTACAAGTTTTAAACTTTTTATGTTAAAAGAAAAAGTTTGGAATAAATATGTTACAGTGGCCATAATTTGGGGTTTTTGATGTCACAAAAAACGGGTAAATGTATCACATTGAGAATGGTTTGGAGTTTTTTATGTTTTTTTTCGTTTTTTCATACTTGTTAATATGCATTTTTCTTCTTTTTTTTTTCTTTTCTATTTCTTTTTTCTCATCGTCTTCCTCATAGTAGTGAGAACACCCAAAACACAATCAAAGATCCGTCTACCAAATCATCAAAGCATGAACATATATTCATCTCTGTTAATCTACCTATACTTGTTATCAAACCTCCACCGTCGTCCACTACAGAGTCATCAATATACGTGGGCCACAGCCAGACGCAGAGAACCAAAAACAGGGACATGATCGGATAAAAGGATGTGATGAACAAACCGGAACAATTGAGCTTAAAAATTAACCCCCGGGCTGTCAATTTTTGAGTGGCCCCTCGCTGATGACCATCATTGAACGGCGCAGGAAGACGTATAAACACCGAGCAAACACAATCATAAAGAAATTTCTCAAATTTGGTCTCGGTGGATATAATATGCGGCAGAAAATCGTGCTTAGCCATCAACAAAAAGTAGCATTCATGTACGACGTATCATTATACACTCAAAACAGGTCAGGATCAAGGACTAATCAATACGGACTGAGGACTCAGTTCGGGCATTTTGTCGAACATACGGTGGGCTGGCTAGTTGATTAGGTATATATGAGTTTGCGGAAACGATTCATTTCATTCCGTCACAATAAGCGCTAACATAAATCATCAACTCAGCCTCGATCATTTCAGATTTTAGATTGACAACGTATGAAGTCTCGGTCTCTGTTTTCATTCTGAAGCAATGACCGGGAGCAACAGATATTTGAACTCACCTCTATCAAGCTTGATTTCTAGCTCCGAGCAGTGATGAGAAAATCCAAGCGAGGACGTTCCGGAGATGTCACCGATGAGGGCCGGAAGTTGTATTGAAGAATGGAACAGGGAGAAGCAGAGGAGGGAAAGGCGCAAATCCGGAATGCCGAGAAAGGACGGCAACGAAGGCTGATAACGTTAGGAGAGCAGCGAAGGGATTCTCAGCGTTAACAGGCAGCGACGAGCGGCGACGAGGATGATCAGAATTGAAATCTGGAAGCAATCTCCGAACGAGGTTGAAACCGCTCGAAGCTCTCGGTCACTGCAAAGGAACGGCGCACTTCCGACACTCGCAGAAATCGGTGACGGCGAAGACGACGGACGGATCAGGCCGTTAAGAAAACCACCCCTTATCTCTTTTCTATCAGGCTTTAAAAATAATAATAATAATTACGAAATTCGAAAAAAAAAAATATTTAAAATTTAATAATAATAAAAATTCCACGTGAGTGCCAACATTCACATAAGCAATTTTTTTTGCTAAATTGATCAGATAGGCTCAATTGACAAAAAGATGAAAAGGGCTTAAAACTCAATTAACACGTTTGCAAAATTCAAAATTGAATTAGCAAAAGTGTAATAAAGTTTGAATTTTTTTTGGTAATTTTCCCCACTAAATGAATAGCAAAAATATTTGACCAAAAAAAAAAAATAGCAGAAATCGAATCCAAATGTTTTAATGGGCTAAGGTTCATTCAAAATGTTCAAGAGCCTGTACTGAAAAAGAAAACCTCCTTTTTATCACTTATTTTTCTTTTTCTTGTGTTGGTCATCACTTTTTCGTTATGAATTTAATTATTTTTTTGATTGATTTATTTTTATTACTATTTTGCTATTTTTTATTTTTGTACTTTTAGAAGAATGAATATTTGAATTGTCGACTAAAACTTAGATATCAACAAAATCCTTTCGAGAAACTTTCTCGGATAGGCTAACGATTTTTGCTATCCGTGCTCGTTGTGTTTGGCATTTACCTTTTTGGAATTTCCCACTGTTTCCTAGAACTAACTCGTGGTACTTCTTTGAAATTAATTTTCAAACAGAGACCTCTAATTGTCAAAGACCCACAGATCTTTTTTTCTTGAACTTATTTTCCTAATCTAGCTTATTTGGTTTGATTTTAATCAGCATGACAGGGGATAAAAGTTTCTGGGTTTTTATTTTTATTTTCTCATTATCCTCTTGTGAAGGATCCAACTTGACGGGATACATGAAAATAAGAGTCGACTCTTGGAATAACTTGTCAATCAGGGCATGATTTGTGCTGCAAGTTCACTAATTGCACGTCTTCACATTTCACCGAACTATCATCATCAAAGAGGTGAAGTGATGGATGATATTGCTCCCTTGCGTGTCTCTGTCTCGACCTGGCTCTTCCTAAAAGTCTCTTGTTCTAGTCTTCCCGTCCTCTTTCCAAGTCAACTGCCGTGTTTAAGCAGAGCCGATCTCACAAGACCGGCAGAAGGAATTGCCATTAACAAGGGCCTTCTTTTCACTTTCACGTGAGGAATCAAACAACTTCTTCTCCTTCTTCTTTTTCTTCTTCTTCTTCATGCCGTTGTTCATGCCGTTCCATCCCATTCTAGAGCATTGATATCCAAACAAACAAGAAGGAAACTTCGTATGTTCCAGACTAAGAACATATCGAAATCCGGAGATGGGTCTACGCTTCATTTACACACCAGGCTTAGTTTGCACGGCGTTCTGCATTTTCTTCATTTCCATCTTAGCAGATCCTATCGCGTCGTCAAATAAAGAAGATCCGGTCGCATCGTCAAATAAAGTGTCATATGAAGTGTGCAAACCCGCCAATTGTAGGGGCAAGGGTGACCCTCCGGACATAAGCTATCCCTTTTATATTTCCGGAGGAGGAAGAGAATTATGCGGTTACCCTGGATTTGAGATCACTTGTAATGGAACAGAAACTACATATGCTGACTACACAGTTAAAAGCATTTCCTACAACGAGAGTTCCATCCAATTAGTAAGCCAAGGGTATGGTTCTTGCCTTGCTCCCTTCGCTTTCCCTCCCACAAACATCTTCCTAAGCCACAGTTTCTATCTTCTTCCTAAACTCTTGTTCTTCCTTAATTGCACCGACCCTTCTTTTCCCTTGCCAACATCCCCCGTGAGTTGTACTTCTAACGCCACATACAACTCCTCTGTTGCGTTACTTACTAATAGCACCATCTATCCCCATAGTGGATCCTGCCAGTTAATTTTAGGGGTACCAGTACAACTGGAGGGAGGGTTCTCGAATCGAACTATCAAAGATGTCGACTACAAGAAGCTGTTGGAGAACGGGTTCCGGTTAAGATGGGATTTATCGACTACCAAGAGTTGTACTGGTTGTCAAGACAGTGGAGGCCGATGTGGACGATCAGTAGACAGAGACTTTCTGTGCTATTGCCCGCACGGAACCAATCCCAAGGACTGCAACAGTGGCGGCGGTAAGGTTTCAGAATTAGGAATTAAAGATTCATGCAATAAATTCGTCATTAATTATTCTCTTCCCGAAACATAACGTGGTAGACAAATTATATAACTGTTAAGAGGGAGATGCACGCCGAGCTTTATTAATCATATCATCTCCCTTCGGCCTATCCACTTGGCCTATTCAGCAGGCCTATTCCAATCTCCCAACTCTAACAGTCCAAATTAAGGCTGGAATTCACTATGTAATCCTTGAAATGTTATAGCGTCTGAAGATGTTTCTTTTACTTGTAGCTCTGCTTCTACAAATACAAGCCATCTTCACTACACTTCACACTCTATTCTCTAATTACAGATGCTCAAACTTCTACAGAAAAATACAATTAGATATACACAGCTTCTACACACAAGAACAGCAAGGAGATAAACACTCGGAGCATAGACTCTTGTTCATTATCCCCTCACTCTACTACTTCCTTGGGTTCAATTTATAGCCATGAGATCTCAAATGACACTTTTAAATTCAAATCCTACAAGTAGCAGTTGATTCTGTCATCTATAGCCGTTGAACTCACTCTGCAGCTCCATAGAGAGAGTTTCCTGAAGTATCCAATTCTGCTTCTACCACAACCTGTCATCCTCTATTGCCTGCACAAATATGGTAAACTTTTTGTGGATTCCAATACTTAATATCAGTTGTATAATACCAATTTGAATTCAAATTACTTTGATAAAGAGTACGCATCTTTCTTTCATGATTGTAGAGGCTCTTAGTAGAACCAATACTCTGTCTATAGCGAGAACACCTTCTACAATCAGGTCCATTTAAGCTTCTAGGTACCCAAGCTTGTTTTGGCCTTTCATGACTCTTCTTTTCGACACGCATTGGAGCTTTTATTTGGCCACATATTTGAGCTCCCTTTTCAGCTGATATTGAGGGTTGTCAGAAGAAAAAACGTAAAACATGCGGGCTTGCTTTAATTTCTCCTTTTATTAGCACAATAATGACTCCATATGCTAAGTCAAAACCTTTGAAAATGAGCTCCAAGTTAAGGCCCTCTTATTAATCGCACAATAGAGAGGAGCTCAATATAGAAGAGAGAGAATCTCCGAACAGAGAATACACTCTCTGATGAGCGCACAAAGAGGAGCTTAACACAAGTTAAGAGAGACGCTTGAAACACCGTGGATTTTGTGCCGAGTTATACAAAATAAAGGTGTTTTGGTTGTGAGGCAATTCTCGTGATTTATTTTATCAAGAAATTACGTCAGGCTAAATAATGTGGGATTGGGTGTAATTTAGAATTGGGAAACACTTGAGTGTATAAGTATTATAATTGTGTAATTCTCAATTGATTAGATGGTTAATTCTAGCTAGCTCTTTTCGTGGAGTAAGTATTTACATTTTGATCGAAACACGTAAATCACTTTTATTCTTTGTTGTTCATCATTTTATTTCTCTTTCAATTTCATTCTCTCTCATTCTTGATTCAATTGTAAAGATCCAGTCAGTTTTTGCACTCGATTTTACTATAATTGGTATTAGAGTTGAAACTTTGCTATTATGTTTGGAGTGAAACTAAAAATTGAAAAATTTTACGAGAGTAACAACTTTGGGTTGTAAAGCATTAAGATGCTTGCACTATTAACGACTTTGGGTTGGATGGCAAGGCTAAGTTCATGGAGAGGGCAAAGAGTACGGACCCGTTGAACCTATTGAATGAGTTGTTAATAGATGTGGCCAACGAGAGGAATACCGCACATTGGTGGGCAAAAATTCAGGCTCTCTATGTAATGAATGATTTGAATAATCACCTATACATGTTGAAGATGATGTTTCAATTTCGACATGCTAAAGGCACTTCCACCATGACCCACCTAAAGGAGTTTAACAAACTCATGATAGATTTGAAGAATGTCGATGAGATTCTAGCTAACGAAAACCAAGCCATGATGTTATTGGCGGCTCCACCAAAATCATGGGAGCACTTTACTAATTCACTGTTACATAGGGGTACTACTATTACATCAAAAGAGGTTAAATATGCTTTATTCTCTAAGAAGTGACGGATTAAGTTGTGAGATAACGGTCCAGCGCAGGACATAGCGTGGGGATTAGTGATTCATGATAGAGATACACATTAGGGGCCCAGCGACAGAGGTAAAAGGAGGTTGAAGTCGTGACATACAAAATCCAAGGGTCACGTGAAGTGTTTTGAGTGTCATAAGGAGAGGCATATAAGAAGAGATTGTCCAAAGTTTGAGACATGAAGGCGGTGGGCAAAATGCCACAAGTAGTGTGGCAATTGTTGCGGAGGAGAGTACTAGTGATGCAGAGGTCATCTTGTGTGACTATCGTTCATCAAGGGACGAATTGGTTCTAGATTCAAGGTGTTCCTATCATATGACTCTTCATGGAAACTAATTTACTCCTTACCAGACTCCAGATGGTAGCATAACTCTGATGAGGAAAAACGTAATCTATGAGGTCGTGGGGATAAGGACAATTTGGATTGCAATGCATAATGGGGTAGAGCACACATTGACAGTTGTAAGGTATCTATCGAAGCTCAAGAATAAACATATTTCTCTAGAGACACTCAATAACATCATATGCAAGTACACTACCGAAGGTAAAGTACCAAATATTTCTCGAAGTGCCATAATAGTGATGAAAGGGAATAAGGTGAACTCTCACTATCATCTATTGAGTGGGACCGTGACCTAAGCTGCAGTAGTTTCATTAGGTAAGTTAGACTCAAACTTGACTCGATTATGGTATATGCGATTGGGGCATATAAGTAAAACAGGTGTGACGATGCTAAATGAGAAGGGGTAGCTGAAAGGTTAAAAGATAATGAAGCTAGACTTGTGTGAGCACCACATCTTTATAAAGTAGAACCGAAGTAAACTTCAACCAAGCAATCGATTGAATACATTCATTTAGACATCTAGGGCTCGTCTCTTATTCCTTCAAAAGGAGATGCCTAATATCTGCCAACATTCATCGTTGACCACCCAAGGAAGATATGGGTATATAATCCGAAGCACAAATTTGAGGTGTTCAATCAGTTTAAGAATTTAATACATTGATTGAGAAGTAGTCAGATAAATGTATCACATGCCTTAGAAACGATAACATTATGGTATGATTTTACCAAGTTTGCCAAAAACAAGGCATTATGAGACATAGAGTAATGATTGTGGCCCACAGTAGAATAGCATGGCGAACATAAGAACAAAACTTAACTAGAGTGAGATCAGTGAATGCTTTTGAGTGTAGGACTAAGTAAGGAATTTTGGGCTGAAGTACTGAACGTGATTTGTTACAAGGTAAATCGATTTCCATATGTTGACACCTAATTTTTACCTATCCGTTTAAGGTTTAATTGCACGAAAATTAGGAATTGATTTTTAATCCCTAAACAAAAATATTTTCATTAAATTACATGGCATATAGATGTTAGGCGCATTTACATTAGTAGAATTTAGTGAAGCATATTTTCTTTGTATTTTATTTCATTTTTATTTTTTGTAAAAAAAATCATCACTATAAAAATTTAAAAAAATTATAAAAAAAAAAAGAGACAAGACAAAAGGGGAACTCTTAGCTGGGCTGATACAAAGGGATGTTCTCTTTGTCACAAAAGAAGCAAAATAAGAAAGGACAAAAGAGTAGGACGTCCATTGCAGGGAAGTCAAAAGCAACACAAAAAATGGGCTGTCACACACTCTCTCTCTCTCTCTCTCTCTTTGGCTACCGCAGTACATATCACTAAAGCATGAAATGGGGTCTGCATACATAAGGGGGAGCAAGAGGTCCAGAGAAAGGGGAGAACACAAGAGAGGAAAAGTCAAAGAAAAGACATGAGAAAAACACTTCTTCCCGGGACTGAGACAAAGGCCTTTCTTGCTCTCTCTGGTTTCCTTCCATGTACACACGAAAGAGGAAAACTTACATTCTGCACATGCAGAGAGAGAAGAGAAGAAAGGGTTTTAAAAACGGTGGTGGCTTCAACGTTCGAAAAAAAAAAAACAGAACCAAGGAAGAGAGAACAGAGACAGATCAGAGGGAGAGAGTGAGACTGAGAGTTCTCGAGAGAGAGAGATCCGGGCTTAGGAGCCTTCCCTCGGTGACCGCCACGTCTCAGCCATGGTCAGCGAAGCTCCGACCGTCCTATTTCTCGCTGTAGGTCCCGGCCTCGAGTTTTCGTCGGGTTTTAGTTCAATTTGATTCGGGGTCGATTTCCCGAGGATTTTGGCTCGGTGGCGTGCGGGGCGACTGGACGAAGTCCGATCTATCACATTCGCCCCCGTTCACCACCGCCGAGCTGAATAGGGAGAGCAACAGAGGCCGCCCCTCCTTCCTCTATTCCGTTGCCTCCTCTGTTATCTCAGGCTCACTGGCTGAAGTTCGCGGCCGTCCGGCTCGCACGAGTTCTGGCCCATGACACCTCGTGCTTGCTCGTGCCTCTCCGTGTGTCTTGTGTCAATAATGTTGGTCTGTTTTGAGCCTCGATCGAGCCTAAAATCCTTTGTTTTTGTCACGTGCTCCAACTATTTGATGTTATGCATGACTGAGATCCGGTTTCCTTCCTTTGTGTTCCCGAAGCTTGGTGTCTTTCTCCCCTCCCTCACGATGTCTTGGTTGCTCGCTGAGCTTGGTGCGGAGGTTTTGGTGTGTCATCGACGAACAAGGTCGGTCCGTGTTCGTCGGTACACGACCAGGGGTTCGTTTTGGCCAATCCCTCGTCGGAACTCGGCCGATTCATGGCCAGCGACGCACGCGCAGGGAGCTCATTTGGGGCCGGTCCCCCGTTGGGGCCCAGCCAGTTCGTGGCCAACCATCCCCTCATCAGAGCTTGGTCGGTTTGGGTTCAATCGCCGTTCGCCGGGGAGGCCGGGGCTTGGTGGACAGCAGCTGAGCTCGGGCTCGGCTGCCTGTCTAGAAACCCCAGCCGCGGAAGCTGGGGCTCGATCGTCGTACTAGAAACCTTGGCCGCGGAGGCCAGGGCCCGGTAGGCGGTGGCCGGGCATAAGCTCGGCCATGGAGGCCGAGGCTTGGAGAGGCCAGCGTTCAAGCCATGAGGCTAGCGCGAGTCAGCGATGCAGCCGCAAGTTAGGTTGGGCATGTGGGTCAAAACCGAGTAGGGTTTCGACATTCGAGTCGGCGGCCACGAACCGGGTCGGTCAAACAGGTCGTAACCAGGTAGGGTTTCGTGTGAAATGGCCGAAATAGGTTGTGGGCCGATGTTTTTAAGGTTTTGAGATTTTATTTTCTTGTTGGGCTATGGGCTTTTGTTCTTTTAAAAAAAAAAATCGGGCTGGGCCCTTTCTTTAAAAAAACAAAAAAGAGTTTTGCTAGACCAGGCTCAATATATGAGCCCGGTTCTGTTGTGGACCCAGGCCAACGCACCCGAGTCAATCTCAATCCAGGTTGGATGTGGAGATCTAACCCGAGTCCGTTTTTATGATATTTTAATATTATTTTATTATTTTAATATTAAAAAAATTTAAAAAAAACTATAAAAAAAATTTTCACAAAAATCAAAAAAATTATTTGGACTTTGAAATTGGCTTTTCTTGCTCTATTGTATGATTAGTGTCATGTTTGATTGCATATTGCTTTGTTCACACACTTTAAATTGCGCGTTCAATTTAACCTTGCACATAGTTGATTATGCATGTTAAGTTCATGTGTTGATTGTCGCTTCCTTTAGCTTAGTTAGGAATCGAATTTTGAGACACCCGATTAGTGTGAACACGTTAGGCGGTAATTGAACAAGATTAGGTACCAAAATGGCACTAATTCGTCAATTAGTGTAATCAAATCCCTATACCCATTGAATCTCTGATTCTTAGAAGTGAAGCATTTCTCCCATACTTTACTTAGGTGTCTAATCGACCCGCCAAAAACTGATTAGCGACGACTTCTAGACGAAATTAATTTGCACATTAATAACTTAAATCTAAGTCGCGAATTGATATGGGAGTGGGAGAGCTCGAGCTAAGTTTAACTTAGTAATCCATTAGCCAAACCACTTAGGCGGCGGGGCCGGTTCGGGGAGGTTGTGACACCATCATATGCTATTCGGTGGAAGACACTTAAAGAAGTATGGTTGGGAAAACCTACATATGCTCATGTGAGTAATGGTAAACTTGAGCCGATGGTGTGCATATTTCTAGGTTATATGCATGGGTTGAAAAGCTACCAGCTATGGTGCACTCAAGCTTAGATCACTTGGTCTTCTAGTTAGCAAAGAAGTAATCTTTGACCAAACTGCTATGCTTCAACAGAGAAGTCTTAAGACACAACCAACAAAGCAAACAAATCATGATGTCAAATAGTGAGGTGGAGCCTCCGAAGACCTCATAAATAACCAAGGTTAAGACTGCAGATGAGGTGAAGTTGTTGATACACAACAACTCGCATAGCCATAGCACAGTATAGTCTCAGCTAGACATAGAAGACAAATTAAATCACCGGTAGATTATGGTTATTCCAATATTGCTTATGCATTGACCGTAGGTGATGAGGTGGAGATAGATGAGCTTTTATCATACTATAAAGTGATGGCTAGTGTTGAGTCATCGTACTGGCTAGCACCTATGAGTGAAGAGATGGAATTAACTGATCAAAATCAAACATGGGAGCTGGTCAATACCCAAAGGCCAAAAGATTGTTAGGTGCAAATGGGTCTACAAACAGAAGGAATACATTCCTGATATCGAGGTAGCAAAGTATTCGGCTAGACTTATTGCGAAAGGGGTATACTTAATAGGATGATATTTATTACCATGAGGTGTTCTCTCCTATCATAAGACATACTTTTATTCTAGTATTCCTTACCTTAGTTGCTACACAGGATCTCGAGTTAGAGTAGCTAGATTTGAAAACAATGTTTCTTCACGATAAGTTGGAGAAGCAAACTTAAATGAGGAAACTAGAGGTATTTGTTATTCCAGGTAAGGAAGATCATATTTGCTTATTAAAAAAATCTTTATATAGACCAAAACAATCTCCTAGGCAAGTGGTACGAGTGTTTTGATGTTTTCACAACTAGTGAGGACTATTCGAACAATCAATTGGATAGTTGTGTTTACTTTGAGAGATTTGAGGATGAGTCTTTGATTTATCTTGTATTAAATGTTGATGACATGTTGACAGCAATTAAACATATGCATAATATTGATGTGTTGAAGTGGTGATTGAGTAGTAATTTTGAGATGAAAGATTTAGATGCTACTAAGAAAATATCATCTATAGAGATTTTGCATGATAAAACTGTAGGAGTGTTACGTTTGTCTCAAAAGAATTATAGTGAGAAAATTGTAGCACGTTTTAACATGCAGTCAGCTGAATCTGTTGAGTATATGTTTCACCAACTACTTTAAACTTTCTAATAAGTTATTACCGCAGACTAAAGAGGAAGAGGAGGAGCATATGTCATGTGTTTCTTACTCTAATGTAGTGGGTAATATTATGTACGTCATGGTATACACTAGGCCCGACACTTCACAAGCTGTAGACGTTAGCCATTGCATGAAGCATTTGAGTAAAACTCATTGGAAAACAATGAAGTGGATCCTTAGATATTTAAAGAGGACAACAAATGTTGGTATAGTGTATCAAAAGGAAGGCAATGATAGTGGTATGTGGATTTCAATCAAGCGGGTGATTTAGATGATTGCAAATCTTTAGCAGTGTACATGTTTACTTTAGCAGGTGGTGTATTAAGTTGGAAGGCATCCTATAGGAAGATGTTGCCTTGTCTTCGATTGAGGCAAAGTATTTGACACTAACCTTTTATGGTGAAGAGGGTGATATAGCTAAGGGATTTGCTCTCGGACTTTGGATAGGAGCAGAAAAGTGTTTTCGTACATTGTGAAAACCAAGGTGTAAAATATCTGCCTATGAATCCAATTTATCATGAACAAATGGAATATATCAACATCGAGTACCATTTCATTCGAGATGTTGTGGCAAAAGGTAAGGTAGTTGTGAAAAAGATGACGATAGTGGAGAACCCGACAGACATGATGTAGAAATATGTTCCTTTGCCAAAACTCAGTTGACGTATATGGAGAATGAGTACCTGTCGAGGGTGTTAGAAGAGTTGGCATGGATGATAAGCACTATTATTTGGCTACAAACATCGAGTTAAAGTAGAAAATTGTTAAATTATCTTGAGTTTAAGCTCGTGTATACAATCCGACTCGAGTGATGTAGAAATCTGTTCCTTTACCAAAGTTCAAGCTTTGCTAGAACTCAATTGGCGTCTATGGAAAATGAGTGCCCATCAGGGGCGTTAGGAGAGTTAGCATGTATGATAAGCACTTTTTTTTTTGTGTGTGAAATATATGTACCATTCATAAGTTGACGTACAAAAGCTTAGGGGCATACCCTAGCATTACAAAGAGGACTATGATCACGAAAAAATGGAGTGTGGAAGTCTCCATTTATTAGCCAATATTACATTTGCACTAGAAGGTCTAAAAGTTTTGTAGTGCGAAGCTCGCCCTTTGACAAGTTTACGAACTTTAGCCAAGATTATGGAGGCATCATGCGACTTGTGTTGGACACGTCTATGATTACACTCCGTTTAGATGCAATAAATGGTCACTAGAAAAGATACCATTGGAAGTCTAGCTGCTAAATCCTTGCCTTTGGTAGCACTTATCATCCATTCGTGTTCTTCATTACATCCTTCTATATACCACACGATTCCGTATTTTGCAAGGATAGTACGCCAAATGCTTTTAGTCCAGGTGCACTAGAAGAATAGATGATAAGCACTATTATTTGGCTACAAACATCGAGTTAAGGTGAAGAATTGTTAAATTATCTTGAGTTTAAGCTCGTATATACTATCCGACTCGAGTCGAAGGATGTACATCGGTCTGTAATGTATGAAGGAGTTCAGAAGTGTGATAGAGTCGTCCAAGTTGGTCATAATTTTTTTTACCAATTCTATGATAGTGGAGAACTCAGTAGACATGATGTAGAAATTTGTTCCTTTGCCAAAGCTCAAGCTTTGCCGGAACTTAATTGGCATATGTGGAGAATGAGTGCCCATCAGGGACGTCAGGAGAGTTAGCATGTATGATAAACACTATTATTTGGATGAAAACATCGAGTTAAGGTGAAGAATTGTTGAATCATCTTGAGTTTAAGCTCGTATGTAGGGGTGTGCAACCGGATTGGGTTTACCCGGAAACCGAACCAGCCCACCCGAAAAACAGGTTTGGGAACCAGTTCCGGTTAAAACCAGTCTGGGAACCGGTTTCATTTTTTTGGAACCGGTTAGAACTAGTCCGGTTTCCGATTCCAAGTAAAAACCGACCCGAACCGATTTTAGAACCGGTTTTAAGATAATATAAAAAAAAACAAAAAAAACCCTAGATCTAGATCACGATCACTATCTCGGTTCTCTCTTCGCCGCTCCTCTATCTTGGTTCTCTCTGTCTCAGTTCTCTCTTCGCCAATCGCCACAAGAACACAATTACGCAACCGAGGAGGCTCCTCGTTCACTTCACCCATCCGGCTCTCACTGATCCGTGAGTCCTCCATTCTCTCAGTCTTTCTTCTTCGTCTTTGTTGCAAGGTCAGATGGTTTCGAGCTCGAGCTTCAAATCTGTTCTAGTGTTGGGGAAGTGTTCGAGTTCGAGTTTGAGGTTTTGCGTTCGAGTTTTAGGGGTTTTTCGCCGTGGGCTTGGGTTGGTGTAGAAGATTCTCTAAGTTTTGATGATCAATGAAGGACTTGAAGGAATAGATGCCATCTAATTTTGCGGAATCCAGCTTGTCTGAGTTTTTTTTTTTTTTTGAATCTTTTATCTCTTGCTTCTTGGGCTTCTGAGTTTGTTTAATGGAAGAATGTAAGCGTTGGTTGTGTACCTGACTTAAGTGGTTAGCCTCAAATCGAAACTCTATATGTTGCAAGCTCATTATACTCGAAACCGATTATTATGATCTTGTCGTCATCCTTTGGATCATTCATGCAAGATCGCCTGCTTTAGAGTTCAGATCAGTGAAAGCTTCTCTCAAATTTTTGGAATTGTCGTACTTGGTCTGTGGGATTAGATTCATGGTGTCAATGCGCGCGCGTCTCTGTGTGCTCATGTTGGCATTTGTGTTCCCTCTTTTCCTTCAATTTGGTCAATTCTTGATTTGCTGTGGTTGGTTTACTGATTGTGACATGGAATTCTAGTGCTTATTGTTGCTTCTTGCTCGATTAGTCCAACTGAGCTCTACAATTTCTTTTTTGTGGTAAAGATTAGGTCCAAGAACTAGGTGTATTCACATAGTAATGACTTTCAGTGAGATGGTTAATTCTAGCAAGAAATATTTTGTCTCTACATTTTGTTCTTTGTATGCTCAAAAGCTCACAGATCGACCATGTGATGCTGACCCAAGCCCGATTGATTGCTGAAATCAACCCCCTTTGTTGTGTTGTGTTTGATTATATCAGGTTCTGATCTCTAATGCATGGATTGAATTTGTTGTGGCTAAGTCTGAAACTCTCTGGAATTTATATATGAAACTCTCTAGAATTCATATTTGTAGTTAAAAACGCATGAAAAGCTTCAAATATGTTGGTAGAAATGTGAACAGATTCCTAGAAATGTGAACAGCTTCAAATGAAAAGCTCTCATCATAGCGCAAAATAAAGAGCTAAACATGTTGAACAGATTCCTAGAAATGCGACTCTTAAAGATTTATGCGATTGGACTATATCTTGCCACATAGTGCTTTTGGATTGTAATTTTCATGGATTGTAATTTCAATTGCCCATTTTAGGGATTGTTACTTTTGGCAGATAGTGATTTTATTATTCATCTTTTATTTTGAATCATTTCATTGCTACATATATTATTTTGCTAGAAAAAAATGAAATCAGAAAAATGAACCAAAAAAAAACAGGTTCTTGGTTAGACCTTAAAACCGGACCAAAAAAACAAGGTTGGTTCCAAAACAGAGTCCAAGGAAAACAATGTCGGTTTCAAGTTTCAAAAATTAGAAACCGGTTATAATAGGGTTAGTTTCAGGTTCCAAGTCTGAACCCAACCTGCCCTAGAACCAATCATCCCTACTCGTATATACAATCCGACTCGAGTCAGAGGATGTAGATCGGTTCGTAATGTATGAAGGACTTCGGAAGTGTGATAGAGTTGTCCAAGTCGGTCATAATTGTTTTACCACCTCTACGAGGAAAAAAATCCCAAAAAATTTCTTATAGAGTTTGTTCCTTTTGGCCTTTCATGGCTATAATTTTGGACCCGTTGGAGCTTTCATTTGGCCACATGTTTGAGCTCCCTTTTCAGCCACAATTGACGTTTGTCATAGGAGATAAGAAAATTGTAGTTTGTCTTCTTCTATTGCAGAGTCAAACTCGCTTAAAAGGAGCTCTAAGTTGAGCTCCTCTTATTAATTGCACAATGGAGACGAGCACAATATAAAAGAGAGAGGAGCTCCGTACAAAGAATACACTCTCTGATGAGCACACGAAGAGGAGATTAATACAAGTTAAAAGAGAGACTATCTCAACACGGTGAAATATGTGCAGAAAGTTATACATGAGGAAATTTTTGTGATTTATTTTATCGCAAAATTTCGTGAGGCTAAACAATGTGAGTTTGGGCGTAATTTAGAGCTGAAAAACACTTGAGCGTATAAACGATTGCTACTTTGTAACTTTCCCATTGATTAGTCGATTATTTGTGGCCGGATCGCCTTGTGAGGTAGATACCAGCACTCGTATTAAATCACATAAATCTTTTGTCCTCTTTATTATTCCTTGATTTATTTCTCTAGTAACTTCGTTATCTCTCGCTCTTGACTTTATAGCAAAGATCCGGTCAGCTTTCGCATTCTACTTGACAACATTTTTGTTGCAGGGAAATTGAAAGCTAGGAGCTTCAAGAAGAAAGTTGCTATTGGTAAGTAGAACATCAAATTTGTTATGCATGCTTAGGAGACATTTGGCCAGTATTTAAATGAAAGGGCAAAAGCCACCAACAACCTTAAATTATTCTCACCGAAACACATTTACCCCAAAAAAAATTATGACACCAAAAATCACAAACTTGTACCTGAATTAGGGGTGTGCAAAAAAATCAGGAACCGTCCGGACCGCCCGGGACCACCCAGAACCAAACCAGAACCATTGGTTCCTAAGGGAATCGATCCGGTTCCCGGTTCCAATTTTTGGGAACCGATGGGTACCAGTCCGATTCTAGGCGTGGAACCACCCGCCCTCCCACCCGGACTGGACCGATAATATAATAATAAATATAATTTATCTATTTAATTTTTAATTTTTTAAAAACAAGAAAAATCCTAAGTTCCTAAATTAAACCTAACTCGCTCAACGTTTACAACCTCACATTGAGCCAAGAAACACATTTTTTCGCTTTCAGCTCACGCTTACACTCACTCTCACTCTCTCTTCTCGGTCGATGCTCACCTCACCATCTCTGAATCTCCATCTTCGTCTTTCCATCTCTGTCCTTGGCTAGTGGGACTGGCTCCATGGACCCACTCGGGAACCAGACCGAACCGGCGGTTTGGTTCTCAGGTGGGTCCAAAGAACCAACAGACGGTTCTCGGTTCTAATTTTTCGGAACCGGTCCTTAGTGGACGGTTCCCGGTTCTAGGGTGGGAACCGCCCACCCAGACCATGCTCACCCCTAACCTGAATAATATATTTACCCTCCATCAAAGTTCTATCAATGAGAATAGTAAAAAATCTATCTACATAGATGCCACAAAGCAAACAGTATTGACATGGCGCCCACGCGGCTCAAGTAAAATAAATATGACGTTTTAACTGAAAAATCATCCAACAGAACCTTTTGAGGCGGGTAAATGTGTCATATAGATACAAATTTTGAATTTTTTATGTCAAAAAAAGTTATGGTAAATATGTCACAGTGGATATAGTTAGGAGTTTTTGATATCACAAAAAAAAGTTCAAGGTAAATATGTCGCAGCAAGCATAATTTGGGGATTTTTGTAACATTTTCCCAAAATGAAACTAGGACTATAAAATTAAAATGATCATCTCTATTTATGCTTTGTATGTCCTTTGGATACGCAGGTGCATCAATCAGTGCATTTGGTGTCGCTATTATAGTCCTAGCCTATCTTTGTCAACAGAAAATATCCAAGAAGAAATCCATGATCACAGGGAGCAGAAGGATGAAAAAGAGTCATAAATGTGAGGTCATTTTCGAAAATCATGGAATTTTAGTAACGAGAAGATATTCATACGCTGACATTAAGAGAATGACCAACTCATTCAAAGAAAAACTAGGCCAAGGAGGCTATGGTTGTGTGTACAAAGGGAAGCTCCCAAATGGTCATCTCGTGGCAGTTAAAATCCTAAGCAAGCTCAAAGGAGATGGTGAAGACTTCATCAATGAGGTAAACAGCATGAGCAGAACTTCCCATGTCAACATTGTTACCCTGCTAGGTTTCTGCTTTCACAAAACCAAAAGGGCTCTTGTCTATGAGTACATGCCCAATGGATCTCTGGAGAAACTCATATACGAAGAGAACTACAGCAAGTTAGGTTGCCGCCACCTCGGATGGGACACCTTGTACCGAATCTCCCTAGGCATAGCTCAAGGGCTCGAATACTTGCACCAAGGCTGCAACTCGAGAATATTACACTTCGACATAAAGCCGCACAACATCCTTCTCGATGAAAACTATTGCCCCAAAATTTCCGACTTTGGCCTTGCGAAGATATGCCATCGAGAGGAGAGCACGATCTCACTATTCGGTGCACGAGGGACTGCGGGGTTTATCGCGCCAGAAGTGTTTTGCAGGAACATCGGAGGAATATCACAAAAATCAGATGTGTACAGCTTTGGGATGACAATGCTCGAAATGGTTGGTGGGAGGAAAAATGTAGTGACCGGAGCAGACAGAACCAGTGAAATATACTTCCCGCATTGGATTCACAAGCGTCTTGAGCTTCAAGAAGAGTTTGGTCTGCAGAATGTCACAAGTGAAGGAGACAGAGAAAAGGCTAGGAAGATGATAATAGTGAGCTTGTGGTGCATACAGACTAATCCTTCAATTAGGCCAACAATGAGTGAGGTGGTGGATATGCTAAGAGGCAGTGTTGACTGCTTGCTAGTTCCTCCCAAGCCCTATCTGTCTGCTCCATCAAGATCATCACCAACCACTTCAATGTCCATGGCTGTGTGAAATTTAAGTTCATACTATAAGCACATCTAGCCTTTCAATGCAATGAGCAACTAGTGTGCAAAGATTGTTAGATAAGAATACTTCAGAAATTTTTCTTCTATTATTTGTTGAACGTATGATACCAATGCTTAGGCCGACAGAAGTTATCTAAAGCCACGTCATTAATTGCAGAGAGCAACTTAACATGAATTTGCATCTTATGCAGCCGAATGTACAGGACCGCAAAGCCACCTAGAATTCAGTATGTTTTTAATTTCCTTGGTTTCCAATTTCTACGCAGAAATTATATAAAGCCACACAGTCATTAACAAAGTGCCCGCGACAGCCTCCACGGACGCAGAGAACAAAAACAGGGACGCGATCGGACGACCATCATTGAATGCAGCGGGAACACGTATTAACACCGAGTAAACAAAACAAAAAGAAGTTGTTTCAGATTTGGTATAGGTGGAAATATGAAGCGGTAGAAAATCATGCTTAGCCATCAGCTAGAAGTTGCAATCGCGTGTGACATGTCATTATACACTGAAAACAGGTCAGGATCAAGGACTAATCAAATACGGACTCAGATTGGGCATTTGTCGAACATATGGTGGGCAGTTCAGTTGATTAGTCATGTATGAGCTTACGGTAACGATTCATTTCATTCCGTCACAATAAGCGCTAACATAAATCATCAACTCAGCCTCGATCATTTCAGATTTTGGATTGACGATGTATGAAGTCTCGGTTCTCTGTTTTCATTCTAAAGCAATGACCGGGAGCACTGGATATTGAACTCACCTCTATCAAGCTTGATTTCTAGCTCCGAACGGTGATGAGAAAATCCAAGCGAGGACGGTCCAGAAACGTCACCGATGAGGATCGGAAGTTGTATTGAAGCATCAAACGCGAGATAACTTCGGTGAATTTCCCGGTCGTGGAACAGGGAGAAGCAGAGCAGGGAAAGGCGCAAATCCAAGCGTCGTCTCCAAAGGAGGTCGAAAGTTGAAACCGCTCGAAGCTCTCGAGCCACAGCAAAGGAACGGCGCACTTCTGACGCTCGCAGAAATCGGTGATGGTGAAGATGACCTACGGATCAGGGCATTAAGAAAACCTTCCCATATCTCTTTTCTATCAAGCTTTTTTGAAGGAAAAAGAAAAAAAAAAATTGAATTTAAAATTTTGAACAAAAATATAAAAAAAAAAATTAATAAAATAATCAACGTCAGTGATTTTTGGCCAAATTGGCCGGATGCACTCAATTGACAAAAAGTGAAAAAGTCTATGACATAATTAAAAGGTTTATTACTAAATTAGTAAAAGTGCAATAAATTTATAATTTTTTTTTTATAAATAGCACAAATCGAATCCCAATGTCTTTATGGGCTAAGGTTTATTTAAACGGTTCAGGAGCTTGCACTGAAAAAGAAAACCTCTTTTTTATCACTTTTTCATTTGTTATGTATATATTAATTTTTTATTGATTTATTTTCATTATTATTGGCCATTTTTTATTTTTGTACTTTTGCAAGAATAAATACTTGAATTGTAGACCAAAATTTTAGGTATCAACAAAATACTCTCAAAGAAACTTTCTTGATAGGCCAATAGTTTTTGTTGTTCATGCTCATTGTGCTTGGTATTTACCTTTTTGGAATTTCTCACTATTTCCCAGAACTAACTCCTGCTGCTTCTTTGAAATTAATTTTCAAACGGAGACCTCTAATTGTCAAAGACCCACTCATTTTCTTTTCTTGAGCATATTTTCCTAATCTAGCTTATTTAGTTTGATTTTAATAAGCATAACAGGGGATAACAGTTTCTGGGTTTTTATGTTTTTTTTTTTCATCATCCTCTTGTAAAGGATCCAACTTGAGGGGATATATGAAAATAGGAGTACTCTTGCAATAACTGGTTAATCGGGGCAAGATTTGTGCAAGTTCACTAACTGCACGTCTTCATATTTCACCGACCTGTCATCATCAAAGAGGTAAAGTGATGGATGACGTTGCTCCCTTGGGTGTCTCCGTCTCTACCTACCTCTTCTCAAAAGTCTCTTGTTCTAGTCTTCCCGTCCTCTTTCCAAGTCAACTGCCGTGTTTAAGCAGAGCTGATCTCACAAGACCAGCAGAAGGAATTGCCATTAACAAGGGCCTTCTTTTCACTTTCACGTGAGGAATCAAACAACTTCTTCTCCTTCTTCTTTTTCTTCTTCTTCTTCATGCCGTTCCATTCCATTCTAGAGCATTGATATCCAAACGAACAAGAAGAAGGAAACTTCGTATGTTCCAGACTAAGAACATATCGAAATCCGGAGATGGGTCTATGCTTCATTTACACACGAGGCTTAGTTTGTACGGCGTTCTGCATTTTCTTCATTTCCATCTTAGCAGATCCTATCGCGTCGTCAGATAAAGAAGATCATGTCGCATCGTCAGATAAAGTGTCATATGAAGTGTGCAAACCCGCCAATTGTAGGGGCAAGGATGACCCTCCGAACATAAGCTATCCCTTTTATATTTCTGGAGGAGGAAGAGAATTATGCGGTTACCCTGGATTTGAGATCACTTGTAATGGAACAGAAACTACGTATGCTGACTACACAGTTAAAAGCATTTCCTACAACGAGAGTTCCATCCAATTAGTAAGCCAAGGGTATGGTTCTTGCCTTGCTCCCTTCGCTTTCCCTCCCACAAACATCTTCCTAAGCCACAGTTTTTATCTTCTTCCTAAACTCTTGTTCTTCCTTAATTGCACCGACCCTTCTTTTCCCTTGCCAACATCCCCCGCGAGTTGTACTTCTAACGCCACATACAACTCCTCTGTTGCGTTACTTACTAATAGCACCATCTATCCCCATAGTGGATCCTGCCAGTTAATTTTAGGGGTACCAGTACAACTGGAGGGAGGGTTCTCGAATCGAACTATCAAAGATGTCGACTACAAGAAGCTATTGGAGAACGGGTTCCAGTTAAGATGGGATTTATGGACTACCAAGAGTTGTACTGGTTGTCAAGACAGTGGAGGCCGATGTGGACGATCAGTAGACAGAGACTTTCTGTGCTATTGCCCGCACGGAACCAATCCCGAGGACTGCAATAGTGGCGGCGGTAAGGTTTCAGAATTAGGAATTAAAGATTCATGCAATAAATTCGTCATTAATTATTCTCTTCCCGAAACATAATGTGGTAGACAAATTATATAACTGTTAGGAGGGAGATGCACGCCGAGCTTTATTAATCATATCATCTCCCTTCGGCCTATCCACTTGGCCTATTCAGCAGACCTATTCCAATCTCCCAACTCTAACAGTCCAAATTAAGGCTGGAATTCACTATGTAATCCTTGAAATGTTATAGCGTTTGAAGATGTTTCTTTTACTTGTAGCTCTGCTTCTACAAATACAAGCCATCTTCACTACACTTCACACTCTATTCTCTAATTACAGATGCTCAAACTTATACAGAAAAATACAATTAGATATACACAGCTTCTACACACAAGAACAGCAAGGAGATAAACACTTGGAGCATAGACTCTTGTTCATTATCCCCTCACTCTACTACTTCCTTGGGTTCAATTTATAGCCATGATCTCAAATGACACTTTCAAATTCAAATCCTACGAGTAACCATTGATTCTGTCATCTATAGCAATTAAACTGACTTCTCATTTCAGGAAGATGAATATATAGGACTCTTGTTTGCCAATAAAATGCACAAGTAGTTGACACACCTCATTATGAATGGCAAACATAAGTTACCCCACTTTATATTTTGAACTTGCTCTGCCGTTCACGTTGGGATAGGTTGTGCATCCATTTTAGATCAAACAGGATTAGGTTGTATGTACGGCTATTCTCCCTTTTATTATTCTCTATTCGTCCGAGTGTCTAAAGTTGATTTATGAACTCTATGGAGGCTATTTCGGCATCCTTTCCCTCAATTGACCAATCTGCTTTCTCAACTTTGACGCAGGAAAATGGTGTTCGCGGTGGAAGATAGGACTAGGTGATTTTCTTTTTCTTAGTTTCTTGTCTGCTATCACATTGCCTCCGCTGACCTGGACAATTCAAAGTATAACTAGGACAATCTGCTCCCAGCTTGACATGATAAAACAAAGAAAACAGGATCACCTTATTGCAGAACCAATCTGACAATTCAATGTATCCTTTCTGGTTTTTACTGCAAAACCAATCTGACAATGCTCATCAAATCAAAGTCGGCCGTAGCAATATCTTCTTACCTCGTTTTAAGAGTTCAACTCTCTGTCCATGCTTCCAGCCAGCATAATCCATATGTCCTAGGAAACAGCACAAAATTTAAAAGCATTTTCCTATATGGGGCAGGGGTTAATTATCTCCTGGTGCATCAGGTATTGGAATCGGAAGCTTGGCCACCATCCTGTTGTTCTATATGATCCACTTGAAGAGGAAGAAAGCTTCTTTGAAGTTCCATTTGAGAAACAGCACCTCATGTCCTCACTCCCATTCAGACATGGAAGAGAGCAATGTCTACTTTGAAGTCCCCATTTTCAACAGTACCGAACTTGAAGAAGCCACAAATAACTTCTCTGCTTCCAATGAACTTGGAGACGGAGGTTTTGGAACTGTTTACTACGGTGAGAAAATGTTCCTTTACTTTTCCTCCAAGGGATTCTCTACTGAAAGACATTTTCTACAATGTTCTTAACAGGAAAACTTCGAGATGGGCGGGAAGTAGCGGTGAAACGCCTATATGAGCATAACTACCGGAGGGTAAAGCAGTTCATGAATGAGGTAGAGATCCTAACCCGTTTGCAACACAAAAACCTTGTGTCTCTGTATGGTTGCACTTCTCGCCACAGCCGTGAGCTTCTACTTGTCTATGAGTACATCTCGAATGGCACTGTTGCTGATCATATCCATGGCCGGCAAGCAAACTCGTCTACTATATTGCCTTGGCAAATCCGTATGGACATAGCCATAGAGACAGCTACTGCATTGGCTTACCTCCACGCCTCTGACATTGTCCACCGTGATGTGAAAACAAATAACATCCTCCTCGACAAGAATTTTGGAGTTAAAATTGCGGATTTTGGGCTTTCGAGGCTATTCCCCAATGATGTCTCTCATATCTCTACAGCTCCTCAAGGGACTCCAGGTTATGTGGACCCCGAGTACCATCAGTGCTACCAGCTCACGGAGAAGAGTGACGTCTATAGCTTCGGAGTTGTTCTGGTCGAGCTTGTATCATCCAAGCCAGCTGTGGACATAAGCAGAGAAAGCCACGAGATTAATTTGGCCAACTTCGCTACAAACAAGATTCAGAAATGCGCGTTTGGCGAATTGATCGACCCAAATCTAGGATTTGAGTCAGATAGCGAAATCAATAGGATGACAACTTCGGTGGCCGAGTTAGCTTTCCTGTGCTTGCAACTGAACAAGGAAATGAGGCCTCCAATGGATGAGGTTTTGGAGGAACTGAAGGCGATCGCGTGCGATGATAATGCTACGGACATATTTGTTGATGCAGATGAGGGTGAAAGTGTCCTTTCTCCGTCTCCTCCGGATTATGACGATTCCCAGCTACTGAAGAATATGCAGTTGACCCATTCTCCAGTTTCTGTGACTCAAAAATGCGGTAGCAGCGGAAGTTCTGCTCCTGGTGTTGATGGTTAGATTATCCATGTATCGTTTGTTACATACTTTACACACACGTGCATGCAAGTGAGCAGTCATATGTGTTGAGACGTTACTGATTCAAGTGCTGGGTCGGAATCTGAAGGTATGGACATGGAAATAAAGAACTTTTCTCAATCTAGCTTGCACGTGATATTGAACCATAAATAGGTTATTTAGTTTATCTGTTGTTTCTTACTACATTAAAAGTATCCAACACGACACATAGATATATTGGTTGGCCGAGAAAAGGAACGGCGTAAAAACATGAGCAGATTCAACACATACATAAAAATTAGGGTTAATACCACGAAAAACCCTAAATTGGTATACCTGTAACAAATTTACCCCGAACTATTTCTTTGACCACCAAAAATCCCACACTAGTACACTCGTAACAATTTTACCCTCGAACTAATTTTTTGACCACTAAAAACTCTAAACTGATACATTTGTGACAAATTTACCCTCTGTTAGTGTCCGTTAAATTATATTAATATCACAAAAAATCACAAATTGATAAACTTGTGACAAACAGAGGGCTAAAACCCAAAACCGATACACATGTCAATTACCACATGTCATTAAACTTAGTAATTTGACAGTAAAATTTAACGGAAATTAACAGAGGGTAAATTTGTCACAAGTGTACCAATTTGGGGTTTTTGGTAGCCAAAAAATTAGTTCGGGGGTAAAATTGTCACAGGTATATCAGTGTGGAGTTTTTGATTATTAAAAAAATAATTCGGGGTAAAATTGTCACAGGTATACCAGTTTAGAGTTTTTTGTTGTCAAAAAAATAATTTTGGATAAATTTATCATAAGTGTACTAGTTTAGAGTTTTTCGTGGTATTAATCCTCAAAATTATAGGGAAGTCTTAAGAGACCATCTTTCTCTACGGTTGGTTGTGACTTGTATTTAACTTCCGTGATACAATCGTTCAAGCTTATGACCATGGTGACTTGACATATGATAAGATGTATGCCATGTCTCTCGCTAAATTGAACATGGGGGAGAAAAAGGGAAATTGCCATTGCGGTCGTTGCTCGATTCAAAGTTCTCTCCACTCAGACTAATCCACCTGCAATCTTTATCCTTTTCGCAGGAACCAGGAGATTGGATCCCCGGGATCGCAAATCTAAGTTTGTCTATAGTTTAATTCAATGTTGTATAAAGGAAAATTATTCCGATAAAGACGTTCCTCGATAATATCATCATGACTCTCAAAGCTACGTGCGGTCGCAATACCAAATCAAATACAACGAGTGGTAATCGAAATAAAGATACTAATGAATAGAGGGTCCAATAGTAGGTAGAACTTAATGTTCTTTCCACGACCCCCTTAATTGAAATAGACTCAAAAGTAATTTTTGGAGCGAAAAGCTAAAGAGGGGCAGTAAGGGCGACTTATCTGTCAACTCCTTTCGATTGGCTAGATTCCGTTACTTGAACAGAACTATATTGCTCTCTCCAGGTACTTTATATTCTCAATTTTAACTTGGTCATATGATTTGAGTGTTTTCACAAGAATTGAGTACCCATAATGGTGAACACTCATCGCTAATAATTTCAACCCAATCATTAGCTCAAAATCCCACTACCCGTAACCTTCCCTTGTAAATATCACCACTCTCAATCCTCAACGAGACATCTTCAAAAAATTTCCGTATCATCTTCTTAGCGATTGTCGTCCTGTGAGCCATTCGGATAGACCGGCATAGAGTCGTGCGCAGCCCAGGGAGGACGCATGTACAATTGGTTCTCCATTGGTAGGGCAGGCTTGGATAGGAGGACAGGTCTAGAAATAAACATTCGAGTGCGAGTCCTATCCAAAACGCAACAGAACTTTTGGCTCTCTTAACTGCCCTTAGATTCTTGGCAAAAATTGAACCCCCAAACATCCATGCAAGGGGCGCACATATATAAGACCTTGGCCTAAATGGATATAGATTCAATGGCTACTGCTAGTAGTCTTTATCACAGGCAAAAAGGGATTCTCCATACATTTGGCGAGACTCTAGTCTGGTTATTACTCCACTGCTAGTGGCATTGCCTGACAATATCAGCAGACGTCGAGTAACAGCATTTCGCACCCAACAAGCTCTGTGTGAGGGCATCGTTTTGAAAACTTCAATTGACATAATCACTGGCTCAAACAATGCCTTCTTAGTTCTTACCACTGACACTGCCGTTACTGTTCAGAGAGTAGTTCTTACATCTTCTCAAAAGACTTACCAAATGGATATAAGAGCCGCTTATGGGCCAATCAGCCTCTGATCTAACTGAGCAATTCCTATTGCAACTCATGAACTTGTTTTATAATCATTTCCTTTATTTCCCCTTCCCTTTATAATTATTTGTTTCACTTCACGACTAATGTTTCTCTGTGGAATCTCCCCCTTTTTTATGGATTCAATTGTAGTTAGACCCCAAGTTTTGTTCTTCTGTTCCTTGTCTTGCTTATCTGCTTTAATATGCGAGGGTCAACTGTAATTGCTTGGAAAGAAATGGAATCGTCAAAAAGTCTTTCAATAACTGGTCAATGGGGCCAAGATTGGTGGAAAATCGACTGATTGAAATTTTTTCATCAGCCTATCATCAGCAAGGAGGAAGTGATGGATGGCATTACAATTACATATGACAGACCCAAAACTTAATAATCTTCTTTAGGTGTCCCTACCTCTTTTTTCAAAGTCTCTTCAAGTCTTCCATGCCCTCTTTTCCAAGTCAACTAACGTGTTTATGCAGACGAAGAGCAGAGGAAGCAATGTGCAGGAATTTCCAATCAGAAGGCCTTCCCTTCAAGTTCAAAGCTGCTCCATTGTAAAGCATCAATGTAAAACGGAAAATCTTCCCCTCATTCGAAGCCTGGAAACCACGTGTAAAGTCTCAGGATGGTCATGGGTCTATACTGTGCTCATGCGCGAGTGCTACTTCACATTGGGTTGCACATCTTGTTCACTGCCATGTTAGGTGAGACCATTAACTCATCACAGTATCAACTTTGCGAACCCCTGAAATGTGGCGGGGGCAGGAGCCCAGAAATAAGGTATCCCTTTTACATTCCTGGAAAAGAAAGAGGCTTATGTGGTTACCATGGATTTGAGATCATCTGTCAGGGAACAAAAACTATGTACGGTCACTACTCGGTTGAAAGAATTTCCTATGAAGAACAATCTATTCAATTGGTGAATGAGTACGTTATGGATGCTCCCTGCTTCACTCCCTGCTTCACTCCTCGTCCCTCCACTTTCCATCCCGTAAACCCAATTTTAGGTCACAGTTTCTCCTTTCATCCAAGACTCTGGTTCTTCTATAATTGCACAGGCTCTTTTTCTTTTGGTTACCCCACAATCCCAGTTAATTGTACGTCTAACTCCATATATAACTCCTTTGTTGCATTAATACATCCAAATGACCCCTACTATAAAGAAGGTGGAGCCTGCCAGTCGTCTGTGGAGGTACCAGTAGAACTGAAAGAAGGGTTGTTGAACCAAACAATAGGTGATGTGGACTACAAGGAGTTGTTGAAGGAAGGGTTCATCTTAAAATGGGATTTATTACCCGAAAAGAGTTGTCATACTTGTCGACAAAGTAAAGGCCGATGTGGACTGTCAGACGAGCAACATTTCTGCTGTTATTGCCCTGATGGAACTCACCACCACAAGGACTGCAATAGCAGCAACAGCGGTAAGGTTTTTAGGACTACAAATTGACACTTGCATCATGTCCTAAATAATTCTCTTTCCTGAATAGAATTGGTTATTAGGGCAATATAAACACTACGACTATTAGGAGGAAGATGACCAAGGAGCTTCCCATGTCCTCTAGAGAACCTCCCAAAATTGGGATTGATCAGGGATCTAAGAAGCCTGGATAGTATGCCCAACGTCATAAAAAGGAGATTCTTTGAATAACCACATCCTTATTTTTCAGAGTATCCATGACTTGTTTACTCTAATCCAATGGCCACACATTCCAGTATGACCTTTTCAGACCTAAGACTGTATATTACAATAGATTGCTTAATAATGAGGCAAATGGTTTCTCCCTTCAATGATGTCCACACAGGCTTCAGATGACAACACCGGCTTTTCTAAATAGCATACTCTATATTTCTCCAAATGTGCAAACCTATTTTATGAACTCTATGGGCACTAACTCCAAATCCTTTCCCTTATTGACCAATCTGCCGTTCATCTTTGATGCAGGAAAAAGAGGCTTGTGGTTGAAGATAGGACATGGTAAATTTTCTCAAGTAGCTTGTCTAACTGCATGCCCTTCGTCAGACCCGAACAAAGCAAATTACCATAAGTATAATCTGCTCTCTACTTGACATGATAGACCAACAAAAACAGTCTTAGCTTATTACATCTGTTTTCACAATACGTTAGATTATATGATGCATGAGCAAGAAAGTGCAAAACAATATCCAATATGTGGCTTCCCAGGTTGTATCGGCCTTTCGATTGTCGCAAATCTTCTCCTTTGTTCTCAAGATCTCGACTACCGAGCTTGTAGCAAATAAAATTCCAAATTTCTGGGAACTGCAAACCAGTTAAAACATAAGCCTATTAAGCTTCTTCTAAGCATCATTTTCCATGTACTCTCTTGTTCCCGGAGTATTTTTAGAAGCATATTACGTTACCTGCCTAGTTGCCTACAGAGCCAGTTATACTATCTGCTTGTATGTCTGTCAGGTATTGGAATTGGAAGCTTGATCATTGGCCTTTTGTCCTATGTGATCTACTTGAAAAGGAAAAATGCTTCTCATAAGCCCCATTTGAGAAACAACACTTCATGTCCTTACTCGAATTCGGACATGGGAGAGAGAAGTGTCTATTTTGAGGTCCCCATTTTCACCAGTTCTGAACTCGAAGAAGCCACAAACAACTTCTCCGCTTCCAATGAACTTGGGGATGGCGGTTTTGGAACTGTTTACTATGGTAATTAATGTTCATTTTGCCTCTTGTTAAGGGATGAAGAATTATATTGAAAGAATTTTCTTCAATTTTGTAACAGGAAAACTCCGAGACGGACGGGAAGTAGCAGTCAAGCGCCTAAACCAGCACAGCCACCTGAGGGTGAAGCAGTTCATGAACGAAGTAGAGATTCTCACCCGCTTACGCCACAAAAACCTCGTCTTGCTTTACGGTTGCACATCCCATCACAGCCATGAACTTCTACTCGTCTATGAGTACGTCTCCAATGGCACTGTGGCTGATCATATCCACAGCAGAAAAGCAAAACTCGCTATGTTGCCTTGGCATGCCCGTATGAGCATCGCCATAGAGACCGCCACCGCATTGGCTCACCTCCATGCTTCTGACATTATCCACCGCGATGTAACAACTAATAACATCCTTCTCGACAGTAATTTTAGTGTCAAAGTTGCAGATTTCGGGCTCTCCAGGCTATTCCCTAATGATGTCAGTCACATTTCAACATCTCCTCAAGGAACTCCAGGTTATGTGGACCCTGAGTATTATCAATGCTATCAACTTACTGAGAAAAGCAATGTTTATAGCTTTGGAGTTGTTCTGATTGAGCTTATATCGTCCAAGAAAGCCGTGGATGTAAGCAGAGCAAGGCATGAGATTAATCTAGCCAATCTGGCTGTCAACAAGATTCAGAAATGCGCATTCAGTGAATTGATCGACCCGACTCTAGGATTTGAGTTAGATGACGAAATTTATAGGATGACAACTTCAGTGGCCGAGCTGGCATTCCGGTGTTTGCAACAGGACAAGGAGATGAGGCCTTCAATGGACGAGGTTTTGAAGGAACTGAAGGTAATTGCAAGTGGCGAGAAAGCTGCAGACGAATTTGTGGTTGTTGACGATGATGAAAACGTCCTAGCATCTCCCCCGGATTATGATGACGTCCAGCTATTGAAGAATATGCAGCTGACACGTTCTCCTGTTTCTGTGACTCAAATATGGGATAGCATCAGCAGTTGTTCTGCTCCCAGCGTTCAAGTTTAATTTGAATTTTTCATGAGCTGCCAGTAGATATATTGCATATAAGCGAGTGGTTATGTATAATGCATCTGACGTGCCAGGGTTTATGGCTGAGTTAAAATCCAGAGGAATGTACGTAACTATGAAGCACTTTTGTGGATCTCGTTTGGAAATGATATAGCATGACATATAGTGTTATCCACTTCATCTATTTGCTTCTGTACTCCTTAGAATCAAGAACTCAACATACTTCCTCTTCAATACAATAGAACAGTGAGGAGAGGAGAGGCGTCTGACATAATTACCTATTGAGCATTATCTTCAGGATTGAACACTTGGCTGCAGATGTGTCAATATCGGTTGTTGTCAACAAGAGACAAAAACATGGACGCAATGTCAACATCTCAATAATGAATTGTAATTTTTTGGTTCTCCGGCTGAAATTAAGTGCTATGTAAAAGTCAGCCAATATGGCTTTGCTCATGCTGTTGCACCACCCATTCACCAATTTATGAAGGCACAAAAACATTAAGAGCAGAGCTGCTCTCTGGTAAATTAGTAGTGCTTACAGTTGGACATTTGCGGTCATATAAAAAAACCATATAACAAGTATAAATATCAAAAGACAGCCCCAACCCAACAATGGGAGATAAAAAGGAGCTCACTGAAAAAACCAAGAAGACTGTTTGCTTATTCAACTCTGCATTTAAATTAAAGCACTAAAATCCTTTCTAAACAACTTAATTATCAAATCAGAAAATGGCATACATCAAAAAATCTAATCAACTTCTGCTGCTAGCTGCTCTTTCTTTCCCAATAGAACTATGTGGGTTGGCTTACATGAGTGGGTCTGTGATTGCTGGGTCACTCCACTATTTACTTCCTCTTCAATTCCTTGGGTTTCTGGTTGGTGATGGGATTGGAAATGGGGACTGATAGTGAATGTTTTTTGTGTGGAGGTATTATTTGTTGCAAAAATCTATGTACCATCTCATAACTGGTAAATGTAACAACAGCGTACGGAGTAGTCCTCAGTAAATTTGTAGCACAGCCTCGATAAAATCCGGAGATACTCTCCTTCTGAAATACTTTCTTGACACAATCAATAACTCCCGCATACAGAACCTCAGAATCCCTACAATGTCCCTGCTCTTGCAACCGGGAACGTACCACCTGAATAGACACAGTTCTAATCAGTTCCTTGTGCACACAAACACAAGCAAATAGGTGAAAGTTACCCACGATGCTTTCGCTGAATATGGGGAATTAATGAAATGATATAACTCTCCAGTCCAGAAAAGAAAAAAATACCTCATGTGGATAAGTCATGATGGAGGCTGGGAGCTTAGATATTGCGGAGGCAATGGCTACACTTCCGGGGCTAAGTTGATCGACAGTAATATTATCTACAAACAAATTACAGACAAAAAGCTATAGCTGTGTCGAAATCACAAACATACAAAACAAAAAATCATGCACCCACGTAGAACAAGCATATACCTTTTCTAGCTATGTAATGTTTGATCATCTCATATGTTGGAAACTGAATTGCAACGTGACTTAGTCCTACCAATGATGGGAGAATGCCACTGTCCAAAGGAAGTAGGGGGAAAAGTACAAATAATAAATGATATATTCTTCATAGAATGTCTGGATTTTGGGAATCACTCCGAGCAGTAGCAAAAACTGACCTATACAAACCACGGAGACCTTCCTCACGTGCGATCCTGCCTAAAGCAGAACGTACGCTTACGTATGGAACCACTTCTGGTCTCAAACCCTGTGTCTACAATAAGAAAGGCAACTAAGTGTCGCAAGTGAAGTCTAAAAAAATAATCCTTCACTCTGCACAATCCTTGCATTTTTACTTTTCTAGCAGTAATCTTCTGCTAAAATTAAACGGAAAAAAAGAATTCTCTTCTGTGAAGCTAGAAACTTTCAATGCAAGGACTACATAGGATATATGCCCATTGCAAATAGACCGCAGGACTTTCTTTTTTGGTTGAATACTGCAGGGCTTTAGATGGAGAAGACAAACATGAAATTACTATTCCTAGCAACATCTATACTTTCTCATCGAAATTTTTTGCAATGTTTACCACATAAGCAAGACAGCTGAAAAAATCATTTGCAGAAATTATATCGCGACTTCTGGGGCTTGTTTCTGAAGTTACCCAAGCCAAGCGACCAGGTCAAATCTGAGGTATCAAAAATAACTAAAGCTTGGTGCGGTATAATTATTTTGTAGTCTGAAACTCTCATCATGAGGAACTCACTAAGGTAGAATGCCCACTGATCAACTTACTTGGAGTCTGGTTACTACAACCCATAAAGGATTTGTAGTGATCGCTGTGGCAGCTCCAGCACCCACAGCAGCTATCATGTTGGCACCAGTGCTTACTTGATTGCCATTATCAACTGCATCCAAAGACATTAAGCACTTTATAAGATCAAATGGCAAAGTACACATGAATGGACTTCATTTCCAACACATAATCCTCAAATGCTGATAAAATGTATCCAAAGAAAAGCTTCCGTTTAGGAGATCTGTTGTGGAGTAAATGATACTGTGAAAACCAACCATGTGAATGGACTAGGCCCTTAAGTCTCTCGTAAACCGTGAAGTAGACCTGCATATAAATGAGCATTCTGTCATTTGAAAGAGTATATAAAGCAAACACATGACATCTCGCATGCTTCGCATAATGTGAGACAAAATCACTTCACTTGTAAAAATCAGCAACTTGCAATGGTCCAGCAGATTAACTAAGATAATAGAATGAACATTCCAGATTGACAAATAAATTGTAAAATTGACCGCAGAAAAATTTCTTACATGGCAATTCCGTTGTCCTGAACTCTAAAGAAACTTGTTTTCCTAAATAAATTGTGTGTATAACATGCAGATATAAGATATGCAGAATTCAAACAGGGTTCCTTATCTCGCAAGCACTGTAGATATTTCTCCCAGCCACCAATTCTTTTATGCAATAAGAGGAACATATAGTTTGCTCACTACAAATGTGGTGTTGTTTAGAGACCATGTCCCAGCTTATTTCCACTATGAATTGATTGTGAAGCATTAACTGCGAGATCTTTGTGGCTGAGCACCCTTTTCCTTCGGTGCTTACCAGATGCTGACTTAAGTAAAAGGTGATTATAGTAAGCATAATGTCAGTTGTCAACAGCGGTATAACAGCTAACAAGAGGTGGTCACTGACCAGCACTGCCACTCAATCTCCACCAATAGATGATGATACTTGATATACGTGGCTGCCTAATCAGTATTTCATAGATGAAAATTCTAAATAATAATCAGATGATAACCAGGTTGGGAGCTGTCGGCGAGAAAATCAGCATAGCAATGTTCTTATCGACAATGGCAACAGTTGCAATCTAAATTTCTTTCACAGACTAAAACTAACAATTCCAGTCAATAGAAGAAAAAAGTACTAATACTCACAGCCCAGTTCGGAAGAAGAGCCAGAATTGTTGGTGAGAGACCACGGTACAGTCCCTTCAGGCCTTCCTTCTTTACTATGTTCTGTAGGCTTATGATTACAATGCTTCCTGCGTGTAAATGGGAGAATGATGGAACAGCAATATACAATATTATACAGAACTGCTAAAAACTTGAAGAGATAGGTAAATCAAAAACTGTTTCAGGCGCACTAATTGCTTTTTCAAGTAATTATAAGAAATAGTTCTGGAAATAGAGGATAAAAGGATGTTTAAGAGATTTGCGGCATTCTCAAGGTCAACATGTTGCAAGCATACACAAGATAAACAGTTGGAGATCGATGGTGGAAGGATATGTGCTTTTTAAGTTGACAGAAAACAACCTTGGAAAATTTCAGATGCCAATCAATCAATTAGTTGCATAATACTAGTCGACTATACTCTAGTATCACTATGACATTCTCTTTCCTTTTCCATTTACCTGTTTGTGCTTTCTGCACAGTTACCATCTTCAACCACTGTAAATCTACTATTTTAATTTAATTCCACCTATAAGTATATTATGTTGTTTTTTGCCTGTAACGGAAATTGAAAAAAATTTACTTTTTACACGTCGCACCTGTCTGGTGTAGAACCAGACAAATTTGCACCTCACAAGGATGGCAAGATCTACAAATGAAACAGACATTCAGTGTTGGATGAAAGTAATGAAGAAAATAAATGCCACCTCCTATCTCTTGTCACATCATTCAAGATCACTAAATCTTCCTGAATGTGTGATACTAATCCTAGAGCAATTCCATCAAAGAATTCAAGTAGCTGATTCCACCCAGTGAAAAAAGCCCTGGTCGTTACCATTTCTATGCATCAGTCAAACTCACGGCCATTCTAATTTTACTTCTCAAGGCAATTATCAGTTATAAACTATTTCAATCGGGCAACGGCGGACTTTGAATCAACCAGTTGTTGAGAGATTGATTAAGAAGATGAGAAAAAAATTCCCATCCACTTATGATTTATTCAAATAAATCCTAAAGATCAAATCATGAAGGAACCTTTGTGTATTTTAGAATGTACATCAATAGTCAAGCAAAAGTTCGCATGCCAGACTGGATAAAAAGGTAAATGGGTTGCTAGGGGAAGAAAGGGTCGGCTGGGTGCGTGGCGAAGTACTTTCCACCGGTCATGAGAATTGGCAATTTCACATGAAATTCCTTCTTCAACTATTACTACACCAATAGGATAGAAGTAGAGCTAAGAAAACCTCCATGCCATTAAAACAGGTAAATCAAGGAGGATACTTGTTCACTGAATCAATGGTTCGAAATCCATTATATGAATATTTCCTTTGCAAATATCGCACACTTGATCCTAGGTGAAAGATCTGAATAAAAATTCTAAACTTTCCTCAGACTCTGGTGCCCTCAATGAAAGATCTTAACAAGTTTCTAAAGAATAGTTACGTATAGGCCTACTCATTGTTGGTTGGGTTGGCAATAGGAGAAGTCCACAAATGGCCTTTGAAACAGGATCACAATTAAGATTTCAAAAAAATATTTAACCAAGAAAGCACCCAGAAGAAAATCGTCAGCCTTAGCCTTGATTCTATTAAAGACAGGAGTCGTGCCTTATCATTTCAAAGCACGAAACCAGAATGCAGCAAACAGAGGGATGCCCCATCATCTCAAACTTCGCGTGAGACGGACATGGGGCAAAGTGAATATTTATAGGAAAAGGGAGAGCTTTGGTACTATTTGACTGCTACTTGGCTGTGCTTGAACTCTTCAGGCACATTGCCCTTGCACTTTTTCGTTTCATAGGTGACACCCCTATTGCCCTTCACCATGAATTACCCAATGTTGTTACTAAACTAGACCAGAGAAAGTTTGAGACTATTGAACGAGTGCGCACGTAGACTTGAGAGAGCCAAGCGACCGTTCATTAAAAATAGTTCAAATACGTAACAATGGCTGAGAATCTTTATTGGGGAGACACTGGCTGAAGCAATACTTTCCTTTCAACTAACACTGATGTAACTATTTACGGAATAAACAGAATTTCCCTGAGAGATTTACGCAATGGAAATAAGCACCGACTGCAGGCAAAACAACCATCTGACCATGCATTCATTAAACTAGATAGAATTCTAACAGCCCAAATGGACCCTCTTCCTGTTAATTTGCTAGAGCCTGCGGTGGTCAGGACCTATTATTCCCTGGGAAATCGACTCTTGGCTTCTGGCTTCTGCATACTAAAGTAGCCCCACATCTAAAACTTTTTACGAATTCCATAGTTTATATTAATCTTGTCATTGAGTCTGTTTTAGGTCATGCAGTCAAATTTAGACGTCCGTAACATAATATAATAAATTATTTGCATAACTTGTAGATATGTTATAAAGCAAATTGAAAGGTCCAATTTCTTTAAAAGCACCAACTTTCAGATTGCACTTCAACTTCGATCCATTTTGATTCCATATTCAAATTTGGTTTCTATTAATTTTGTGTCTACCTTTGTTGATAAAGTGCGACGTGTCAATTTCACATGTATATCTCTCTCTCCTTGTGTCATTAATGGAATTTTAGCTTGTTAGAATAATTAAATATTAGATTATGGTTTCGTTTAAAAGCTTAAGTTTTTAGAACCATTGACAGTTGTTTCACATAGTATCGGAATTGGAGCCCATGAGTTCAAATCTTTCCGGATCCTATTTATCTCTTCAATTAAATATGTTCACACTTAGTACTAATCATAAGAAGCGTTAGGATAATTAAATATTAAATCACACGTTAATCTAAAAGTTTAAGCTTTTAAAATAATTGGCAGTCACATCTGAATCTCATGAACTCAATCACGGCAAGTAATCTTTGTTAATGGAGGGCAACCATAAGGCAGAGAATGAACTATAAAAATGGCTTTTTGAAATTTGAAAAACTGAAAAAAAAAAAAATTAGGGGTCTCAGCCGAGCTCGCCGGAGATGATTCAGACGACTGTCAACCCTCACAGAGGGGCCGTTGGATGTCAGGCCAAGCTTTCAGTGAATGAACGGTGGACGAAACTTCAATCTATGGTTGAGGCTCGCGACCTCACGTTTGAGCAATTATGGGTGTGTGCTGAAAGTAATCAAAGTTTATAAATTTGTCGGATGAAGGCTGATCGGAGATGATGGAGGTGGTCGCGGATTATGCATCGTTCACAGCTGAGTTGTGAGCTATATATGGTGGGACTCTGGGATTCCGGAGACTTGTTTTATACAGGTAATACCACGAAAAAATCCAAATCAACACACATGTGATAAATTTAATTTAAATTAATTTTTTAATTATCAAAAACCTCAAAATAAGTATATTTATGATAAATTTACCTTAAACTAATTTTTTGACCATCGAAAATCCCAAACTAGTTTACCTGTAATAAATTTACTCTTCGTTAGTTTTCATTAAATTGTTTTAATATTACGAAAACCACAAATAAGTACACCTGCGACAAACGAAGGGTAAAACACTCCAAACTGGTATACCCATCAACTGTCACGTATTATCCAATTCAGCAATTTGACGATAAAATTTAATGGAAACTTAACGGAGTGTAAATTTTATAACAAATGTACTAATTTGGAATTTTTGATGATCAAAAAACTAATTTAAAATAAATCTATCATATCAGTTTTGAGTTTTTCACGATATTAATCGTTTTTAAATACGGATTCTCCAGTTACCTCGGCTCGGCACTCTCACCCGCCAAAGGACCTTCGCATTACTACAAAGAGGCCATTGGAAGGGCCCAGCTTTTGTGCGCAGCGCATCAAATGGGCAAGCGAAGGTGAGGAGAGAGAGGAACAAAAGCACAAACAGGGGGACTCATGGATGCGTTAAACACTCGGTTTTCATGGTGAAAAAAGGCTTGCACGAGTGCAAATAGCTCTAGCACCAGTTTGATGATGAACTTAGCCTCCATCGAAGATCAGAGATTGAGGCGCATGATCTCACATTAGAGGTCATGCGACTCGGATATGAGGTTGCGCCACTCACACCTGACGGAGATTCGAGCTCCATCACCTCCATTGTTGAGGCCGGAAGGAAGGAAAACGAAGAAAAGAAAATACAGATTTAAAAAATAAGATTTTTCTAAAGGAGTATCTTGTTGAGCTGAAGCTCCGCATCATCAATGACACGTGGAGGAAGAGAGATGTGCACATGGAATTAACACGTCAGACTGTTAATGGTAATATTAGACTGAAAGTCAGCGGAGTTTAAGATTTGGGTACGGAGTGAAAGTATCTGGATATGAAGTCAATGATGATCTAAATTTTGCATTTCTTAAAAGAATTTGACACAAATCGAAAGAAATTGGTCCTAGAGATACAAAACTCACTAAACCATAAGAGAGTTTGAAATTTGGACGGCGGTTTCCAAATTCTATGCTAAGGGTGCATTTGGTTCGGTTTTGTGGAATGTTTTTGGGAAAATACAAAGGCTTTTGAGTCAAATGGGTTTTACAAAATGCAAGTAATGTTTAGTAAATTGTAATTTAAAGTGGATTGGGAAACAACTTTGGTTTAAATGATGTTAGGCAAAATCTTACTTTGGAAAGAATTTTTACTTTAAAGAGAAAAAAAAAAAAACTAAACTCAAAGCTCTTCAAAAAGTTTGCCAAATGCCTAGCATTTGCCCAAAAGACTTTGAGGTGCCAAAATCCCTTAGCAAATGCTCAACCAAACGCACGCTAAAGCCGCACTTCCTCCCCAAATAGCCGGAGGAAGAGCATCGCCTTTGAAATATACAACTACATTTCACAGAGAGGAGACAGTCTCCCCTTTGTCCAGTAGCCCGTTCTCTGCCTTCTACAGCTAGACGTCACTAGCCCAACCAAACCCACCTCGATCTTGATCAACAAAGCGAGGAAAAAAGTTCATTCTCATCAAAGAGGTAGCTACATCTTCCGGGGAAAGATCGTACCTTCGTGACCGGAGGGAGCGCCATGGACCTGCAGTCTCGTCTTGATGACATCCAAGGGGCAAACAAAGGTGGCCGCAATGGCACCTGCAAGTCATGTCAACAACCACTCACAAACCAGCTACTGACAGAATGAAGCTTAAGAATTTCGAAGTTGATAAGCGCACCTGCAGCTGCACCAGCACCGGCACTGCAGAAGATATCTCGAGTGCCACCGCCAGCAGCGTCGTGTGAAGCTCCGGTCATCCTCAAGCTCCCGCCTTCAGAAGAACCCTGATGATTTCAAGGAACTTGGAGCGAAATTGTAACGCAGATCTGCCTGTAAACATGGCTTTACGAATGCGATTAAGCCACATATATAATGAACATAGAGAGAGAGAGAGAGAGAGAGAGAGAGAGAGAGGGGGGGAAAACTGGGCGAGAGGAAAAGTCCTCCTGTCAACTAACAAACCTTTTTAATACGAAGGACTTCTCCTTTCCACACGCGTGAAACCCTTCGAAAAAGTCTTCTCCGAATTTTCCCTCACTCTGTCTCTCTGTGCACATCGAGTAATCAAATCCATACAACCAAGTTTATCGGTAATCTGCGATGCAATTTCGCTTCAACTTCCTTGAAATCGTCGGGGTTCTTCTGAGGATGACCAAAGCTTCACACGGCACCAATGGCGGTAGCACCCAGAGATTTCTTCCGCCATGCTGGTGACGGTGCCGGTGCAGCTGCAGGTTCGCTTGTCAGTTTTAAATGGCTGTTTCTGCGTGCTTGTTGATTGCCGTATTGGACGGTAACTAGTGGTTCTGGTTTTCGTAGCTGGGCTGTGAGTGGTTGTTAATATGACTTGCCGGTGCTATTGCGTCCATCTTTGTTTTCCCTCGGATGTTATCAAGACGAGACTACAGGTCCCCGGCGCTCCCACTGTCACTAAAGTACGATCTTTCTTGGAATATGTAGTTGCTGCTTGATGAGAATGAACTTTTTCCTCGCTTTGTTGATGAAGATCGAGATGGGTTTGGTTGAGCTAGTGAGGACAAGCCATTGTACAAGGGCAGATGCTCTTTTTCTTTGTGAATTGTAGTTGTAAAGTTCACACTCAACCTCCTGGCAAGGAAGGCATTGCTCTACCATTAAGCAATTTCCTCCTGCTTTTGGGGGAAGGAGTACGGCTATAGTATGGAAATTGGAAGCTGCCTTCCAAATTTTGAACTATCGATGGTTTTAAGTTTTGTTTCTGTAGGTGCAATTTCTTTCGATTTTCTGTATAGTGTATCTACTGGATATGCAGATTTGTGTACTAAATTCCCGTAAGGACATCTAGATTTGACTGCATGACCTAGAACGGACGGAATGACAAGATTAACATATGTTATGGGAATTTGCAAGTAGTTCGGATGAATTACAACTTCAGGGTGTAGAAGCTGTTGAGATATGGCTGACATCCTTAGGAATAGCCTGGAAAGCCCAAAATCTGCGACTTTGACACCAAAATGCATGCCGAGAAGGATGTTAATAGTAGTCACATCGCGGTGGATAATGCCAGACGGACGGAGTCATGCAAATGCGTTGGTGGTCTCTGGCGATGCTCATACCGGCATGCTGGGGAACACAGTGAGGTTTGCTTTTATTCTGTGGATATGATCAGCCACAGTGCCATTGGAGACATACTCAGAAGAGTAGAAGTTCTTGGTTGTGATAGCGATGTGCAACCGCAAAGCAAGACGGGGCTTTTGGGGCGCAAGCGGGTGAAGATCACTACTTTGTTCATGAACTCCGTCACCCTCCGGTACAAGTTCATGGCAGTGACGGAATGTGCGATCGCCACGGTTTATTGCTGGGTTAAAATCCAAAGGGATGTACATAACCATGAAGGACTTTTGTCGATCTCGTTTGCACATGATATAAAATGACAACTCAATATCGCTTGAGGTCAACAAGACAGGAAAACATGAACGCAAAGTCAACATATCCATGATGCATTGTGAAGTTGCGGTTCTCCAGCTGAAATAAGGGCTGTGTAAAAATCAGCCAATACGTGCCTTGCTCATGTTGTTGCCCCGCGCACGCATGCACCAATCAATGAAGGCACAAAAATATTAAGGGCGGAGCTGCTCTACAGTAAATCAATAGTGCTTACAATTGGACATCTCAGTCACCATTCAAAAATAACAAGTACAAAAATCGAAAGACAGCCCCAACCCAACAATGGGTGTGATAAATAAAACAACAAAAAGATTATTCTTTTATTCACCACCGTATTTCAATTAAGCACTACAATTTTGTAAAACATAAAAAAAATTATCAAAATCAGAAAATGGAATACATCAGAAAATCTAATGAACTTATGCTGTTAGCTGCTCTTTCTTTCCCTACGGAACTATGTGGGTTGGCTTACGTGAGTGGGCCTGCGATTGTTTTGAGACACCACTATTCACTCCCTCTTTAGTTCCTTGGGTTTCTGGTTGGGGATGGGATTGCGAATGGGGATGGGACCGCGAATGTTTTTCATCTGGAGGTAGTACTTGTATTAAAAATCTATGTATCATCTCGTAACTGGTAAATGTAATGACGGCCGATGGAGTAGTCCTCAATAAATTTGTAGCACAGCCTCGATAAAACCCAGGAATACCCTCCTTCCGAAACACTTTCTTGACACAATCAATAACTCCCGTATACCGAACCTTAGCTCCATGTCCCTGCTCTTGCAACCGGGAACGTACCACCTGAATAGACAATGTTCTAATCAGCTCCTTGTGCACACAAAACACAAGCAAATAGGTGAAATAGACAATGTTCTAATCAGCTCCTTGTGCACACAAAACACAAGCAAATAGGTGAAAGTTACACACGATGCTGTCACTGAATATAGCGAATTATGATATGATATAACTCTCCAGTCCAGAAAAGAAAAATACCTCGTGTGGATAAGTCATGACGGAGGCAAGGAGCTTAGATATTGAGGAGGCAATTGCTACACTTCCGGGACTAAGTTGATCGACAGTTGTATTATCTGGAAACAAATTACAGACAAAAGGCGATAACTGTGTCAAAATCACAAAAATACAACAAAATTTTCATGCACCCACCTAGAACAAGCATATACCTTTTTTCGCTATGTAACATTTGATCTTCTCGTATGCTGGAAACTGAATTGCGACATGGCTTATTCCTACCAATGATGGGAGAATGCCACTGTTCCAAAGGAAGAAGTAGGAGGGAAAACACCAATAAATGAAATATTCCTCACAGAATGTCTGGAAAATTCCAAGCAGTAGCAAAAACTGACCTATACAAACCACGGAGACCTTCCTCACGTGCGATCCTCCTTAAAGCAGAAGGTATGCTTGCATATGGAACCACATCTGGCCTCATACCCTGTGTCTACAATAAGAAACGCAACTTAATGTCGTAAGTGAAGTCTAAAAGGATAGTCCTTTAATCAGCACAATTACATTTTTACTTTTCTAGCAGTGACCCGCTGCTAAAATTAAAAACAGAAAACAGGATTTCTCTTATGAAGCTAGAAACTTTAAACGCAAGGATCACAGAGGATATATGCCCATTCCAAGTAAACTGTGGGACTTTAGATGGAGAAGACAAACATGAAATTACTATTCCCAGTAACATCTAAACTTACTGATTGAACGTTCTTGCAATTTTCACCAAACATAAGCAAAACAGCTGAAATCATTTGCAGAAAGCACATCACGACTTCTTGGGCTAGTTTCTGAAGTTATCTAAGCCAGCAACCAGGTCAAATTGAAGATATCAAGAATAGCTAAAGCTCAGAATGGTGCAATTATTTGTAGCCCGAAACTCGCATCATAGAGGAAACTCACTAAGGCAGAATAACCACTAACCAACTTACTTGGAGTCTGGTTTTTACAACCCATAAAGGATTTGTAGTGAGTGCTGTGGCAACTCCAGCCCCCGCAGCAGCTATAATGTTGGCACCCGTGCTTACTTGATTGCCATTATCATCTGCATTCAAAGTCAATGCTTTAAAAGGTCAAAGGACAAAGCATACATCAATGAACTTCATTTACAACAAATGCTGACAAATGTATCCAATGAAAAGCTTAGATCTAGGAGATCTGTTGTTAAGAAAATATGAAAACCAACCATGTGAATGGACTAGCCCCTTAAGTTTCTCGTAAACTGTGAAGTAGACCTACATATAAATGAGCATTCTGTCATTTAAAAGAGCATATAAAGCAAACACATGATATCTCGAATGTATCGTGTGATGTGACGCCAAATCATTTAACTTGTAAAAATCAGCCTTACAAAGGTCCCACGTTATCTAAGATGATAGAAGGAACATCCCAAATTGACCAATGAGATGTAAAATTGACCGTATCAGAATTTTCTTACATGGCAATTCCATTTTCCTAAACTGTAAAGAAGCTTGTTTTCCTAACCACTGTCTTCGTAGAGTATAAATAAATTGCGTGTATAACATGCACATATAAGACATGTGGTATCCAAAAAGGGTTCCTTATCTACCAGCTTACAAATTAGCACGATAGATATTTTTCCCAGCCACCAATACTTTAAATTCATGAGAGGAACACACAGTTTTGTCACTCCACATATGCTGTTGTTTAGAGACCATGTCCCAGCTTACTTCCACTATGAATTGATTATACTGCAAGAACTTTGTGGCAGAGAACCCTTTTCCTTTGGTGCTTACCAGATGTCTATTCAAGTAAAAGGTGATAATAGTAAGAACAGTATCAGTTAACATTAGTGGTATAACGGCTAATAACAGGTGGTCACTGACCGCCAGCACTGCCACCTAATCTCGACCAACAGATGATGAGATACGTGGCTGCCTAATCAGATGATAACCAGTTTGGGAGCTATTGTTTATAAAAATAAGCACAACAGATATTTCCTATTGACAATAGCAACAGATGCAACCTAATCTCTTTCGCAGACTAGATCTAATTTCTTTCGCAGACTAGAACTAACAAGTCTAGTCGACAGAAGAAAAAAGTACTAATACTCACAGCCCAGTTCGGAAGAAGAGCCAGAATTGTTGGTGAGAGACCACGGTACAGTCCCTTCACGCCTTCCTGCTTTATTATGTTCTGTAGGCTTGTGATTATAATGCTTCCTGCATGTAAATGGGATACAGATGGAACAGCAACATACAACAATAGATAGAACTACTAAAAAATTGAAGAGATAGGTAAACCCAAAAACTGTTTCAGGAGCACTGATTGCTTTCCTGAGTAATCATAAGTAATAGTTCCAGAAGGAGAGCAAAAATAGATGTACAAGATCTAGTCATACGAGTTTTGAGGCGTTCTCAAGGTCAACATGTTGCAAAAATACACAGATAAACAGTTGAAGTTCAATGGTGGAAGGATATGTGCTTATTAAGTTGGCGGAAGAGACAATCCTGGAAAATTTCAGATGCCATTCATTCAATTAGTTGCAAAATACTAGGTCAACCACACTCTAAGTATTTGTATGACAATCTATTTCGTTTTCCATTCACCTGCTTGTGCTTTCCAAGCAGTTACAATCTTCAACCACTGTAATATACTATTTTCACTTGATTCCACCTATAAGTGATAGGTATTGTTCTTTTGCATATCAGGGAAACTTGAGAAGTGTTACTTTTTACATGTCACACAGGTCAGGTGTAAAACCTGACGAATTCACACTTCACAAGGTTGGCAAGATCTACATATGAGACAGATATTAGACTCTGGATGGACGTAGAGATGAAATGAAATGCCACCTCTTAGTTCTTCACACATCATTCAAAATCACCAAAACTTCCCCTCTGTGTGATAGTAATCCTAGAGCAACTCCATCAAAGAATTCAAGTAGCTGATTCCACCCAGTGGAAAAAGGCCTGGTGGTTTCTATTTCTACACATCAGCCAAAGTCATGGCCACTCTAATTCACTATTTGAAGACAATAATCAGTTATAATATATTTCACTCTGGCAACGGCAGACTTTGAATCAACCAGTTGTCGAGAAAACCTTTCCACCATTAAACTGGGCAAATTAAGGAGGATACTTATACACCGAATCAATGGTTCGAGATCCAATTAGATGTAGATCTCCCTTGCAAATATTGCACTCTTGATCCTAGGTGAAAGAGCTTAACAAAAATTCTATAGTCTCCTCAGACTCTGTTGTCCTCAACATAAGATCTTCACAATTTTTCTAAAGAATAGTTACATATAGGCCTACTCTTTGTTGGTTGAATTGGCAATAGGAGAAGTCCACAAATGGCCATTAAAACAGGATCACAATTAAGACTCTACCCCAATATTCAACAAAGCGCCTAGGAGAAAATCGTCAGCCTTAGGCTTGCTTCTGTCAAAGACAGGATTGTACCTCATCATTTCAAAGCACGGACACAAAATCAGAATATAGCAAACAGAGGTCAAGGGCTGACCCTAGGTTCTTGACAAAGGCAACCTAGACAACTTCACGTGGGGAAATTAAGCAAGGTGAATATATATAGGCAAAGGGACTCTTACAAACGGACTTAGAAAGAGCTTCGGTACTATTTGACTGCTAGTTGGCTCTGCTTGAACTCTTTAGGCACATACACCTTGCACATTTTCATTTGATAGTTGATAACCCCATTGCCCTTAACCATGTAATCACCCATCGGTGTTACTCAACTACACCAGAAAAATTATGAGACCGTACTGAATTGTATAGACTTGAGAGAGCCAAGTGAGTTGTTCGCTAAAAATTGTTCAAATTCCTAATATAGGCTAAGAATCTTCATTAGGGAGACTCTAGCTGAAGCGCTGCGCTCCTCTCAATTAACACTGATGTAATTAAGCACAGAATGAACAGAATTTCCCTGAGACATTTATGTAATGAATTTAAGTACTAAATGCAGGAAAAACAACCATCTGACCATGCATTTATTACCTAACTCTTTTAACTTCCGATATATCTATAAAAGACTCTTGCAAAATTTTCGTCGGTGTTCTTCTTACTGCTTTTTTGTCAACCCAGGTAGTATCCTGACAGATCAAATATCCTGACAGACCAAATGGACCCTGACCCTATTAACTTGCTAGAGCCAGCAGTAGTCAAGACCTATTATTATCAGGAAAATCCACTCATGGCTTCTACACACTGAAGTCCTTCGTCTAAAACTTCTTGCAAATTCCCATAATTTATGTTAACCTTGTCATTCTGTCTGTTTTAGGTCACGTGGTAAGAGTTAGGTGCCCATACTGGAATTAGTAAATGAATTTGTACATCGCGAGTTTAGTAAATTGAAAGACATTGCACCTAGAGAAACAAAACTCACAAAACTATAGTTTAAAATTTGGATGGCAGCTTCCAAATTCCATACTAAAGCCACACTCCCTCCCCCAATGGCTGAAGGAAATAGCTTAATGGTAGAGCATAGCCTTCCTTGCCAAGAGGTTGAGGTTCAAGAGTGAAGTATTCTACATTTTACAAAGAAAAAAAGCATCTTCCCTTGTACAATAGCTCGTCTTTTAACTTCTACAGCTAAGCATCACTAGCTCACACAAACCCACCTCAATCTTCATCACCAAAACGCAAAAAAGTTCATTCTCATCAAGAAAGATCATACCTTTGTGACCAGTAGGGACGCCATGGACCTGCAGTCTCGTCTTGATAACATCCAAGGGACAAACAAAGGTGGCCGCAATAGCACCTGCAAGTGAAATCAACAACCAATTCACAAACCAGCCACAAAACCGATACCACGAGCCACCACACAACGCATCAATCAACAAGCGCGCAAAAAATCAAGCCATTCCACTAAAATCCCCCAAATGTCCCCCCCACCCCCAGCACCCATAGCACTGAACGAAGATCGCCAGTGGCATCGCAAGCCCGTCACTGCCGAAACAACGGAACTCGAGAACTTCGGAGCCCGACGCGCTTACCTGCAGCTGCACCGGCACCGGCATGGCAGAGGAAATCTCGAGTTGTACCGCCACCGGCGACGTGCGAAGCGCCGGCCATATCCTCAAAGCCCCGCCTTCAGAAGAATCCCGACGAATTCAAGAACCGGGAGCCAAATTGCATCGCAGATCTGCCCACGAGCCTGGCTATACCGGTCCGATTCCTCCACATATATATAACACCAGGCGCGCGCGCGCGCGGGGAGGGAGAAACGAGGAGAAAGAGAGGGGAAATTTGGGGGAAAGGACCCGTTCGAAGGGTTGGACACGTTCGATTCGGTCTTTATGGCAGAAGACGATGGCCAGACGCCGTTTTGTTGAACGGGGCGAGAGAGAGAGAGAAGAACGGAGGGAATTCCGATTGACGAGGGAAGGACCAGGGAAAGCGTCGCGTTTCGGCAACTGCGAAGAAGAAGAAGAAGAAAAAGAAGAAGAAGAAGAGTTAAGGAGGAGCCGAAGGATTCGATGTAAGAGGATGGGTGCGGTCGGGCGTGTCTCTTGCTTTTTTCCGGGGGGAAATTACAAGGGACGGAAAGAATGGGCGACGCGACTCTCTGTATTTACTGAGAAGTTGCGGTCCCTAGGAATGTAAGCGAGGTTCACAAGGGAGCTCCCTTTTTTTGAGTTTGGAGCTTGCGTTTCGTAGTTCCGAGTCCGAGCTCATCTCGTGTTTGGACCGACACATCGGAAAGGCCGGTCAAATATTGGCTCCCCAAATTTTCTTCTGCGTTGTGGCACAGAAATCAAAGGCCGTGCTGCCCCAATCTTTTCTCTCCTTTTGAATGAAGGACTTTTCTAGTAGGATAATCGATGAAATAGAGAAGGGCAACCACTTTCTAGGCCACACGTTTGTTAAAATCATATTAAATTAATTTCTAGGCTGGCCCCTATCCTTTGAATTCGGAATAAAGACGGGGAAGGTACGCTAAAAGTTTTAAAATTTTTTAAAAATATAAGTAAATCTTAAAATTTGTCGCGAAAATGTAATCGAGTTCTAAAATTTCTGAAAAGTATAATTAAGTCCTAAAATTTATCGAATTAGTTCGATCAAGTCCTTCCGTTGATATCACTATTTTTTTAAAATTTTAGGACGTGATCCGATTTATCTCATTTTAGAATGCTTGTGAGGAAGTTTTGCATCAATTTACTCCTTGGAAGTTTTGAAGGGGACTCACTCTAATATGTTGTGGTTATCCATGTCGTATCACGTTCATGTTATTGTCATCGACCCAAGTTTCAGTGGTGTCTGTCATTTAATCTTATGTCACCGCGATCATTGATTGTTGACCATCTAAAATTGGAGATTGACTTAGATTTAAATTTGATGTTGGATATTTTGTGGATGGAAAGAGAAAAACAACAAAGGGCATTCGGATTCGGATGTCTCTGATTCGAGGAGATTCATCTGTGATGTGAATTTGTTGTTCTTACTGCAATCGTTCGTGGATGAAAAGGAAACATAATGATGTGATTGAGGAATTTTAACTTTCACATTGGAGCTGATCGGTTGGATCGAAGTATTGGCTCCCATTGTTTTTATGGATGATATTTTTGAGTTTCAATCGGTAGGAATTGTCGGATAACTAGTCGAACCATGGTTGTGTGGTTAGAGTTTGCAGATAAATTATTTAAAGATGTTCTAAATTTATTGTACGAATGTCAGTTCATTTTTCTAAACTTTTCAATTTTGTCAATTTAATTCTAAACATTTTGATAATTTGTCAATACGATTATTTATTCCGACTAATTTTAGCTGAAAATCGCTGACGTTAACACCAGGCATCCTACATGACAATAGTCATCCTATGTGGTTCGGCCAGCACTAATTGAACAATTTCTTTAATTTTTTATTTTTTTATTTTATATTCTTTTTCTTTTTCTTTTTTTCTTTTTTTTCCTTCTTCCTCTGTCAATTGCCATGACCAGCAACTACCCAGGAGCGAGGGCTAGCAAGGTTGACCCCTTGACCCTCGCAGACCCAGCCCTCGCATGTGGCCGGGTGCTAGCCATTGTGACCTACGGAGGAAGAAGGGAAAAAAAGAAAATAATTCAAATAATTCAAAAAAAATTAAAAAGATTATAAAAAATTATCTACATCAGTGCCAGCCTGCCATATAAGACAATGAGCATACAATGAGCATACACGTTAATGATTTTTAGCCAAAATTGGTTAAAAGAACTACATTTGTAAATTGTTAAAAGATTTAGAATTAAATTAACTAAATTGAAAGGTTTATAACTAAATTGGCATCCGTATAATAGATTCATGACTTTTTTGATAATTTTCCATTGCTCAGCTCCAACTTATTAGTACTATTATTCAAAGCATCACCACTTATTGGTTCAATGTCTTCATTCTTCCAAAGAAAATGATTGAGAATATTGAGCAAAAGATTGTAGCTTTACTCTGGAAAGGTGATATTTCTAATGGGGGTAAGCATCAAAATCAGACAGAATCGGCCGATTGGGGTGATTCCTGATTCCTAAAATTTGGAATCAATGATAGTCAATCCAATTCCCGACTTCAAGTGTGGACTGAACTACCCACAGACCTCTTGGACCAGACCTTTTTACAATTTTTATTGTTACTAAACATTTCTTACAAAATGAACAACCATTAGAGAAGCTAGAATAACATGTGAATGTGAAAGGCTAAGATTATTTTGTTTGTCAAGCTATAACGACATCCAGTACACCATTTTACTAAAAGTTGCTATTTTTTATTAATTTGTTAATGATACTTGATCATATTTTATCATAGTTTTAGCGTCTTTCCATTGAAATTTTCATTGATTAAAGATCTCAAATACTAAAAAATGAGAGTTTTGATCCACCTTTTGATCTCGATGACATTATAACTTTTGTTCGTGAAAATGATCATCATGCTTAGCTTATTATGCAAGCTTGTTCTCTTGGAGACATACTATGAACACATGCATAGACTTGCACGCGTGCTTTATCATTCCAAGAGCTTTACAACTCATTGATGCAATGAAGAGCTCTTAATCTTCCATCTCTAATGCTAAGCTATCAGTTAGTTCTATTAACATCATTCGTGTAGTAGTTTTGACTACACAACAATTGTAATCTTGCAAGGAATTGGAAAAAAAGAAAGATAATTCTGCCAGTTCCTAGACCCATTAGTCAATTCGGTTCCAAGACCTGATAGGCTGATTGCTAATTCCACAAACTGGAAACTGATCCTTTTGGTCCAATTTTAAGGTGGGAACTGACCCACTTTAGAATCGATCACTACCAAAGGTGCCAAGGTAAGCCTAAATATTATATGCTTGCCAAAGAAAGAGAAAGGATTAGGCCCTAAAAAGATTAGAACGGTGAAATAAAACTTGTACTTTGCAGTGCTTATGGCTGATATTTGCTCCAGCAAGGTTTAAGCTACCTATGTATAAGGGTAAATTGTCCAATCCAATCGCTAATTTCCTACAAAAATTGGTCAAACTATATTGAGATATCGTACAAAGGTTTATGACTAAATTAGCAAAATTTGAAAGTTTGAGACTGAAATTAGAATTCGTATAATAGATTTATGAATGATTGAGTAATTTTCTGACACAATAGTGTTGTCTAATGCTTGGGGAGATACCCACGATCGAATTCGCTTTCATGGAGTGAGGTCCATGGTGTCGTACGATACGATTAATTGGCATTCGATATAGCACTAGTATGCACTATTGCGTTAAAAACGCGACAAGAATATATGCAATGAAAGTACATTATGAGCTCAAGAAATGAAAGGGCATCAGATTTATATAGCGTAATCAAGTCCCCGTATTCATAATATTTATGATTTGCAAAAGTAAAATGTTCTCCCAAATTTTACTTGGATTTTTAATCGACCCATAATAGATTAGTGGCGATTTCTAGTTGAATTAACTTATCTTTAATTGATTAAATTAAAATTTCAAAGTTGTGATTGGTGTGGGCTTGAGAGAATCATTGATAAATCTTTGACTAGTAAACCATTAGCTTTCTTTTTGGTGGCTCACCCCTGAGAAGGTCGCAATATAACCTTTGGTGTTTAATGCAATTTTTAATTTAGTGTATGCTATAGTCAATTAATTGTTTCATACAAATCTCTGTATCCTATAAGGTCGCCATTTGAGTGTGGCAGAAGAAAGGTAGCCTTTGTCTGTTCCTTTGGAGCTTGATCGAGGAGATTTTAATTATTATGTCATCGCAATTCAAGTCAAAAACTGTGAAGTCTCTTCGTCGGTTTAAAAGAAAAGGGCACGTTACAAAGATGGCACAACCGATGCGCACGTCGCCAAATTGAACTCGGAAGTCTATGTGTAACAAACGATATTTTGAGAACCTCTTTGTAGTCGAGGCAAAAATGATGTCTTCGCATACGATTAGCCTAACCCAATCCCTCCTTGATATGAGAGATTTCTTTCTAGGCATTAGCGGAATGTCGCGTCGCTCTCCACCAACCTATCGCATCAAATCAAGTACTACCAATTTATTATTTTGACTCGAAGAAAAGTACTTGCAGCATTATTTTTGTATCGAGGAATTTTTTTTTTTTTTTGGTCGTATATCGTGGAATTAGTTAGGTGGGTAAGTGACGTGATAGCATAAGAGCCTACAAATGCTCTCTTTCAATCTATCGTTGTCAATTCATGGGAATAGTTTAAATAGAACATCACTAGACATCACAATCATGAATTGGTCTTATAAAGCATAAAACAAGCATTAGCAATTCATCACTGTTGTATCATATCCCCAACAAAAGATGTCGCATTTTCTCCCGTCTCAAAAGGATTTGCGTTGCCAAATCATTACGAAAGAGCTTTCCTCTTAGCATATGTGATGACTAAGGCCTCGTTTGGTTCAACATTTGAAATGAACATTGGAGTGTAAAATCTCTTGAGCAAATACAAATGACGTTTAACAATTTTTTTGGAGCACTTTTGCATTTCCAAAGGACTTTAAAAGCCTTTAGCCCAAGATAGATCTAGAGGTACTTTGGCAAGTTGCATTTTCGGAATGAAAATTTACTATTCATCATCCCCAAGCAGCAGGTCCGGCGACCGGTGACTGTCGCCTGAGAGGTAACGCGACCCCGGCAACCGCCGCTAGGGTCATCAGACCTCAGGCGTCACCCAAGTATGGCGAAACAGGCGACACTTGAGGTCCCGCGACCTCAAGCTGCCTCACTTGAGGTCAGGCGAGGCTGGCCGGTAGTGGTGGCCATTGACTAAGCTCCACCTCAAACTTTTTTTTTAAAAAAATATTAGCAAAAGTCCTTTACAAAATATAATTTTTATCAAACGATATTTAGGTTAAAATTGCTTTCAAATATGATTTTAAAATACACTTACCAAATACTATTTGCATTTCGAAAAATCCCTTTAGCTCAAAGGCCTTTACATTTTGCCAAAAGCATTCCCCCAAAGTCAAACCAAATAGGCCCTAAAGCCAATACAAGGATGAAAAAATGACAACTTAAGCAAACATAAACCGATGCATTCATGGCTAGGTTTGCAAAGCGACCAGAGTATGTCAGGATCACAAGGGATTGCTCATGGCTGGGATTGCAAAGAGGGCGACCGTTTTTTCTCCTCTTGAAATCGAAGCCATAGCAGTGAAGGAAGCGCTGCTCTAGCTGTGGGAAGTGTCTAAGCAGAAAAAGGAATTTGCGGAGCATGTATGTGTTCCGTTTGATAATGAATCCATTGTTAGGTGTACTGTGCAGCCGACCTGGAGCCCATGGGCTTTGAGAAGTCTCTTTGAGGAATGCAATGCACTACGTGCTCAATTAAAAGGTGTCTTTTTGGTTGACTGTCCACAAGAATCAAATCAAGTCACAGACTGGATCGCCAAATTCCATCGAAAAGGGACACTCCCCTCCAATTGGATATCTAGATCACTCCAATTTCTTTGAGATTTATTTTGTACCGACTCTTGTCAACTTTGCTTAGATGGAAATGGAATATGTGTTTGACAAAAAAAAAAAACCGATGCATTCATTGCCTTTGAAGTGCTTCTGTAATATTTGATTTTAATAAAAAAGAAAGCAAAGCAAAAGGGTTGAAAAGTCAATAAAGAAGCCGCAGAGGACTTCAGTTTATAAAAGGGGACCAAGAGCTTGCGAGAGAGAGAAAAAGAAGGAAAGGAAAGAAAGAGGAAAGAAGAGGAAGAAAGGGAAAAAAAAAAGAAGAGGGGTTCGCACATAGTCGCTAGAGACGTCTCATCAAGCCAATTCAACATCGATTCACAACGTCCGGTAAGTACTCGTGCCTCTCGTTCGTCAAATCAGAATAATTTTCCGGGTTAGAGCTCATATTTAAGAATTATGTGTCATTTGAGCGGCGAAATTTGATTTTTTGAGTCATTGAGCTATAAATATATATAAAATTGTCCTTACCCAAAATATATATATATATATATATATATATATATATATATATATATAATTGGTAATTTAGAGTGTCGTGGAACTGTAAGATTTTATGGATCTTAATTTGGATTTATAGTTTGCCTAATATGAATTTTTGAAGTTGGCCACACAAAGTGAACAGTGCGCGATAGCGGCTTTTAGGCCGATTTTTGTTGTCCGAGTGAGCATCGTTATGTGATTTTTGGGAATTTCAGGTTAGTGGTGCTATCTCTTCTATGAAATTCTAAACTCATGTCTTGAAAGCAGAAGAGACTCAATATATAATAAGTTATGAAAGAACATATTTGTTACATAAAAGTATGAATCGGGCACTTACTATATTTTCGTATTTGTAAATCGTTTAAGATGTGTTTTGGGAATGGTATTGCAAAACGAGGTATATGAAATGTGCATGTGAAATGTATTATGATTTGATAAACGAGTTCTCGAATAATTTGAGAAATACTTTACAAAAAAAGATTTCTTGTGGTTGAGTTGAGTTGTGAAATGTCATATACTTGGTTTGTGAAATTTGTTTATGAATGGTTTGAGAAATGGTTTGAGAAATAGTGGATGATCTATGTTGTAAAAAGTTAATTGTTTGGTTTATGAGACCGTATTTTAGATTGGATTTCTAATTTTTGATGATGATTGCTTGATATTTAATATGACTATGAACCCATTGAGGGGTTTGGGAGTATGCATACCGATTTAGGATATTCTTCTGGGCCGAGCTATCGACTTTGTAGGTGGAAACCTTTGCCAAATGGGGAATTTTGGTAGCCTTGTTACAAAGCTTTGTGTCTTGACTATAGTTTGATATTGAGCAATAAATTAGTCGATGGATTGGACCGTCGATGGATTGGATCATCGATGTGTAATGTTATATGAGATTCATCAAAAGAATAGACCATTGATACGTGATATAAAATTAGTCAATGAAATGTACCATTGACATGATTTTTAATAGAGATTAATTGATGGAGTCGACCATTGATGTTTATGATGATTTAAATAAGTATTTTTGAATTGTATAAAGTTTTGTTGAAATGAAATAACTCTTATGTGACTCGATATGTATTTTATATCTTGAGTTTGGCTCTTGAAATTCTGGTATGACTTTATGTATTCATGCATAGTGATTGTTCGATTTGCTTAGAAGAGATATGCGCTTATTACTGAGCTGTGGTTGCTCACCTTTCTCTTTTACTAATCTTTTCAAGTTCTTTGGTTGGTGGCCAATAGAGTGAGAGTGGTGTCATGGAGAATTTTGGGTGGTTTGAGGCTGCGTTCTTCGGGTGGAATTACGGCCGTGTCATCCCCTATCTTGATAGGTTTTGAGGTATGATAGCTTCCATGTTTAGGAAGCAGTGGACCGGTTTTTAGCAATTTGCATGAGCGACCGAGCTGATTACTCTGTCAACTACCGTCTTAAGTGTCCATCAAGGCCATGCAACGTCGAACCTTTAGTGGCATGAACATTCTTGTATGGACCGTCTAGGGAAAGTACATGCTCTGATGAGCACTGGAATCCGAACCTTTTAAGTGAATTTTAGTTGAGGTGCTTGCCCGAACTTAGCCCATCTGTCACTATCGTCGAATCGCTAAACTAATGACAAGACGAACCAGTTCTGGTTGGTAATCTATATTGTCTCCTTCTATCATCTGTCTTGGACCGTTGGCATTTAATCTTTGTCGACAAAGCATTAAGACGGCCACGCAGTGAGGAGCCCAATTCATCTCAGATTGCTGCTGCATTAAAACGAAGTTCGGTGAAGACGATGGGATGAACTTAAAAGAATGGGAAACCACCAAACAAGGACCATTTCTGGCGACGGATGTCAGCTTTAAGTATTGCACTATGTTAGAAAGTTTCTCCATTCAAGGTATTAAAAACAGCATGGGTCTCGCATATATTCTCTATTCTGGTTGAGTCTCGTTCTCTTCCAGCATCTTATAAATCTTGTGCTAGTCCTAAAACTATTTTGGGTCCACACAAGTAATAGGGTGTCGAATAAAGCTCTGCCTATATGTACTTTCTACAATCATCCCATTGCAAATACATGAGAACGGAGCAAAAGTAAGCAAGAACAATCACTTTTCGATTACCGTTTTTCTTCATTTCTTTTAGATTAACATGAAGTACAAGCGAACTTCCACTCGACTGATCTCTACATGAATTGTCCATCTATGTGCATCGCATTTCGATGATAATTTATATAGGATACTACAACATGGGTTATTGTATTGCAATAGAATATAACTCGAGAACATTTGGGGGGGGCACTCACCAGAGAGAAAAAGGCAGCTTATATTTATGATGATTGACATGTTTTCTTCTGCTTATCTATACTTTTTTAGATGATTGGCATGTTTTCATTTAGAATTCGGTTTAATTCCCTAAAAAATCTCAACTTTAAATTTAATCCCAATGCCGTTTTGAATTTTTTTTTATTAAACAAAATCATGAACTTTTACTTTAATCCCAAATCTATCTTCATTAACCTTCATTCAAAAATCACAATTGATTTCTTCAAAATTATCAATATCAGGTTCACTTAGAGGTTCATTATTAGAACTTGCATCTTTATCAATACCCTCGCCTTCGTATGGAGTAACAACAACTTCCTCATGTTGATAATTTTGAAGAAACCGATGGTAATTTTTGAAGGAAAGGTAAACCGGGGCATATATGAGATTATAGTTAAAGTTGATGATTTTTTTAGATAAAAAAATTTGGGACGAAATTGGGATTAGATACAAAGTTAGGGATTTTTTCAAGGAATTAAGCATTCAAAATTTACATATAATATGATTGTCGATTTCCTAATTAATGTTTTATGTAAAATTACTTTTCTCTCTGATGGGAGAATGGGACAAAATTACATAAGCCGTGACGGTGAATGGTAGCACTTTTATCAGGAGGTGTCTACGCCCTGTAAATACATGTAAACATTACACCCAATTAAAGAAAGTTATATTTATATATGACATTAAGTCAACAAAGTTGCTGTAGTGTAATGGTAAGTCAAATGGACAAATGTCTCGTTTGTAAACAAGGATTGGTCCGTGTCTCATGGAGATTGGTAGAGATTTGGCAATCCGAGGAAGTGGACTAGCCAAAGAGAGATGATGATAGATTCGTGTCATCTCAAAAAGAGTAAGATCTTGAGTTTAATTCTTATTCATCTTGTCATCACAATATCATATCGTAACGGGACAATCGTGACAAATCACACATTCCCTCGACGTCACACATTCCCTCGACTCGATACGGACGACTCGCTTCTTATCGACCCGAAATGATCACCGAAAGCCCATCCGAGGCGCCATGTCGACGCCCTAACAAAAGGGAAGAACGTGGTGTGTTGGTAAATGGCACCCACCCGCCATAAACAAAAATGGCCGAACCAACTCGCGGATGGCGAGGAGTCGGTGATTGTCCCCTTTAATATTGGGCCAAGGGGGAGGTACGCCCTCAATTCATGGGTCCAGTCTTTTCGACCATTTAAATTGGCACGACAATTTCCGAGCAGCTTCCTCGCAAGTGCGAGAAATTCTAAAAGGAAGTGTGCAACTGTGCATCGATGCAAGTGAAGTTTCCTCTTGCTTTGGAAGTCCCTCGTTGAACTTGGGATGGGAGAGCGAGGTTGGTGAAACCGCGTTCGAGGTTAGGCACATTTGTGCAAACCAACCAATTAGTCATAAAATAAGAAGTCGGATCGATGTACAAGCACGCATCCGGTTGTTTATCACCCTAACCTCTTGGAAATGCTAATTCGGCTCCTCGCCGCCTTCATCGCGACGCCACCAACATCGCCACCAAGGGCCGCCGCGAAAAGCTCCCTCATCGGCATCGAAAGATGGCAGCATGGCGGCCAGAGACGGCGGGGTGATGGCTGGTGGCAGATCGGGGGCGTATAGATGGTTTGAGGCTAAGGTTTTCTAGCCCTTTTTTTCTTAAAAAGGAGGATATTTAATCCATGACCGTGGGGTTGAAAGACAAACTTAGGTCTCAAAAGTAGATAATGGAAACTGGTGAAGTGACAAAAATCCTGCCATGTTAGTGATATTTTCCTTCAGAAATATATCATGACGATACACGCAAAAGCGTTAATATCATTTGATTTCTTAATCAATAAGTCAAAAATCGATATTGACACCGCCCGTTTTCTAATTTACTAGATGTTCAATGTCGCATTTGAAATTTTTTTGGATAAACTCCATGAACATCTAAAATACTAATCATTTAGTCATTTTGTTAAACTTATAGACAAAATAATTCGCAATTGTGTGTTCGATAACCCAATGCAATAAACTTTTCAACATTTTGCAATCAAAGTTCTTTGGTTGGAATCCCATCATGTTTTGGACGAACGGTGACATGGGACCAATTTGGAAGTGATGTGGTGCATAGAAAATTGGTCAAGTGCCCATCACGTCAGCCGTGATTTCTTAATATTAATTACCCAAAACACGAAAGAAGCTAATTGTAACGGATTTTACTTAGTTAACTGTTTAACAGGATTCTTATGAGTTCTAACCCGTTTCACTATCAATTAGGGTGCATTTGGTTGCCTAAATGAAAGGTTTTGATGGGATACAAATTATGCTATCCGGCATTTAAGGACACGTTTGGATAAGGATAAGATTAGATAAAATCTCGATTAACTTATTGGAGCAGTGAGGATGGTTGAGTTATACAACAGAAAGATCAAGAGAAAAGGGCAAAAGACCCAAGCGGCAGCAACGGCGGCACCACCGTTTGCACCACCGGGAACCACCACATATCGATCGCATTGCTTGGACATCCCTGTAGAAGTGACAGTCATCATGGTGGACACCGAATATTTCTCCGTTCCACCTGTATTCATCGTCAATCATCCTGTGTAAGTTGGGATGGGGGTCCATCGTAACGACAAATAATATCACCGTCGCGACAATCATGTGTGCACTTGAAGGTCGAGATCTAAATTGACATCCAGAGCCCCAACTCCATCGCAGTGGTCTTACGCGACCACCACAATAGGCACGACTGCCACCACGGGGGTCACCGTGGAGGCACCACCACTTGGTGACCACGGCAACAGATGTGGCTTGCGGCGGTCGCTCACTACTGAATGTACAATCCCTCTCCACGCTCTTTATATTTTTATTCTTTCACTTTATTAAGTGATTTCTTTTGTATTTTTATTACTACATTTGTGATGATATCTAGTGTCTTACCAAATATCGGATATGATATAACAGACCACTCCACATTTTTTATCCTATATCTTCTTTCGTCTTATCCAAGTTCTTATTTTAGCAATCGAATGCAGTTGCTCGTTTTTCACTCTTATTGATTTTAAGAAAAATTAAAATACTCTCATTTTCTCAAATAAAGACATGAAGTTGACATTTTATCAAATAAAGATCTAAAGTAGACATGTCAGTCTCATATAAGAGCTCGAAATGGCCATAGTCGTTTTAAATAAGTGCTTGACCTCATCAGTCGTCGGTCGGCTAAATATTCCGACCAGTCATTGGTATTTTCTTCCAAATACAATTTTAAATTTTCACTTTTTTCCTTTTTCTTTCTTTTCTTTTTTCCCTTTTTCTTTCTTTTTCCTTTTTTTGGTTTTTTCTTCACTGGTCACTGGCCACCGACGATGCCTAGAAAGGGTTGGGTAAGGGTGACCCTTGCCCGATCTAGCGAGATCCACTCTCGCCTATGCTCGACCCTTGCCAAATATAGTCAAGGGTCACCTCGCCTGTAGCCGGCGAGGTGAGGTGACCCTCGCCCTGGGTGAGGCAACCCTCGAAAGCCCATGCGAGGTCGGCGAGGGTCTCACCAGCCTCACCTATGGCTTTCGAGGCGGCGGTCGGCCGGCCTCACTTGGGAGAGGTCGTCTCTTACCAAATTGGGCGAGGCTTGCCCAATCCTTTTTCTAGTCGCCGCCACCAACAAAAAATACATTAGAAAAATAAAAAAGAAAGAAAATAAAATAAAATAAAAAAAAGCGGACAAAAATGGTCATATGGAAAGTCAGACTCTTCTTTAAAACGGACATAACCTCTTCGGGCTCACGTTTGAATCAAAATCCACCTCCTCGTACCCATATTTGCATTTCAAATCCTTACTTAAAATTGTCCCATGCATTTTAACTATTTTATCCAATAAGCTCCGTATCAAAACACGTACCTTTTTCCTATTGCACAGTGTCTCGATTCACGCCGCTTTTCCGCATCTTTCTCGCCTGTCCGGCAGGGACAAGCTCCTCTATCTTTCCCGGGAGAAAAAGCGAGGGATTCTGCCGGAAATTACAGAGGAGGAAGCTCTGATGGATTCGGTCGCTTAGCGGGTTCAGAAACGTGGACGGGGGCTTGCAGCTGCAGACAGCTTGCTTTCCGATCGTCGGCGAAGCCAACCTTCTCTCTCCTCCTCTTCCTCCTCACCATCCGATAGGAAAGGGAAGAGAAAAGACAAGAAAAGAAAAAGAGAGAAGCTTTTTGTCTGGCCAAGCAACCGCATTGTCTCGGCACTTCCTCTATCCTATTTTAGTTGCACCCTCTTTGTTTGTTTTTTCTTTAAGGTTGTCCGCGGAAGAAGAGAGCGGGGAGTGTGAAAGGAGAAGAAGAAGAAGAAGAGAGAGAGAAGGAAAAGCGGCGAAAGCTGACCTGGGTTGTTCTGTCGCGGAACCGAGTCACCGGTGGGGCTTTTTTGTTTTTGTTTATTCCCGCTTTCTTTAAAAAGGGAATCTTTTTGGGTGATCGATTAGTGGGTTCTTGGTTCTTACAGTTCATACCCCCCCTCCCTCCCTCATCAATACGCGTTTCTCTTGCGTGTTTTGGTGTCTGCTGGTGTTGCTTTCTTTTTATCACCCATCGCCATTGCCCTCTCCTCTTCCCCCCAACGTGGGCGCTGTTGCTTAGCGTCACCGTCGGATCTGCATTTGGGTCTGTGCTTGGCCGCACATGCAGACATTCTCCCAGGTAGTTCACGGCTCGGCCTCGTTCGAGTTTCTTCCCTGTCTGAAGTGCATTGAGCGGCTAACTTGAGCAGATCCTGTGTCGTTGTATCCGGTCTCTTTTTTTTTGGTTGAATCTGGTCGATCCGGCCCGAATCTGGTTTGAAACTGCTGAAAGGATTGATTTTCTCGGCTGATGTTTGGTGGTCTGTGTTAGGCTGACCGCCGAATTTGGTGTAACTGGTGGGTTTTCTAACCAGATCTTCTGAATGTTCAGTTGCAGATCAAGTTCAGCAACTTCTTGACCGTTCGCAGAAGCAAAACAGGGTCTTGTTCTGGAGTGGAACTTGGCCACACCCTTAACTAGTGAGGGGCTGTGCTATTGAGCTTTCCGGGTATTCTTGACCTTAGCATGGTTATTAGATGCTAAGCTTGTTGAGGGTGATGGAATTTAGAGGAAGGGTTAACTGAAATTGCCAGCCGGAGGGAGGGGGCGTTGAAGTTATTAGGGAAGTGAACATGGCCTCTGGAGAAGGGAGGCGCCGCAGTCACGATCTAGTGCCTCTGGCCGCGCTGATCAGCAGAGAAATGAAGAATGAGAAGTTGGAGAAGCCCACTGTGAGGTATGGCTATGCTTCCCAATCTAAGAAGGGAGAAGATTTCTTTCTGATAAAGGCGGACTGTCAGAGGGTCCCTGGAAATCCCTCGTCAGCATATTCTGTTTTTGCAGTAAGTACCTTTTCTCTCTTAGGCCTTTTCTTGTTCTTCTGTTTATGGTACCTCTATAACCCCCAGAGCATCGGAGAGGGCTAAGCGAATTGTCTATTCGACTTCTGTATTTAACTTTGTGGGACTTTTGAGTGGTTCAAATCGAAGGTCAGTTTCCTGATTGATATTGGGATTGTTATGTACTTCTCAAGTTTCAGAACTGGTTGTTGTTTGTTCAGATTCAACACATAAAGCTTAACCTGGATCTGCTTTGTTATTTGCTTTATTGTCATTTGTAAAGGAGTGAACTTTTGTAATTTTAGCAGCTTGGAGTTGCGTAAACAGTTCATTGTGTTATGACTAAGGACTGCTCTAAAAAAACATAATATTCACACTGGACATGTATAAAGATGGCATCAGTCATTTGCTTACGGTAAATTCTGCATAACTCTTATAGTTACTATCAGAAACATAATCATTTCATTTCCTTGAATACATATTCATCAAGCAGAGGAGATTGGTGCACGCATGTAATTCATGAATGATTTAGTTTTCAACCTCTCAACCACTTCTTCTAATCATTAGGTCTTCGATGGTCATAATGGAAATGCTGCTGCCATTTATTCAAGGGAGCATTTATTAAATCATATTATTAGCGCTATGCCTCGTGGTCTTGGACAAGAGGATTGGCTCCAAGCTCTCCCTAGGGCGTTAGTTGCGGGATTTGTGAAGACAGATAAGGAATTTCAGAGGAGAGGTATGGATATAGTTCTTTGGGTCAACAGTTAACATTGTATAAAGGGAGACTTTGACAAAATAATTTGGAAATGAACCGTCTGTCCTATCTATTGGTTTATGCAGGAGAAACCTCTGGAACAACAGCTACCTTTGTAATCGTCGATGGGTGGACTGTGACTGTTGCATGTGTTGGAGATTCTCGTTGTATTTTAGATGCTCAGGGGGGTGCTGTTTCTAATCTTACTGTCGATCATAGACTTGAAGATAATGTGGAGGAGTAAGTGTGCTATAAGCCTTATGCCTTTGGCCACTTTTCCAGATAGCTTATTTCTTATATATGCTTTGATTGCAGGAGGGAGCGGGTTACTGCAAGTGGAGGTGAAGTTGGAAGACTAAGCATCTTTGGTGGTGCTGAGGTAAGGTGCTTTTGACTCCTGGAGTTGTTTCCTCTTGACATTCTCTTCATAGTGATCAGGATGGCCATGATGATGTCAGGTCGGATAAGAATGGTGGTAATAGATGGAGTGGAGATATGTTTCTGGTTAAAAGAAGGGTTGACTATAATTAGAATTTGAGGAAACATTAAACAGGAGCAGAAGCAGTGAGTAGAGATTTGGCAAGAGAAGGCATGGAGGTGAACACCGAATCTTAGTAACTAGAAAGCAATTATATAGCAAGACTTTAACACCATAATTTGACTTAAATTTTATCAGCTAAATCCAGCTTTGTGGAGTTGGGCTTTGTCACAAACTTAAAGACCACAATGAAGGACGTGTGAACATGAAACCCAAGCTAACAAATCTGTCGGACCCAAAAAAAAAAAAAAAAAGCGCTAACGGATCTGACTCCTCATGGGGAATTCAATATCCGTATTATGGAAATAATTATAATCTAATTAAGGGTGTTTTGACTTGGGATTTCTTTTGAGTTTCACCAACGTAGTTCTGCCTTCGGCAGTGAACACTTTTTCAAATCCATTGCTTACGTATGTTGTGCTATATGATCAGAAATCAGTGGAGATTACTTGTTTTTAGGGGTTACTGCACTTTGCTTGCTAAAATGTGTTCTTAACCATTACAGATTGGTCCCCTCCGCTGTTGGCCCGGTGGATTATGCCTTTCCAGGTCAATTGGAGACATGGATGTAGGAGAATTTATAGTTCCGGTACCCCATGTTAAGCAAGTGAAGGTAATTATCTTTGAAGTCAGCTGGTAGAATTTTGTGACCAGGAGATTGAGTAGTATGTGGCCATGTGCTTGTTTGCCTGATCTCAGAAAATTTCTACTTCACTTTTCCATGGGCACCTAATCGATATTCAAGAGCTGATGGATTCTACCTCAGATTGATAGTCAACAATTGTGACTCATGACGTCCATTTTCTCAGTAGAAAAACGTTAACTTCACCTATTAATTATTTGGCTTTTGGTCACGGAATATTGCTTAAAAATCTTAAAAAGTATTTACCCATTGACTACCCAAACTATGTATTCGCTTTAGATTATGTATATTGTTTTGAAGTTTGTAATTACATCGAATGAAGTTAATGCATTTATATCCTTAATGTAGTTTCTGTTGAGTTTGTTTGATCTTAGTAGATCACGTAGAATTTCGATAGAGTACGGATAGATAAAAATGGTGATATCTGCTTATCTTGAAATTTAAACCTAATAACCAAGTTTTCGTGAACAGTTATCAAAAGTAGGTGGGAGACTCATAATTGCTTCAGATGGTATTTGGGACGCCCTTCCCTCTGAAATGGCTGCACAATCTTGTCGTGGCGTGCCTGCAGAACTCGCTGCTAGACAAGTGGTGAAGGTGAGTCGGTGACTAATACTTGATGCATGCTCAATTTCCTTATAGTCGTGTTGAACTTTCTTGAACATCCTTATTATAAAGAGTTATCAAGTATGGAAATGACTATAAAACGAATAATGTTTGAATTTTGAAGGAAGCATTGAGGACAAGAGGGCTGAAGGATGACACGACATGCATTGTTGTTGACATAATTCCACCTGATAATTCCATACAGCTTGCACCTCCTCCCAAAAGGCAGAACAAACTGAGGGCACTATTATTTAGGAGCAAGTCCAAGGGTTCTGCTAATAAGCTGTCAAAGAAGCTGTCAGCCGTTGGCATAGTTGAAGAACTTTTTGAAGAAGGCTCAGCAATGCTCGCAGAAAGGTTTGCACTCTCTTTACGAAATCAAAGGTTTGGTATATCAAACGTGGTGATTTTCTTTCATTTTTCTTTGAGATGTCCATCTTGTATGGTTTTTATTTTTGACCAATGGTCGCATGGGCGTCTATTTTGGTTTTTCTTTGTTATCTTGGAAAAGTAGCAAGTTCGCATGAATTACTCCATAGTCTTTGAATTGCACGATCACAGAATCTAGACCGATGTGAGGCTATGACGTATCACAGAATCTAGTTAGTGTACCCTTCAGTGTACTTCTGATTATATGTTGGCTTGGTTGTGGAACATACAAACTTCTCTAGGAGCTTTTTCGATGGTTCTCTTTGTCCTTTGTTTCAGAGAGCAATTTTGAGAGCTCTGTCCATCTTCCTGCACAAAAAGTTGCCCCTTTCCATTAGTATATGATTAACCCTACCTGCCTGTTTCCATCATGCACATGGACACGCACCTGCCACATCATCTGTATGAAAGCTCATTCATGAGAATTATCTCAACGGAGCCTTAATACTGAAGTTTGTCAAATGCTCTCTTTCATTGAATTATCTTGAAAGTATCCTTCGTTTGATAATGTCTACTGCATCAAACTCTTTTAGTGGTTGGACAAGAATCCTGCGTACTCATGGCTTGTTCTATGATGATATACCCACATTGCTTTGGCATTTTGAACACTTGATTTTCATAATGTGGAAACTGACACATGTTCATGAGCTGTGATTTGTGGCATCAATTTCTGGACATATTTTCATATGCGCTTTAGTAATCTGATAAAGTCTACCTTTTCTTTTATTTATTTTTGCTCCAATTTTGATGTTATGCAGATTAGGGACTGAGGAATCCATGGGGCAATCCACATCCGGTCTATTTGTATGCGCAGTGTGCCAAGTTGATCTTGCACCTAGTGAGGGCATCTCTGTTCACGCCGGTTCTATATTCTCAACCAGTATGAAGCCCTGGCAAGGGCCTTTCCTTTGTTGCGATTGCCGTAACAAGAAGGACGCGATGGAAGGAAAGCGTCCGAGCGGAGTTAAAGTGGTCTAAATTATGTAGCTTACATTATTTTTCTTCGTCTATTCTTTTCCCTGCTCCATTCTTTTTGTCCTAAAATCACCATTTATCGTAGTCCGGGCGATTGTTTGAATCTTAAAGTGGTATCAACTCTAATGTATATGTAATATCACCAAAATAATGTCAACCTTTGTGTAGCATTTTAATTGAGAGTTCATTTGTGAGTTGTGAGTGCAGTGCCTTCTCTCTCTTTCTCTCTCTCTCTCTCTCTCTCTCTCTCTCTCTGTGCTGAGGTTCTTCCATAATTCCATTCACTGTCCACTTATTCTTGCTGGTGACTACTGACTAACTAGACCATTCTAATGCTCCCTTATCTTCTCTAGTTGCTTTGTGGTTATTTTCATGCAAAATCTACACCTGGTGCTCCATTCTTTTTTAGCAATCTTTGGCTTTCCAAGTGACCGCTTCTCAGCTTAAAAAGTCGCATTTCCTTGAAACCTTTAGATGGCAATGTTGTACAAACAGTAATAATCATGTCGTCTGCTGCATTTCGCCATTTATCACCGAAAAGCCTGGGGTTGACATCAAAGGACCACAGTTAAGGTCAACGTCTCACTAGATGACTTTTGTTTGTTGCTATCAAACCAGAGTTCAATCTTAAGTATTTGATCTTCGGCCAACCTGTAATCATCTCTCTCATCAAGTTTGTAGCCACTACTGTTTGTAACTCCATAGAGGACGGTTCAGCTGGTCAGTGAGAGTTTTAGAAAACACGCCTGCTCCTCATGAGTCATGTCCAGTCTTCCATTTGACACTCCTATATTATCCTGTTCTATGGGACAAAGCCAAGTAATGGGGAAGCTATCTTGAGGAGAGGCTGAAGAGTGTTTGGATGAAACTTTCTAGCAAAAACAAAGCAAATCGAGGTCATGATGCCATTGTAAGTACAATTAAATCCATGTCTTATCCTATTCAAGAACACCCGAGACATGTCCGCCCTCGTAAATGTCGTGGGATGCGGACCGCCTCTGGACCAATCAACCCAAGTGATGCTCCTGTTCATGTTTGCGCCCGGGCAAACTTTAGTGACAAGGGTTGGCAAGTAATGTTCGTCCATGTAACAAGGAGGCTTGCAGTGGTCCCGGAACACGGGGTAGTACATGACATCAGACACTATCTCGACAGCGACCCTGCGTTGGACTTCGAACCATTGAGAGCCTTTACGCCACTCGGACAATGACACTGTGGGCCACATCCGTTTGTTGTATCGGCCTCTTCCCATGGGCCTAGGGTCATCGAACGAGCCAAGGAAGCTCTGATTAGAGTTGATGAGGTAGCTGTAGACCGTGGTGAAGTTGAAAAGAGGAATGCACGTTTCCGAGAGTAACACGAATCTCTCGTTGGAGAAGTCAAGCAGGGCATTAGCCAGGAGGCGCCTCTCGGCATCGATCATGCTTGCCCTTCCCCATTGAACTGGCTGCAAAAAAGTGTTCCACAATCAAGTCATGATCACCCCAATGAAATTATTTTCTGCATATATGACCATTAAGTTTGGAATTTGACTGAACATCCTTTGCAGCTTCCTATCAACATGCAATGTGGTATTTGGTCACTGGAATTTAAACAGACTATCATTAACTCATCTGTCCCGGCCCTTCCACATAGAAAAAGAACAAGATCAGGATAAAAGGAGTAGATGACTCGAACCTTGCTTGGTATTCTGCGCTTGTAAAACACTGACGTCTCCGGCATTTCATCATTGCCAAGGTCCACCGACATGTGCAGGTAGATTGAATAGAGATCCTCGTGTCCCTTGAAGAATCTCTCCCAAAGAGGAGCTAAAGGCAGTCTCCCTCTGCTCAAGAACATGAACGCCACCTTCGGCGTCCGATTGTAAGGATACTCTAGGATACGGGGCACCATGGAGGCTTGCCATGCAAGTTCCTCATCATTCATTGAATGCCACAATGTCTTTGGACCCACCCGACCAATTGCACGTTCAAATGGGATCGGTGAAGAAGCGGCCAATGAAAAGTTGAATAGCGAAAACGCTGAAGTGGGTTCCAATGTAAGAAGTGGAGTCAGTTGAGTAGAATAGAATTCATCTGAAATAACGGGCCTTTTTACGCGATCGTGAATGTACATCCCGAGAGCAATTGTGAAAAACGCCGTAGACAGAACGAAAATTATGGTTGCGGTGACATGAAACCTCCTGTCTCTTCCAATGCGCACCGTGAGTTCTTCAACGCACACGGTAATCTTAGACCTCTTCATCTCTGTGGTATTACTGTAAGAAACCGGTTTTGTAGTACAGCGTTCAAGAGATGATGGTGCAGGGACATCTTATAAGGCAAACACTTGGGAATGAGATTAGGGCTGAGCACGTTTTTCAAGAGATGTGAACACATGGTAAGTGCCAGGCGTTGTTGGCCGGTGAGTAGGCTTTGAAACAAGAAAGGGGAGAGATTTTCTCATGAATGGATGCAAGTTCAAGCATCCCAGGCAAAATGTTGTATGGCATGATTTGCAGTGCGAGGTTCACGTTTCAAGGCAGAAAAGAAACGAGAGACGGGTTGAGTATCATAGTCTGGGCAACAAAATCTTCAGTCAGATCAGAAGCTACGCGATTCTTTACATACGGAAAAAGGCATTGGACTAATTATTTTCAGGCATTGACGACTTTTTCCAGAGGTTCAACTTCAACCCCAACATCAGTTACAGAGTGTCGGGTTTTCAATGATTTAAGCGCTGGCATTGTCCTTGTGCTTGTGACCAATGCTGGAACTGATTTAACTTTCAAATCCATCCTATGGTAATCAGACTTGTACATGCACCGAGTCTGCTTCAGTTCTAATGCGGAAGAAAGATATATATGGCCGTCTGTCTAGAGAATTTGTGGTACGTGAATTGTTCAAAATTTGAAACTCCCAAGATTAAAGCTAGGATAGAGACATAAAAAGACCCTGCAGATTACCGTCCTGCAGGGAGAAAAGGGAATGCATATATCTTTCCCATGTGCATCCATGTCTGAAGTACTACAGCAATAAACTAGTTTAGATCCTCCCCTGGCAGATAATCAGCTATACACGAAGTTCATGTTTGACAACATAACTTTATTACTCTGTTCTGAGAACTAGGATTGCAAGTCCCTCTTTAAATATTCAACATTGAGCTTGTTTTGATTAAGTAAATTGAGGCGAAGCCAGCTATCAGGCCAGAAACTATAAATGTTGACTTGCTTAGCTTGCGGCACCTCACAATCAATAGATACATAAAGTAGGACCAAAGCCACCAAATGAAGAATTGCAGCTTACAGCTTCTTTCAAATTTCTGAATCGAAAATTCCTGCATCAGGGCAATAAGCTATGATCAGTCTGTCAAAATTTGAAGACTCATAGAGTTACTATCGCAAGATTAATTTCCAGTAAGAAAAAATTTGCAGCAATTGCAGTGAACAACACGTTTGCATTCTCATGTCTAATGATTTACTGAGTCGATCAACTTAAAAAAGCAGCTGAGAACTTTCAGGCCTTACGTTCAAAGTATGCAAGGTCCAATTTAAATTAGAGCAGGTGGAGGAGGACCAGAGAGCAGCTCTCCTTATTTGGCCTCATTTTTATCCAAGTTGTCAGCAAATGCAACCAAACTGTGACTGAAAGTGTCCATTGAAAAGTCCTGCAAACTCTTAACCTTCATTCAGTTTTAACTCCAACAAAATTGTTCAGAGACTGTGTGTGAAATAAAAACAGAAGTTAATATAGCATGACTTGTGTTGGCTGCCTGTACAATGGGATGAATCCTAAACCTTGCAAGGATAAGTACGACCACCACCATAAAGCTTTGAATATTTTCAATTAGATTACCCAATATGGATTCTGGCATCCTATCTCAACTCAGTGACCCATTAATATTACATAAGAGAAAATCAGGTTTTTCACAATTATTTTGACTACCTGGTTCATCCTAGTTTCATTTTAGTTTCACCATCTAATGAGATCGACTTCAACATCAAAGATCACTTGGTGACCAGAATACAGAGAAGATAGCTGCTTGGAGGCTGATATTAATCAATTCAAGCTAGAAAGAGTTGCAAAATTTTATTGCAAATGGAATAGCTTCCTCCATTGCTAGAGGCTAGCCGTTGCTTGAACACAATCTCCTCAGAAAAAAAATCTAAAAAGGCTGACCAAACTTCAATCTCAAAACTGAACTTCCTACAAGAGTGACACTATTGCTAAGTAGTCCTCCGCAATAACTGGAGTTACATTGATAGAATTGGTCAAAATCATTGGCTGAATGATAAACTAGTATAATTGTTTCCCGACACTGGACTAGCTACATAAAGAAACAGCTTTGATAGCAAAATGTGAATCATATACACAGCACAATTAGAAGCTCCAGAAGAACGCCATCAGAATTGATATGAAAAGCACTCTAGAATGAAGGACTTATTATGTATATTGTATAATTCCTTGTATTTCCATATAATTCCTAATTTTTGGGGAGGCTATTAAGCAACACATGATTTCCAAAGCTGTGACAAGAAATGCTATAACAGTACCCTTGTGAAGATAGTGAGGCTCGCTTTTGTTCACATCCAGGACAACCAATAACTGGACTTGAGAATGCTTGAGGTGAAACAAGAATCAAGGCGCAAAATGGAAAATCCTTCATGCTGCTTCTATTAAGAGAAAAAGTTCGGTAGGGTCATTTCAATTCATTCCGTTCAGTTCTAGAATTTCCAGTTGAAGTAAGAAAGCGTCTCTATTTTTTAACCTGTAGGATCTAAATATAAGGAAAACTCATCCTCAAAACATAGTTAATTTTAATTCTCTGTACAAAAGTTAGTAGGCACACAGGTAGAGAAAGACATTAATGGACAGTGCCCAACCAACCAACCTACACATGTATTCAGCATTCAATTGTAACTGCAGGTTGAATGTTGAATTTTAGGACAAACCTTTGGCAACTTATCTTGTTGGGCCAAATGATCCACGTGAACCCTCACATTGTACGAAGCAATAAGCCAAAAACTGCGATCAACCCCAGAATAGACATTTGCAACAATGTCAAATAATGTCTGCGCTCCACCTTCTATAGCTTTCAATATGGTTTCCTCTCTCTTCCTACGATTCCTGAATACAGAAGCGACAGTGAGAACCAGCTATCTGTCCCAGTTTAATTTCAATGTAGTTTGGTAACCTAAAATGATCAGGTTTAGGGAAAGTAAAGCAAATGCACATCTGACACCAACCGTACACGTGACATCATTCATACAAGCTGTGAGCAGCCAAAATTAATGTCTATGTTCGTACTTTGCATGAGCTGAAAAACCAAGTATTTTCCTTGAACAGTTAAAAATGTTTACCCTGCCAAAGCCATCAAATCATCCCACACAATCTTTGACAGTGATAGAAAAACCACCAAACTTTTTTCTTGGAAATAATAAAAAGAAACCTCCAAGGTAACAAATAAAAGTTGCAAAGGTGGAGTTGTAATTTTGGATGTAGGTTTGAGTATGATAAGACAAAAGTCTAGGGAGCAAAGCTGATTACATACTTCAGATATCCACAAAGCATGTGCTTTGGCCACAGGTTGACTCTCCCATGCATGGGGATGAGAGCATGTGGAGAGAGCTCCATGAATTTGTATGTTGATTGGTAGTAATCCTGTGATAGCAAAGGGTCATCAAGAATGGTTTCAAGATAACAAAGCATAGGAGCACTATAGCTTCCCAGAAGACAATACAATCATTTGTTAAGGTTTCCCAAATTATTGCACATTTGTTCATTCACAATTAACTCTAGAATCTTTTGGCAGCACTAGATAAGAGAAGTGCTATGTTCTTAATTGGCATAATACAGCTCTGTCTCGGTTAATATTGAATAAAAAATCCACAGTTGACCAAATAATTTAAAAGTTTTTAACTGATAAGAAGTGAGAAGAGCCATCAATTGACTCCTCAAGAAGACAATTGTAAGTAGCATTGAAGTCTAAATGAACTTTTGAAGTTCAAGTTCGTCAATGTAAATTTCATAATCGCGTTCAAGTTTAAACAAAGACACCATAACAAAGCAAATAAACAGTTAAATCCATGGAAATCCCGGTAACCAACTCATCACTGGAGCTTAATTTAGAAAATAATCCCTGGAAATGCCCAGATCAAAATAAGATGCATATAACTACGAAGAGCTCACTGAGTCAATAGGGTACAGGTGCTGCTTGTGTTGTGGCACTGTTAAGGAATTATTTTATTTCTCAGTATAGGTGCTTAGAAGTGTATACATCTGAAAAACCATATAATGTATATTACAAAAAGATAAGGGGTCCACAGTAAAACCCAACTATTCACTCACAATTACTCTTTTTCGTTTCTCATCCTTCACAAATCACGTTGCACTCGACGTAGCTTTCAACCTAGCGTCCCATGAAAGTATTATACACAATGAGAATTGTATGCCACTTTGTCAAGGAGAAACTGATTTATGGTGAAATTGCAACAGCCTTTGTAAATTGAGTGATCGACTTGCCAATTTGTTTACAAAATCTCTTAGAGGTCCCAGTTTGAGTTACATTTGTAACAAGTCAGGAACACATAATATATAAGCTCCAAATTGAGGCGAAAAGTGAGGAAACTTATTTAGTGGATGTTTAGTGGTTCCAATGGTATACTAGTAAATAGTCATACAATATCTATGGTAAATTCATTTGGTGTACAAAGTAAATCCAAACCATCGACTAGCATTCATTTTTCCTCGACTTTCAGAGGCCCAGCATTTACGCATTATCTTGTACATGAATACTTACACCTAACTTAGTTTGATTTATTTGAATCTTTTTTATATAGCCTAGTATTCTAAATTTCTTAAAATAGGACTTATATACATGATATGGAACGATATCATAAGAATGAGAGAACACATTTCATTGACAAATAATCTGAATTAGGAAGAAACTAGGAAACATAGGTAATTGAGAGTGGGAAGTTATCATGAATGTTATCAAGGGGGAGACGATTCTTTTCTCAGACAAAAAAAATATGCACATAAACATAAGAGAAAGAAGAAGGGGAATGACTGACTGAGTGTGCCCAAGCCAGAAAATACAAAATGAAAATATTCTTTTATGCAAAAGGATTCAAACTTTCGCAACATAAGTTACCGACAGTGGGAAGTGATCATCAAAGGGTATCAAGGGGGGACAATTTGTCTCTAAAGCAATTTGGCAAGTGAGGGCTCTGACTACAGATTTTTTTTTTTTTTTTTGGCCGGGGAAGCCACTTGGTGATGAATCCTTACTTTAGATAACCTACAACTAAGAGGCAAGTACTTGTTAATAGGTGTTTCCTCTGCAAAAAGGAGGCAAATTTAGTGTGGCATCTCCTTCTTCATTGTTCTTGGAGGAAAATGGATTGGACAGTTTCCTATGCTGTTATATTGGATTATTGGAGGTACCTCAAGCAAGAACTTTGGGCTTGGCAGGGCATTTGTTTCCAGCACAACAAGAAAAGAAGGATTACCTCAATTCCTCTCTCTGCTTTTTGGTTGATTTGGAAGGAGAGGAACAAGAGAGCTTTTGATGGAGAGCAATCTTCCATTTCTATTGTTATTGAGAACTGGCTTGAAGTTATAAACTTTTGGTAGAGTGCAAACTTGCATATGAATGTAAATGCCTTCGTTTATAGTCGAGGATTTTTCCTGTATTTGCGCTCCCTTTTGGTTTTGAGAGCTGTTTTCTATATGGCTTTAGTTAGTTGAACTTTTCCTTTATCAAAAAAAATGTGCACATGAACATCCGATACAGAAAATTGGGATTGACTGACTAAGTGTACCCAAGCCAGAAAACGTGAAATGAAAATTTTCCTCTTTCTGGCAAGCTTCATTTTGGTTGCATCAAATTTTCAATTTTACTTTCTTCTCATTATAACACTTCACACTGATGATGCTCAGATAGAGCAAGCTTATTCTCCCAAGAGTTGAAATTGGATCCTCTCACAGGGTTTCCAATTATGATCATTGGGAAAGATTATTGACCAACTAGTGCAATCAATACATGCTAAAATAACAAAGGTAAAGCATGAAGAGAATCGAGGAAAAAAAAAGCGTGAAGAGATTTTGTTTTTGAACTTACAATTATATTTCCACCAGAAGTAACATCCAGTATCGAACTTCCTTGGCTGAAGAGATCATTTAAAACATCAAGACACCATTCAAGGGTTAGAAACCAAAGATCAGGAGTAAGCAGTTCATGAATAAAATGGAAAGAGAGAGAAATGAACATGGGACATTTTATCTGCATTTGACACATCATTTGAAATAATCTCTTCTCCTAGTTTTTCCCTTATCTTCATTTTTTTGACATATCAATTCCCATGCCCAGATTGTAGATCATTTTTGAAAATCCATGCATATCAAACTTAGAGAAATAGATGAGTCGAACTCAAGGGTACATGCTCACACCTCACAGAGACAGAATCAAATAAAATATTAAATAAAATAGCTACCCTTTACCTATCTGTTGTTTTACCAGATAAACTTCAAGACATTACACTATTCTAAACTAGCCACATTTTATATCTCCATGACCTTTACAATTTTCAACCTAGGTAAAAAATATTAATAAATACAAGCACTATCCCTGATCGACCTACTTTTGCATAAATTCGCTACTCAAGTGACAATGTCATGTAATTCTCTTTTAGATTACACAAAATTACTTACTTCATTGTATATATAAAACAGAGTAAGCCAATTAAATCATTTAGAATTTGAGTAGGCTCTCCATGAAAGCGGATTGATCCACAAGTATGAATATTTCGCCAAATTTAGAACCTCAAATTCTATAAGCTTACATCCTTATCCAGTTTGAAGATGACCTGTAGATAAGCTAGAGTCTTCCAAGAAACTTACCCCAAACAATGATCACCTACTATCAGTGAGTGAGTACTGCTGTGCAATAGTGCCATATGTCCATCCGTGTGCCCCTGAGTTAAAAGAATTCCTCCATGAACAACAGATAACAAACAAATAGATGGACATACTTTCTTTTTAAACCTGATACCGATAATTAGACAGGTAATAAACTAGAGAGAAATTAATTAAGTATGTCTATATGCCAAGACAATTTTTGGTTTAAAGCATCTGACCCGGCGGCTATCAAACATCTAAGGTGAAACAAACTAAAATAGATAGTGATTTTGTGTACGATCTCTAGACAGATTGAAGTACAAGTAGACATGCGGTGACATGTACAGTGCGGAAAATGAACAACACTTCATTATTTACTTTCACTACTAATAGTCTTTCTGCTGTAACTTTATGTGCACGCAGTATTTTAAGCCTGGAGTCTCGGCTGAGGGTTCAAGATCCAATTACATTTCAGCAAAAATCCGAAAAAGTATAGTACATTGCTGATGCCAAAAAAAACGCAATCTTTTCAAGGCAATTTCTACTAGTGACCAAGAAGAAAAAAGTAAGCCAACACCTGCATGCTATGTACTTAGTTTTCAGGTCCAGTCCATCTCCCCAATCTAACATGACCGGAGTAAAACACACTGAGTTAAACATGGTTGCACCTAAACCATTATCCATGGTAACTACCTCGAGAAGCAGCTGATCAAGTAGCTTACCAACTTATATGACATAGGTTGAGGAAACTGGAAGTTTCAAACCAAATGGATGGCCAACCAAATTCAGAGCTATGCAACCCAAACTTGTGCACAATCCAAGACTTGGCGGGCATAACCATAACAGAAGTTCTAGGCAATCTTAAAACTCGGGGTGCTTCTAGGGTCCCGTATGAGAAAAAGGGGACCCCATCTGGTGTGCAGAAATGACTGGCTATAGTTAATTTATGAACCCAAAAGATAATTTATGACATGTAAGATAATTTTTGCATTTACATTTATGACGCTAAATCTTATGTTACGAACACAAAATATAACTTACATACATCATTTTGCATTTACAATATAAAATGGTATATGACCATGATTAGATTTTGGTAGCAATTTACTAAGAGTAATAATAGTTATAATCATCAAGAATTAGCACTCACTCAATTTACTAATTACAAGGGAAATTACAACTTTAAAGGGGAATTACATATTATAAGAAAAATTACTACTTTGAATTAGTCTATAAGGTAAATTACTGTGCCTTATAAGATGTTATTACTTTGAGAGTAAATTACTCATTTTGAGGATTATAGCTACAAGTAATTTACTACCTAAGAAATATACGACTTTGTGAAGTCCACCTAAAAATCAAAATCAACCCAAACATAAGCAAATAAGATGATTCGAAATCTCTGGACCACACAACATCCATCATTTCACTTTGTACCTAGAGGATGTTGTCACTAGTAATTATCCAACTAATATCACAATTTCCCTCAAATAGTCATAATTGGCAGTTCATTGTGCTTACTAATTCAACTACCATTTATACTTCAGAACTCAACAATAGAATCACTTAGTTATTATCCTACCATATTGTAATATTCCTCAATCGGTCATTACTTATAGTTCCCGTTCTTAATAGTTATATCTCCAATGATTGTAATTGGCCTAAAATTGTCGTAATCTCAATTGCTCATGTAGTTAATGCTTTCCATTTTCACATAGTAATTGAGCTATAGATTTCATATCCTATAACTCAGTAATTAACCAATAGCATAGTAATGTACCTCAAATTGTTGTAGGAGACCGACCTTTTAGTAATTGGCCTCAATAATTGTAAATTACCTATACACCTATGTAAATGATGATCAGTGATCTACCTTTAGAGATAGTAAATTACCTTAAGTTCTCGTAAGCTTGAAAGTCTTTAATGATTGTAAGTTCTCTTGAGAAATAGTAAGCAACCTAAAATTATTGTAACTTTCTCTTTCCCTATTCTTAGTAAACTTACCAAAATGATCGTGACATTTCTTTCAAGTTCGTAAATCAATGAAGCCCATCCGCAAGTAATAATCATTGATTGTTGTAAGTTTCCTTCGTTAACAGTAAATTTTATAATTTTATTTCAGTAAAATTTCTTAAATGTCAGTGAGTTACTGCTTTAACAGGGAACCCACTACAATTTTGAAAATTGATCCGATGAACAAAATTTTTGGCTCTAAATCCAATTTCCAATATTCATGATGGGACTGGTCCAACAGAAACAGCCACTGGACCAAGATTTTCCTAAAACATGACCATGAAGAAAATGTGTAGAAAAACTCAGCTCTAGCATTCCATTTGGCATATCTAGAGAAGACTGAAAAGTCATGAGTACTTTACCAAATTAGTAAATGAGAATGGCAAGTCCTAACGCATCTTGCATACAAAAAAGTTTATTTTGTCTCGTTAGCAATGACCTTTTGAACTTAATTGAAATTTAAGATCCATAAACCATACAGCAAGAAAAGTTATTCATATAAAGGCGAATTACCGGTGCAAAAATTATAGTTAACCTCTGACCACCAATGCATATGTCTTCTGCTCCCGAAACTGGAGTAGAACCAAGAGACCAAGCATCTGCCCAAAAAAATTCAGCTAAGCTTTCAACACCCAGGTGCATTTGCATGATTGCAGTAACATTTATGCATATGTAAATGAATTTATTGGTTTGCTTATATGTAGTTTCATCTGTCCTCAGATGGGATTTATGTAATACTGATATGAGGCGGACTGAGGACAGACATTCAGAAAAGCATCAATCGGGGAAAAAGTAGGCAATATCGTCACCTTTCTGAATGCGAGAGATTGTATTTTTATGTGCCAATAAGGTGGCATCACTATTGCATCTCTGAATGACCGAGAGACCTGAAAAAAAATTTAGTGGAAAATATCATGAGCCATGCAGTGCCATAGCAATCAATTCATTAAGGATAAAAGACTTTTGTTGCAGTAGATGTATGATGGAGAATTCTATTATTAATTTAATTCCTCTTTTAAACCAGTAAAGGGTAGAAAAATAGTACAGCATATTAGGAAAGATGCTTTTTTTCAGCTGTAACCAGAATTGTAAGACTCTAAAGTCAACAGCAGCTCATGCATCAACCAACTGACCAGTCCATCTCATGCACCCCGACTGTAGTTCTATATTCATCCTTATAAACCATCAAATGACAGAAGAGAAGCCAAAGCAGTAGTCCTAAAATTTTAAACTTGATCCTCCACTCAAAGTTTAGGATCGCAAGGAAATGGATGCGCCATGAGCCCAGGAAATAAGGGAGCATGATGCTCTCAGGGCAAATCAATGTTCTCCAAACCACGATTTCTTCACTGATACAGATGACCATTCTTCAGGTGAAATTCTCCCTGTAAATGAGTTATCTCAGTCATCCGACATGTGGGCCCCATGGTGGAACCCAAGATGAGACCATTGGATCAATTGTGGACTGAGTCTAGGCAAGAGAAGGACTTTCTATAAATCCCGAGTTCTTTCCCTTCCAATTCGCATATATTCATTTTAGTGGGAATATAATAACATGACCAACAATTCTCTATACATATCGGGTACAGTTTTGATTGACTAAACTTTAGTCTTAGAGCCCCTTTAAAAATGAAATAGCTTTCAGTACTGTATTGAAGCTTTTGGTGAGAACTCACCTTCAATGTGATCATGGTGATGATGGGTGACAAACACAATCAACTTTCTTGGCAAGGCAGCAACAATTTTCCCAAGCTAATAAATAGGAGAATATAAATCAACAAATTTTCGGGTAAGTTTGTAAACAAAAACAAAAGGAGATGCAAATCTAGATTGGTTACATGGACAGTTATTGACTCGCAACATTTAATAACACGTAATCTGTCAACAAGCAAAATTACCTAAAATTTAGAATGGGTACTCATAGAATTGTTGGACGAGAACGACTTTTTGACCCACTTTCTTTTTTCTTTTTTGCTGGAAATTTATTTGCTGTATTAAGCTTCCCATGCACCATCATGTCATTCACGCATATGTTAGACTGAGGAAGCTATAACATGCTTGTTTCATGAATTTATATGCAACTGCCGAATGCCACTTAGTTAGATGGAAATATCTACTGGACTGAAACTATGCCAATTATGCATTCTGGCTCGAACATAGACAGCTAAGTTCAGAATAGGCAGATAATGAGCCTAGGCAAGAATTTATGCTATGATGACTGACTGGTAGGACAAGAAAAATGAGAAGTAAATGAAATGGGAGAAGGTGTACAACCATTCAAGACGAAGATGAAAGAAACTCTTTTATAATTGGTTTAGGCAAGTAAAAATTTTGACTAAAACTGCGAAGATATGCCTTTACAGAAGAGGGTCATCATAAGAGTGAATTAGCAACGCGTAGGAACTCTAGAGAATGACCAAATCTATTAGGATCACTTGGAGCTCATGGACTGACCCAACATTTAGGAATTAGTGGTTTCTACTCTGTGTCTATAAACTTTAGAGGCTTAGAAAGCACTCGATGGATCAAGGCACCTAAGTTATGTATGCATAAAACAAACTGAACTCACATCCTTACCTCTTCATGGTGTTGGGAACGGCATCCCGGATCAACTATGAGCGCATCTCCCGACATAATAAAACTACCTTCCCCACTTTCATCTGAACTACTCCGAGGTGCAAACACCACTAAATTGGTGGTGTGAAAAGGCCTTGCTGTCCTACTTCCCATGGGAACTATTACAACACCTGGAGGATACTCCTGAATTAAGAAGAGGTGATTGGAGATTCAGCTTCTTTGTTTTTTTTTTTTAATGGTGTCAGAGATTGCGCTCAAGTATTACATATCACGCGCCAATGTGGAACTTTTTCTCTTATAAAGACAGGCATGAAGGCCAGCCAAAAAAGTGCTTTGTAAAGTCTTGCTATTATATTAGTGGAATATATTGAAGAATTCCGCTCAATGTTCAAGGGAACAACACACATGCAGAGAAGTCGACTGAAGCAAGAACAAACCTGATAGAGTAAGGTTGACGGGACCTTAAATTTGGGTGGTGGCATAGAGTCATTTATCAGACCCAGAACCGTTAAAGGTCCAACACGATCACTACTTGGTTTCACGTCCACAAGCCAGTCCAGGCAACTTTCAATGGACATCCATTTACATGACTCTGCAAATGCAATCCTAACACGTCATCCACATCCGAAGGGATAAAACAATAGCAATGACATCCACGTGCGTATGCTCATCCTTGCAACTTCCAGATGGTCAGAATTACTAAAAGATGCAAATACAACCTCATCGCCAGCACACAGTACATAAAGATATTTCTGTCATAGACAGATAACACCCGTGCATACACACCTCAAAATGCTCCAGAAATTGCAGAAAAAACGCAACGAAGTGGTATCAAACCTGGTAAATTACAGTCCCCAGCGATCAATTTGCCCTCGATGAAGACCGTATTAACGGGTAATCCTGGTCCGAACCCTGCTTCTTCGACGTACTTGAAGAACCTCCACCCTCCCACATCGGAAACCTCCAGCCCAACAAGCCCCAGACCCTATCAGACCACAAACCGTAGCAATTCAGCACCACTTTCATCAGAATAATTCCAGTTGAGCGTTACCGGTTCACCGAGTACCTCGACGACGGCAGAATCCACATCGAACCGTCCCAAATCGACCGTCTCCGAGCACGGGGCCGCGCCCTCGACGCGAACGCGGGCCTCGCCCGGCCGCCGTCCGGCGGGGGGGCTCAGCCGGGCAGAGGGCAAGTCCCAGAGGTCGGGATCGACGTAGGAATCGTACTCCTCGTCGCCGAACTCCGGCGGCCGCCGCTGCCTCGCGAGGAGGAATTGGGGGCCGCCGGAGGAGCTCCGGAGGACCACCGCAAGGGTGTGAGCGGCCATCGGGGAGAGAGAATACGGGGATCGGCGGGGGTCGGCCGTATGGCGATGGTCGCGTTTTGTACTGCCTTGGCCGGCGAAGAAATTAATTGGAACGCATTAAATGCGAGTTCGGTTGCACCTAACGGAACCCCCACCCGCCAAAAACTGTCCTTTTGACGCCCCCGTCTGTTTCCCTTCTTCAGCCTCCCTAACGCCGTCTCACTGTTTGCGGCGAAGATTTCTATTTTAACTTTTTTTTTTAATATAATTTAGAGGTGTGGACATGGAGATGCGACCGTCTGAACGTCCATCGAATGCCCCTGGTCTCGTAGATGGCGCTGTCCCGTAGCTAGCTCGGCGGCGGAGGATCGAGATCAATCAAGGGGGAGACGGTTTGGTAAAAATGTCGACCTAGCGAGCTTTGGAATTAACAAGCCAGCATGATAAAATCGCCAAGGGCAGCTTTCTTACACGCAAAATGGTAATCGACTTCTTCGTATGGCGACGGAACACGGTACGTAAAGGTATTGCAAAACAGAGGAGGGCGATTTAAAGGTATCCCAAATGAAGGACGGGACACAGCTATGTTGAACTTAGATGTTGCTAAAGCCATGGAGAGATAGTTTGCTTCCGAACTAGATCGAGACGCGATAGGCTGCTCCTTCACAGGCACGAGATAGTGTCTGCTGCCAAAAATGGACAGTGACTGGAGGTCAACTCAAGCCCAACCACGAAGGCGTGGGACATGTTATTGCGGAGTGCTAATGATGAAGTTCCTTTGAGATCCAACTTGAAGGAATTGTAATTAGTTCTTTCTCGCCTTCGGTGCTCAACTCAAATCATTTCATTTCTTCAGCCGACTCCGAAATGTGGTTCATTAAAATCCACACTTCAGAATCATCTCTCTTCTTGTAAGAGCTCCTCTCTCTTTGCTGTAAGAGCTCTTTCTATCCATGATGATAGCTAACCCTAAAAATTCCTGAAGTCCTGTGTCTCATCTCCACTCATGGCGCTCCAATCAAATCTGTACCTTGCTACCAATCTTCCATTTCATGGAGTTCCTCCTCCTCATTGATCGTTCTCCCTTTTCACCGACTCTCGGTTCTGCCCTCTCCCTGTTTCCTCCAGCTCAGAACAACGTTGAGGCTCGAACATTCTCATTTGCAATACCCATTACTCATAGCAACCAAACTTGTCCCTGACTTCCTCCCTTGCCCTAGATTCCCAACTTAAATCAAAAGTCCAGAACCCTAACATTTCTAGGCCGCCGAAGTCTAGTTCCTTATACCTATAGCTCCCTTCATCCATAAGTCCTTTTTTCTCTTCTGAGTTTTCGCGATACTGAATCGGCTTGCTGCTCATTTGTTCTGGTAGGTGGGCGTCATGGATGCCTGCTCTAGCTCCTGAGATCGTGGTTGTGTTCCCTTCTGGCCTTCCTGCCTGTGACATGTAGTGGGTTGAAAAGCCTGGAGTTTCGCAGAGGTAAGTTCCAACTATAGAACAGTAAAGAGAATGTAACCTTATTGTGTAGGGGAAATTTTACTCTAGAACCAATGTAAATTTCTAGGCATTCCTATCTACACTGAGAAAGGCCTAGAAAAACTGAGAACATGGTGCGCGACCAATTGAAGCTAGGATTATTTGCGTTTACATTTAGCTCGGAAATTGAGAAGGAGGGAGTTCTTGAAGCTAATCCATGGTTCTTTTTGAGCAATTTGCTAGACCTCCAATAGCTGAGTCCCAAGATTCCTATTCACTGTCAGGAATTCACTCATCGCGCATTTTGGGTGCAAGTGCTTAGTTTGCCACTAGCGAGAATTGTTGAGAATGTGATACTAGAAGTGGCTTCAAAGATGGGGAAAGTGCTGCAGTTAGAGATGGAGGCGAAAGGTGGCAGCCCGTGAAAAGTTGGAAGAGCTCGAGTACTTTTACACCTATCAAGCCTACTAAAGTCGGGTTGTGGTGAATTTTGAAGAAGACCAACTGTGGGTTGATTCTAGGTACCAACGTCCCGATCGCTCACTTATGCTATTCATGCGGGAATTGGCCACTACACAAGTAGCACGAGTCAAGTCCATTCTGGATACTGTTTTATAGGAAAGAATTCTCCGTGCCTAAGGAGGAAGAAATCATACCAGAGACACCAACACAGGCCGGTATGTTGGAGGATATATTACCTACCGAAATTGACAATCAACAAATGTCGAAGCCAATGAAGATTCAGCAAGTTGAGTCATCCAAAGAAGGGAAAGGAATAGCTGATGTGGTAATGGCAGCAAGGGAAAAAGACATAAGAGGAACACGACTCTTGCTTTCAGACTCACCCTGGACCGAGATACTTTTCAAGGACCCCTTTGATTCATCCAAGAAAAGCATATTGGACAACAGAAACCCCAGCGACTAATGCGATGATACAATCCTTACATTTCCCAGGGGGCTAACTCGATGTTCCAAATGAAACTCAGCTTCTTGAAACTTCCATCTTGGTTGAAGATGGATTAAAGGTATGGGCTTTGGTGGCAAGCCCAAATAAGTTAATGAGGGATAAATGAAAATTTTGAGCTGAAATTATTAGGAGTTGGGCACACCTTTGACTTTCCAGGCACCGAGAGCACTTATGGCTCAAGAAAGGCTTGGTGTTGTGTTTCTGATGGAGACGGAGAATAAGGAGGAAGTAGTCAATCGTATGATACGTCATCTTCAGTTCTCGCATTCAGTAGTGGTCAATCCAATAGGTATTGGAGACCGGGGGGGGGCCGTTTGTGGGTGTTAGCAATCATGTGGAATGATGAGATGACAATGGAGGTGGTATCCATTACCCATTCACAGGCGCCGATGGAATTTCATGAAAGGAGGGGATTATGTGAGAAGCTGAGATGTGTTCATTTATCAAACTCTTTTCTTGGATGTGTTTGGGGGATTTCAATGAGATATCATATCATTGGAAGAAAATCAAGAAAAAAGTTGTAGACATTCATGAAAGGAGGGGATTATGTGAGAAGCTGAGATGTGTTCATTTATCAAACTCTTTTCTTGGATGTGTTTGGGGGATTTCAATGAGATATCATATCATTGGAAGAAAGTCAAGAAAAAAGTTGAAGACCATTACGAGTTACTTGCTTTCCGAAATTTTTTAAATGAATGTTGGTTAATAGATATGGAGAGTAAAGGTTGTACTTTTACTCTGGCAAACAATAGAGAATGGGAGACCCCGGTCACGAAGAGATTTGATAGCGCGCTTTGCAGCATAGATTTAAGGGTTATGTATCCTAGTGTCGATGCGTTTGCATTATTGGCAGTAGGTTCAATCACTTGCCGATTCTTCTTTCTCTAGATTCCAAGGCGGTGAAAAGAAGGAAAGTTTTTAAATTTGAGACATTTTGGTTGGAAGATGAGGAGTATGACGAGACAATAGATTCGATATGGCACAATCCACCGATTAAAAATGAAGGTTTAATGGAGGATGCTGAAAAATAAAATTACTACAAAAAAAATGGTTAATTTGTTAGGGCATAGAAGTTAAGAATGCCGTGTCTTATCATTCATATTTGGACTTCATCTTTAAACAAATAACGGGAAAATTTCAAATATGGACCTAAAGTGCCCTCATTTTTTCATATAATGACCTGAAATGGACTTTCTTTCCAATAAGGGCTCGAAGTAATTATGTCTGTTTCAAAGAAATGTTAGACTTTTCTAGATGGTTAAGTGCATTTTCATCCTTTATTTTTTTTTTTTGGTTTTTAATTCTTTTTTTTTAGTTTTTTATTTCTTCTTCACTGGTAGCTGGTCTTAAGCAATGGCCAACCACTAATGATGCCCGAAGTGGGCTAGCAGCCCTTGCCCGATTTGGCGAGGGTGCCTTGCATAGCGCCAACCCTTGCCCAAATCTGGCCCTTGCCCCAATGGCAGATGAGGACTTGCAAAAGAAATTATAAAAAAAGAAAAGAAAAAAAATTAAAATTAAAATTATTTTTAGATAAAAATGTCATTAACTTGTCGGAATATTTAACCGATCCGTGACTGTCGAGGTCAAACCCTTATTTGAGATTGACATAATCATTTTAGATTCTTATTTGACATAATATTCGCTTCAAATTTTTATTTGAGAAAATGATGATATTTTAAGCCTTTATTTAGAATTTTTTTTTCACAAATAATTGATAGTCACCAGCAACAAATATCCTGCGACTTCGAGTTGATTTGGGGGATTTGTCCAGACAGTCACTACCGGTCAAAAATCAGCCACGCAAACAATTTGAAATATCTTGATAAGAAACACAATATATATATGGAAAAAGATCACAAAAAGCCTCAAACTATGTCACCTGTGACATATTTACCTTAAATTTTTTTTTGTGACACCAAAAATCTCAAAATATGCTATTTATGACACATTTATCCCATTGTATTATAGTTTATAGGCATTTTTATTTTTTTTCTTTTTTTTTCTTTTCGACAAGGGCAGCCCTCACCAGCGTCGGGCTAAGGTTGCCCTCATCGAAAAGGAAAAAAAAAAGCAAAAAAGACGAAAATATCCATGGACTAAAGTATAATTGGGTAAATGTGTCACAAATAGCATAGTTTGGGATTTTTGGTATCACGAAAAAAAATTCAGAATAAATGTGTCACAAGTAACATAATTTGAGATTTTTGGTGATTTTTTCCATATATATATATATATATATATATATATATATATATATATATATGTATGTATGTATATGTATAAGACATTATTTGTTTTTACTAAAGTTAGGTCAGTCAAACATGTCTCCCACGCTTCTCTTCACGCTCATTTTCCTCGTCTCCATCTTCGTCACCGCCCGACCCCAAGACGACGCGTCGTACTACGACCGATGCCGGCCCTTCGCCTGCGGAGGCATCAACTTCTCCTTCCCCTTCTCCGGCTTCGACACCTTCGGCACCGGCGGCCTCGACTGCGGCCTCCCCCGCTTCCAGGTCTCCTGCGACGCCTCCGGCCACCCCGTCCTCGACCTCCCCGGCACTCCCTACCAGATCCTAGCTCTCCACCCGGACAGCAAGGAGCGTATTATCACCGTCGTCAACGCCCAGCTCATCAAGGACCTGAAAGCCGGCTCCTGCGACTCCCTCCAGAACCTGACCGTCCCGAGCTCCGGAGTCAAGATCGCCAACCTCACGCTTCCTCCTCAGTGGTCCGTCAACCTCACCTTCTTCAATTGCGACTCCGGCACCGCGCTCCCCCGGGAGCTCGCCAACTCGATGGTGGTGAACGCGAGCTGCAGAGACGCGGAGCTTTATCTGTGGATGAACACACCCATCGATCCGTCGGCCCCTTCCAATTACTCGTACGGGGGAGAGACTCCGGATCGATGTAGGCTCGCGGAGGTGCCTGTGTCCGATCTCCTCCGAATACGGAGCAGTGAATTTACGAACAAGAGTAATAACGAGAGGTGGAGCTTCGTTCTGGAACTGATGAGCGAAGGATTTCCTCTGTTCTGGTCTGCCATCCTGGATTGCGACAGCTGCGAACAGGGAGGCGGTCGATGTGGATTCGACGCCGGTGCCGGAAAAGTCGTCTGCTTCTGCCGCGGCGGCTGTGGGTAAGTCATCTTTCTTTCCTTGTTTTTTTTTTTTTTTGTGTCGTTTACTATTCTTATTTAGTGATTGAAAATTTCATCACGAAAGTACGTATTTGGGTGGGAAAATGATATAAATAGCCTTTGAATTTTTGTCCAAAGTATAATATGTTTTCTAAATTTTTAGTTTATTCGATATGGTCTTTGAATCTTGACTCGATATGCAATATGATTTCCGAACTCTTAATTTATTCAATTTAATCCCTGAATTTTTTGTACTTATTCAATTTAATCTATGAACTATATGAAAACTTTCAATGTGGTCATTCCATTAATTCAATATTAGAGATTGCATCTCATGTACTACATTGAATATGTATCAAAAGTTCAAGGACTACATTGAACAAATTAAAAGTTCAAAAATCACATTAAATACTAAGCTAATGTAAATTAAAAGTTTATGAACCACATTATATATTGAGCCAAAGTTCATGGATCCCATTGTAAATTGAGCCAAAATTTATGAATCATTTATGTCATTATTCCTTTGGAACAAATAAAAATTTCCCAAATTTTGATGATGAAAACTCCCCAGAAATAAAAAAAAAATGAAAGAATAATTCAAGATTAATTACGTTCTGAATAAAATGGCCAGGCGTGCTTTCATGATTTAACGTCGGAAGTGAAACTTAAGTCCTGGTCCAAAAGTTGTAGCGTCCATTAATCTTAAACATAAGTAGCTTCAAACTAACCAACAGCTAACAATCCTGATTTGAGAGCTTCATCGCAACAATTAACCAATATCACATTACAGTTCAGTAAAATAATATGTGTAGCACAAATTCATACTAGAGCCAAATATGTGCCGAGCAAAAAAAAAATTCAGAAGTAAGCCACCGGTCGCGAAGAACAAGCGATCAAACAATAAAATAAATAAAATCAGCAGATAAATCAGACACTAAGTTTACGAGATTCAATCAACGTGATTATTCCACGCAGAGAGCTGCATGAGATTATACTATAGATCAAGTGATAGCAAGGGGATTACAACCACATTCGAGTCACTTAAATATTTTCGGTATTTACTACTCCCAATCACATTCAATAGCTCAGAGTGGTTAGCCGTCACGATTTCTTGCAAAACAATTTCTTAATGTTACCAAGAAATTCACAATCTCACCACAATATTTATTGGCATCAAAGCACTTGCAATTTCTTTGGGATGTAGTTCACGAGCATAGTGCACAGTTGATTGTTACGGTCAAAAGCTCCTCTTTAAAACCAAAACGCACCTCTTATATATGTAATGTTTGAGAAACTTATCAAGTTAATCATAAACCTATTATACGAATGTCAATTCAATTCTAAACTTTTCAATTTTGCCAATATAATCCTTACGTGCAATTTCAATGTAATATTTCAGGCCAATTCCCATCGGAAGTCATTGACTTGGCACTTCACAAGTTATCCATGTTAGCGTACCACGTAAAACGGTCAACCGACGTGACTGAACACTACATCAGTAATTTCCGACAGTAAATGGCAAGAAGAACTATATTGAAATTGGGAGTAAAAATTTAAGACTATGTTAGCAAAATTAAAAAATTTAGAACTGAATTAACATTCATATAACAGGTCTATCATTAATTTGAAAATTATCCCTATAATGTTTGGATCCAAACAGGAAACCCTTTTAGCCAATTCAAAAAACCTACTCAAACTAGAAATCCAACTCCAACAAAGATTTGTTGTTGCTTCATATGTAGCAATGTCCAATCACAACTTTCCTAATTTTAATCGCAAGTCCTATAGTGACTTAAAATTTCTACTTTTCTTCACAAGCTGAAGTTCGAGACATATTTTCAATCCAACATTCAATTCTGTTTCTCCGCACAGCCATCCAGTGACTTAAATATACAGATATATACAGTGTGCAGCAATGGCTGTTGCTACTGCCTCTTTATGTGGCTATTGGAAGTTGAACTTTATCGCTTCCCTCCAAATGAAATCCTACAAAGTACTTTAGCACAAAAAAATAAAAAAGAAAAGAAATCCTAGCTAGTACTCATTTCCTTTATCTGACCTTTGCAGGAAGCCAGACAAGACCAAACTCATTATTGGTATGCACATTTACTTCATCGCTTCTGAAGTTTTAGACTCTAGAATTAAGTTGGACGCGGAAGGAGCATTAACTTAATATTCAATATGATTGCTGATACACTATTGTTGCTTGAGTTATTCGTATTCAAATGCATAAATATTCATTTCGTTTTCGCTGGCAGACTATACAAAGTCAAGGATAAAAGAAATTTTGGAAGTTAGACAAGGATTATCAGCAATTACTTATCTGCACATTCTGAATTCTGATGATATATTATTTCATTGGGTGGTTTGGTTTCGCCTGTGCATATTGAAAAAGCTACAGACCATGCTTGGTTATAGGGATTCTCAAGGAGCAATGGCGCTGTATTCTGTTTTAGTTGTCCTCTTGTAAGAACCCAAAATTGCTTATCAGCTTCTCATCGACATGATATACTTGAATGTCTTCTGAAAACTAATCGTCTTCGTCACTTTGCAAAAAGATTATTGGTTGTCCATTAAGCTAATCAGTTAGTGCATGATTTGAAGGTTGTGCATTGGGAGGCTCTTCTCTTGTGCTCGTTATGACCTTACTATTCATTTTTAAGAGAAGAAGTTTGCTAATTCAGAAGACATCCTGTTTTGGCAAAGACGAAGCTGCAGAAGAGACGGCAAATGCAGAGCAATTCATAAGAACTTATCAGTCAACCTTATTGACCAAGTATTCATACAAGGACGTAAAGAAGATGACCAACACCTTGAAGGAGCGATTGGGTGAAGGTGGATATGGTACTGTCTACAAAGGAAGGCTGCTGGATGGGCGACCCATCGCCGTCAAAATGCTCGACAAATCCAGCAACAACAGCCAGGAGTTCGTCAACGAAGTTGCAACCATAGGCACGATTCACCATGTTAATATTATCCGTTTGCTCGGTTTCTGTTTGGAAGGTTCCAAACAAGCTCTAATCTATGAGTACATGCCTAACGGGTCTTTAGGAGATTTGCTGCATAAAGAAGGGCCGAACCTTTCTTTAGCAATGGAAAGACTGCTCGAAATTGCTGTAGGGGTTGCCCTTGGGATTGAGTACTTACACAAGGGTTGTGCCTCGCGGATATTGCATCTCGACATAAAGCCCCATAATGTTTTGCTTGACGAGAATTTCAACCCAAAAATCTCTGATTTTGGGTTGGCGAAAATATACTCCAGGAATAGAAGTTTCATAACCATGACAGGTGCTAGGGGGACGATTGGGTTCATTGCTCCTGAAATATTCATGAGAAATCTGGGAAATCCTTCTCATAAGTCCGATGTCTACAGCTTCGGAATGCTGTTGCTCGAGATGGTTGGTGGGAGGAAGCATGAAGAAGTGAAGGGGACTGCATCGAGTGAATCTTATTTTCCTGGTTGGATATACGACGAAATTAATGAAGAAAGAGCACAGGAATTTGGCGATCTCGTGGAAGAAGAAGTTGCAGTGTCAAGAAAGATGGTTATGGTGGGTTTGTGGTGCATTCAAATAAATCCAAAGGATCGGCCCTCGATGACGCAAGTGCTGGAAATGTTGATGGGCAGCTCGAAAAGCATTCCAATGCCTCCTAAGCCGCAGTTCTTTTCTCCTCCTCGCGCGCAAGCCGTGCCTGGAAGTTCTTCCACAGATGTAGACGCTAGCGTTTTACCTCTCACTCTTGACAGTCAAGAAATGTAGCTAATCGGTAGGGTGATTTATCTCTGTGCCAAAGCATATTTGAGAATGGCATATGATAGTGTAATGGACCGAAGTGATGCCGGAGTTCTCTTGTACTCGTTTGCCATTGGGAGGGGAGCTAGGGGAGTCGTCATGAAGAGTAAGTAATGCAAAATGGAAGATACAACTTGTTTGTAGGAGGTGGTTTGTGTTAGGAGTTTTAGGATGGAAAACTTATATTCTTGGGTGCCCTCGAGGCAGGGTTGGCTTCCCGTACACAAACTAATCAAGAATTGATGCTGCTTTTCTTATGAGGCCATGGCAGGTCAAAACCAGTTATTATGCCTAAAGTATTCTGCGTGTTTCACTCAAGAGACTGGATGTTCGAATTTAGCTGAGTATGGTACGATCCAACATAAAAATACTATTTGCTATAATGTTCTCTAGAACAACTATAGAATGAAAGATTGGTCTAGTGTCATCTCGACTTGCCAGGCGTTGCATGGGCAATATCACGGCTAAGGAGTTGCCGGCCCACAACAATAGCACATACGGATGACATGGGATGTGAGATAGGTTGGAGACTGGCCCTTTATGTTCCAATGCGAATACAGGCATCGACATGGGATAGAAAAGGAAGGATTGAAGGAAGTTGCAGAAAAGAAAGTGAGGCTTGTATGGGCCACACCAGAAACCTCAAGGAAAGATCTTTCTCTCTGTACGCTTCTGCACAGTACTGAGGGGGACCCTATGTAAGTAGAACTCAACACGTACAAACATCCAAATTTGATTGGAGAACTTTTCTAAGATGGAACTACGCAGCCATTCGCCCTTATTGCGTAAGATTTGCAGACATTAGACAATTGATTACTCTCCTCAATAAAGTATGAGTTCATTTAGGACATGAATATCATCTCCGGATCTACTACCTAAGGCACGATCAGATAAGACCACGAGAGAGTTAGGCTACTCCGAGTCACTTGAGCTCAGCTTGATTTGTTTCGAATTCGAGTAGCTCGAGCACTTACTCGTGTAGTGGTCAAACTATCGTTAGCTCCCAAGCATATGATCGAAGTGCATCGGTTGGAGTCGAGTGAAGCTTGGCTTATGTGAAATATTAGTTGAGCTGAGCAAAAGCTTGAGAATTTATAATCGACAAAGCTCCCATTTAAGTTTCAAGTGTCGAAACGAGACTCAATGATAATAATCAACTCAAGCCACAGTAAAAACTCTGCGACTCCACTGGATCACGGCCCTTGATCAGAATTTCTACTTTACTTTTAAGTCGATCCAAGCAGAAGAAAGTATTTGTCAAGGAAGCTTATTCAGTATGGTTATGAAGGATCTCATCAATCAACTAGGGCTGAGTCATCCCAAAGTCGAGAAACTTTGTACAAGAAAATAATTGCGCAAGCTCCTCTCGCAATCTCATCCTTAAAGTTCTATTTCAATGCACTTTCCGGATCTTTCACGGATCTCTACAAATGGAAATTCGCTCGTGAGAATCTTGAATAATCATATCTAAATGAAAAATATTTATCATTGTATCAAACTATACCTTAGTAACTCCGTGTGAAGAAAAAAAAATGAGGAAAATCACTCCCGACGGTTACTCAACTTTTCAACTTACCATCATATTGGCCCTCCCACTTTTAATTTTGAAGTATGAATCGACCAATTATGGTTTTATTTTCAATCAAGCCATTATCTATCGTGTGGTCAAAATCTTCTTTGAAATCCGACGACATAATTTGTGACGTACCATTTATTTCACTCTTATATTGACGTATAAAATAACATTATGGATGTATCCAACCTGATCAAACGCTCGACGTTTATAACTCTTGTTAGAACTCACACAATTTCAAGGACTTCTCCCTCGACTGTCTTTTTCAAATTCCGAAAACATCCCCGCACTTACAGGGTGGTCAGTATCATTGCTAATTTAACAATAACGGGAAAAAATAAAAATTATATTGTCAGTATTTTTCTAATTAAAAGGCGGAATTACAATGCTTTCAAAAGACGTAGCATCCCTTCAATATCATCCTCGGCCAAAAGTAGAGAAGACATCATCAATCTCGTACCAAAGTGATTGTCACGTTTCTCGTTCGCACGGTAAGAAAGCCAAAACTGAAATAAGCACTCTCGTTTTTTTCTTTATCCTTTTCTTTTTGACTCCGCAATCGTCAATCGATAAGCTATTATTGATTTCTACCCGCACCAGAAAAATCTTCATCCGTTTTCACTGATTCGGTTCGTTTCGCGGTCAAATTTCATGTTTGGTTTTTTTTTTTTGCTTCCACCGAGCAAAGTAGCGATTCTTGTTTTCTCGGCCTCGGTCGTACTTCGTTCCGGGAAGGCACTAAAATTTCTCATTTTTATTTTGTGTTTTGGGGGGGGGAACTTGTTGACCCTGAATAGCTCGACTTGAAGATTAGGGATCGTTGAATTATTACAAGAAACTTGCAGGTTCATATCTACGGTCTTTTGTGTAGAGAGAGACAGAGAGAGATGGGGTCGAAGGTCGAAGGTCCATCTGCACCGGCAATCAGGCGAGACCCATATGAGGTCCTGTGCGTATCGAGGGATTCCACCGACCAAGAGATCAAATCTGCTTATAGAAAGCTTGCCCTCAAGTATGGTTTGCTTTCTTGCTTTTCTTTCTTGCCTTGTTCTTTTTCTTTTTCCCTTAGATTTTCCTGCCAAATTCATAAGCTTTTGTCGCTGAACGTTTGTGGGTGTCTGCAAGAACTTTGTTTTCTTCTTGCGATTTGCTGTGTTGCTTGGATAATGTACGTATCTGGTTCTTGGACTCTGTAATGTCCGTTTGGGTTCAGCTTGTGTTTTGGTGTTTGTCGAGCAAGATTAGGCGTCTAAATGCTGGATGGGTCTCGTGATTGTATCGGGTATGAGATCTTTGAAAATGGATGCTGTTCTTATTGTTTTGTGGAGTTTCTGAGGAAGCTCTGTGCACTTGTGAGAGAAACTATCTTTCTGGGAAGCTCTAGCAACGAGTGCTTTTCTGTTGATCTTGCTTTGAAGTATCTGACGTGCCACAGATATTATTCCAGTGAGCGATATGCGGGTGAGTGGTTTAGATGCTTAAGCGATTATGTGCACTTTGTTGTTCAACGGTGATGGAGTTGTCCTGGTACACAGTTGTTTGAAGTAATTCACTATGATGGGTAGGATTTCAACAGATAAATGTGCACATTCTTAATTGTCATGTTGATTGTGTTATTATGGTAGCTGTGACTGATTTCGATGCAGTCTTGGTAATTACAATTTTTCATGGGCAGGTATCATCCTGACAAGAACACCAATAATCCTGAAGCTGCAGAGCTTTTTAAGGAGGTTGCATATTCTTATAGTATCTTGTCTGATCCAGAGAAAAAAAGGCAATATGACAGCGCAGGATTTGAGGTGTGTTCTTCTAATTTACTATGTGCCTTGTCATGAGATTTAAAACTCTGCCTGTGCGTGTATAATATAATACCAAAGTAATATCATGTGGATGAGATATATGTTTTTTGGGGAGAGAGATCTTTTACTTGTATGTTTGAGAGTAAAACGGAAATAAATTTGTTAATTTGCATTTGTGTGGTCAAAGATTGATTCAAACTCGGTAGTTGCTGTTTTCTGATCCCTTCAATGCCGTAAATCTAGCTTTAGAGGCACTTCGGTAATTTCAGGTCTTATTTTCTTTATTAAGTGGTGTACTTGATACAATCCAGCTCTGACAAGTGATCACCTGAATCTGAAACTGGAACCATAGAGGACAAATCCGTCTGTTCAATTGTCTGATGAAACCGTGCTACATATTCCTTATAGGATGGCCATCTGTCAGTTGGAGTTCAAGAGTTTTCATCTTGCCGATGCATGTGTCAATGTTATGATATGTAAAATATCTTCTCTTTTTCTCTAATTTTCACATTTGCAACTGATTTTCTATCAAAGGACTTGCTTGCGTCAGGTCCTTCATTGCCCTTGTACTGATTTTGTTGTTTTAATGCTACAATGCATCAGTATGACTTTGTTGCTTTTTCCAAATAATTGTATCAGGCGCTTGATACTGATGGTTTGGATGTGGAAATCGACTTGTCTAACCTGGGAACTGTCAATACAATGTTTGCAGCATTATTCAGGTAAAGTTTCACTTGAACATTACTTCTTCAGTTATGTGCTATCTCCTGTCTCACTACTATTTAATAGCAAGCTTGGCGTGCCTATCAAAACATCGATCTCCGCCACTGTTCTTGAAGAAGCTATGAATGGTACAGTGACAATTCGACCCCTTCCAATTGGGACTTCATTTAGTGGAAAGGTGCTTGTCCTGTCCCCATGAGGAAACTTTCTCATATGTCAATTGCATAGTTGTCAATTCAAAAACGAAATGTATCCTCCTTCAGGTTGAAAAGCAGTGTGCCCACTTTTTTAGTGTAACAATCAATGAGCAACAGGCTGAGGCAGGATTAGTGGTCAGAGTTACATCCACAGCTCAGAGCAAATTCAAGGTACCTAAAGTGTCTCCAAGGATGTCCTATATTTTCATTAACTATTGTAAACATCTTCCTTTCCTGTATAGCTGGGGGAAAAAATTAATGGCGCATTTGCTGTCTTCTTCTGTATATATCCAGCTACTTTACTTTGAACAAGATGCCAATGGTGGTTATGGGTTGGCCTTACAGGTAACTTAATCCCCAATTTGCCTCTTGTCAAATCTGCTGCTGTCATTACTTAAAGAATTGCCATTAGCATATTGGCATAATACTTGTTGCAGTCTTCAGCAATCTTAAAATGGAATTATGTTCTTGAAATTAGACTACATGAAAATCATACAAGCAAGATAGATTGCATCATCACGGGTTTACATCCACTTAGACTCACTATAGTAAGGATTATCACTCCTTTGTACCTTGTCAGCACTACATAGTTCATACGGTTACTGATGGTTCGTTTCTTCAAATATAGGAAGACTGTGAAAAAACGGGCAAGGTGACGTCTGCAGGAATGTATTTCTTACATTTTCAAGTGTACCGAATGGATTTAACTGTGAATGCGGTATGTTAGCTTTGTTACCTTTTTCCTGTCCTCTTCTTTTTGTTTTCAATATACACTTCTTTTTCTGTCATGGCTGAACAAATCGTTATCATGATCATTGTGCAGTTGGCAATGGCAAAGGACCCTGAAGCTGCTTTCTTTAAAAGGTTGGAAGGACTTCAACCTTGTGAAATTTCACAACTCAGAGCTGGAACCCATATATTTGCTGTTTATGGTCAGATTAATTTTCGTTTTTCCTTTGTTTCAATAACTTCAGTAATTCACGGATTTGTCCCTTGATCTCTCTCTTTATATGAGGGGGAAAAACATTACAAAGTAATTTTTGTGGGCCTCTCTTACTGACCTACCCTGAATTTTCCAGGAGACAACTTCTTTAAGACAGCTTCCTATACAATTGAGGCTCTTTGTGCTAAGACATATGAGGATACCTCGCAGAAGCTCAAGGAAGTTGAGTCTCAAATTTTGCGGAAAAGAAGTGAGTTACGACAATTCGAGACTGAATACAGAGCGGTATCACTTGTTGCCTTTCTATTTACTCTTGTCTTTGGAGATAGGCTATAAAGATCTCGTCTTTTACAGAGACCATGCTTTTGTAGGCATTGGCACGCTACCAAGAAGTGACGAACAGATACAGTCAAGAGAAACAGTCTGTAAGTTCCTTTAGCCCATTATAGAGTCATACTCCTTGATTCCCATTTGGAGAGTCTTGAGACACCTTGTCTCTCCATGATTAAACTTTTTCATGTCTATGATTGGGCGCACGAGGCTCGATATGCATCATTGTGCAATTAAGCTCGTGCAGCACTTTGAAACTGGTATCTCGCATTCATACATGCAATGTGTTCCTCCTTACATATGGTGGAAGAGGAGGATTGTAGAAGCGCATTCATTCTTCACAAGATAAATCTTTTTTATCCAAATAGACAATAGTGAAGAATGAAGTAAATGACACATAATAATAATTAAATTAAAAAAGTTACTTGATAAAGCGATATTACTTCATGCCTAAATCTTTTTTTTTTTTTGGGTAAAGTTCATGCCTAAATCTTTTCATAATGGATAGAATAACTAATTTTGTGAAAAATTAAATCATGAAATTTTCTCTAATAATTGTCGCTTGTCTAGCGATTCAACGCACAAAAGGGCATTATGCCGGAACAATTTTGTAAGTATGTAATTTAGAGAGAGAAGAAATATTTTTTATTACATAAAGGGAGAGGAAAGGAAAAGAAAAGAAATTAAAAAATCCACCTTTGACCCTACCAACCTTGATTCATGAGTTGGACAAGTATCAACAAAACGGAACTTTAAAACCCTCCTTTATAGTAAGATCAGTGGGCTCGGTGCATCTTTGATTCTGCTTCTCTGATTATTTCTTTTTCCTTTGAGTTTTGAGTTTGAACATTAAAAGGATTTATGATCGGTAACGATCGGTCCGGTCAATTTGCTTGATCATTGCAGGTAGATGAGCTGCTGAAGCAACGAGATTGCGTCCATTCTTCTTTCACCGTATCGAGGGGGTTAGCTAGTACTAGTGGGAGTGCTGGTCACATGAATAACGGAAGCACCGCCGAGAAGGTTTCGAGCGAAGACTCGAAGGCAGAAAGACCGGGGGAAGACGGAACCGCCGATGGGAAAGATAAACCCGCCAAAAAGAAATGGTTTAATCTCAACGTGAGAGGATCCGACAAAAAGCTTAGTGAAAAAGATACTTAGATGGCATACTATCGTCCAAGAGGGTTCGGTGTTCAGATTTGCACCCTTTTGAGCCCTCACATATGTAATTCTCACATTCTTTTGAGGGGCTTGCTATTCCTTGTTCACTATAGCTTGTGTGTTGGTTTCGCAATGTATTGTATTAGTTGAGCCAAATTTTGTAAGGTGAAGAGGAGGGAGTCATGAATTTTGCATCCTTGTATCAGATCTATTCATAGGACGAGCTACCTTTATTATACATTCATGCCACGAAGGTGACGTAAGATTTTTTGTCCTGTTTTCTCGTTTATTTCTGTTAGTTTTGATGAACATGGCTTTGTTTGTTCTTATTTTTGTCAAATTAAGTGCGCAGCTGATTAATTTAATCATTTTGTTTTGGTTGAGAGATTGATGATAGCTTTGGTCACCATATCTAGATTGATGCCAGTGTGAATGTTGTATGACAGAAGTACTTCAAAACGTGCAAATTGGATACAAGTAAAATAGGGCGGTTCAGTCCTAGCTATGATATTATTCATAAGAAATTGGAGATTAAAAGTATACGATTGGTATTTTGTAGTTTGCGAATAATTCTGACACGAGAATAAACCTTCAGAGTATATCGGCAGGACTTTTCCAAATGATCACGTTAAATCTTAAATTTAGAAATGTTGGCCATGATATAATATTATATTAACATAACATGTGATATCGGCATTCGATATTATAATTTTTTATTCACGTGCATTTCATTCACTGTGTCATTCTGACAAAATGGTTGTTCCTAAGTGAAAATAGTGTGTTACTCCAAATGTGAGCGATCTAAAATCAATGCACATACTCTCTACATCTCACAAATTGCACGCAAATTACTATAGATCAAAATGGGTCAAGACCAAAATGGTCAAAGGTATGGTCTTAACCCATTTGTGGGGCTTACAACGCATATTATGGAGGGACTGGATCTCTGTTCCCATGCCCATAGGCCATTAGAAAAAATGGTAATGGCACAAATGGTTTATGAACTTTGATCTAATGCAAAATGTTATCCATAGATTTTTAATTTAATCAATATATTTCCTAAAATATTGATAAATGTATAATGCAGTTCTTCCATTTGCTCAGCTGACATATCAAACGTTATTCAATGACATAGATTATTATATGCTGACTTGGATTTTTAAAAATGATAAGTCAACATGTCTACCTTTTTATTCATCTAATTTTAAGAAGGAAAACAAAAATTAAGGTGTTAACATGTCCATCATTAGTCGATAACATGCATCATTATATCGTGATTTGAATGAATATCTTATTTAGAAAATCAACGTTAAACCTCTTTGCTGTCCATCATTCAAGCTTAAATGATTGTAAGCCACATCAATAGATAACGTTAATTTGAAATAACGAAAAATGATGACATTAAACATTTTTATATAGTTTATGAATTAGAATGAATATTTACTGATAGTTCAAGGATACATTGAATAGCTTAAAAGTCTAAAGGCAATATTGTATATTAAATCAAAATTCATGATTATTTATATCATTTATTCTTAGAAAAATAATGACCAGACAATCTCATCTCGCATACTTTCACTACGACTTGCAGGCCTTTTCTCTTCATCTTCTTCAACCTTCAGCCATAGGAGATGGTTTGAGCTAGTCTCACTCTCCTCTCCCTCTCTAGGTGATTTATTTTTAGTTTTCTTGTTCTTTTCTTATTTTTTCTTCTCTCTCGATCTAGTTTTGGGAGCTCTTTTCTCCCGGTCTAGTTCTAGATCTGAGAATTTGAACTCTCCTAATCTAGTTCTAGATCTCTAAGCTATTTTCTCCCAATTTAGATCTTGGAGTTTAATAATGTTTTCGGAAATTCGATACCCCCGTCCTCTGTTCGTATACAGGCCATGTGCTTCTAGTTTCAGTGGTGATCACAGGAGCTCTAGCATCTTGCTGAACTACGAAAATTTGTTCATTCAAAATTTAGATCTGTGTTTATTGAACTTGTTTTGGTTGTCTCCGTATAGCGATGGGGTAGAGAAAACCGAACTTAGGCACACATCGCCAACTGGTTATGCCATAGTTATTAGATAAGGAATTTCCAACTTATGCTCATCACCGTCGTTGATACAAGATCCAAAGATCAGCCGCTGATTATTTTGTTTGACATATCCGTTCTTGTGGAACAAGTGTCTGTTAACCCTGTCTATGCTCTATTGATCCTCCTTGTTTTTAGGCTTTATTTTGTAATATTCTAGACTTTACTTCGCTTCAAATTTCTTTAACATTAAAGTCTATGCATTTCTCATATATCCTTTTGGGCAATGAATACAATTTTATTTCGACAAAAAAATATATATATATATACGACTTGCACGTGAGAATTAGCTTTGTCAAAAAAATATTGTATCACTCAGAGTCTTGCAAATGACATTTGTATATTAGCTAACGTAACTCCATTTATTCAAGGGAAAGAATGTCATACCGTATAGTGAAAATTTTCCCTTGAACTATATGTATTCTGCACTTTGGCGCTTGAATGCTGATGATTTCAATTTGGGGGAAAATGTATCAAAAAAGTTTTAAATTTATTGCACTTATATCAATTCAGTCATAAACCTTTTAATATCACAAATTTAATCCTAAACCTCTTGAAAATTTGCCAATTGAGTACTTTTGACCATTTGGGCCGAAAAATACTAATGTGAACGCCAGTTACCCGATGTGAGACAGCTATTGGGCAGTTGGCGTGGCCCTCACCAGCCACAAAGGCCTCGCCCTCGGCCGACGAGGCCACGAAGAACCTAGGCAATGCCACGATGGCCACGTCGGCCGTGAGCAAGGGTGCGAAGGCCCTCACCAAATTTGGGCAAGGGCCTTCACGGCCCCGTCGGTCATGAGTGAGGCAACCTTTGCCCAAATCTAGTAAGGGCCTTCGTGCACTCGCAACTAGCAAGGTTGCAAAGGTCCTTTGCAGACCTAGGCAAGGGCTTTCACGGCCTCATCAGTCACCTAGATCTAGCGAAGGCTACGGTGGCCTTACCCTGGGCCATCCGCAAAGACCTTTGCCTAGCATGACTCTTGTCGGCACAATGAAAAAAAGAAGTGAAGAGAAAAAATAAAAAAAGTTAAAAATTACAAAAATTATCTATATTAGCATTGGTCGTGCCATGTAAGACAATTGGCATCTATGTTAGCGATTTTCAGCCAAAATTTAAGGTAATAACTCAATTGGCAAATTGTCAAAAAGTTTAGGGAAAATTCCAAATAATAGCATGAACTGTCCTCATTTTCTCAAATAAGAGCATGAAGAGGATCTTATCTAAAATAAGGGCCTGAAATCCACTCATTTTCCCAAATAAGAACTTAAAACAGACTTTATCTCAAATAAAGACATAAAATAACCATATCTGTCTAAAAAAAGAGCCTAACTTCGCTGGCCAAAAGGCATTTTTGTCGTTTACTTTTTCGAATATTTTTTTCAATTTTTTTCCTTTTTCTATTCTTTTCTTTTCTTTTTCCTCTTCCCTCCGCCAGCCATTGCCAGGCCTCATCGATGGCTGGCGGAGGTCGTTGGACTCAGGCGAGACGTCAGCAAAGGTTGCCCTCACTAGCATCAGGCGAGGGCCGCCTCACCCTTGCCTAGGCTTGGCGAGTGAGAGCCACCCTCGCCAACCCAGGCCGCTGGTGTCTGGCAAGGGCCAACGACCTTCCCCAAATTTGGGAGAGGGTCGCCCCTCTCTCGTTTCTAGCGAGGGCTACCTCTTGTCGACGAGGGTCGATGACCCTCACTTAAGCGCCAACGACCCCGCCACCCCTCCAATGATGGGCTGGCGACCACAGAGTCAGCCCTCCTAATGGTATTTTTTTTCTTTTTTAATCTAATTTAACTAAATTTATATTAAACTATTTTTGGACAAAAATACCCTTAATCGACCTGAAATTTGGTCGGGCAAAGGGGTTAGGCCCTTATTTGAAACTATTATAGCCACTTCAAATCTTTATTTGAGAAAATAAGGGTACTTTAAGCCCTTATTTGACATGAGGTTCGCTTCAGGCCCTTATTTGGGAAAATGATGGTACTTCAGGCTCTTAGTTGGATTTTTTTCAAAAGTTCATGACTAAATTGACAAAATTGAAAAGCTCATAAATAAATTGGTACAAATACAATAAGTTTAAGATTTTTTCGATAATTTTCCATCAATTTGAGAGTGCTGTGCTACACAACCAGTTCTTCCCCCCTTTTTCTCGTTTTATAATTTCATTTATACCTAATAAAAAAAATATATAGAGATAACGAAGAGTTTGGGCTAACGAGAATACCTCACTCTTCTCTCTGGAAAGTTCAACAGAGGCTGCCAACCTAATCGACGAACATCAACTGTACCCAAACAAATCAGCAGCATCTGCATCTCTTTCTTTCGGTACACTTCAATCAAAACTGGAAAACAACTCTATAACTATCATCATAGTCTTGACCATGTCGACACGCAATGCATGCAATAATTGGTGTCGAAAGTTAAATTCTCACGTGCCGAACAAGTAGTGTCTTTTCTGTGATTAGGTTTTGGTCCCGCCTGAAACTTATGGGAGAACATCCACGTCTGACGCCCATCTCTTCGACCCAGCTTGTTGAATTTTCAGCGACACAAGCAATCTCTCTTTAGATCTGATTGTACTTGTTGATGCTCCAATTTAGAAAAAATTACCCAAAAAGATAATAATCCATTATATTTGTGTCAATTCAAACTTAAACATTTTAATTTGGCCAAACCATTTAACAATTTACCTATGTAGTCCATCTATTCAATTTTGGCTAAAAATCGCTAACGTAAACGACTACCGTGTTACATGCAATTGCTAGCACTGATGTTGACAATAATTGCAATTCCTTAAATTCTTTATTTGAAAATGTTATTCAATTTTTTTCTTTTTTTCTGTATTGTGGCCGGTGAGGGCCAGTGAGTGTATGGCGACCTTTGCCAGCCACTAGGGCTGTGAGCCCTTGCTGGTCTCAGGCAACACGACCCTCTCTCAAATCTAGGAAGGACCGACCTTGCCAAAAAAAAAGAACAAAAAAAATAAAAAAGGAAAAAGATAAATTTTTTCAGAAATTGTCCACGTCAGGACAGCTGGCACTAACTAGACTATCACATTAACGTTTACTAATCAAAATTAGTTGGAAGGACTATATTGACAAATTATCAAAATGTTTAAAATTAAATTGGCACAAGTCCAATAATTTTAGGATTTTTTTGGTAATTTTCTCCTCCAATTTGGCCGAACTATGATGCGAGCCCTTCAATACTTAACTTGATATGTATCCATAGAGAGGACGTGAGATATGAAATATATCATAAGGTTCAAGTTGGAAAGAATAGGCAAACCGGTATTCGGCAATGCTGGCCATACTAAATGCTTCCCCAACTCCAAGTGAGTATTTAGTCATCGTGTATGGGTGATTCGATTGTTGTTTATGTTGCAAATAATATCTTTTTTTTTTTATGAGTAAAAGCACAAGCCATTTAAAAGTTTCTTCGTGACATAAATTGAACTCGTGATATCGTGAAATGCAAGTAACCATTTTATCACCGGACCAATCACCTTTGATTGTCAATTCAATGTACCTTAAAAACTTGCAAAATGACAATATTTTTCCCAGATTTCGTGGATCTTATTTATACTTTGACACATGACTCAGCAAAAAAATCTCAAACAGATTTGATGGAATTAATTTAGGATGTGCATTTGAATTTGCATTTCTCTATAAGAATAGGATCCATTGTTGATCAAATCGATTTTCTAAAAATGTGATTTGCTTGATTTAGTGGAATGATTCCGAACAATAATATTAATCTGTTAAAAGAAGTCAAATAAACCCTCTTTCTTTTCCGGTGAGTCTTTCACACGCACATGCAGAAGTACGAACATCCCAAGTACAAAAGCTCCGCAACCGACGGGGTCGAGTACTCGACATAATTCTCCCGACACAATCAAATGAACCAACTCCTCACGTAAGGTTTTACGAGTGAGGAAGGTGCAGTGCAAGACTTTTGTCCTTCGGTGGTGGTATTCACACATTTATTGTCTTTACATTATTTTGATGCGCTTCATCTGTTTTTCATGTTTAAAGTCATAGGGTTGCACATGTAAAACTTTCCTTTGACGCAATATCACAATAAACTCACGGTTCATCAATTTTGTTTGGCTCGATATATTGGGAAAAAGTGTAAGAAAAATCATAAATTTATTGCATTTGTGTTAATTTAGTCATAAATATTTGACATAATATCATTTCAGTCTTTTCGGCTAATTTTGACCCAATATCATTAACGTAGATATTGGCCGACCTACGTGACACTGCCGGTACTGACGTAAATAATTTTTAGTAATATTTTTCGATTTTTTTCTGATTTTTTTCTTTCATCTTCCTTTTGCCGGTGACTGCCCACCAGCCATAGGCGATGGCCACGCGGGCTGGCCTCTCCTGGGCGAGGGTCGCCGCCGGCCCGGTGAGGCCAGGAGAAGCTGGCCCAGGCGAGGTGAGCCCCGGCAACAATATTAATTACAGGTAGTTGATTACAGATGTTGAGCTTTAATTACTTCATTGTAGCGTCTAGATGAGGGGACTGGAACCACAGCAAGTACACTTATTTCAAATTTCCTTTCGACATCTGATGGGGAATGTTGAGTTGTCATTGGTTACATTGACACATAATACCTACTTGAATAATCTTATGGTCGCCGTAGTTCTTGTTTATAAGCCGGAGGAAGTTTTGCTTTGAGCCACTCAATAATATAAATGAGGGAGTTGATGCTGACATCTAAGCAAACCCTGCCAATTATGGATGAAATAGAAAATTTATCCCAATGACTTGCTAGATTGTCATCAAAAAATTGTACAAGGACTAATGACAAAGAGAAAAATATAGGGATTGGACGAAAAGTGAACTTCCCGCAAATTACAACCACCTTATTGTTAAATGGCCAATTTGCAGCCACCTTTGTTGAACTCTTTAAAAGCCCGACTCAAAAACTTAAGTTATAGAAGGAGAAATTCTAGTCCCCCCACGAAGGGATCAGAGTTCGAACCCCAGCGTAGTCGTTAGGGATTTTTAAGTGTGGCGCCGTGGTGGTGGGTCCTGCGCTAGCGTCACCCCAGGTTTACCCCTCTGGCTGTCGGCCGTGCGGGGGGTTCCTGGATTATAAAAAAAAAAAAATCATATGTATATTAAAACATACAAGGCCGTAAGCAAGTAATATGGGATACTTTAACACTCATTTTCACGTGCAACCAGATTAAGTTTTCTAGTTGAACTTCCGAATATGGTGCAGAGCATGGTTTTGCCCTAGGTATTTCGCATGTGCGGCTCCATCTTCCTTGAATTTCACATGTTGTTTCTAATTCGATTTACAAGTGAGAGACGGTGTTAAAGTATCGTGCATCACTTATTTATTGGATCAACATGCTCTGATATTATATTGAAATTCCAATCCAAAATTTTTAATAGTCTACGATATCCACCAAGCCACCCACAAACACGAATCTGCAAATGGGACTTGGATTGTTACTCAATTTGAAAGGGAACTCCTAATATATCACAAATCTATGACTTGGGTTTTCAAGGTAAAACGCATATATTCAGTGATTGAATGTAATAATTCTATGATGATCTATGACCTAGGATTTCAAGCAATACAAGAGAAAATATGGCAATAGCCGTAGTAATTACCCCCATTATTGCAAATATGAGAATTATCATACAAATAATTTCAACCCAAATAGTGGAATTGGATAGGCTCGAAGAAGCACCGTATGGTAGGTTAGGTGCTATTAAACTATACGACTTCAAATAAATATAGAAGTGCAATCATAGGTCGTGTCACGTGCTCACCCAAATGTCACTTTATTAGGTTAAACACGGATTAATTAAGTTGGCTACTTGTGTAGCCATCTATCTTAGTGTCTCACTTTATCATGAACCCCAAGCACATACCCCTTGTCTCATCCAATTGACCAAAGTCTCTCTACGTACCTCATCTCTTCATGGGATTCTCCAGTCCATTGATTAAGTTCAAAAATACTTTATTAGAACTTCATCGGGCCATACGTTTTTTTTTTATTTATATGGAAATTCTAGACTGCAACCTAGGCATAGCATAACCCAAATTATTTAGACATATAATCAAATGATTTGTTGAGAGAAAGTGTCACTTCACATGACTTAAAGCTAACTCCACCCAACCCCCTCACCTTTTCTTTAATTTTAATTTAGGTCATTATTCTAATAAAAGTAGGTTATTGTCACTTGAAAACACTTATGATTGGAATGGGCGCATTGCTTGTCACACCCACATCCGCATCTGTTTTTGGATTGCTCGAAAACCAATTTTCCTAAGCTCGAAGAAATCAAAAAAGTCATCACTTGACGATTAAAGTTGATTTGAAAGATAATGGAGTCCTCCAATGATACGGTGCCTCAAGAACAATCAATTGCGAAAATTTTGCTAATTTTTTAATGCTGCAATTGCTCGAATTCCCTTGATTGAAACAACATGGTGGGGGCACGTTTAGGATTCGGGCGATCTTATATACAACAATGTCGGCATCCCTCCAATCAATGACTAAAGTAAAGAGCGAAGAAGGAGCCAAGGAACTATTTTTTATTCAAGAAATGAACGAGGAAAAGGAGATCGATCTTCATGAAGACAGTTGCGCATGAGTTAACAGCGATTGCCGGGATGGCCTCTGATTGGATTGTTTCATCAGCATTTCTAGCAGCTAAAAGCGCTTTTAGCCTGTGCATGGTGGGGTTGATTCCACGAAGCGAGCATGTATTTGTCTCGATGCGACGGAACATTTGATTATTTGACAAAGTGAGCGTGAGAAAATGATGATCGAACATGTGCATACGGCCCGTGATTTTTGTATCATTTGGCAATCGCTAGCTTAACCCTAAAATCAGATGGTGATATTGATGAGTTCATGAGTATAAATTGGACTTTCATAAAATATTATCCGTCGAATTTTTAAAAAAAAGAAAATACGCTCTAGTGAAAGAAAAATAGGAGATCCTAAATATACACTTCAGCCACGGGTTAACGTAGGCTTTTCCGGATTATAAGTTATGGTTAATTTAGAATGAGTGAAACGTTAGTTTCCTAGTATTGTCGATTACCCGTTTTCGCCTATTGTTACATGAAATTAAAATGAAAAAAAAAAACAGAAAAAAATAGAGATATTTACTAATTTCGTTTTGATGGTTGTACTTCTGCGGGAGGAGAGGGCCCAAAAGTTGTTCATAAAAAGTTCCATAGCAACAATGTGCAGCAAGGTCGACCATAAAACACAACACAATCTTATGCATGGAAACCCGCTCGATTTATGTGGATCCACCTTGCCATGCATGGTGACTTTGGTCCGAGCCCTACACATCAAAGATGCCCTTCGCGACATCAAACCGACTATTGACATTGATTTTCTTACCGATATGATACGAATGAAGTTGCACCGATCCGTCCGTGTCACCGTACTTAAATTACACATAGGGTCGTCTTGTGCCTTTCAACCTTAAACAATTCATTAAATTGAGAGCTATACAGGAACGAGGTACATCTTCAACTATGTCAATCAATCAAGCTATTGAATGGCATAGGGTGGCATCCAAGGAACAAGGCCTTTATATACAAGAGTACTTTTGGTGCGTACTTCTCGTTTTGTCTTATCGCCTGCGGGAAACAATGGACAAACCCCCCGTACACAGTGCCGTGATCTGCCCTGTTTAGCTGCACTTTCTGGATGCCAATAATGGCGGAGAGAGTACAATGAAAAGATCGATCGGAAGAAACAGTTCATAGAAGAGTCCAAGAATTTCTTTTCTTGCCTATGTTCACCTGGGCAGCCTTCGCGGAAGAGCCGTGAGAACAGTTTATTGGTGTAATCTCTCCCAATGCTGCTCCCTAAATATACTGAGCATCTTCTAGTTTTAACTATACACATACAAGTTTCTACAACATGCTGGAACTTCACGGTGTACAGTACCGCTGGTTTTTTATTTTTAACTCGTGTCCGTGAAGTGTGAGATCCGTCGCATTCTAAAAGGGGCAAGATGCTCGTCGACAGAAAGTTGAGGATGATTTTTGTAGGTAATCATAATTTTCAGGTTCGCATAAGGCGAATCGAAGAAAGACACTCTGCGAGATTGGATTGCATTGCTTGTCCGCAGCATATGAGCTCGTTGAGCTTTGAAGAGTCTAAATAAATGGTCGCCACATTCGTCCAATTACGTCACCAACTTCAAAAGCTCTTCCTTTTTCATGAGCAAAGAGATCACTAAAGCATCGTGGTGGGTGCAAGTGGACCATTCAACCGTCCCCACTGGCTTCCAATGTTCCCCAGAGTGAGGAAAACATGAAGATTTATCAAAGATTCTTTGAAAAAAAAGGCATCGGATTCTCATAAAAGCAAAAGATTGTTAGGTTTAATTGGCCAAAAATAAAGTGTGATTTGTAAGCCTAATTCAATCAGCATAACGAATCAACATGTAAGGCACTCTCCATGGCCCACGTTTAGAAGTCCAAAGCATGGTCCCCGCGAAAGGGTCTACATTTCGAACCCCTAAGAACATAAACGTTAGGCAATATGAATTCGTGGGATTAATCGTTTTCCTCGAAAGTTTTGAGAAATGGCCCAACAGTATACATAGATACATCACTTGACACTTCTCATCATGTATAAGTAGGACCCCACACGTGAAACACGGGAGGTAGACGTAACCCCGTTAAACAAACAAATAGAGACAAGTTAACAAGAGTGATGGACCAAATAAAGTACGAGAGGTGGTGTTAGTGATTGAATTTAACTATGACATGTGCATTTAGATGATATAAAAAAAAACCTGTCCTCTCTCCCAAAAAAACAAACTAAGCTATTAAGAAAAGCACGTAGATTCTGTACGCCGTTGGTTTTGATGTCTCGATAAATTTCAACTTGCTGATTTATGAAAAAATTAGGCTTTAATCGAGAGTTAAGATTTATTGAAAATATATATTAGTTAGAGAATCTTCTCCCTTGAAAAACGGGTCATGTCTTCCTATAATCACCTATATTGATGTTACCAACATGAATTATATCAGTCATGTGCAAATTTAACCAAAAAATGCGCGTGCGCACAAAAAAGAAACTCTAAAATCTAATCTTATCCAACCATCAATGTCCGACTAACTCTCTCTCTCTCTCTCTCTCCAATCTAATCCTATCCAACATGAATTATTACATCGTCACCTGTATATTATATCATTACGATATTAGCATCTTGAATAATGCCTATTCATCTAGAAACTGCAATGGATCGAACGTTGGGCAAGACCAAGTAGCAGGCTAGTCTACCAAGTTATAGAGATGTCTATGGATAAGAACCTCCAGCTGGTTATGGAAGTAACGATGATGGTTGATTTAATTAAGAGAAATCAAACTGTCGAGAAAGTACATAAGCTTTTCTGTCCAAAGTTGGGTTTGAATATTTGGGGAGGGCTTTCGACAAAACGCATAGTCACTCCAGAAACTAATGGGCAGACATGGTGGGTCATGGTTTTGGAGCTGTGATTAAGACTTACAAAAGAAGAAACGTTTTGAGCACATGCCCACTGTTTTTCTCATTAGGTTTTGTCATGCGGAAAGAATCGAATAGAGGTCTCGTGATTCTTGACATGTCTAGCTAAGCTAGCTATTGAAAAAACGGTACGTTTTATGTTCTATGAAAAAAGTTTCTCATAAAAAAAACATGTTATGTTGGCGGTTTCAAAAAGGCAATAATGGGTGAATATATGCAACGTTGGGCGTTTGAAAATCTTGTTATATTGTGACATATCCTAGATTTAAAAAAAAAGGGGAGGGGGCGAGAGGGAGAATACCTAAAAAAACCCCTAATTATGCCCTTGTGACACGGAATTTCAAATTTTTTTTTCTCACCAAAACCCAAAAATTTATCTACCGTGACGTAAATACTTACGGCTTTTTTATGTCATGAAAAAATCCAAATTTATATATGTATGATATATATATCATTGATTTCAATTCCAATCAGTATATATTTGGTTTCTATGACACAAAAAAAAGAAGTTTGGGTACGATTAGTAAGCTTAGGATTTTTAGTGACATGAAAGAAGTTTAGTTTGGGGTTTTTAAGGTATTAACCTTAAACAAAAGGTTCCATATTCTTATATGGTATTATTTTCTTGCCGGAGGCAAATTTGACTAACGATAGTTTGGAATAATAAATCATGTGATTTTTGGTTAAGTGGAGTTGTGCAAAATTTAAACACCCTCCCACTCAAATTCACATTTAGAAGATTCGAGGGGGATGTCTCTTCACTTTTTGGAGAGAGAAACCACCCCACCACCACCACAACATTGAAAGTTTGAAACTGGAAAGCCTGTAAGTTTCAACGTCAATCACGCAAGCGTACGTTAATCATTCATCATTTGGAAACACCTGACGATGGACGGATTGGTTCACATTCATGTAATGTAATGTAGTGTGTGGCCACTTTCAGACAAAGCTTTAAGTAAGCAGATTGGCCAAGCTTTTTCCGATATTGACTTTTGTTATAAAGGAGCTGCCATCATATCAGATGCTTGATAGGTGCGAGAGAGAGAGAGAGAGAGAGATTGTGAGAGAGAGATTGTGGGTCCTTTTCTTTCTATATGGAACAGGAGGATCTGAAGCTAGATTTGCAAGGCAAGGGTGATAGTGACAGGTGGTTTACAGACAAGTTCGGGTCCTGAACAAAAGCTCTAGTTTAAAGACATGGACACGGATTGAGAGTGATCCGGAAGTGCTTGTGTGCATGGATGTTTTTGACTTTTTGGAGAAGAGTGGTGGTAGTTGGTGGTGTCGGCTCCTGGGATTATGCATCGACACAGAGAGAGAATATCTGTAGCAGGTGCAAATAGCATCCAAGTTGGAAGAAAACTAGTTATGTGCTCATTTTGTTGAAACAATAGGGCGACCGAATCCAATCAAAATGACGCATGAATGTTCAAATTATGTTATCTTTCAAACTCGATTTGAATCTCATTACTTTTTGGTATTCAATTTGATTTATCAAAAATCATCATCTACTTTTGCATGTTGATTATCTTGCATTTTCCGTTTCTAAAATTAGGACCCCATTGCGGCCCTACTTTATATAATGCAAATGGCTAAAATAATCTCTTATAAAAAGAACCCCCTAAAAACTTTAACTTTGAAAAGTCGGCAAACCCAGCACCCTTATCCTAACTTAAATTTGCCCTCCACCCTCTGCCATGGCCAACCACCACCCTCATGCATATAAATTGTAGCCACCAAGACATCGCCGTTGCCGTTGCCGTCGCCACCTTCCGCTTTAGTGCCCCCTTCACACAAAGGGCAGGACTGCCCCAGCAAAAGAGGGTGGAAAGTATAATCTAAAGCCAGTTGAGCTTTTGTTCGGTTCACTAGTATGGAGTCATTTCTTTAGGATATATAATTTGTTCACATCTTGTTGAAAGTTTCGTGTAGACAAGCTAGTCATCTAGATGATTGTCAAGCACTTCTTGAAAAACCCTATTCGGAATCGTAATCGGTCTTTTTAAATTCAAGTATAATTCATTCCACCGGAACTTTGTAAAGCCATGCAAGTAACCCATTTCTTATTCCATCTTAAAGAAAGTCCCCATTCCCTTTCCATACCGGTTTTTCTCAACCAACTACACGAATTGTCAACCCTTATGAATCTCCCTTTACAGCCAGCAATCTGACTGCAAGAAGCGTATCCATCGGTTCGTGAAGTTAAAGAGAGATAATGAAATAATTGTTGTCCATTCTTGACAAATGGATGATGAGTTGGTCCACTAATTCAGTGATCCGCCTGAATCTTTTTACGCTAACCAAATAGATCATTACACACTATATAATATTTATACTTTGGTAAAGAAAGGTTTACGCCGGAAAGGTGACCAATTATTAGGAAAGGCTTGTGATATAAGCACAGTCGAGGCACTTGCCTAGCTTTTTCCTCAAAAAAAAGATACGGACTTAATTTGCAGTGGATAGACAGGACACAAAATGGAATTGAAAAGTTGATTTCAAGTGAGTGGTTCGGATTACGATATTTCGTTGCAATAATCGCACAGCAGGCAATAACAGCGATCACTATTGAAGATATTAAATAAAGTGACTCACTCAATTAAGATATTGAGCAATTAACTCCGCACGAACGAAATCTAATCATGTAGATGCCGGTCTTAACATAAAAATGACATTTTGATGAAACAAAAGGCACACAATTATTTGAAGGCCCTATTAGTCCGTAATCTAACAATTGGTTGATAAGGGGGGCATGTAGCTAAAAATAAAACTATGAATTGGGTTTCTGAAGTTGAGATTTTTCATGATTGTGTAAGTTAATTTCTTAGTTGGTTAAATATGAAAGACGTAGATTTGTTAAACGGTGGGGTTAGGTCAAAAATGGTCCGACTCAAATTGACCAGTCTAATTTGGTTTGACCTATTCCATGCAATGCAAATATAGTGACTCACACCCGATCCAATCCTTACCTAACACATATCCAACTTGACCTGACCCAATGCAGTGTAAATCTCCATATTTAACCAAAATTTAGAAAATTCATACTTAAACTGAGATAAAAGCGAAGAGTGAGTAAGCATGAAATCAAATGAGGGCGAGACAAAGTCGTAAAGGTGAATTGAATCTAAATAAGTTGTGAACTTATTTAACGCTTTTAATATTTTTGACTTTATCACTCTAAACTCGCTAATGACTCGTTTAATAAATATAATTTAACTTATATAATAACTCATCCCGGTAAATATGGGTTATGAAAAAGAGTTATGATAGATGCCGACAGATTTAGAAAAATGGGACAAATTTTGAAGGAGGGATCTCTATGTAACTGGGTGTGATCTGGATAATTCCCTTGTTTTTGGCTATCCTGTCTCCTTTCAACTTCCGTGGCCATCTCTCTCTCTCTCTCTCTCTCTCTCTCTCTCTCAAACTGGTTAGTCAATGTCTTGTCTCATCCGGCGTTTGTATAAATAACCCTTCACATGCAGCTACTCTCTCTGAAACACCACCATCCATCATCAAACCTCCTTTCAGTTTTCACACCACTGCATCTCTCTCTCTCTCTCTCTCTCTCTCTCTCTGTTTCTCCATGGCCGAACTAGACCACCTCAAGGCCAAACAGAATCACTACCCTGCGCGATTCAAGCTCTTCGGCTTCAACTTCGCCGAAGAAGACGAAGAAGAAGAACCCGAGCCGGCTGAACTAGACCCGGCGTCCATCAAGACAAGCCCTTCCCCGTCCGACGAATCCCCCGGCGTGTCCTCCTCCTCCGGCGAGCGGAAGTTCGAGTGCCAGTACTGCTGCAGGGAATTCGCCAACTCCCAGGCCCTGGGCGGCCACCAGAACGCCCACAAGAAGGAGCGCCAGCAGCTCAAGCGCGCCCAGCTGCAGGCCACCCGCCACGCCGCCCTCTACGCCCACAACCCCATCGTCTCCGCCTTCGCCCCGCCCCCGCACCTCCTCGCCGCCGCGCCCCCGCCGCCGTGGGTCTACGTGTCGAGGGCCGCCGCCCCGATCCACATCGCGCACGGCTGCGTCTTCGCCGGCCCCGGCGGGAGGGCGCCGGCGGCGGCGATGGCCCCGCACGGGGGCCCCGCGGCGCCGGAGCCCGGGGCGCCGCCGGGCCGGGCGGTGTTTGACGGGCCTTCGCTGAGCAGGTTCTCGAGAGGGGACGGCGTGCCCGGCTTCGACGAAGGGTGGGGCCTGGACTTGCACCTGAGCCTCGCGCCAGCCGCGCCGTAGAGATCGGCGGCTTCAAGGTTTCAAGCGGCTGGCTTAAAGGGGAGAGTCGGAGTGTTCCGTCACCGGCTCGGCGAAGTTTCACATCACGCGGCCGACCGGGCCGGTTCGGTTTGGATCCGGCTCGATCTTGGACACTCGGCCCGGTTCAGAAAGGGTCACGGACGAATTGTATTGCTTAAATTTCTTTGCTCATGGATCCGTTTTGTATATCCTCTGAAGCAATATTCTCTTCGCAAGATTAGTAATTTTTCTTAAAAAAAGGACATGTTGCATGTTTAGCCATATCGGATAATTTAACGGGCGTCATGTGAATTTCCGAGTAAGGATGACATGTACATTTAGAAGTGAGTTATTATACGATTGAACTTTTTATAAGTGTTCATCTTATGGTATTGAGTTTTAAAACTTTTCATACACTTGCCATGTAGAGCAAGGCTAGCCACGACGATATATTTGTAGGAACTAGAACTGCTCTTAATCCCAGCATTCCCAACCATCCTAAGTTAGTTCATTTATTTCATATGGGCATTGCTTTTGTATTCGGTTTTTCTTGAAAATGTGCTTTGTTCATAAAAATAATCTCCTAACGTTATTAGAAACTTTAGAAACTTGTTCGGTTGCTTTTCCTTCTGAAGTTGGAACTTCGAAAGTTGAATTTTTTGTTTTTACATCATTGTAGGGATAAAAGTGAAGACGATTGTCCTTCTTTTCCATCCAGAAACGGTGTTTAGATAGTGATCAAACACATTTTTACCGTGCAGAGAAAGCAAAAAATTAGACTCGTTTACTTTTATTTAAATAGGCCTTTAGCGGGTCGCTAGCGCGAGTCGCCTTTCCCCGTCCTATTGCAAAACCCAAGAAAAAAAAATGCCCTTAAGTGATCTTTCTGCAAACATAAATTGGTTTGTGTACCCTAAAAATTTTATTCAGTTATTGTCCTCAAAGATAATTTTTAGAATATTTTTTGTAAGAAATTACTGCACGAATAAGGTGAATAAACTCAAATTTACCCGGTTCATTGAATCTACTATGGTCCACTTAAGTTATATATATCTGACCAATCAGATTCAATGATTTATATAAGCACTGAGTGCACCGGATTCATCTGATAGTATTTTGATTTTCATGGACATTAAAGAAGAGCCGAGATGCTTGTATCTTCGTTGACTGATGATGTGGGATGAATTGATCCACGAAGCCAAAATTGGACATGGGTGCTGCATTCTTGTCCAAACATTCAAGAAACATGCCAAACCATCTTTTATAGGTTGCTTGGTCAAATGAAGCTCTTGATAATTGGTGATGATGCAACCAAGAAGGTCAAACTTGTCCCCGCCAGTACAAATTCAAGTTTCAAATTCAACATTAAGCTTAAATTGCTGTAATTCTTTTGCACTGAATTTCACGCTCAAGTGGGTTCTTTCTTGGCAAGCTCTCAACTTGATTTGATTTAAGTGGCAGATGTCACCTTCCAATGACGTACTGTAGCCTGACATAAAACGTGCCTACTCTGAGGTTTTGACTGTCTTATTCATTCCATTAATCAAAATTGTCACCTGGCCACTTATCAAACTCACGAATTTTTCGCACGCGAGCACATTAGCTTCCTCGCCGTGTCATATTCACGGTAGGAAGTGATTCTAGTAGCAAAAGGTTATTTGTGTTAAAAAGTACTTTATTTCACCGAAAATTTTATGAAAAAAAATATATATTTTTCATGAGGAAAATGATTTTGTTTTCATGTGTTTGTTAATTTTGAGAAAATGATTTCCTTCTTATCAAAAGAAAAAGTCATATTTTTCGCAATCTAAATTTATTATTTTCAGGCCATGAAAAGCGTTTTATGTACATCAATTAGATTTTTATCATCCAAATACTAGAAAGTCAGAAAATAATTTTCCCGAAATGATTTCTATTCAAACAGACGGCCCCGAGTGTCTATCTCAACTCTTGAATATTAAGTGGCTGTTAAAAAGAAAGTTAATTTAATTATTACTGATACAAAGACCCATACACATATATCATGCTTTAGATTATAGCCAATGTTATTTTAGTCTTATTTGGAATTGAGAAATTATATCTAAAATCTCATCAGCAAATGGTATGAGGACTACTATTACTATTGGTATAAAAACAAAGCATAGGGTCGAAGCTTCATCATTCCAAAAGTACAGGGCCTAAAGAACAAACTGAACAGGTGAAAAGAAATTACGCAGAGTGTTATGAAATAGAAGAAGACTAGAATTCGTCGCTTGAAACAATCTGATGCAGTACGCTATTCGGTTGTTTTCTCATTTGCAGCGATCTCGATCTGCAAATCCAGGCGCAGAACTTATGATTCTTCACATACCCTTTCACATTCTACGACTTGGAGCCAGCTTATCGATACCGCAAAGTACAATGATGATGGGGTAATCAGTGAGAAACCAGAGCAGTACAAAGAACCGATAGACTTTGGAGCTGCTGATTATTCGCTATTGCATCTTGCTGTGCGTTGATTGATGGTGCCCATTCTCAGCTCATTCGGTCGAGGAACATTTACGAAATCTGTCTGGTTATGAAGTAATCAAAGAGGAAGAAAGTACTTAGTGCATGACGTGCTTAAAAATTACGGAGAAAAAGAGGCTATAGACATCGGAAGAGATGACGGGCCTCCGCCAATGTCGCACTTGATCCGACTTTGATCCGCCGTTGATGCACTTGATCCAACTTTGATCCGCCAATGTTGCACTTGATCCGACTTTGATCGTTGCGTTCAAGCACACCGACGTTCCTGAAAAGACTGGAAGACATCTTGGTTCAACCATTTTCCATGCATTCCTCTGAAAATGCATCAACATCTGAACGACGACCAATAACTAGTCACCATTGACAAGCTTCCATACAAAATCCTTTTCATCTAGGCAATAACTCGTGCACGAATACTGAAGCTAAGGTTCGTGTTAATGCAGGCCACGTATGTCAAAAATGTTTCCTATTAATTGACAGGCAATACAGCCTCAAATGGGGCTGACATCGAATGTAGTGGTATGCCCCATATGTTGTTACAACTATCTGTCAACTTGATTTTTGGGTCTTACTTTATGAAAGATAAAAAGAATTTTGGAGCACCAGTCCACGTTTGGGCAAAATTTTCAAAAAAATTGGATTTGGTGCCGTTTTTCATCAACTGGGCAATTTCTCCTCCTGCTCAACAGGAACACACGGTCTCCAAATAGTTTCTGTTCCGACATCCATGAGCGCAATCCCCTTTGCAGTTAAGTCAGCCCTAATTCGATCACTTTTTGCAAAATCCTTCTCCCTTCTGGCTAAAATTCTTTCCTCAATCAGACGCGATATTTGCTCTTCTGTCAAATCAGCCCGTATCAATGCCTTGCCTTTCAACTGCCGCAGAATCTACATTGAAGAAATTCACATTTAAATCGGATTTGATCCAAGAAAAACTCAATAAGTATTCATAAGAACTTGCATCACCTCAGAATAAGTTAGAGGGGGCAGCAAACCCAGAATATCTAGAACACCCTTTACTTCTTTCTCTATCTCAGTAAGGGATTGAATTATTGCTGCTTGCCGTTGCTTCTGTTGCTTCTTCTGAAGTGCATTAGAGAACCAACCGATTTTAAAAGTTAGAGAAAGCAAAGCACAAAAGATACACAACAGAGAGAATGTTTGAAAAGGTGCAGCTTCGTTTATGGAAAAGAAACAGTACAACTAATTACCTTAAGGGTGTTTGTGTTATTGTTTATGAACTTCAAGGCATCCTGAAAAGCACCTGTCAGCACATGTGAAGTGTTCAAGTCATCGGTCATTTTGTCGTGAAAATCCTTCCGCAAGCCTCTGATGCATTTGTCGGCATCGGGAAGAACCCGGACTGTTTTGCCTTTTGGTTCCGTACCCTCGCTGGGAGTTGCCTCTCTGAACGACAACAGAGTATCTTCACAGTCTTGTAATGTCTAACATCGAGAAGACATCCCAAGTTAATTTTCTAAATTTTATATCAGATGGCAGACCATGCTTGCATGCGTCACTCGTACATATACATCCCACATAATCAAGGAAGAGCTATTCAGAGTCGCCCAGACTAGTAGCTGCTGGCAACTAGAACTAGAACTAGGCCAAAACCGTCCAAACAATTCATACAGGTAATTACAGAGACAATAGGAATGGTTTCTTTGCTAACAGCATCAAATCCCTAGCATTTCTCATCGGTTCAATCAAGCAAGCCCACCCTTCTACTAGTTCCACATGAGTCTGAGACCAAGTATGAGTAAGCAGCCAGAAAGATGAGAAGTGATTCGCAGTTAACAAAACATGATTTATACCTGATATATATAATAAACAGCCTCTGATGCACCCTCCAACTGTAAGACTGAATAGTTGAGAGGAGATCTATAGTGTGCACTTATCAAGAAGTGTCTCAATGCCACTGGATGGTAGCGCTCTGTAATCTATAGTTATACAAATCGAGGAATTTTAGACACCAGGAATGACGAGAACTCAAGATAAATGTTAACACATCAAGAAAGAAAACGGAACAAATTTGCAAATACTACCTGACGGATCGTAAAAAAGTTACCCAGTGATTTTGACATTTTCTCGTTGTTGTTGGTCACATGGCCATTATGCATCCAATAACTCACACAGCTCTCCTGGCATGCAGCCTGACTCTGGGCGATTTCATTCTCATGATGGGGGAAGATCAAGTCAATTCCACCACCATGGATATCAAATTTAAAAGACAGATAATGAGCACTCATTGCACTGCATTCTATATGCCACCCTGGTCTGCCAAGACCCCACGGGCTCTCCCAGCTTGGCTCGCCAGGCTTTGCAGCCTACAATAACCATTTACCGTCAGAGTTACATACCCAGATAAAATAAGAATTTACTGGTAGTACAATGCAATGCGCACCTTCCATAATGCGAAATCAGCAGGATTGCGCTTTCTAGAGTCCACCGCAACACGTTCACCTGCTCTGTGATTTTCTAGCTTCTGCCCCGACAAGCAGCCATAATTTGAGATCTTATCCACAGCAAAGAACACATCTCCATCCACCACATAAGCACAATCATTATTAATAATCTGCAAACAGCCATAAGGAATTTCATTAGTTAAAACTCTCCCTCAAGATCCTAGCGACTTTTAAAATACGAGGTGCCGAAGATGCTACATGTAAAACTAGAACCTTACAATAAATAAATAAATACAAAAGAGACATAGGCAGACATTTTCATCTGGCTGTCACCACTAAATACCTCATTACGTGGGAATATACAGTCAAAAATTAAATGCATGAACGTCGGTTGTTTCCTCTTCTAATTTATATAAAAAATTAGTCCATAAACAATGGACCTTTAGTTTCTAATTTAGATTTATTATTATAGGCTTCCAGCATGTCAGTGACTCAAACTACCAAATCAGTGAAAGTACCTAGTTTTGAATATTCTTGTGAAATCATTCTCTTTTGGCAATGTACGAACACAACTTCTTTTTTTCTTGGAAGTACTTAACTTCAAATTGTTCCTCTTTATATGTACATCCTTTCCATGTGGAAAATAATAACATTTTAGAGAAAATTAAACTTATGCATATCGGTAACATATCTGCATATTCACGATTCAATTACCTAATAACAACGATAACATCTAATACAGTATCGAATAGCTCTGAAATCCTTGTCCTAGCCAACATCAACCAAATACCACTATTCTAACTTCAAATTCATCTCTCCTCGAATTTACATACGTTCTTATAAAGGAACATACCTTCAAACTCAAGCCATACCTTAAGATACATGAGAGTAAATGAAAGATGGTAACATTTGTTCTAAGACAAATGGGAGAAGGAATTACCGAATCAAATGTGAACAATTAAACTTCAGAATTCTTCAGTGACATCATTTTTTCCCAGCAATAGCAGCTAAATTGGTAACACGATTATATAAAGAATTATTTCATATAACCTTACCTTCTGAAGTTCACCACAGAAACCAGAAAGTAAGGACATTTGCACGACAATATCAGAGAAATTATGAGGGAAATATAGAAAAGCTGTAAACTACATACTGTAGCAACAGCGGCTCCTTTCTACATACTCTAACCCATGTTTATTCATGCTCTTATTGAACCCCTCTAAAATTAAAGCAGCAGATATAGAGTTGACACTAGAAACCTGGGTTATCATGTCCTTAATCTGCTCCATGTGATCAGAAACGCGTGGTTGGTGGGTAGGGAGGAGGCACTGCAGATCGGCCATGTCAATTAAATACTCTTGGCAAAAGTGGTTACTTAAATCCAAGGGATTCTCCCCGGTCTCATTTGCCCGACGAATAATCTGCAGATATCCACATGTTAGCAATGTCCGACTAACTGATTCAGAAACACCAAGAACAATCCAGGTATCCTCAGCATCCACACAAAATGACGGAATCTCTAAAACAATGCATGAAAATTAGGAAAGTCTAACTTTAACCATAAAATGCCAGAATTTCATGATAACCACAGAATTAAGTAATAACTTGAACACTACACTTCAGTGAAACGGAAATGCTTCTCTCCAACATAAAAGAGCGCCACTTCCATTATTGGAAACTGCCAGAGTTAAATTGATGAAACAAAATTCTTCTGAAGCCACTTTCAGCGACTGACACTTCAACATGTGGCCACTTGTCAAACTTAAGAGAAGTAAATCCCCTTTACTTGTCAAATGGCGAAACGTTATGCAAGTGTTAGTCATGAAATTTGACTAACAATCCGAAGGATCAGACTTAATTGCCAATAGCACGACAGACATTCCTTCAAAATGTGCATAGCTCATATCACAAGTTTTAAAAAGTATAAGAAAAATAAAAATGAATTCAACTAGTTATCCAGTGTACCTAATCAGGTGGAGTTTCCTCACCACAATCTCATCGTTAAATTTCCAATATTCATATAGCAGTTCAGGAAACCAAAGTCACCTCGGAATTTAGAGTAGACCATAAAATCTAATAACAGCATTTGATGATCCACCAAACAGTTGTTTAATGTATAAGTTGCTAGTAAAATGAAGGAAAGAAAGAGAGAATCGAATAGCAACCACTACAACAAACCATAGTTCTACTGAGTTGAAAAGCATCCAAACCAATTAATTCTATATGGCGTAATAATTACTTAACTCTCATGTCCATGTGTAGAAATGTCAAAATAACAATTTTTCCGGGTTGAAAATTGCATTTCCACACCGTGAAAATTTTAAAATAATTTTTGAATGGCTGATCATGATGTTCCCCCATGCTTACTACTCTGCCGATACTTGACCTGTTCGACAGGTAATTCTCCGAAGTTGGTCAAATACCAATATTGATATATTAAAAGTCGGATACTTTCACAAGCCACGTTGTTCCTTTACATTGAACAGATCTGTCGCTTTACACAATACGCAGGATATAATGTGTCCTCGATGAGAACCAAATCAAACTCTCAATTCTCCACAAGAACAACGTACAATTCTGATTTTCCTATGCAGAGCTAGGCAAGTAAAGCAGACAAAACTTTAGAATGTACAGATGAACCCTTTGATCTTCTGATAATAGCCTCTTATCTTCTCATTACATAATAATTCCTGTGGCAACCAGTCAATTAGCTCCGTCACTTTCCAAATGAAATGTCGGTAGTCCAAAAGAAGATTTATATACATGCTTATAAGAATTACTTCAAAAATTCATGTCTGCATATTTTTTTTCACATCAAAAAACATCGACAGAAAGACAAATAAAGTTAAGCATGATCACAATACCACGTCACGAAATCTCGCATGACGAATCTAATTCAACCAAAAACACAATGTACAGCCATGAAAGGGTTTACTTCTGATATTTATATGGGCCAACATTCAGACCTTGTCATCAACATCTGTAAAATTGCGTACATAGGTAACTTCATAGTCCAAGTGCAGGAGGTATCTGCAAGGAATCATTTCAAACAACAGAAAGTTAATATTCACCAGAACCCTGCTAGAGGCGGCATGTCGTGCTACAAGCGTAAACCTGCTAGGTCATGATTTCAGTCAGCAATTCTTCATTTCAATGAGGGGAATCAACCAAGCACGACCTCCACCTGTACACAACTAATCCGATGTACGAGGTGGAGTTTACTTCAGATATAAAGAAACCTCCTTTCTATTTCATCTTCTCCACAATCCTCGATAAGGCAACCAGTAAAGGAGAATAATCCGCCACTACTCCTGTGTATTCATTCACTCAACCCTTTCCCATACCAAAACAAAGTGAGCTTTTCCAACAGTATACTATCCTCGTGCTATCAAGCATGTTAATTAAGCTTAAGCATGTACCAAAATGCGACAGCTGAAGTGATCCTTCGGCATTTGTTCGTGAAAAACTCTCCCCTTATTAAACTAGGATATTTGAGAGCCTACATTAAATCTTTGAATCAAGATCTTCACTAAATAAACCCCACAAAAGGGTAGAACATACCAACAAAGACCCATTACAAATAAAACTCTGCCCGTGAAATTCTCTTTTATGACACCCCCATCTTCCTGCTCCTTGAGTCGAAAAAATTCCACAGCAAGCAACCTTCAATCAATTCCACGAGAGACCCAAATGGCAAGAGATGGCTGCCAATCCGATAAATTTCGCGACATGCAAGAACCCTACAACACGCCCGACCGCCGCCAAATCGGAGAGAACGGTGGTTTACCTGTAGAGGACGTCGAAGGCGACGGCGGCGCGGGCGTGGCCGAGGTGGCTGAAATCGTAGGACGTGACGCCGCACACGTACATGCCCACCTTGCCCTCCATCGCCGGCTGGAACACCTCCTTCTGCTGCGTCATCGAGTTGTACACCCTGAGCTCCTTCCTGTCGGCCATCGCTGTGCGCACCTCTCCTCGATCTCTTCCCCCCTGGTTTCCGATCGCTTGCCGAACCGGAGAGCTCCGATCGCAACCGGATGACCAGTCCGGCGACCGCAGGATTCGAAGCGTCGTGTAGGCTTTTGGCTGACGGTCGCGATCGTGCGATGGCGTCGCATTGAGCATCGCCATCGAGACACCCATAATCAACGGCCCATATAATGGGCCAGGGATATTGGGCCTTTCTTTTGGGCTTTTGGGTGTACGTCTGCCTTGGGCCTTTAAGGTTTTTCCTTTTTTGGTTTGTTGAAACTAGATTGATGAGATTCACGAACATACGAGAAGGCCCACAAATCTATAGCCATGCAGTCGCACAAACTGGGCACTGGTAATGTCAAGATACCGATCGTGAGCATGGCGACCACCGGCGCGCTCAGATCAGCTCAAGTCAATAAGGTCAAGTGCATAAATCAGGTCAATCTAACAAACTGGGCATTAGTAATATCAGGATACCACTTTCGCCTATGAACGTGACCAGGGGCATGGCAGCCGCTAACGCGCTCAGGTTAGCTCATCAAGTCAATAAGGCCAAGAGCGTAAATTAGGCCAATCTAGTGAACAATTTTCTTTTAAGGGGACTTGAGCCCAGCCACATATGCATGCTTGGCCCCGCCCAAGTTTTCATTATTTTTTCATGGTGAAAAATCAATTTATGGACTCGAGCGCGGGTGCCGGGACATAGGGCACAGGCACTAAGGGTTCGGGCCCGGCCTTAATGGACCAGAGCATGACACCGGGCGACCAGGCCTAGGTATCAGGGTCCCGAGCCCAACCTCAATAGACTCGGGTCCGACTTCAATGGACTTGTGCCGGGGCGTTAGAGGCTTTGTCCCAGCCTCGATGGACCTGGGCTCAACCTTGATGGACCCAACCTAAGCACTGGAGGCTCAAGAATTAGTGTTGGGGTTCTCGTGTTCAAACGTAGAGTTCGGATCCAAGTGTCAATACCTAGTCATATATATAGAAAATGTTTTTCGACTTTTTCAAAGAGAAGATAATTTTCCTGAATTTAAGCATAGGTTTATCGCTGATCAGGAAAATATTTTTCGTCGACTCATTTTCCTCGGTGAACCCGAATGCTAAAAAATGAGGAAAATGTTTTCCCAAAAAACGAGTAGAGCATACATATATACAAGACTTCATAATGTAGCCACATCACAATACAATTACAATTCGATTACAACAATATCAAATGGTTTTAAATATGAAAGGTTTGTGGAAAGGACTTTCAGCCTCAACACATGGCCCAAATCACTTAAAGCGCATTTAGGAGAGGCCTAATTCCAAAAAAAAGCATAAACTTTATGTCAAATCTCAATTTTAATCCTAAATTTTTTTTGTCCCTAAAAAGGTCACCAACTTTCACCATCGACCCAAATCTGGCCTCAGTCAACTTGCCATCCAATATTGCCGCACTGACAATCCCACGTGTACAATAAATCCACGTCACCTGCTGATATGGATTAAAAGCACCAACTTTCACCGTTCATCTTCTTCTTGACAGATTCAAGGCACAACTCCACTATTCACCTTACCAAAAAAAAAACTCCACTGTTCATCTTTTTCTTCGCCTTCTTTGCAGATTCATGGCCCTAACTTTCACTATTCGCCTTCTTCGCATGATCTCACTCAGCTGCAGCTTCACCGGTGCTCGCCCATCGCCACTCAGACATCCGACTCCATGCCACGACCTCCGACAACCTCTCCACAGCTCAGCTCCTCATCATCGTAAGGGTGTTGAAGGACTCCGACGACCATAGACCTTGGGTCGCCCGAAGCTCTTGTGACTCATCTCCGTCCTCGCGGATTATTGAATTCGACACCTGTGAGAATGACGCCAACCCTTCCAAATACTCTGGCTTCTTCAAAATGTCAGGCAACGACTTGCATTTCACGCATTGCACGTACTCACTAACCACGTACACCTTGGACACAACACAACTGTGATGGACAAAATCCTGAAGCACAATCGGATGATTGGACACCAAACCATCACATTATTACTCATTCAACAATCTCTCACTATCGTAAACCACTATTGGATTGGGGATTCGAAACGGCGATCCATTAGAACACTTAATTTTGAGTTCGGAAACAGCCTGGAGCATCAAGATTTAGTTGTAGAGCCTATTGATCGCATCTGGCAAGCCCAAAATTACCAAGTCGGGATTCCTTCAGCTGAACCTGCGCAGCTGATGGCTCCAATCCTCGCCATGGAGCTTGTGGGGGACACAATCAAAGGACCCCTGATTGATGAGCGAGAGGCGGAGGTTGACCGCACGGGGAGGAGATCGACTCGACAGTCACAGAGCACGCATGAGATCCGGACAGCCATGGAACGATGAGGTTGTGGTCGGCCATGGTGGCAGCCACGGAGTTCCTTCACTGCTAGATCTAGAGCCCCTCCATCTCTGGCTTGACTTGACCTTGAAAGAGCTCCATGGCTACATCTGGAGCTCGAATTGACAATCATGGAGTTCGCTGTTGTGATCTGGACAGGGATAGCCATGGACACGATGAGGTGGGGACGGCCATGGAGCTCGGCTCATCAGCCATGGAGTTGGCGTGGCGATTGTCGTGGGTGGAGTTGGACCAAATCCATTGAGGTGTTGCACGGCAAGGTTGGGGCAATAAACAACTGACATGGATTCCTCGCTGACATGGACTTGTCACCTCAGATATCTAACGGTGACTTTGGGTGGTTGGTCAACGGAGGCCAGATTTTGACAAGAAGTGAAAGTTGTTGATTTTTCAAGAGATAAAAAAAAGGTGGAGCCAAAATTGGGACACGGCTTAAAATTGGTGTTTTTTTAAGGAATTGACCCACTTGGGAGAGCATTTTCACGGGCTCTTATGTCAAAGTTGAGGTACTTAGTAAATACAATCCCAAAAGCCTTGAGCCATTGTTTAGAGTTTCTAAAGACTTTAGTATAATACTGTCACACTCCGAACCCTACGGATGCGCAACACCCCGCTTCGATCGTTGAGATGCGATGTCCCAGAACTCATCGCTGACCCTTTTTTTTTTATTTTTTAATACGCATGTGGAAGTGAACACAACAATCTCCAGACAACAACAAACATAGATAGCAGAGGAAAACCAATCATAACAAAAGCCATCTTTATACTTAATCGATTAACCCTGGGGACATACTTATAAGCCCGTTTCGGGTGTTTTCATAACAAGGCAGCAAAAGACAAAGACTATGATTAATATACTCCATCCAAAAAGTCGATCCCAAAAAGCCAGCTTCTAGACACCCTGAACCAAATTGGGTGCAGCGATAAGGTAAGGACTTGAAAAAGGGGTTAACAACAACAAATGAGACAAAAGTTTTAACAAGTTAACGGCCTAAGCCCCGCTTAAGACGTCAACTCGCGCGGGGGTCCCCAACCAGGCAATACAACAATAACATCAAACAACCACGGGCATCCTTACCTCGTCTTGGTACACTCGTTGATGAAATGCATATGTCGCATACTCGAAGCATTTAAATAAATTACCCAAGCATCAGTGCATCACAGGCGCGCGTGTCCTGATTATAAGATAGATCCACTTTGGCACGTCCCATACCATGCCTAGCAGTTTCTGCTATATAATCGGCACTATGCATCACACGTATTCTAGTTATTACGTCCCCCCGAGGCCACTACACATCAAACGATATGCAACAAGATGGCAGTCTTCTGGTAAAAACCGGGCTTCGTCCTGCCCTGTTGGACACGGCTACGTCAAACGATACACGAGATGACGGCATTCTAATACGGCAACATCAAACGATACACGATAAAATGGTATCCCGTAAGGAGTATCGAGTCCGGCCTCGGGCCGCGACAAGGCATCCAGGGTATCGGCACTCCAGATAATCCTCAGGCATTTGATAAATCGGGCATCGTCAAGCAATACACAGCAAGATGGCTCCAACGTGTGACCACACGAGTATATAAGCATTCCGGCCAATTATTATCTTTTTAATTAGTCAATACATATATGAATTGTGCTTTCATTGATGACATATAATAATACCAAGTGGCTACACATGCAAACGGTCAATCAATTCTCGCAAGCTTCGATATCAAACTCGAATATTAACCACAAAGCATCACAATCATTACTTGGCATAACAATGAAAATAATTTAATACCAAAAATCTCGTAAACTTTCTTGAAAACTTCTGATCAAAATAATTTGTCACAAAATCAAATTTATACGACAATTCACGGTATAAACGCCAACATTCAAGCTAGAAATCATAATTTGAAATTATAAATTTTTCGAAATAATAATAAATAAATTCGGAAATTAATTATTTAACAATATCCAAGAATAATTTATTTTCCAAAATTCAAAATATTTTCTCGAATCAAAATCATTCAAATCATTTTCTAAATACGCCAACTTAAACGGTGAAAACCAACATTGGCATCATAATTTGATGCTAGAAATTTTCCAAAAATAAAAATATTTAATTTCGGAAATTAATTATTTAATAATAAAATAATAATATTTAATTCCAAATTAATTTATTAACTAATAAAATAATATTTAAATTTCGAAAATAATTGATTTAATATAATAATCAATAACAATAAAATAATTGATAACTTATTCCCTAATCACACTTAACTAATCACTAATCCATAATTAACCTAATCTAAACATAAATTAAACTACCATAAGCAAGTTTAACATCCTAAATACAGGATTAGAGATTAACTTATGCAACTAACGCTGGCGAAGGCCCAAGAACTGACGGCGGCGGTGAGGGTGGTCCGCGGTGTCCTTGGATTTGCTCCGGCGACTGTCGAACGAACAATGAACGAGCGCAGCGAAGAAACAGTCATTGTGGGGGCTGATCTGGTGCGGCCTGGGCTGTTCTAGGCGGAGCTGGCGGCTGGTGGCGGTGTCTCGGCAACCGGGACAGCGGCGTCGACATCCGGGATGGCAGTGGTGAGAGGCGGCCGGCGTTCTGCGAGTGACGCGACTCGCGCGCGGCTTGGGCAAACAGGCGACGGGAGGTTCCGAGCGACCGGGAGCAATGCCACATGGCCAGGGGGAAGTCGGGGATAGCTATGGGCGACGATGCGCAGCGGCAGGGCGACCACGCCATAGCTAGATAGCGCCGAGCACGACGGGCAGCGGCAACGAGCTCGGTGTCGCGCACGAACAGGGGAGAGGAAAAGCGGCTAGACGGACGGCACGATTGCTCGGATGGTGTGTGGCGGCAGCGCACGGTCGGGTGGCTGGTTCCGGCAAGTCGCAGAGAAGCAGTAGAGAAGGCCGAAGCAGTCGTGGGAGGGGAAGGGAGAAGAAGAAAGGAAGAAAAGAAAAGGAGAGAGAAGAAATGGGTGGGAGAGTGGTCAAACGCACAAGGGGGATCGGCAAAAAAAGAGGGAAGGAGAGAGAGAGAGAGAAGAAAAAGTCAAATCGCGATAATTGCGATCCAACGGCCATGATTTAAACCCGGAAACGATCCGATGGTCACAAAAAATTCTAATTAATAATTTTAGGATTTGGCCAAAGGGTATTAATAAAAACACACTGCGAGGGTAGTCTACCAGTTCAAATTTACACTCGGTCAAAAATTCACTTTTCACATATCCTGAATAATATCAAGGTTGGCCACAATAATATCGACATTGTCCAATTAAATTCGTTATGAAACTTTGAAAAATTCAATATCAAAGTTCGGGCTTTAAATAATGATCAAATTCGATCGAATGCGATTCTAGTAAAATCTTTGTTTTAAAACAATAACCGGAAGTGATCAGTTCTCGGGCAAGATTTTACTATAAGCACACTGACGAATTGCACGTTTTATAAATCCCAAAAATTGGTTGAAATTCGGAATGTTACAAATACAACTCCCACCCAACATTACTTATCAACATTTCGAAATAACACTTTTCTTCCAGCTTTTCCCTTATTTAATTATTCAAATTCCAATTTTACCCTCACCTTCACTTTATTATCTAGATCTAACCAACATCACGCAACATTAGCAACGAGCTCATATTTGACCAACGTTGCCTCAAATCTAACATCAATGGCCCTTACTTAAGGTCAATGGACCTCGAGTTGCCTCGCCCAGAATTCCGCAACATCAATATCCCCTCGCTTAGGGTCGCAACCTTGGTGGCACCTAGGGTGCTTGGGGTCGTACAATCTCATGCAACCTGCCCTTAAACCGGTGTCCCCTATATTGTCCTTCATCACCTGAGCTTCTCCATTCTTTTTTTTTAGGGATAAATGTACTATAAGTCCTAAAATTTATCACGAGAGTGCAATTAAATCCAAAACCTTTCAAAAAGTATAATTAAGTCCTAAAACTTGTCATGAAAATACAACCGGATCCTAAAACTCTCAAAAAGTGCAATCAAGTCCTAATACTTATCAAATTAGTCTAATCAAGTCATTCCGTTTATTGCACTTTTTGAAAGTTTTAAGACTCAATTGCACTTTCGGGACAAGTTTTTGAACTTAATTGCATTCTTTTAAAATTTTGTGACTCGATTGCACTTTCGTCATAAGTTTTAGGTTTTTATTAACATTTTTTGATAATTTTAGGACTCGATTACACTTTCATGTCAAGTTTTAAAGCTTCCAATACACTTATCCCTTCTTCTTTTTTATTATTATTTCAATAATTACTTCAATGAAAGCTCTTAGGTCTGAAACAAATAGTGGCTTTTTTTCGCAAAAAAACCCATCGTGTCTATACTCTTTTCACATTTATGCGAAGGCTTCGACCAAAAACTCTCGCAAGCCCATTGGCCCCCCCTCCCAACCCCCAAAGCCAACAATGCCTTCCTGGGCGGGACCCAAAAATAGAAGAATTCCTTCTTCTGCTCAACTCTCAATCTTGCTCATTTTGACCAATTCGATCCCCCACGGCCGAACATTTTGTGAGAGAATCTAATTTTCTTTTAAATCATACGCGGGCTCAAGGAATAACTATTAGGTACGATCCGCGGCCCAATTGGCCCAAACCTTCCCATTGACCAATTCTAACTTCCAGTTGAAAGTATGTGAATTCTAGCAAAATGAAGAAAAGAGATATAAAGTATGTGACCTTCATTGTTTTTCCGAAGTTGACATTGCGACGCGGTAAAATCACATATCCAAGGATATTCTCCCATCTTACACTGTAACATGCGTATTTCAAAATCTGGCAGGAAAGGAACTGTTGAATTTCAAAAATTATAAAAAATTGCACGTGAATTTACGTATATGTATATATATATATTGAAAAATTTATAGTGTTTTGTGTTAATTATTGTCGGATTTGAGAAAAGAAAGACGGAAGTCCTACAAAATAGACACCGAAAGTAAATCAAATAGTTGCAATAGAAAAAATTCAAAGGCTCTCTTAACAAAAAGTTGGGTAGATCTAATTTGTGCTCTTTAAAACTTAATGATTTTCCAATCGGATTATTCACTCATAAATTGATTACTCGACGAACTAAATTTTCCTTTTCAAAATTTCTCGTGAAAATACCGACGCTGGGCCCATGTGTCGATCAGGCAATAAGTCGGTATGTTGAGTAGTTCATTGAAAAAATTAATTGAACTCCGATCGAACTAAAAGAACAGCAGATTAAGTGATAAAAATCAACTGATTACAAAAATTCATGAAGTTTTAGTTGCCACGGGTGGATTTCCGAAAAAAATGAAACTCGAAATGGCAAAGTACCAACGTCGCACAAGAAATTTTGGATGATCCCAATTACGCTGGCCAAAAAGAAGAATCGGGAAAGGATTCAATAAATGGCCGGAAAAAGAAAAAGAAAAGCTGGAAAAGGATTGAATCTCCGGCGGGAAAAAGGGGAAAAATGATTTAAGTGAAAATTCGACGGCTCTCAAAGGGCATCTCCACGGTCCGCTCTCCCATCCGACGGTGGTTATGCCAACCCTCTCTTCAAAAAACAGCGACATTTTATCATCCCGGGAAATCCAAAAAAAAAAAAGAAAAAAAGAGGAAAACGAAACACAACAAACGCTGCTCGCGCCACACCACCCCCCGGCGCAACTTAGCGCCCGCCGCAACCCCCGGTGACCACCAAAAAAAAAAAAAAGAAATTCGAAAAGAAAAAAATAGGAAGGTGAAAAAAAAAACAAAGGGAAAAAAGAGAAGAAAAAGCACACCCATCCCGAACGTTAGAACCGCTTCTCCTCACTTCGTATATAAACTCCCGTTTCCCGGCGACACTCCGAAACGCGAGAGCGACGAGGAAAAAGAGAGCGGCGAGAGAGAGAGAGAGAGAGACAGAGAAGAGGGAGACCTAATCCTCCTTCGCGAGAGAGGGAAAAAAAGACACGATTTTCCCGAGAAAATCCGAGGCCGGAGATTGCCCCGCCCTCCGATCGGAGCTGTCCATCGCTCCGGCTTCCCCGCGAGTCGGCCCCCGCACGGTGATGGTGTGCAGGGGCGGCGAGTTCGCCGGCGAGAGAGAACGAGCCCGTGCTCCCATGGCGATGGGCTCCGAGAGATCGAAGCCGCTCCACAATTTCACCCTCCCGCGCCTCCGCTGGGGCGGCCAGCGCTACATGCGGTGTATGAAGGTGGCGGCCGCCGCCGACTCCTCCTCCGCGGCCGCCGCCGCCGGCGATCGCCGATCCCCCGCCGCCAGATCTCACGCCCCGTTCCGGCGGAGGGAGCCGGACTTCGAGCGGCGGAGGTGGTTCGCGCGGGAATCGGACCGGGGGAGGAGGGGCGGCGGGATCGTCGGTGCCGGCGGCGAGGACGACGAGGGCGGCGGCGGCGGCGACTGCGGGATCGAGGCGGTGAGGCAGAAGCTGATGTTTGATCTGCGAGCCGAGACGGACAAGATGAAGGACGAGCTGCTGAGGGAGGAGGTGGAATCGGTGGCCGCCGCTGCGGCAGAGGAGGCCGAGGCTGAGTCCGGGGCTGCTGCAGCAGTGGCGGCGGAGGAGTCTAGGCCGTGGAATCTGAGGACGAGGAGGGCGGCGTGCAAGGCTCCGATCGTCGGCGGCGGCGCCGGCGGGGGGAGAGTTAACGGCTCTCCGTCGAGGACCGAAGACGCCGCCGGCGCCGGCGGAAACGACCCGAAGTCGTCGCCCAGGGTCCTGAGAGGTAACGGCGGCGGCAGCGCGACGCAGAAGACGGAGGAGAGAGCGAAGTTCGCGGTGGCGCTGAAGCGGAAGGAGATTGAGGAGGACTTCATGGCGATGGTGGGGCACCGACCGCCCCGCCGGTTCAAGAAGCGGCCCAAAAATGTACAGAAGCAATTGGATGTAAGCGAACGCGTAATTCTCCGAGTACTTTCCTTCTGAAAATCATTGAACGTCGCGTTGGTTTGACTTCCGGGTTCTGATCTTCTCTGGTTGTCTTGCGTTGCTTTCTCGCAGCTGCTCTTCCCGGGGCTATGGTTGACGGAGATCTCGGTGGACACTTACAAGGTCGACGAGAATCCTGAAAACGGCAAGGTAATATTGCAAACCCCCCCGCCACCCATGCCCGTTCATTTGATTAGCGAGCGGATCTTCTGATTACTTGGTTTCTGCAAAAAGATCTCATCGAGGATCCAAAAAAACATAGCTTTTGTTGGATACACGCCGCTCATTAATTCAATATCTTATATTTATCTGCTTGAAAGATAGCAGTTTGGTCTTCTCAGTTTCTGTTCTTCATCATCGTGTGATTGATGCCTAGTCGTATACATTGATCGTGAGCTTCTAATTACATCAATGTTCGGTTCTTTTTCTCTGCAGAGGTAATACAGGGTTGACCTTTCGAATCGGAAAACTTGCTGTTCAAAGGTCTGTGCTTGCTGACTGCTGGTGACATTCGGGGGCTCCCTGCGTATTGGTTCAGACTACCTCTCTGAATTTGAAATGTAAAAAAGATGTGGAGCTTCCCTGCTTTTTTAGATCAGTCTTTTCCTCCTTTTTTCTTCTTCCCTCTTGTTCTTTCTGAAATAGTTGGTAGGTTCTATTTATATCTCTATCCATTAATCACAATAAGCTTCTACAAAGTGGGAACACCATTGAATGTTGTTGTTAATCCAGAAAGAACCTTGGAGAAATGAATTGTTACTGTTGCTGATCAAGAGGCATTGGCTGCAACGCACTGGCTCTCATTTCTCTTTCCAGTAACTTCTTTTTGGGAAACTAAATACAAGCATCATTTAAAAAGGGTATCTGAGCCTCTTGATTCCATGTTGTTTGCTGCTGCTTTTGAATATCATTCCCGTGCCTTCAGTTTATACAAATTGAGTGCAAAACCTGGAACACTGCACGTTGTTCGCGAGACTAACGTAACGCACCAGAGTTAGATTTTGCTCGAAATTTGTTGCCCCCCCCTGGAGAACTTTGGTTTCATCTAATCTTTCTTTCATGGCAACAAGCCATGAGTCTTGACGTGGTACAGCTGGTCAGTTTATTGCAACTCTCTGATCATGCATGCTGGTTCATTTCATAAAGCTTAATCGAACTGTTTCCATTTTCCGCCCGCTTGGTCTCTAAGTCGGTTTCGAGCATTCGGCATATATTTCTGTCGGAACCTGGGTATCCAATCTCTGGCCTCATCTTTCTGGCTCGGCGGCAAACACCAGGGCGTAATACTTCCAGCATGTTTCAGCAACTCCCTTTGTCCGGCTGATTTTGAACCTTTAAGTGGCCGCTATCACGTCTTCTTGAAAAGGTTCACCCTACTTTCCTATACCCAAAATTTCAGTTAAAGGAATCCGATATGGACTTTGAAGGTGAAGTAAATATAGCCCTTTTTGGGATTCGTCCGTCGTCTTTAACTCTCTATTGGGGGAACGAGGATTGCATAAGGAAACATCAAATCAAAGTCAGACTGACATAAAATATATATATAACAGAAAGAGCTGGTAAAGGTGGAGGATGGATGGTCTGTTTGCTCCTTTCCTTGCTTCTCGCGCCATGACTCTGTTTCCATCTCTTTATATGTCTCGCACCGATCGAACTTTAACTTGACATGTGGGGGGTCAAACAGTCCACGCGGTGGAGTTCCGTGTACAGATTTATAGCTGAGAGAAAGAAGACTAAGTGGCTCCTCAGTTCAGGACTATCTGGGGACCCGAAGGCGATGCAATGAATCCTTGCTGTCCGCTTTGTAACATTCTCGGTTGAGAGATATGTTTTATGTTTCTCTAGATATCCTCTACCTATTACATTCTCGACAGGGGAATGACACTCGGGTCTTCGCCGCGTAATAGAAGCTACGGCTTTCTCCCATAAAAACCAAAAAGGTTCAAAAAAAAAAAAGGAACCCCAAAAAAGAAGAAGAAGAAGAAAACCGTTTTTTTGCGCCTGCGCTATATTTGATTCTGAGTTCGTAGGAGGCAGTAAGGTGGCGACTCTCCATCATGATTTGACCTTTGAATTGTGGAGTGCTTTGATGGCCATTTCTGGGCATTAGTTTATTCCCCCCCAATCGGGAGCTGCCACGTGGATGGCTCGGTCAGCATGCTGACCGCATTCCTCAATTCCTCCTCCCCCCCCGGTGGAGTCCACGCGTTCAATCATATGCAACGGCCCCCACGCCCCCTCCCTCCTTCACCCCTCTACGTGAGAAGGAATCTTCTCTTTTGTTTGGGTTGAGGTTCAGTCGGCTCGAGGGAAAGTCTTTTTCTGTCAAAATGAGAATTTCCCAAGTCCCTAACGATTGCATTCCCTTTTCCTTTTATCTTAACATCAGCGAAACGATAATAAAGAGAGGAAAAAATTCCAAATAAGGATTCGGAACACTTTTATTTTCTCAAATAAGAATTCGAAATGGATTTTGTATCCAATAAAAGACTGAAGTGCATTTATTTTCTCAAATAAAAATCTGAAGTGATTATACTAGTTTCAAATAAATGCCTCACCTCGCCAGCTCGTTGGCCGGCCAAATTTTCCAATCAACCAATGGCATTTTCATCTAAAAATAATTTTAATATAAATTTTAGTTAAACTAGATAAAAAAAATTTAAAAAAAGGTTTTTTTAAAAGAAAAAGAAAAACAGGGGGCTGGCTAGCCAGTCCTCCCCTCCTGTGGCCACTGTCCCATCGCCGGTGGGGCGGCGACGACGGTTGGCAAGGTTGCCGACGTCTTAGCGATGGGGGGGTCGCCGCCCCATCGCTGCTGCTAGCCCTCCCTCTTGTTTTTTATTTTTATATTTTTTAAAACTTTAGCTTTTTTTTTCATTTTAAGTTTGTTTTTTATGGAAAAAAAATAGAAAAGGAAAAAAAAAGAAAGGAAAAAAGGGAAAAAAAAATTAAAAGATGAAAATGCCCTTGACTCTGGTGAGATCAGGCTCCCTTTTGAGATTAAGATAACCACTTCATACCTTCATTTGAAATAAGACTCATTTCGAGCTCTTATTTGAAAAAATGAGGGCACTTCATATCTTTATTTGATACACGATTTATTTCAGGTCCTTATTTGATAAAATGAGAGTATTTCGGGTCATTATTTGAAATTTTCCCTAAAGAGAGCATTTTGGAAAGGAGAGAGTTTCAAATTAATATAAAAAGTTGCGCTTTCTCGATATGTATCTTTACGCTACGTATAATTGAAATGCTTGAATATACCCTTTCTTGAAAAATGGAAGCCGAAAAGGCTATAACCTCAAGTCGCCCGCGGACGGCCATATCAATCGATATGGCGGCTCTAAATCAAAAAAAAAAAAATCGATATGGCGGCGGGGTCTGTCCCCGATGGCGAGTGGCTCGAGAGCAACGGCGGCAAAGCTCCGGATTAAGATCAGATGTTGGTTGATACTGGTGGGTGTTCAAAACAGGAGGAGAAAGATAGTCTTGGATGGGACATAGATGTCTTACTCGGTCGGTACTCACATTCAGTGTCTCGATCTTCTTAATCATTGATCCGCGTGAAAGAAGCTCTCTTGAAACTTATCACTCAGTGGGATTAATGGCTGAGATGCGCGTTTGATAACCACATCACGTGTTGAAATTCCGGTATTTATTGTGATTAAGTGCGTTTGATAATCATTAACCACACGCAACTTAATTAATTGGCTTGAGTCAAAAAGCAAATCGATAACTTATTTCATTTGTTATCAAACAGCATTTCTCTTTTCATTTTTCTAGGTATAAAGACCCTAGCACTTAATGTTCAATACTTAAATTTTCAGCACTTACATTTTTGTTTTAGCAAATGAGTAAGCTCCGAATATGAGCACATACGAGGCAGAGAATCTTCATTTGTCTCGGAAAGAGAAATTAAGGTATTTTGAATATGAAAGACCGAAGCTTAAATTGAAGCCTGAAATATTTAGTGGATTACATCGAAGATTATTCTCATGAAGTGTACATTGCAATTTATACAGAAATGTGTCATGATCAGACGATGTAATATTATGCGTAAGCCTTTTATGGAAATTTTCCAGTAAAAGCTCGAGATTAAACAAACGTTAATCTATATTCCCACGTAACCCGTTGTATTTTATATAAATTAGCAAAATCTATGAACGGAGAGGAATAACACCATATAGCCAAAAAAATGAGCATCAAACAAACATTTGTTTCTTGAGTATTTTAAGCCACGGAATAGCCGTGGATAACGGGGTGAGAAAATTGAGAAAAAAATTTGCATCCTTATAACATGCAGTCTTCCATGGAGAGATTCCGGAGGTGATCACCGAGTAGGCCCAGATTGGGTTGGGCCGGGCCCAAATTTGCATTCGAACGCGCTCGATATAAGACTTTTCATAGATAAATTTTTGGACCATGCCGGATTCTTCCATTAAATGTCTCCGTCAAACCCGTCTAAAAAAGCCCTCTGGCCCATATATATCGGGCCGGGCCTGCACCCGCCCGTGAGATTTCGGGGCCCACGATCAAGTCTGGAGAGAGCCAGGGACGTCCTCTTCAAGTCAAATCGCAGCATGCAAGTGGGAATTGGCACAAGAGTTTACTTTGGCAAGGACTTTGTCCGTTGTTTTGGTCAAATACATGAAAAGAAACGAAAATTCAACTATATCGAGGGAGATGAATGATTTAGGAAATAACCTCCTAAACATGATCGCTTGAAATAATTAGTCAATAAATTTTTTTTTCTCATCATCGACAGTAATCTGTGCTCAAAAATTTTCGTGAACAATGAGAATATTTTAATTTCGCTCATTTTCACAAGCTATATAAATAATTATTTTTAGGACTGATGTTTTTCATATCATTCCTTCTTCGTAAAATAAACACATCCTATAATTCGGTTACAAGCTTAGTTATTGACCTAGGTGAATTGACCCTAGATTCATTTTCTTTTAGGAGCCTCGTTTTGCGTTATTAGAATGTAATCTGGTTACTAAGGACCACGGTTCTGTAGTTTCTACGCACGGATGATATGATGCATCTCGTCGCGTGTAAAATATTTTGGTTGCCTTCCAAGTGGACAAATTCCATTTGGCAAGAGAGAGATGTGCTAGAACTTCGGATGCGTCAGCCAACGTTGCAATCCGGCAACTGGTTGTTAACGGTACGCATGGCAATGATTATGTGCTCAGAAATTGATTGTGCTCAAAAATAAATTTTTTTAATTCTGTGTCCGGTAACTGATTCTGAGTATTTGAAGGTATTTGGTAATGGCTCAAAATTTCTATTATTGGAATAAATAAAAGAGTAAAAATGCGTTTAATAACAGCACAAAATTTCTTTTTATTAATAATATTTTTAAATATCGTAATATTTCTTTCTTTCTTTTTTTCTTCTCCTCCTCCTTAGCCATGGCCTGGCTGGTGACTGGGTTGGTGAGGGCTGGAACCTCGTTGGGCCTCGCTTGTGTTGCTTGTTGCCGATTGCCGGTGGCCAATAGTTGGCCAGACAAAAAGAACCGAAGAAGAAGAAGAAGAAGAACAGTAAAGAATAGGGAAGAAGAAGAAGAACAGTAAAGAATAGGAAAGACGAAGAAGGTAAAAAAGTAATTTCTTTTTCAATTCTTATTCTTGTTCCCAGAATCAAGAAGGTATTTTTTTTTGCTTCTTGATTCTGTTCAAAAACTGATTTTGGGAACAATTTTTTGCAAATTTGTGCTTGAGAACAAAAAGTTTACTAAATAGATTTCTGTTCCAAAACTGATTTTGAGAATAAAAGAACAGAAATTTTCACCGTTTGGCAACTTGCCAAACGAGCCCTAATTCTTCTTTGAAGCAACCAAAACCGACTCTTGAGACTGGTTCGGGTGGATTGTGACGTGGATATTGAATTTCTTGTTCGAATTTATTTGTTTCATCGAAAAAAATCCCCACCAATGAAGAAGAAAATGCCGCATCGGCCATCATCTCCTATCTCTTGAAAATAGAATAAAAAACAGTGCATTGGTGCCATGTGTCTTGAGAAAATAATAAAAATTATGTTACAATTTCCATTAGTCAAATTGAACGGAATTGGCAGAGGGAGTTGATTGCATCAATTTGACAAGTTTTATGACTCAATCGTACTTTTTGAAAATTTCAATATTAAATTACATTTTTGGGATAAGTTTTAGGGCTTTTGACGCGCTTATCCCTTTATTTTTTTTTTGGCTAAATGGTTACACAAGCACTAGGCCATCCATAAATATTTCCTTAAGAAAACTTAGAAGAAAAAGAAGTTAAAAAGTCGAAAGTGAAGGGCAAGGGGCTGCAACTCGTCCCCGAATGACGTCAATGGTAGTGAGATGCAAAGGGTCGCGATGCCATTTGCAACGACAGCTGAGGGTCGTGTGACCCTCTATTTGCAACGACATAACGCAACCATTTGTAAGGGTTGCAGGATTCTTAGCCATAGCTGTGGAAAGAGGTGACAACCTTTCTTAAATTGTGATAAATGTCGCGGTCTACAATTATTTCGAAAGGTCACGTTGTGTCACTCATGAATAGTTTTGGATCCCGTGCTACTATTAGGAGAAAAATCGAACAAGTTTCAACCCTTTGGCCGTATTTCTCCTATTTCAATCTTTCCGGTCTTTTTAACCATCGGGCTTCTTTTTTAATTCCTACTTTTCAAGTTAAGTTGATGCGATGCCTAATTAGGTGCCACGTCAATATTTTGCTGGAGCATGGATCCAACTACTGTAATCACAGCGCATCGATAGTAAAGATGCGAAAACCATCCATACGATTGCAAATAGCAAATTAAACTTTGGAATCGCAAAGACGCTAGGCGTGCGGGGGTGACGACTCAAAGTCAATGGTTTCGGATACTCGTTTTGCCTCTTCGGTTGAGGCCCACGGTCTCTACTCTTCTCTTCTCCCCTTGAAAATCTTCGCAGACGCGAAAAGGAATCTGGAATCTCTCATTTTCATCTCCTCCCCAAATTGCCCCTCCAGATTCTCTCTAATTTCTTCCTCCTGCCCTCCCCCCCCCCACCCCCCATCATTTTTGCTAGGTTTTTTGGAGGGCTTATCGCATCACTTTTCTCAGCAGCTTCGTCTCGGTCTTCCTCCGTCCGCGAGCCTCCACCTCCTCCTCCTCCTGGCCGGACGCGGGATAAACTTCTCCGGCGAGGCGAAGCGCCGGAGAGCTGGAATCGGCTGCCGTCGCTCGGACGCCGGACATGGTGAAGGAGGACGAGTCCAGGGACAGGGCGCTGGAGCTGTTCCTGAAGATCGGCCTCGACGAGCGCACCGCCAAGAACACCGTCGCCAACGGCAAGGTCACCGCGAATCTGACGGCCGTGATTCACGAGGTAACCGCGATGAGGCTCGAATCTCGCCGTGCTTCGGTTCGAGGAAGATAGGAGCGAGAGAGCGCTGCTTTTGCTTTTTCTGTTTGCACGATGAGAAATCGGAGTTGCACGAGTAGGCGGATGGCTGGAAAACGATTCGCGAGTTCGTGAAGCTGTGAAAGTTAGCTGTGAATTGATCGATTCGCTGAACTTTTGTTTGTTGTCCTTCCTTTTTTCTTTTTTTGGTCTCAAGGCTTCTGTGACGGATGGATGCGACAAGAGCATCGGGAATCTTCTCTACACGGTGAGTTTGCATTTCATTGATTCAGCTCGTGACAGAAGTTAAGTTCATCGGGGAACAATTTATGGAAATGATGCATTTGTTTCGAGAGAATTGGATCGCAAATTAGTTGATTCTGGTGTTTAGCGGGTGGGAAGTGGTTTATGAGCTTAATAGTTGTTTTCGTCTGTGATGGATATGCTACAGGTTGCTACGAAGTACCCTGCCAGTGCTCTCGTGCACCGGCCCACATTGCTCGAGCACATTGTGTCAGCAAAGGTGAGGACAAAATATAAAACTTTGCGGTGGACTCTGTCATATCTCTGTATTTCGTGGTTATCTATTTCAACTATTTTTGCGCCATCAGATTTTATCTCATGTCTCAACTATGATTAGTTGGCAAGATGTTAGATAGAATAATTGCGGACTTGGCAAAATGTCAGGTAAATAATTTACCTCCTGTTCATTGCTGCTTGATTGTATGCAGATTAAAACTGCAGCTCAGCTAGATGCTGCATTTTCATTTTTCTCCAACACTGGTTCAGAGAGCTTTAAGCTTCATGAGTTTGAAGAAGCGTGTGGTGTCGGTATGCAAAGCACTGCTATTTGTTGTGAATTCCAATTGAATATTAAGATTTTCAATTGGTTCATATGCTGTTTTGGCATGCATCTTGTGATGTCTGCGTGTTTTGGGCAGTTTCATTCGGGCTGCAAAACACCATGCCGTCATCACATGATTATGCTTATGTTTGATGTAAAGCAATCTTAACCTTTATGATGGTTCTCTCGTGCATTGTTTCATCATATTGCTGATTTTTGTGCAAGCAGGAGTGGAGGTGTCCGTAGAAGATATTACGCAGACTGTTGGTGAGATTTTTGAAGAGAGAAAGAGCTCAATCTTGGAGCAGCGTTATCGAACAAATGGTAAGAGATGATTTATTATTACTATTATCAAAAGGCTGAATTCTATCATACTTTGATGGCTCAGCGCTTTGATTTCGACCTTTTGATTTCTTGTTGTAAAACATTGTCCTAAAGTATCTGATGTGCTTTTCTCCCCCTTTACAAGCATTTTTTGGCCCTGACTACTCTATGAGAGCTAAGCATCACGTTTTTATGTGTCGGTTGCAGAAAGGTCCTTTATTGTCAACTTCCTCTCCGGGGGTGGGGTTGGTTCTCCCATAAATAGGAATCGATGGATGTCTTTATAGATCCTATTAGATAGTAAAATTCATATGGAATTTTAATGCCGGGATTATTCTTGTCGCACAGTTCAGCGTGTTAACTAACCTATTATGCTAATTCATACATAGTATATTTCGTGGCATATCCTTTTCTAGTATTGCCGATTTCAGTTACTCATCATGGAAAGAAAATGCACTCTTTGATTACAGTATCTAATTGTTTTCCCTTTGCCTATAGTGGGTGAATTATTTGGACATGTTCGAAAAAAGCTGCCATGGGCTGACCAAAAGATTGTTAAGGTACTGTCTTAGATTTTGGATTCCTAGTTGTTCAAACTTATGATGTTATTCTTTTCCCCCTTTTTTTTTTTTGTCTTCTCACTATTTTATTTTCATTTTTGATGTACCCGTGTCTTCTTATAGCAAATCATAGATGCAAAAATGCATGAGTTGCTGGGTGAAAGGACTGCTGCAGATGATGAAAAGCCTGCAAAGAAGAAGGAAAAGCCTGTGAAAGTTGAGGTGGGTTTACACCAGGATGTAGAGTTTGTCTTTTGGTTTTAAGTAAGAGGGCATTATTTTCATTCCCTCTCTGGTGTTGAGTTGTAGGAGAATAAAGTTGCAGTGGTTGCTGCACCACAGCCCTCTGAAGAAGAACTTAATCCATTTAAGGATTTTCCACAGCCAGAGGATAATTTCCAGGTAAGATTTTACCTTTTCACTCTATTTTCCTTTCTTGCAATAGACTTATTTTGAGTACTGGGCATATTTGGAAGCTTGCTTTCCAATTAAATCATGCGCAAGCATATTCTTAATTGCTTTTTCATTCTTTGATATTGTCTGATCAGACAAACATCTGCTTAATACATTGTATGCCTCCAATTATCAGGTGCATACTGAGGTTTTTTTCAGTGACGATCGTGTGTTGAGATGCTGCAATTCAAAAGAAATGCTCAATAAGCACTTAACAGTGACAGGTAGAAAAGTTTTCACTCGATTTCCCCCTGAACCAAATGGGTATCTGCATATTGGTCATGCAAAGGTAATACTGAATTATTGTTGAATCATACTTATGTTCACTTAGTTTTGTTTACGGCTGCCATTTGTGATCTTGATGACTACAGGCCATGTTTGTGAGCTTTGGTCTGGCTAAAGAGAGATCTGGGTGCTGCTATTTGAGGTAAGGAAAAATACATTCACTCCACTGTCCCCCTATAATATACATAGTGCGTGCATGAGCGGATCTAATTAGACCAGCCACGTGAGTTAAATTTTTAGAATACCTAACGTATGAAAAGTATTTCATTTTCCAGACCATCGAATGACAAATGACGAGTAGTTCAGTCTAAGCATGGACTGCTTTATACACGTTCTTTTAACACTTGGTAAATTAGCTTATCAGGCTTTAGCAGTGAAAATGGTGGATATTCATCTTACATAGACAGTCCATCTTCATTGAACTAAATGTAAGATTCTTATAAATTGGTTACCATTTTAAGCTCCTTGAGCAACTATTGGGGAGCTTCTGACCAAAAAAAAAAAAAAAAACTATTGGGGAGCTTTGTTTGCTTAGTGGTTAACTGTTGCTGCAGCTCTAATTCCTTGGATTGTCAAATCTTATCGCCAGGTGGAGTGAATTTAGATATACTTAGATTGTGATTATTATGATTTTCTATCCAAAACTTTCTTAGGAATTAAGGGAGGCGGGCTTACAGCTAAAAAAGTAAGTTAAATGAGGTTTTGGCGTAGAATGGTCGTGTTTTTCTACCTTATGCCAATCTAGATGTGTCTGCTTTTGATGATAACTAAGAGTGTTCTAGCTCCAAAGTAGTGAAAACCATTCTTAGCCGCTTGAGGAAACTAAATACTTAACTCAAGTTTTGATGCGTTGGGGACTTGAACCGGAGATATACCTAACTAACTTCTCTGACTTAAATTTTTTTTCTTCGGGCTCAAGAAGTTAATAGCCTTTGCTTCCCCCAAAGTTCTCTACTTGATATACCGTAAGTGAAATCCTTTTGAAGATTGAAGACTCAATTTTTGATTTGTTGGAGATTCTAACCGGAGGTATACCTAATTAATTTCTCCGACTTAAAAGTTTATGTGGGCTCAAGAAGTTATAGCCTTTGCTTGCCCCAATGTTCTCAAGTCTATCTAATGTAAGTGAAATTCTTTTGAAGATTGAAGATGGTCCACTTGGAGAGGAGAAAGGATTTTAGTGTTAAAACACTTGAATGAAAAAGAAGTAACTACAAAGGAAATAACATCTAACGTTTGAAATGTGCAGTAAGTGTTATTCTAAAAGACATATGAGGAGCACTCTTTGTGAATCTTAGGGCATTGATGTTCTGCTTTCTACATGACCTGCCTTTTACACATATGGCTTCCAATAGGAAGGGTCCATACTGCCTTTCGGTTGTCCAGTGAAGTTCTAGCTGTCGATTTATACTCCATGAATTCGTTAAACTTTAGCTTTAAGATGCATATTTATAGCTACTAGTGGTTGCGCTGGTGTTCTGGTTTGATTTTCCCCTAGACTCTGTTATGGATTATGTAATCGTTCCTTTGTATGCTTCTGAAAAGGTTTTCCTGTTCGTTAGCCTTCATTTATGTTCTCATGGCATTTGTAGGTTTGATGACACAAATCCGGAAGCTGAAAAGAAAGAGTACATTGATCATATCCAAGAAATCGTTGATTGGATGGGTTGGAAACCTTTCAAGGTGAAATTTTCTGCATTCATTGACTTGGTTTGTGCTTCGAGCCTTTTTTCTGGGAGAAAAATCTGAGATAACTTGAATTTTTGGTAGATCACTTATGCCAGCGATTACTTCCAAGAGTTGTATGATCTGGCGGTGGAGCTTATAAAGAGGGGTCATGCTTATGTCGACCATCAGGTGAGCCGTTCGATTTCCCTTTGGCTTAAATCTTCATGCTGCTTTGGGGAGAGACAATTCTGTTTTCCCCCTTACTAAGAGAGAAACCATGTGCAATGAGTGTCAAATACTTACCAGAAAGTAAATGGCATGGCTCATATAGCTGTAAATTGGATATGACTTAGGTAATTACTAGTGTACTCATTATACTTTGTGATGCATTCTTTTTCCTGACTAAAATTATTGCTGCTTTAGGCTGAGCCCTTGTAATTTAGGTAGCTTAGAAGAAAACCACGTGCAGTGAGGTTCTATTTCTATTGCAGCTCTGCTAATATGTTGCCCAGCATATGCTTCTCCCTGCAATTTAGTTATATTTTCTCGCAAATGTATGCTCAATCTTTAGTCTAACATAGCTTTTCGAAGCAGGCAAGTTAGATATTTTGCCACGTGGATGCACTCATGCGAGCAATTCTTGATTTTGTGTGACAGTCTCACTTCTTGATTTCATGCACCGGTCACTAACCTTTTTCCTACAAAGATTTTAAGAAATTTCTCTATCTTGTAGTGTTTATGTTATGGGAATGTTAGAGAATTTTCTGGTGTTGGGCACTTCTCATTGTGCTTTATCCGTTGTTGATTTAATATCGGTTTCTTTCAATGCTTGAATTATTTTGGTAGACACCCGATGAAATAAAGGAGTATAGGGAAAAGAAGATGAATAGTCCATGGAGGGACAGACCTATTGTAGAGTCATTAAAACTCTTTGAGGATATGAGAAGGGGTCTGATCGAGGAAGGGAAAGCAACACTTAGAATGAAGCAGGATATGCAGAGTGATAACTTTAATATGTATGATCTCATTGCATATCGTATAAAGGTATGCCTTTTTACTTAATTTCTCTTTAATATCTCGATCTTATTTTGTTCTTGGTGATTTACATTTTGGTTTTACTATCTGTAGTTTACTCCTCATCCTCATGCTGGAGATAAATGGTGCGTCTATCCAAGCTATGATTATGCTCATTGCATTGTTGATTCCCTTGAAAATATCACCCATTCGGTATGTCTCTTTCTCTTTCTTTTTTATTGTATCTCAGTGCATCAAATCTATAGTGTTCTCATTTGCTAAATGATTCCTGATCATATATTAGTACTACTGTTGATAAGAGAATAATAGAGGCACAGGTTTTGGGGAAAGACCTCTATGTGGAGTTAGGATGTCAAAGGGCAACCATGGCATCTTTCTAAGTGTAAACGTCAGCATTTAGTTTGGGTGTTGGAGCTTTTAAGGAAGTGATGCATATTAATGAGATGGGAAGGTAAGGATGGGCAACCGTAAAGCGAAAGACCTAAGTTTGCTAGTTGATGTGAGGCTGAGGCTTTGTTTAGGGGCACTTTCATTATGGTAGTTGTATTTCCTTTGCTCCTCTATCTGATGATGGTGATATGCCTAATACGGATTGATGAAAACCTCCTGTGCCCTAATTAAGTAAAATATAGGATTTCATGTGAATACCATTTAAGGCAGCATTAGAAGTGATAAGCAAATGAACTATGGGATATGGGATGTGGCTCTGGATTTTGTGGCATGTTAGATACTTTATTGCTCTTTGCTTTATTTTCAGCTAATTAATGAATGACTATGCGCAGACATTTTGATAGCACGAACTCTTCCAATTGAATATGATCAAGAACGAATGAAGAATAGCCTGTAGAGTCAAGATAGTTAAATTGGATTTTTGTCATTATGTTTGAGGCTAAAGCTACTGATTTTATATATATTCAGGGATGAGATAAGGTGCAGTATCTTTTTAATTAGAGGGAAGTGGGATCGTTCTTGATTGATGGCTCACTTCTGAGGTTCTTTATTCAATGACTCGACTCTGTCAATATCCCTTGCTCGGGCAGCTGCTTGTAGTTACTGGAACTCCATCTAGGGAGTAGACCATTTTTGCTTGTTTTGAAAATGGCATCTTCCAGATGTTCTTGAAGCAGGTTTTCGTTTAATGGCCTAAAATTATGTAATGGTTCTATTAATTTTAACCTTGAAGATATACATTTTTAATTTGCTGGTTTGGACAGTCATTACTTTGTCTTATAGGAAATGTAATATATGAATGTCCTCAAGGGTGGGTTCGTACTAGATTAATTCATGCTTGTTATATTTGTATGTTGGTTGCTAGACTTGGATAGATTGCACATTTTCATGATGTTCCAAGCAGTAATGATATGTGAATGATTTCCTTTCACTAATGCGGTCTTTGGTCATTTAGTCTTGTCTTTCCCTCTGGGCTTCATGCCTGTTAATTTTCTTGTCTTCTGCTTGTGTTGTCAACAGCTCTGCACTCTTGAGTTTGAGACGCGGCGTGCTTCCTACTATTGGCTATTGCATGCTCTAGACCTATACCAACCTTATGTATGGGAGTACTCTCGGCTCAATGTCACTAATACTGTAATGTCAAAGCGGAAGGTGAGGCAGAAATTTGAACCATTTGCAGTATTTGATTAGCGTAAAGCTGTCAATCCCTTTTCCACATATGAAGTGTGTTCTTGTTCTGTTGCAGTTAAATTATTTAGTGACCAAGAAATTTGTTGATGGTTGGGATGACCCACGTTTGATGACCCTAGCTGGTTTGAGAAGAAGAGGTGTAACTTCAACTTCCATCAATGCTTTTGTTCGAGGAATCGGAATCACTAGAAGGTTGAGTTTGTTAAATATCGAGCCAACCTGAGAAAAAACAATTGCAAATTGGTAGTCTCTTACTTTAAAGTTTCTATATTCTCAACAGTGATGGTAGCACAATACGGTTGGATCGCCTTGAGTATCACATTAGAGAAGAACTGAACAAAACAGCACCTCGAACCATGGTGGTTCTATATCCACTTAAGGTGTGCTGGATTTGTTCTTTATGTGGACCAATGATTGTTTTCGCTGTTTCATTAACTGGTTAGTATTTTTCTCTTAAGGTTGTTATTACCAACTTAGATGCTGGCAGTGTGATGGATCTGGAAGCAAAGAAATGGCCTGACGCTCAAACAGATACATCTGCCATCTACCAGGTAATGGCCACACCATACTAGGCACAGATGGTTTTAGACTTTTCATTAATAAAATCTAAACTTTTTACATGTCAACTACATGGGAATTTGCAATTAACATTGAATGCAGCCATAGGCTTTTTATGAGGTAAAATATGCCTGGATTTTCTGGTCTAACTTACGTTGTGTGATGACTTGAGAAGTATTGTAGTCAGGTCTTTAGTACTTCTTTTGGACATTTGAGCTTGGTAATCTGTTCGATATTTGTGTACATTCATAATTTTGCTAAAATTGTTTGGAGATGGATTTGTGAAGCGATTATTACTGTTTTATATTTTCCCCAGGTCCCCTTTTCGAAGACAGTGTACATAGAACAGTCAGATTTTCGGATGAAGGATTCAAAAGATTACTATGGTCTTGCTCCTGGTAAAACAGTGATGCTAAGGTATCCACCCATTGGATTGTTTCTTTGAAGTTTCAACTTTATCAAATGTGTGCTTGATGCTCAAATCTTTTCTGTGATGGTAGATATGCATTCCCCATAAAGTGCACCAATGTTGTCTTAGCTGATGATAAGGAAACAGTTGTTGAGATTCACGCTGAGTATGATTCATCCAAGAAAACAAAACCTAAGGTTCATATGTGTACTGTTGTTCATTTCCTGTTACTTTTAAATTGCTTTGAGAAAAATAATTATTCTTGGTGCTTTGTAGTGCTGACGCTCATTCTCTCCCTCTCTTTTTTTTTTTGTTTCCCTCAAAATGTATCTTAAGGGGGTGCTTCACTGGGTTGCTGAACCTTCCCATGGTGTTGACCCACTTCAGGTGGAAGTCAGATTGTTTGACAGGCTATTTTTGTCAGAGGTTGGAAATTAGTCTTGGAAATTGTGTATTCTTCTTCTTGCATTAACTGTTTTATGTGAATAATTAATAGTTGTTGGAACTTTTTGCTGAATTAGAGTCCGGCTGAGCTTGGTAAAGATTGGCTTGATGATCTCAACCCACATTCAAAAGTTGTGGTCCCTTGTGCATATGCTATACCATCACTTCGAGAAGCTAAAGTGGGAGATAGATTTCAGTTTGAAAGGCTTGGTATGTACTGAGACTTATTAGTGGCATTGATATACAGCCATATGAACTTCTCGGCATCAGTGAAGGATGCGAATTATGTATTTGAGGCCGGGAATAGGGCCTTTCTGAGGAGATACTGCAATTATTATCGCAATCCGTGCATATGATCATCTATTTCAACTATTCTTCTTAAGTTTTCTCTAGAAGTAGCACATCTTTGATGAGTGGAAACTCCTTTGATATTTTTGTTTTTGCTCATCCAAGTACATTTCTTCTGGTGATTGGCTAGGTGCTGGTAGAGCAGTTGCAAGTCTTGTCATAGGATATGTAGATATCACTAAAATGGTATATTGAACAGCTTCATGATGGATGGAGAGCCACAATTCAGCTTCCCAAGAACCAGTGTAGTTTTCCACATTTGTTCTGTCACTAAATCCCTTCCCAATCTAGCAAAGTGGGGCCACAAGTTAATTAGATTTTGTCCTTTGTGCTTTCTTCTGCTATACTAGCTTTCAGTGGCATCCTTCTTTTCTGCCATTTTGATAGGATTCTCTTTAAATCTGTGTCTTAAATTTCTTGAGAAGGTCGTTTCCTCTTCTTTTCTGTGCTCTACATCCACACAGACAGCTGTTGCATATATGATGCCTTGTGAAAAGTTTAATACAGAAGCATTAGGCAAGAAAAAGTCTTTGAATTGCTGTTATGATGAAGAGCAATCATGACATACTTATTTACAAATTCTAGTACAGAGGTTAGGTTATTCACTAAGTTAGGTTGTTCTCTAAGAAAAGATGAAACTTCCTGTTTATTCTTGATTAGTCTGACAGCCGCATGGCATCCATCTAAGCTTTCTTAAGGTAGTTACATTCTATTTGAATATTGTTCTGCTCATATACCTTTGGAGGATGTTCTCCTTGTTCAATAGGGCTGAAAATCCATTCATATTATTGTCTGATCATTGTTGTATTGATAATCTGCAATTGCAGGGTATTTTGTGGTTGACGAGGACTCTACGACATCTGAGAAACTTGTCTTCAACCGGACAGTTACACTGCGAGACAGCTACAGTAAAGGTGGAAAGTAGGTCGTCATGATAGGACACTAGCCAGGCCACGAGATGCAACTAGAGATGCACAGGTTCTGAATACTTTGCAGATGTATAAACAGTTACATTGATTATTAACCACAGGCTATTAATCATTATCCACAGGACTACTACGTATATCTTTGAATTCATCATGACATACCTATTTTGTTCATTTTTTGATTGAAATCTGTTGTCTTCAGAGGAAAGTTCTGGTGTTTGCTGCTTTGCTTGTAGCAAGCAATGCGGTCAGGGAAGTTACGTGCGATGAGTATCGTAAAAAATGGAATACTCCTTTACCTTTTTAATAAGTTAAACTGCTCTATTCTTGTGGAAGAGAAAACTGTGTGCACAAGTTCTTAGGGGCGAGACCAGAAGAGAGAGTATTTGGTTCCTATTACTTATTAAGTTTTGGGTGCATGGGTTTGAAGGAGCAATATTTGCTTTCAAGTTCATCAGAAGCATTGTTCACTTGGTATAAGTTTGCATCTGGTCACCATCATCTCTACTTTTTGGTCTCCTCCACTTCTTTAATCCTTTACCTACTTCCCCAGCCACCATTTCTAGTGCTAGCTCCACTATCTCTACTCTCCTGCTGCATCCCTTGATCGCCACTTTGACCTCCACCATTGTCGGCCATGGCTTCCTCTGAGGCACGCTAACCTTCACCACCACCTCTTCACCACCTGCTCAGCCGTGCATCACCCTTGTGAGACTGCCACCATTGCTGCTGCCTCCAGGATTGTTAATTAGCATCACCAGCACAACCTCTTCAAATCAACAGGATTAATTCCTGATTATGCCCTTTGACTGCCAGAAAGTTCAAAGAATCACTATAGCCAACTTAATATTCTGTCTTTCTCTGGACACTACGATACCGGAAATACCTGTTTTTTTGGCCTGTAAATCATGCCTCATTTGATCCGAATCTGATGTAATGTCCTGGAGAGTGAGGTGATTTTGTCATGCTCAGTTACTCGTTTCGTTTCATTTAACAATAAACACCCTTTATGGAGTCACTAAGGAAAGGGATAGTGCTCGGGCATGTTGAAGCTTGCAATTGCATAGTTCACGTGAATGACTTAAATGTTGTGGATAGTAGTCTGACCATAATATCAAACAGACCAAGCTTGTTCGCATGTTTGCATCACAGGTCCTCTTAAGTGATATTACATGCGCGCTACATTCTTGGTTTTCTTTATTGATGATTGATAAGTAAATCTTGCGAATAATCTTACTGCAAGCTCCTTACAAACTTGTCGACTATGGTTGCAATTCTTTGAATGACTAAGAACTTACACAAGTTTCTACTATTCAATATCAGAACAATTAGTTGATTGAGCTCAGTGTTCGTTTCCCATGGGAAACTTATGTAGATGCTAACGGACGACACATTGTTTTTGTCTTTGCATGTAATGTCACTTATAACTGTGAGTTTCACCAAACTCGACTCGGTGAGCAATTTTAAGCAAACGTTGTGAACAACAGTTTTCTGAGGTGTGCTACGGGACATGGATTGGAGAGATTATTACATTGATTTAATGGCATTACGAGACAACGTCAAGTGCCCTCCGGCGGACTATGATTTTGGTTCCTGTGGTTGAGGGATAGAGTACCAGTCGTAGATGGTGGATTGATTGAAAGTCATTCTGAACATTGCATCGTGTTATTATTGGTCGGAGCCAGGTTTCTCCCTAAATTTTAGAATTCTGCCATAGGAGAAAATCGCAAATTTTAGAATTCTACCATAGAATCTAGAATGGGCGAATAGAGGTAGAACTGAAATGAATAGTAGTTGTTAAATTGCTTTGAAGATTTAGAAGTTGAGGGAGGAGTCCAGTGGAAATGAAGAGCTATGTTTTGTGCTTTCACACGCAACTAAGTTTTAGAGAATTGGAGATTCCCTCAAATTTATGAAGGTCTAAGCCATGAGAGCAAAACAAAAAGGGTAATAGCTGATTGGAATGCTCCAATAAGTTCCTATTTTGTTTCATGAACATGCTTTTCCTGGACAGCAGATACCAACTCGGATTGGGCCACATCGCCTATGTCCTAGACGCAATAGAAGATTCTTTGAGGAGTCGAAAGCTGTATTGGCGCTTCTGCCTATCGCCGATTATATTGTCCATACATAATAATCGAATTAATGGGGAATATTTTTCATTGTACGGAGGGCAATTCAATTCTAAAGTTTTTGACAATTTATTAATATAGTCCATCCGGTCAAATATTGACAAATTTTCAAAAGGTTTATGATTAAATCGATACAATTGAAAGGTTCAGAACTAAATTGGCATAATAAAATATTCAAGATTGGATTAGTTACCATACAATAAGTTTAGAACTTTTTGGACCGTGATCCTTGAATTAATTTATTGTCCGTTTAACAAGTTTTTTTACATGAGCTGCTCTAAAAAGGAGAGATAAAATATCCTTAAAAGGATCGAATACAATTTCTTTGAAAGAACATGTATCACATGAAAAAATATTGTTGTGACTCGCAGAGTCTCTTGTATGATGACCTATGATTTGCTAAAGTTATGCAATTCACGTCCCGTGTCATCTAACTCGTTTCACTCGCTCTTGCCATGGCAAATGACCCTTGCGATCATCACTTTGAACCATGTCGTTGTCGTCCAAAGCTGGCCCTAAACTCCATGGCGTTAAAAGCATCCAATTGAAAAACACCAATAAGCTGTTTCCTAAAAAGTTAAAAAAGAGAGTCCAGTTTCGTCACGCTAATATCTTCGACAGACAGATAGAAAGAGGTTTTGATTTGATTGAAAATTTTGGAAAAAGATGGTGATGAGAAACGTGAGCGAGACTTGCCTTCATGCTCCTAAGCACGAAACTCATAGACAATTAGTCACATCAGTTGGTCACATGCTCAGATATTTAGAACTTTTTCCAATGGAGCTAAATCGATCTGGCTCGAGTGCACTGCACACCAACTTAAAAAGACCATCGGAATAGTCGGGGGAGCACCTTTCGTGGTTCGGGCTTACCCTTCTTTTGCCATGTGCTAATCTAGAGAGGCATCCCGAGGTCGTTCACATCAAACTTTGATTGATGTTTTTCTACTGGGCAAGCGTTGGAATCTCTGTGTTTCTCGTGGGGTTGTTGATTGCAATCATAAGCCAGTGGAGTAAATACACAGGATGCTACAGTAGTTTGATTAAGGAAAATTTGGGAACCTTGATATTTTTTTTTTGGTGTAAAGGAACCTTGATATTTTATTAAGAGGCAATCTCACTAAAGAAAGGGACCTTTCGAAGGTCTCTACAGCCTGTCCCCATATTGTGGGGTGGATTCCATGATTGAGTTATCTATTTTAACATGTTTCGCACTCACAATTCATCTTGAATAATTTTCTTTCTTAGAAAGAGATAATACTTTTTGAAAGTTTTACATTCTAATGATCCGGAAAACTGAAATGGAGCCTTTCAAGGTCCTTTTTAGGTCCACATAGGAAGCTACGGTAATTTGATTAAGGAAAGATATTTCACAAATCGACGTTTCTCATCAAAGTTTAATTGGCAAAATATAGCCCGACAATTGCAATTAACAATTTGTTATATTTGAGATCCGTTGTGATCAGTCGAGGATTTAAAGTTTTCATGTCTTGTAAAAGGTTGGTATTGAGATCCTCTACATTTAAAGGGGTTGATTTACTTACTAAATTACCCCCTTAATTCGATGAGAAATATAAGTTATGACAACTCAACTAAAGGTTTTGATTAGCTCGTGTCACCGAAAATACCCAGGCTTTACTCAAATGCCCTCTTGGAAATCACACAACTCAATTGAAGGAAGATGAAAAAAACAAAAAAAGAAAAGAAAAGAAAAACAAACATGCAAAAAGAAAAATGAAAATAGAAGAAGAAATATCGGTCTTTTTGAATATTTAAGGTGTTGATGCGTACTCCCCTTAAGTGGGTAAATTTATGATGTAAATTTTAGCACCCATAATATTATTCTTCAAAGATAATGGAGTCTAAGCTTGCTTATTCTTGTTCGTTCATTTGTTTTTCCCCCCAAAAAAAAAAACTTTGCCCTCTATTTGGATTGAAAGATCAAGGAGTAAATTGTACTCCGAATATGTTATTACTCAACCTCATCAAACATCAACCTTGATGGTGATTTTCTGTCTTTTGAATTAATATCCAAACAATCAGATACGCTATAGCTTTGGAGAATTTCAATTCTCAATACTATTAACTCATACTCGATGGTTGAGTACTAAGCTTGTCTTTACACATAGTGATGCTGCAAAATCGGCTTGAACGATGCTAAAGCACAATCCAACAAAAGATACCCGACATTGAAAACTTACATTTTTTTTTCTATTTAATTTTACCATATCTTCGTTGTTACGTATCTTTCGTTGTGACAAAATCAAAGCTTCAATTCGAAAATGTTTTCTCGAGGAATGGAGAGAAGAGAAAGTGAGTTGTATGTAGCATGATCATTTTCTGGGAAAATTATCCAAAAAGTTATAAACCTATTGCACTTTTATCAATTCAGTCCTAAACCTTTTAATTTTACCAATTCAGTCTTAAACATTTTTACTTCTTGTCACTTGAGTCCATCTGACCAATTTTGGCTGGCTGGCGCTAATGTGGCTGCCAGTCGTTCGGCCAACGTTGATGTGATAATTTTTAAATTTTTTTCGAATTTTTAAATATTTTTTTTCATTTTTTTCTTTTCTTTCTTTTATTTTTTTGCCCTTCTTCCCTTTGGCTGATTCGGCGACTGGCAATCGGCCAGAGGTGCGGGCCAGCGAGGTCAACCTTGCCGACCTCTAGCGAAGCCCGTCCCCATCGGCCTCTGGCGAAGCTCGCCCTTGTTGGCCATGGGTGAGGACGAGCCTCGCCGGCTGCTGTCTGGGCGAGATTGAGGCCGACCTCGCTGACGATGGGCAAGGTGGAACCCAACGACGGCACTAGCTGGCCTTGCCTTGATTGGATGAGGTTGGCCTTGATTTCACCCAAGTAGTAGCGGGTGAGGCTTGCCCTTGCCAGTGGCGACTGGCTAGAGGGAAGAAGGGTAGAAAAAAAAAACGAAAGAGAAAAAGGAAAAAATATTAAAAAATTTGAAAAAAATATATAAAATTTGCCATGTCGATGTTGGCTTGACGACCGGTGGCCACGTCAGCGCCGATCGGTCAAAATTGGCCGAATGGACTCAATTGGTAAGACGTGAAAAGGTTTAGAACTGAATTGGTAAAATTGAAAGGTTTAGGAACGAATTAGCAATAGTGTAATCAATTTAGAACTTTTTGGACAATTTTCTCATCATTTTTGCCCCTTCTTTGCCGAATCATATTGGCATTCGAGTCACTCAAAGAATAGTAAGAGCCATCTCTCTTGCCAAGTTTGTCCTTTTCGTGCTTTTTCTTAATTTCCTTGCCAATGTGTCGTATGACATATTATTCTATGCTCCTGCAAGAACACATTTGGTGATTATTCTTGCTTGTTACGGTCGATTCTCGTACTGCGTCGCCTTGTTCTACCCTCCTTTTCTGTCTCTCTTCTGGAAGAAACTGCCTTGAGCTCTCGTTTTTTCCTGTTCTTTCTTTTGGTGCTGGCCTGTTGTTGATTCTTTTGGCAACTATGGCATATGTGAATTTTCAACTGGAATAATCTACCTTTGAATTTGTGCCTCTGTCACGCCGATGGCGACTTTTCTGTTTCCTTCGAAAATCAAGCCACGAAAACGACAAGGAGAGGAGAAAAGGAACATCTTTATGGCTATGTGTGAACATATTATATTCATTCGCAATATCGTGCTCGGATGATCTTCGATGTCGGCTCCGAATTAGATGTGCCATGACCGACGCAAAAGCGTGAGCAGGCAAATGGTTTGAATGAGAAATTTGTTTTGCAGAACACAATCTGAGCATAAAGGATGTACGTGGTTCGGCGGGTTGCCTACTCCATGGAGAGATATCGACGAGATGGTTCTATTATAATCGACAAAAATAAAATTGCAATCGCTCAATCACACTCACTTGTAAGGGTTTCCCAGTCCTAGATCAAAACCGAGCCCACGAGAATTAATCACAAGAAAGGAATTCTCTCAAATTCTCAACTTTGATGCCGACTCTCGATTCTGACCGTCCCTCGCAAATCTTTACACATACTTAGCATACTCCCCCATGCACTAGAGACCAAACTTCACACAACGGAATATATATGCAAAAGCCAATGAGTCTTTCTCGAAGGTCAACACGAACTTCGACTTCAACAGAGAAGAAAAGGTCTCAGTGGGAACCTAATTTTCACTTCTGCGTCACCCATGACGCCATCGGCAATGATCCAATTTAGACTTGCCTGATATGCTCCGAGTTTCCTCACGACGTAATTACGGGTCGGATTTTAAATCGATGGAGATTAACTTCGAGCCAGAATCAACAGGTTGGTTCAGATCATGTGGGTCGTTGGGCTGTAGTTTTTTGCTTGATTGTCGCTGAGACAAGTATCGCCGATTGACGGATTTTAGATTAGTCGCTTGTGATTTTGTCCAACCTGACTGTTATTCGAGGCTGCAGACGTTCTTCATTACTCTGAACTTTCTCGGCTGCGCTCCGTCAATTCGTTGATTGGTGAAATCCTCTGCAAATTAAGTCAGAGGTGCTGATCTGCCCATCACGTGGGGGAAGTGAATGACAGGCAACACGAGAGAAGCATATCTACGCAATTACACAGAGTTCAACTTCATATCGAAGAGGGGAAACTCTTCTGGAGCTTAGCTTTGCCGGACTTCATGCGACTGATTGATCGGACAAAGGGATCATAATGTGGACATTTCGTTTAGTGTCATCTCATTAGAAACGGTGGTTGTCAAAACTATTAGTTGCAAATTGTGGATTGGACCCATCAGTATGTCCAGTACAAGCTTCCTAGATGTACTTACGATTGGCGGTGAAATTTTGAATTGTGGTATGAATCTTGATAACAAATCGCACTTGTAATAATAACAAAAACATATTGCATTGCGCCCTTGATTTGACCTATTAAATTTGAAATTTGTCTTCAAGGGATATTTGATCTAAGATTGATGACCTTTATTAGTTTTTTTACTTTTTCTAGATTGAAACGACTATTGTGTATTAACGATGACGGTGACTCCATTTGTTGTCGTTCTTGACATTTGGGGTTTTTGGGGAGTTGGGTTTTGCAGTTTATGTGTGATTTATTATTAAGTGGAGAACATCTGGTCAAGTTGAATGCATCATCACTAATTTCAAATCATCACATATCAGAAATATATATTGTGACCCTCAAGTCACACATTGGATGAGAAAAGTATTCTTAAACAATTCATAAGTGAGACTTGCTCAAACGGTTGCCGTCTTGTACGGCTACTTGAGCATATATTGTTGAGACTCGACTCACCATGAATTGGATTGGGTTGTTACCGATCGAAAGTAGTTTGGTTGGCCCGGAACGGCTCGGGTTGTTATTAACTTGGCTTTTCCTGCCACAAACTGCACAAAAATTACAAAAAGAGACAAAATAAAATTGAGAGGATGACATGCCAAGTTCAATCGATCTCTTTCATGACTCATGCAACATGTGCAGGCGTGGGTCTGCATTGAGTGCTCCTACCACAACATAAGATGCACACTCGGAACGACACACATGCATTGGCCTAAGCATTCTCTGTCTCCAGCGTCGATGTGACTCCACCACAGCTCAACGTGTAAAAATTGAAATTCCTCTCCATAATTTCGTCGAAAAGACATGGCCTCTGATCTCATTCAGTCGGTCAGCAAATCAATAATTGAAGTTCACTTAGACCAACTTATCCAGAGAAGAATGTTGTTGGCCTGTCGACCAAACATGGACCATTCTTTCTACAATGTCAATAGTATACTTTACCTACTTTAAACTTGTAACAGTATCAAATTGCCCAAAATACAATGGAGAATGAAGGGTAGGATATGATAGTATGTGGGGGTGGAAGGAAGTCGAATAAATTCAGGGGCAATCGTGATATACGGAGCGAAATCAGGGTCCAAAATACTCTTTTTCCTTGTCGGAATCGAAATTTAAAATGTTCGGAATAAGGGAATAATTTATTTGCATAAAAGATGGTAAGACATGACACAGTGTGATATACCATAAGAACAATCATCTACCATCTTTTGGCTGATCAATGAAGAAGTTATCTACCATTTTCATACGATGCTTTGATTTGAAGTACGTGTATTACACTAGACCCCTACGTTAGGGCACTTCTTGGATAAGTGTCAAGGTCGTGCCATAAATTTTCACAAGATAGGAACTATTAACATCATCCGCATATAAAATCGAACCCACTTCTAGCGTGTCATAGAAGAAGCTTATGACGAATTCCTAAGTAGAAATTGTAACCCAATTGAAAAGATCCTTGTGGTGGGTCTATGCATAAATAACTAGACTATCGTCCAGCTCCGCATTAGTCTCTAAACTTCCATATGTCATCAACCGTCCAATATGCATCCGCCACGTCATCGACCGCCCAGTTGCTTCCTTCCGTGTGTCCCTGTGACGGCAACCCGTTGCAAGCGCCCAGTGCTGACATGGCGGCATAGTTGATCACGTCATAGCATGTGCCATCCCCGAAGTAACTGTCATCCGCAAGTATTGGGTTGTACACAGTACTGTTGCCAACGCCAACTACATCTGCCTTTGAGAATTCTTCAGGAATTTTGGGTATCTGTCCCGTTTTCGGGAAATTCGGAGAAATATCTGCATCGGCCATCGGATAACTCGAGACTTCGATCGAAGAATTCGAGTTCTGAGTCAATTTGCTGGGTGGGGATGTGGAGGGGGGATAATGTAATGGAGATGCAGAAACTGAACAGTTCATGCTCATATCAGAAGTCCTTGTTGTTTGATCAGAGGATGAAGCTTGCTCCATTTTCTGGAGCAGCCGGGGCATCCAGAAACGGCGGACTGCCTCGAGGAACCTCTCACTGTCGGATTCGATGTTGAGCTGGCGCGCTTGCTTCTGCACCCGGGTCCTCCAGTAGTTCTTGATCTCGTTGTCAGTCCTTCCTGGTAAGTACTGCGCGATTTTCGACCACCTGAGAGTCCGCCCAAAAATCAAATGACTTTGACATGTGATGAACAATGAAATTACTTGAACACTGATACGTTGTCATCGAATTTAGAGAGACGGATACTAAGATGCATGTTACATATTATTGGTTACGATCATAGGAACAGAGTTTCTTTTACAACCTATGTCACGAAATTACTTAGGAAAATGTCAATTGAATGTTCACCTGTTGCCCCATTTGTGGTGAAGTTCAAGGATCAGAAGCTGTTCCTGCGGGGTGAGATTCCCACGCTTGATGTCGGGTCTCAGGTAATTCAGCCACCTCAATCTGCAACTTTTGCCTGTTCTCTTCAATCCTAAAACCATGAAAAACAGAGTCATCATCCTCTCTACATCAAGGCTTTCTTTTTTTGCAACATCCGGACATTCTAATTGCCAATGCAAATAACTGTCAAATTATCACTCTGGTTCGTCTCTTTTACCTGCGCTTTTCGCCAACATATTCCAGCGCCCCTCGCCGTGGGACGTGATCGAGTGAATGAGCAAATTGTCTTCTTCGCGAGTCCACGGCCCTCTCCGCAGGTCGCCCTCTTCTTCTCCGGACAAGCTCATCCTCCTAGTCCTAGTAAAACCGGGCATACAACGGTTGGTGTAGAGCAGAGGACGGTTGTGAAGTTTCTGAGAACTCACGAGTGATGGACGAAGCGAAAGTGAGTCCAAGAATTTAATGATTCTAAACTAGAAGTAGAAGACTCAGAACAGTAAAGTAAACCCTTGTTTTTTTTTGGGCTTTTTCCCACATGTTCGTTGCCTTTATATACAAAGTCATATCGAACAAAATTTTTCTTTGGGGTCAGAACATGTATTTTGGCCAACAAGTTCTTACCCCCTAGGAGGCGGCAAATCTGGAAAACAATGTATAAACCCTTTATTCTTATGCTCAAGGAGGGCAAGAATGAATCTTTTCCTGTAATTTTGGTGATGTTTTCCTTTAGAAATGCATGTGAGAAGGTTTGTGGAATAATTAATGGATTCAAGAAAATTTTATCGATAGAGCTTTAGTTATACGTTACAATATCTTGTTATGAGTCCTTATTTTATGAGGTTCATACCGATAGGCTTGAGAATTATTCTCTTGACACGTAGAGAATTCATGAAATCATATATAAACTCTCTTACCTCATTATGATTTCATGGAATCATATGCTCTGTTCAATATTTACAACGAACTTAACATGAACAGTCAGATCTGGTAAGACTCACATAACATTCATATGGGACCATCATTATCAACGACAATTCAATTTAGTACACGTACTACACTCATATTACAATTTCCCCGCTTCACGCGGTGGATCCGATAGCATAAACGAAAGCTTTCTCCTCTTCGGAACGGTGGTTGATCAAACTCTTCCGTGTGAAGCTTGCATATCACATGCCAACAGCAGTTCAAATCAAATTTATGCCATCATATCGCGAGCTCTCAGTTTGATTCTGATGCATGTGCTCTCGATGAAGTGATGGTTTCATAAACCGAAAAATCAAGGGCAGAAGAGAGAGAGAGAGAGAGAGAGAGAGAGAGAGGTGGAACAGGGAACGGGACTGAGACCTTGGTGGGTCTTCTCGGTGAAAAGAACCATTCAGGGGATGGGCTCGCGCGTGTGTTTCTTCTGAGGCATGATTTATTCCATATTGCCCTTCTAGTGGTTCTTGATTCTGGGTGAGAAACGTGGTTGACTGAACAAAGATACGACTCACTCACGAAAATCAATAAATATATATGAGCAAACGTGGAACTGCAGGGGCCGGCACAGCAGGGGCGGCATTGAGCTGCCATCTTGGAATATTTGGAAAAGTAAAAGGAAGAAGGCCAAAAGTTTCTCTCGCGTAGTTTACGTCAAGCAGAGTTAGGGTTTTCTCCAGTCAAGTATTTTTCAGCTTCAAACTCGATCAGTACGTATCTGAGGATTGGAGAGTGAACGAGAAGAAACTGGCCAGGACATGGAATTTTGGGATTTCCAAATTTTTTCTAATTTGGAGCAGCTAAATTTGACTGCGCGAGTGCGAGTGTTGTAGGAGGGGGGGCTCCCTCTTGACCTATCCAGACGAAGTCACGAACTTCCCCTCGTGCAGCAACAGTGCCTTGACAACGAGAAGCCATTGGAGCATCCAATTTAAGTTGAGTTGGATGGATGGCACAAATGGTTCTAGTTTTGATTGTTTTGACTTTTCTTTTGTCGGCTTCCAATTAACCAAAACTCAGCCAAGACGCTACTGTTAAAGCCCAAAACGGATGGTGCTACCATCAATTTGATTACCCAACAAGAAGCCATTGGAGCATCTAATTTAAGTTAAGTGGGGAGATTTCCTGATCGCTAGTATCTTGGTGAGGTTCGCCTACCTCATGTATGGTAAAACACCCAACAAAAATTTTCACGGAAGTTCCTCGGAGCTCTAGTCTTCAAGCTCTATCGTACCGAATGGGGTATACTACTTTGACAGACGATACTCGACCTTCTTGTGACGACAAAAGGCGCGGAACATTCGTAGGTAACCTAAAAATAGGATGCGCACGAAAATCAACTTTCTAAAACCAAACGGATTAACCACGGGAGAATTACCAAAAAAGTCGTAAACCTATTGTAATTCGGTCAATCGATCCTAAACTCTTTTTTTTTTTTTTTGGCCCATTGAGTCATAAACCTTTTGTATTTGTATCGATTCAGTCTATCTGATCAATTTTGACTAGAAATTACTGACGTTGATGGAAATTATCTTACGTGGTGGAACCGGCACTGACGATGATAATATTTAATAATATTTTAATATTTCTTTCGAATTTTATATTTATTTATTTATTTATCTTTTTCCTTTTTTTTCTCTTTCTTTTTTTTTTCCTTCCCTTCTTCCTCTGGCGAGTCAACGAGGCCTAGCATGGCGCCAAGGTTCTGTTGATCTCGCCTCTGGCCGGTCATTGAGGTTCGGCAACCAGCTAGAGGAAGAATGGAAGAACAAAAAAAGAAAGAGAAAGGAAAGAAAAAAAAAGTAAAAAGAAAAATAAATAAATAATTCGAAAAATATTAAGTTATTATTAAAAATTATCCATGTCAGTGTCGGCCACACTACGCCACATAGGACGGTCGGCGTTCATATCATTGATTTTCAGCCAAAATTCCAGATGAATTGAATTGGTACAAATGCAAAAATTTTAGGACTCAATTGACAAAAAAAAGAGGTTTAAGATTGATTCGGCACAATTACAATAGATTTAGAACTTTTGCGATTTTTTTTCCCCGATTAACTATAGTCCAAGCCATGTATAATTGGACGAGCTCATAATCGGACTCAGGTCGCTACAAATCATAAAAATCGGATCAACCAAACACGAGCAGCCGACACAGTTTCGACACGAACGAGATCAGAACTCATCCAAAATCCCCACGACGTGTCGTGTTGCGCCCACGCGTGCTATCTGGTACGACGTGAAGGACCGGCCCCATCTTCAAGGGAATGGTGGGGGTTCGATTCACTGTACGCGCGGACCTCAAATGGAAGGGCAGGTGCATTGCGCAGTGGCCAATAATTGTTGCTTGTGGTGATTGGGGTGTGCACATTTCAAACTCTCCCCAAGTTTTCGAAATCGAGGTAGGTGACGGGCTTATCCTTTATCCCAATTTGTGCAATCGGAGAAGATGGCTTGTCATGTGAAAGCAAGGCCAAGAAGAAACCCGTTCCTTGTGCAATAATAATTCGTGATAGAAGTAGTGCTGCGCGCCCGCGCGTGTGAATAACATGCGACATATGTAACGTGTGCGGTTGCGCATGTGGGGTAGGGAAGGTAGGGGGAGACGACGAGGAATTGCTCAATGAATGGCGAGTGAACAGCCATCGGCCGGTCGGGGCCCCCTCTCGTTTTGGGCGCCTCCCTGTTGATCTGTCGTCCGTGTTTGACACATGTTTGTAAAATTCTGCACGTCTCAACGAACGTGCTGAACAAGTTATATAAAGATGAGAGGAGTATCGTCCCACAGATATTGATGATTAATAAATTAATTAAATATTAAAAATAGATTAATTTTAACATTTATCTAACATATCAAAATACAATTGAGAATAAATAGAAATTGACAATTTTAAAGCGAAATTTTAGAAACTAAAGACAAATAATCAATCAGATAAAATATGTTAAGAGCATCTGATTTCAGCATAATCACTAAATATGAATTTCAGATCATTATGCATACAGGGACGATATCAAATATGCGATAACGGAATTTCCTAGTCCATTTACTATCCTATCTCTAGGTATAACAAATCTATTCAATTTATCAATTCACTAAATTTCTATGTGAATTTAAATAAACATAAGTGCGTTAAAATTTGTGAATAATCCTGATTTCCAATGAATCTTTTGGATCATCTTATCATCGAAAGCTACGTAAATTTAATTCATGATTATATATTATAAGGAGCAATTGTATATTATCACTTCTCAATCTCAAATATGCACAATAATATATAACTTACATGAATGAAATCACTTACAAAACATAAAAAACATGAAATTCATATTATCATGGTTAGGCTACATCATAGCTTTAACAAAGAAAATTAGAACATAATAGAAGAAGAAACGAAAATATAAATTAAACCAAACATTTTAAATCAAAGAACAAGAATTTTGTTACCACTTTTATCTTCTTTTCAAAATACTTGAAAAACTCTCTGAACAATAAAAAGAACGATGTAAAGAAAACTAGCTGTCTCTCCAAGTTATCCTATTTATATGATAACATTCGAGACTTCTCTTACAAGGCAATTACTTCTTTTTCGCATAAATCTCAAAATTATTAATGTGATATTTATCATCTAACTCTTTTCTGGATAGTATATTTCTTTCCTTCTTTTTGCGATATTTTCTTTATTTTCTCCATGTCTCATTACGCTGCATAAAGAAAGAAACTTTGAGTAAATAGAAGGAAATCCAAATATTTTCTCACAATTATTGCATTATTTATTATTTAAAATAGGTAAAATAACTCTATTTTTATAGAGTTATCAAGATGTATTTAAGAGATCCCGCATATTTCTCTTTACTGGTACCGACTGAATGTACTAGGTGTTTAGGCTCGAGTACTCTTCTACGAAATATCGCTTTTTTCTCCCTTTCATAACTGCTCTCGACGAATGATAGCCCCAAGTTTGATAGGTGACCCAGTGATGCACGAACCTCGTAGTTTGTCTATCTAGACCATCAGTTCGTGACTTAAAAGTTTTGACTCGGAATTTGATTTTGTATCTTCTATGGACATTCACGGAGGTTGACTGCTATTTTGTTTTGTTAGTCGAAGTAATTGCTGCTTGGATTGGACTCTTCTAATTTTGGATGTAAGTTCATGTGTTTATTGGTTCATGATGTAGCTGCACGTGTTTGACAGCGAAAATGTTTCAAAAAGTTCTAAACCTATTGTAAAGTTGCAATTCAATTATAAAATTTTTAATTGTGTCAATTTAGTCCTAAATCTTTTAAGGATTTGTCAATATAGTCTTTCTAACTAATTTTGACCGAAAATCGTTGACGTTGACTATAGCCGTTTTGGTGGCGCGATCGGTATTGACGTAGGCAATTTTTGTATTTTTTTAATTTATTTTAGTTTACTATCTTTTCCTTTTCTCATGTAGCCGGCTAAGGCTTACTTACACTTAACATCAAAACTCGAACTAAATAAACAAACATCAACCAATCAAGTCAAGAGTATTCTAGAATTTCACTTATCTTGAATGAAAGGTTAATTACTTCAAAGCAAAATAACCAGAGATTGAAAATAACAGCTCCCAATCTTTTTGATATTAAGAAGACGAAGTCCAATGATTCGCCTTGTAAACACTTGAAATATGGAATTAGAAGCTTCAGTAATACAAAAGTGAGACCTTCGCTTTTGCTCAAAAGGTTAAAAGGTAAAAATCGAAGAAGAACGTGACGTGAGACTTCCTTTCTTTCTCGAAAGGACAAGCTGGAATCCTTTTTAAAGCTCAAAACTTGTAGTGATCTTACGCGATCAAGAAAAGGGAATTGTACTAGGGAAGACTATACAAGAGTCACAAAGGGATAATAACGATTGACTAATTAAGGTGAAAATAATGATGACATTGAGTTAAAAACACTAAGTGGAGAATGAATAGAGAGGTGTTCAAATTAGAATGGGACAGATGACTTAACTATACAGCTCCAAAGTAGATATTATGATAAATTACTAAGATATCTTGCATTTTAGTACATAAATAAGGGAACCAATGTCCGTTTTAAACACTGATATTACAGAAAAATATCTTGAACCCACTAAAATGTTAAGCGAAAAATATCGGACAATATGGGAATTATAACTCAGTAAGTTTCTAACTTGAAAATTATTAGATACACAATTTAAAGCATATCAATCCCCGACAACATTTACTTCGGCGATATGTTTTTCGCTGCCACCCTATATACTCAACCTGCACAAAACCTACCAATTAAATTCTAACAGAATTGCATTCAAGAAGCCACAGACACAAAAATACCTTTTGGATTTCCCTCGCGCTACAAAGTTAATAATTCAACTGAAATTTCTACTGATGGCATTTACCATATTTATATCCTACATATTATCAATTGATGTAGGAATTTCCATATGTTACAGCCGTGTTTGTTGGTAGCAGGCGAGTATCGCCCAAGTGAGGGCAGCCCTCACTTGTGGTCGGTAGCTGCAGGCCAAGGGAAAAATGAAAAAAAAGAGGAAAATATAAAGAAAAGAAAAAGAAAAGAAAACGGTAAAAAAGAAAAAAATTACAAAAATTATCCATATCAATGCTGATTGTGCCATATTAGTTGGTTGATGTTCACGTCAGCAATTTTCAGCTAAAATTATCTGGAAAAATTACATTAACAAATGGTCAAAAGTTTATAATTAAATTGGTAAATCATCAAAATGTTTAGAACCAAATTGACACAATTGAAAGGTTTAAGATTAAATTGGCCAAAAAGGTTTAAGACTAAATTTACATAATTGAAAGATTTGTGACTTAATTGACCGCTGTACAATAAATTTATGACTTTTTGGATAAATATCGAGTGTTTGATGTGTCCTTTTGAAATAAGAGAAAGTACTAGTGCACTTGATATTAGTGCCACCGAGTGAGTTTAATTGACCTTATAGATACATGCAATTTGATCTATCAATCCGAATAGTGAATCATCTTAAAGCTAAATTAAGATTTGTTTAATATTTCGAGATTAATACCAAAGAAGGTCTAAAGCTAGTGTACGTCAGTTCCGACCATGTCACATAAAAAGATCGACGTCTACATCAATAATTTTCCTCAAAAATTGATCGAAAGGATTACATTGACAAATTGTTAAGTTGTTTAGGACTAAATTGGTTAAATTGAAAAGTTTAGGATTAAATCGGCATATATCAATAGGTTTGTGACTTTTTTTGATAATTTTTTTCTAAAATTTCTAATGCCATAATTAGATTGTGCATTATAGATAAAGGGACGACAAATGGTTAGGTGTGATTGGTGGTGGTAGAATAATTCACCGCATTGGAGGAACCAACTTCTTGAGCCCAAGAAACTATTACTTTCTCTATCAACTACAATATTCCCGATAAAGAGTCAATTACCGCATGCCAACTATTTGAAGAATCGATCACCATGTGTCAAGCATCATGAATTCTCTTATTTTCTGTTAAAAATAGAAGAAGACAATTATAGTACACGTGTGAATATTGGCATGGATGGACGGGATTGTCGCGCATCAAGAGCTCCTAAGTTTGAGTGGGCTCATTGCTATTCAATGAACACGTGAGATGGGGTGTTAAATAGCCCGTCAATGAGTAGGACACTCCAAAGCGGCACTTCTCGAGTTCACCCGAAAGTTTTCCCCAAACACCAATTGAAATATTCGGGAATAATGGCACAAATGATTCCTAAATCTTTAATTTATTCAATGTGATACTTAAACTTTAGCCAATCGTGCAATGTAGTTCCTAAAATTTTAATTTATTCAATATAGTTCTAAAAATTTTGGCATGAAAATATTCAATATTATCTCTGAACTTGAATTAATAGAAGGATAATATTGAACATTTTCATATAGTTTAAGGATTTTTTTTTTTTGGGTCGAAAATGACTAAATTAAATATGTAACAAAAAATTTAGGGATCATTGCACATTAGGTTAAAGTTCAGGATTCGCATTGAACGAATTAAAAGTTCATGGATCACACTGCTTATTGGACCAAAGATCATGGATCATTTATGTCATTTTCCTAAATAGTTGCCGAGGGTTTGGGCGGGTCGAGAGCACAAGTTAATCCGACCTGCCGTCGGCCAGCAGCCCCGTCGGGGCCTGACTTGTGGCCCATTGGATACTGGGCCTATACCTGGTTGAGGCCTGGCCCAAGTCCAATCGAAATTGCTCAATTCCTTCCAAGTCGTCCTCGTCAAATTAGAGCCTGCGTGCATCTGGTGCGCCTCTCGTTACCCGTGCGATTTTGGTCCGCCTAGAAATCTGCGTTGCATGGATCGTATCGACATCGCCCTTTGAAAAGGGCGTTTTGCTTCGGACACATCCATTCATTCCTCGTCCGTGGTTCCCGTCTTCTTGCAATTTGCCGAATCGGTCGGGCCCGCCGCCACTTGTCGAAGATGTTGCTGCAAGCTCTCGCCTCGGCTTCGCCCGCGCACGCGACCCTCCATCTGCCCCGTGCCGCCGCTGCCTCGCTCCCTCTTCGTCGCCCTCCGCCGGCTTTCCCGGTCTCCCGGCCGACGCCGGCGCCCCTCCTCCGGCCGCTGTCCGCCGCGAGGGGCCGGTGCGCGCCGTCGGCATTTCTTGATCTCAAAGGTGGCACAGGGTACTCGCCCACTTTTTGTTGAACGCATTTTTCTGGGGCATTGCGATGATGATATCTTGCTTGCGTTAAGTGGGTTTGCGAGAATTTTCCTTTTCCGTGCTTGCATTGATCTACTGTAGTGGCTTAGCTAACTTTGCTTGGAGCTATTGATTCGAGGGCGGATAGAGATTAGAAAGAGTTACCTATAAAGTCCGAGCAAGAGAATTACCTGCAAAAAATGAAGGAGAAAGATTAGAGAGGCTGATCAAGTGGTGGTGATGACTGATGAGGTTCGCAATTCTTTTCGTTTTCGCAGAATGAGTGGGTTCATTGATGTAGAGCTCAAGGTCCGTGACTATGAATTGGATCAGTATGGTGTGGTGAACAATGCAGTCTACGCCAGCTACTGTCAACATGGTGAGTCTTGTAGTTTCCAAGTTCTGCACGATTTTTCTTTAAAGCATATGCCTTGTTGATGACATTTCTATCAAGCAAAGGCTTTTCCCGAATCCGGTCCTGCCCCCTTGTGTGGTCGAGATTCTTTTTCAGGAAGGTTTGAATAGGAGGAGATAAGTTCAGTCTCCTACTCATGTCGCCTAATTCGAGTAGCATCTGGCAAAGGCTTGTAAGAGCAACGTGACTACAGAGTTGGTTCTCTTCAAATAGTCATAATAAGAATAAATTACAGGAATAATGTTGAAATTCGTGGTTGTGGCCTAATTCGTGGTTTGCAAGAGAGTCTAGGGACAAAGGTTAGAGCTTTTCATGAAAAGGGAATAAAATGGCTTGGAAGATATTGGTCTGGTTAGATTGCAATCTTCTCAAATCTCCATAGCGTTAGATTGTCAGCTGTGCTGCTATACCTTTTGTGATCTGGCGGTTCCATCCTTTTTTCTGGGGATTCATATGTCAAAACCAGGAAACATTTGTATGCAATGTCCCACATAGAGCTTTGGGAGTGGTCTTGACTTTCTGGTGATAGAAAGGAGAACTCCAGTCCAATTAATAATATTCTGCTGGGGTTAGTAATAGCTGAAATCTCATACTTCCGCAAATCATTTCGTACTTCGCTTTCTAATTGAGCTTCTTTCCTTGGATTGGAATATGCTAATCATAAGACAATAATGACTTGTCTCAAAAGGCATTGTTTTGGCACCCTGCTTTGTGGTTGGAAACTGAGAGGTGAAGGTTCTCCTTCTGATGATTTTTCATTTTGTGCAGATTGAATAGGTTTTTTTATTCGACTAGATTAACAAGTCTGCGCATGATTCAACAACAGAACTAACTATTTTGGTTTTAAATCAGGTCGACACGAGCTTCTGGAAATGATTGGAGTAAGTGCTGATGCTGTGGCCAGAACTGGTAATGCACTGGCATTATCAGAGTTGTCACTCAAATTTCTTGCTCCTCTAAGAGTATGTTTTTCATTTGTAATTTCTTGCAAAGACACTTCAAGATTAATTTACTGATTTTTGGTTGTGAATCGTGGTATGCCTTCCCTTGCTTTCTTTGGGGTCCTATTCACCTTTAAATTGATTTATGCAGACTTTACACACTTTTGATCCAAATCAGAGCTGGTTTTGCCCTACAAAATGTTCAATAATTCCTTATGTTGGTCCAAACCTATCCTAGAAATACATTTAGCGCCTATATAGAGTTCAATTTAGTGGCAACAATGACAATTCAATAGAAAGATCGAGATATTTAAGGTCCTTTGGAGTTTGTCCTTGTCTTCTTTCCCCTCTTGCCTTTCATTTCATTTCAGTCTTTCTTTTTTCTGAGAAAAAAATTTAAAATATTAAAGAGCACATACTGGGTGCCTTGTCTCTTTGACTAGCATTTCTAGCATATTCATTTAAAAGTAGAAGTATTCTCTTTCAATGTTACAATAGCTAGTACCCCTTTTTGGTAAGGGCTAATGAGAAAAGAGAGGGAAATCCTAGGAGATTTCTAAGGAGCAGATGAGGGAATATAGTTCCTGAGTGGGCACAATTGCATAGAAGAATCTATACATGTACACTGAGTGAATGTAAAAAGGATTGGTGATTAGTGATGCTGTTAGGGAGACAGATGAACCTACATATGCTGTCTGATGGCAGTAGGGAACTCAAATGCTCCAGGTCCGTCCCTCCTATGCAAATTGACACAACAGAATGTTTTGCAAAAGCATTGTCTTTAACACTATATATGACTAAACGAATATATGCAGAAGTGCTTGCTTGCGATTGTAATGTCATTCAATATTCATTGACTAGTTGTTTTGTTATCCATTCTTGTGTGACCAGAGTGGGGACAGGTTTGTTGTAAAGGTGAGGATCTCTAACTCATTGGCTGCTCGCTTATACTTTGATCACTTCATTTTCAGGCTGCCAAACAACGAGGTCTGTTTATCAACTACATCTTGCTATATCATACTAGATCTTGTCTTGGCGCTGAGATATTTTTGTTACATGTTCGACAGCCTATTTTGGAAGCAAAGGCTACGGCTGTTTGGCTTGACAAGAACTATCGTCCTATCCGTATACCACCAGAAATTAGATCTAGGTTTGTCCAATTCGTTCGTCACGAGGAGGCCAACTGATGTGCAGAAGAAGCGGCGATAGAGTACTTGGTTAAAGACCCCTCCCTTTTGCTGAGACCCCTTGTTTGAGCTCGACATATGAAGACAGACAGGGAAAGGGAAAGAAAAATGCTACTGAAATTACTTTTAGGATAGACATTCACGAGGAAGAATTTTTGCACATGTCAATTCAGCTCTTTCCTTCCACATGAGCAGCTCATAGAGTTCAATTATTTTCGGATCATGTGAAGTAGTCCTTCAATCTAAACTCCTGTAGTTGGGCATCTGTGGGAATCAACCAATTAATTGCGAAATACATCTCTGTAACTGTAAAAAGTATCTTTGCATCAAATGACACATGAGGGAATACCTAACTAGTTGCTATGCACCACTTGCAGATATTACTGATTAATATACACGGAAACTATCCTGGCACATGCGTCTATACCTCTCTACAATGGTGTCTTGTCCAAACACAAGCTCTAACACGATGATAACTTTTCTGTGCTGTACACTGAGGCAGGATGATAACTTTTCTGTGCTGTGCACTGAGGCAGTTAAGCACCTTTAGAAGAAATTTTTGTGCTTGCTCAATTCAAGATTCACTAAATGAGAGACTCCAGAGGAAGAAACCTTCTTTTGTCTGAGTTCAAAGACTCAGTCGTTCAAAGTGTGTATGTGGATCTGTTTCATAGGTATTTGACAAGAGGAAAGGAGATAGTGTTTTTTTTGTGCACTCATGCATGCTTGTGGCTACAAGTGCCTAGAAAGATCTAGAGAGCAGTTCCACTTCTTCCACAACAGGTAATGTCAGGTCAAGTGGTCCTGCATATTGAATATTACAGTAGGCCTGTAAGCGTGACACAGTTTGTCATGTTCTATCAAAGCATATTGGTAAACCCCAGAAAAAGGGGAATGATTCACATTTATAACGTTATCCTACACGGTTTGAATTAAGTCCATCTTGGGCTTCTTTTCCTGGGGAAAGACTTGACTGTATACTAGGGAATTTGGAGTTCAAATGTGTGAGCTTCAGTTTCTATTGATTGGGAAGTCAAAAAGTTTTTCTTTTGCAATGCATACATCGACTGTCATTGATTCGAAAGCGTAACATTCCTCGAGTTGGTCTCACTAACTTTCCAGTAAGTGAAATCATGGCAAATTGCAAATTTGTATCACTTTTATTATGCAGTTGCTCTCTTTAGTTACTCTTGGCGCTGAAGAAGCTGCTTAGCAAATATTGTTTCTTCTCGGCTTCTTTTTCTCCTAATAGATCTACCAGAATGTTGGGGTTGTTAGTGGATACTTAGTAACCGTTTCTAATGAATGTGAAGTTCGATATCTGTAGGTCCGCAATGATATGGAGAGAATACTATGCAAGTTCATGAGCATCTTCATGCAGACATTAGCATAGTCTGAAATCGTGTCGACAATATGCAGCGACTACAATATCCGCCCAAAGTTAGTTCCTCTCCCTTTCAGATCACAGGAAGGGTCCATAAACTCGCTCCAAGCTGATTAAACCATTTGAGAACTTGCAAATTTTCTGCAGTTGGGCATCGAAGCCTACCGGAAAGTAGGCGCTAAAAGGGCTATCCTGGATATCATCGATTTTTGCACGCGTTTATCTTTTGTGGCTAGTAACGTGACGACTCTACATGAATCAGACACGGAAAATGGAAGTAAGTATTTCTCGTGGGTGTCACTCCGTGTGGAAAAAGTATTGAGTACATGGATATGCGAATAGTGACTTCACCTGATGCACGAAGCGTGTGAGAATAGAGAAACTTCTAGGTACCCTTTAAAGCATAAAGTGACGCCTTTCTTCGTTTGAATTCAATCATATGCAGAGTAGCGTGAAACTTACAATGTCCTTCCCAAACGACAACACATGGGATACCAGTTAGCGAAGTAACTAAAAACCTCTTGTGACTGACATATTTTTTTGCCAAGAAATCTTAGGGTCCGTTTGTTTGAAAGAAATTGTTTTCGGAAAATTGATTTCCGCCTTGCCAGTATTTGGGGAAAACTAATTGATCCATAGGAAAGGTTTTCCATGGACTAAAAACGATAAATTTAGATATGGGGAAAACAACTCTCCCTTTTAGCAAGAAAAAAATTGCTTTCCCTAAATTACTGAACATGTCACGCCCCGAACCCTACGAACGCACAACATCCCGCTTCGGTCGTTGAGATGCGACGTCCCAGGACTCGTTGCCGACCCTTCATTTTATCTTTTAATACACATGCAGAAGCGAATACAACAAACTCCGGACAACAACGAATAGGGATAGCAGAGGAAAACCAAACACAATAGTATTTTACTTTTCACTTGATTAATCCTTGGGAATATTCTTATGGGCGCTACCACAAAAAGACCAGCAAAAAGAAAGGTTAGGGTTAACCTACTCCAACCAAAACAGCTTCCGGGCCTAACCCTCAGGGACCAACCAAAACTGCGGTACTCCGAACCGCACCAAAAGCAATGACGTGCTAAGGCCCTGAAAATGTTTAACAACAAATGAGATAAAATCTCAATAAGTTAACGGCCTAAACCCCGCTTAGGAGGCCAACTTGCACGAGGGTCCCTAACAGGCACAACATCAATAACAACAACAACCATATGCATCCTTATCTCGCCTTGATACACATGTTGATGAAATGCATATGTCGCATACCCGAAGCATTTAAATAAATTATCCATGCATTAATGCATCACAGTCGCGTGTGTCTCGATTATAGGATAGAATTCACTTGGGCACGTCCCATACCATGCCTAGTAATTTCTACCACATAATGAGGCATTATGCATTACACGTATTCAAATTATTACGTCTCCTCGGAGCCACTACACATGTCACGCTCCGGACCCTACGGACAAGTGACACCCCGTTACGGTCATTGAGATGCGACGTCTCAGGACTCGTCGTCGACCCGTCATTTTATCTTTTAACACGCATGCAGAAACGAACACAACAAACCCCGAACAATAACAAGCAGGGATAGCAGAGAAAAACCGCACACAACAGTAATTTAATTTTCACTTGATTAATCCCCGGGAATATTCTTACAAGCTCGCTTCGGGTGCTACCACAAAAAGGCCAGCAAAAAGAAAGGTTAGGGTTAATCTACTCCCACCAAAACAGCTCCCAGGCCTAACCCTCAGGGACCAACCAAAAGTTGTGGTACTCCGAACCGCAGGGGAAGCAACGACAAGCTAAGGCCCTGAAAAGGTTTAACAACGAATGAGATAAAATCTCAGTAAGCTGACGGCCTAAGCCCCGCTTAGGAAGCCAACTCGCACGGGGGTCCCTAACAGACACAACAGCAACAACAGCAGCAACCACTGGCATCCTTACCTCGCCTTGATACACACGTTGATGAAATACATATGTCGCATACTCGAAGCATTTAAATAAATTACCCATGCATTAATGCATCACAGTCGCGCGTGTCTCGATTATAAGATAGAATCTACTTGGGCACGTCCCATACCATGCCTAGCAGTTTCTACCACATAATTAGGCACTATGCATCACACGTATTTCAATTATTACGCCCCCTCGGGGCCACCACACATCAAGCGATACACAGCAAGATGGCGGTCTACCGGTAAAAACCAGGCTCCGTCCCACCCCGTTGGGCACGGCTACGTCAAACGATATACAGGATGACGGCATTCCAATACGGCAACATCAAACGATACACAGTAAGATGGTATCTCGTAAAGAGCATCAAGTCCGGCCTCGGGCCGCGACAAGGCATCCGGGGTATCGGCACTCCAGATTATCCCCAGGCATCCGATAAATCGGGCATCGTCAAGCGATACACAGCAAAACGGCTCCAACGTGTGACCACATGAGCACACAAGCATTCCGGCCAATTATTATCTTTTCAATTAGCCCATGCATACATGAATCGTGCTCTAATTAATGCCATACAACAATATCACATGGTCACACATACAACCGTCAATCAATTTCGCAAGCTTCGATTATGAATATGAATCACACAACACCACTTTCAATTTCTGGCATAATAACAAAAACAATTAAATACCAATAATCTCGTAAATTTTCTTAAAACTCTCGATCAAAATAAATTGTCACAACAAAAAAATAATTTTATACGACAAATTATGGCATACGCGCCAACGTTCAAGCTAGAAATCATAATTTGAAATTATAAATTTTCCGAAATAATAATAATTAAATTCGGAATATAATTAATTAATAATATCCAAAATTAATTTCTTTTCAAAGAATTCGAAATATTTTCTCGAATCAAAATCGTTCAAATAATTTTCTAAAACGACAATTTAAATGGCGAAAACCAACATTGGCATCATAATTGGTGTTAGAAAATTTTCCGAAAATAATAATTTTTAATTTTCGGAAATTAATTATTTAATAATAAAATAATAATATTTAATTCGGAATTAATATATTAACTAATAAAATAATATATAAATCCGAAAATAATTGAAAATAATAATAATAATCAATAACAAGAAACTAATCAACAACTTAAACTCTAAACACACTTAACTAACCACTAACCCACAATTAACACATAATTCTAACTAAACAAACATAATACTAATTTAAACATAAATTAAACTATCCTAAGCAAGTTTAACACCCTAAACACGGGATTAGGGGTTAACTTACACCATTAACGACGGCATTGACGCGAGGACGACGGCGGCGACGAGGGCAGTCCGCAGTAGTTCTGGCTTGGAACGGCGACCGGCGGACGGCGGCGAACGGCGAAGAACAGTCGCTGGGGGGGGCTGATCCGGGGCAGCTCCGGCGACTGGGATCGCGGCGGCGATGGTCGGAGGTGGACGGCGGCGTGTGGCGGAGCTCGACCGAACGGACAAACGGGCGAGCCGGCGAGAGGCGCGGCTGCTTGCGTTTGGCCGGAACAAGCCGGCGACGGGGGCGAGCGAGCGACGGCGGCGTGCAGACGAGCGCGGCGTGCGGCGGCTGGGCTGTCGCCGGCAAGGCGCGTCGGCATTGGCGGCAAGACAGAAGCCAGAAGCGGAGCAAAACGGAGCAAGAAGCCAGAAGACGTGTGAGCATAGCAACGAAGGAGAAGGGAAGAAGAAAGAGGAAGAAAAGAAGAAAAATAGAAAAAGAAAAGAAAAGGGGAGAAAGAAGGGGAAAAAGGAAGAGAGAGAGAGGAGAGTAGGTGGGGGGGTTGGTCGCGGCAGAGGGGAAGTCGGCGGAAAAGAGAGAGAGAGAGAGAGTTGAATCGCAATAATTGCGATCCAATGGTCACGATTTAAATCCGAAAACGATTCGACGGTCCTCAAAAAATCCTAATTTAATAATTTTAGGATTTTGGCTGAAGGGTACTAATAAAAATACATTGCGAGGGTGGTCTACCAGTCCAAATTGCACCCGGTCAAAAATTCACTTTTCACTTATTCCGGACAATATTGAGGTTGGCCACGCGAATAACGACACCGTCCAATTAAATTAGTCACGGAACTCCGAAAAATTTGACACCAAAGTTCGGGCTCTAAATAATGACCAAATTCGATCAAATACGATTCTAGCGAAATCTCTATTTTAAAACAATAACCGGGAGTGATCAGTTCCCGGGCGAGATTTTACTATAAGCACACTGACGAATTACATGTTTTATAAATCCCAAAAATGGGTCGAAATTCGGAATGTCACAATACATCAAGTGATACTCAGCAAAATGGCAGTCTACCGGTAAAAACCGGGCTCCGTCCCACCCCGTTGGGCACGGCTACGTCAAATGATACACAGGATGACGGCATTCCAATACGGCAACATCAAACGATACACAATAAGATGGTATCCCGTAAGGAGCATCAAGTCCAGCCTCGGGCCACGACAAGGCATCCGGGGTATTGGCACTCTAGATTATCCCCAGGTATCCGATAAATCGGGCATCGTCAAGCGATACACAACAAGACGGCTCCAACGTGTGACCACACGAGCACACATGCATTCCGGTCAATTATTATCTTTTCAATTAGCCCATGCATACATGAATCATGCTTTAATTAATGCCATACAACAATGTCACATGGTCACACATGCAACTGTCAATCAATTTTGCAAGCTTCAATAACAAATACGAATATCAACCGCAAAACATCTCTATCATTGTTTGGCATAACAATAAAAATACTAATTTAATGTCAATAATCTCGTAAACTTTCTTAAAAACTGCCAATCAAAACAATTTGTCATAAAAACAATTTAATATGACAATTCACGGCATTTACGCCAACGTTCAAGCTAGAAATCATAATTTGAAATTATGAATTTTTTCAAAATAATAATAATTAAATTCGGAATATAATTAATTAATAATATCAAAGAATAATTTAATTTTCCCAAAATTCAAATACTTTCTTGAATCAAAATCAATCAAATCATTTTCCAAATACGCCGACTTATACGGCGAAAACCAACATTGGCATCATAATTGGCGTTAGAAAATTTTCCGAAAATAATAATATTTAATTTTCGGAAATTAATTATTTAATAATAAAATATTAATTTTTAATTCGGAATTAATATATTAACTAATAAAATAATATTTAAATTCCGAAAATAATTGAAATAATAATAATAATCAATAACAATAAACTAATTAACAACTTAAACCCTAAACACAATTAACTAATCACTAATCCACAATTAACATAAACTAAATATAAATTAAACTACCATAAGCAAGTTTAACACCCTAAACACGGGATTAGGGATTAACTTACTCCACTAACGACGGTGTTGACGTGAGGACGATGGTGGCGACGAAGGCGGTCTGCGGTGGTTCCGATTCGAACTCGGTGACCGGCGAACGACGGCGAACGGCGAAGAACAGCCACTGTGGGGGCTGATCGGGGCTACTCCAGCAGTTGGGACCTGTGGCAGCGACGGTTGGAGGTGGACGGCGGCGGTAAGCTCGGCCGGACGGTGCACAACGGTGGGCAGAACAGGGCAAGGGCGAGCTCGGTGAGAGGCGCGGCTGCTCGTGTTTAGCCGAAACAGGCCAGCAACGGGGGCGAGTGGGCGACGGCGGCGTGCAGACGAGCGTGGCGTGCGGTGGCTGGGCTATCGCCAGCAAGGCACGTCAGCGTTGGCAGCAAGATAGAAGTCAGAAGCGGAGCAGAAACGGAGCAAGAAGCTAGAAGCGGACGCACAGGCATAGCACGAAGGAGAAGGGAAGAAGAAAGAGGAAGGAAGGAAGAAAAAAGAAAAAGAAAAGAAAAGGGGAGAAAAAGAGGGAAAAGGAAGAGAGAGAGAGGAAAGAAGGATAGCGAATGATAACCATTCTGTTCTGGAATAAATTCCTGAACCAGAAATAGATTTTTCTATTTCTGGTTCCTAGATGAGTTTTTGAGAAAAAAAACTCGTTTGATAACGACAAAAAATTTCTATTTTTAGAACAGAAACCCGTTTGATAACAGCACAAAATTTCTTTTTCCTAAAACAAAAACCCGTTTGATAAACAACAGAAAATTCTATTTCCACGAACAGAAATCCATTTTTTTAGAAACGGAATAAAAATAATAAAAAATCTGAAAAATTCATAAAAATATTTTAAAAAAAATTCAGAAAATCCCAAAAAATTGAAAAATTCCAGAAAAAATCATCAAAATGTCGAGAAAATAAAAAAATTCAGATTTTGGGAAAATAGGAAATTTGTTGAATTTTTTCAAAAAAAATCAAGAAATCAAAAATTTCAAAACTTCACAGAATTGCTTAGAATACCTGTGGCCACCCACTTTTAGTGAAATTTAAATTTTTTTAGGTGCCAAAAAAATAAAAAATTTCAAAACATCACAAAATAGTTTAGAATACATGTGGTCACCCACTTTGAATGAAATTTAAAATTTTTAAGGTGCTAAAAAAAATTCAAAAACTCAAAAATTTCAAAACTTTACAAAATAGTTTAGAATACCTGTGGGCACCCACTTTGAGTGAAATTTTAATTTTTGGAGGTGGGAAAAAAGCAAAAAATCAAAAATTTCAAAACTTTATATAATGACTTAGAATATATGTGGCCATCCACTTTGAGCGAAATTTAAATTTTTTTGGTGCAAAAAAAACATAAAAAATCAAAAATTTCAAAACTTCACAAAATGACTTAAAATACATGTGGCCATCCACTTTGAGTGAAATTTAAAATTTTTTTAGGTGCAAAAAAAACATAAAAAATCAAAAATTTCAAAATTTCACAGAATAACTTAGAATACCTCTAGCCACCCACTTTGAGTAAAATTTAATTTTTTTTTTAGATGCTCAAATGGTATTTTTTATTTTATTTTTATTTTTTTTGGTTCCTAAAGAAAATTAAATTTTACTCAAAGTAGATGGCCACATGTATTCTAAGCCACTCTGTGAAGTTTTGAAATTTTTAATTTTTTACTTTTTTTTCAGCACCTAAAAAAAATAAAATTTTGCTTAAAGTGGATGGCCACAAGTATTTAAGTCATTCTATGAAGTTTTGAAAATTTTTTTTCTTATTTTTATTTTTTTTTCGACACCTAAAAAAAATTAAATTTCACTCAAAGTGGGTGGCCACAGGTATTCTAAGCAATTATGTGGAGTTTTTTATTTTTTTATTTTTTCGGCACCTAAAAAATTTAAATTTTGCTCAAAATAGACGGCTACAAGTATCCTAAGCCATTTTATGAAGTTTAAAATTTTTTCTTTTTTCTTTTTTTTATTTTTTTCGGCAACTATTAAAATAAAATTTCGCTCAAAGTGGGTGGTCACAAGTATTTTAAGCTATTCTATAAAGTTTTGAAATTTTTACTGTTTTGCTTATTTTTATTTTTTTGGCATCTAAAAAAAAATAAATTTCATTCAAAGTAAGTGGCCACGGGTATTTTAAGCTATTCTGTGAAATTTTGAAATTTTTTATTTTTTTTGGCACCTAAAAAAATTTAAATTTCACTCAAAGTGGATGGCTACAAGTATTCTAAGCCATTCTGTGAAGTTTTGAAATTATTGATTTTTTGCTTTTTTTTATTTTTTTCGGCACCTAAAAAGATAAAATTTCGCTCAAATTGGGTGGCAACAGGTATTCTAAGACATTCTGTGAAGTTTTTAAAATTTAGATTTTGTTATTATTTTTTATTTTTTTTCGCATCTAAAAAAATTAAATTTTGCTCAAAGTGGGTGGCCATAGGTTTTCTAAGCCATTTTGTGAAATTTTGAAATTTTTATTTTTTTTATGTTTTTCGGCACCTAACAAAATTTAAATTTCACTGAAAGTGGGTAGTCACAAATTCTAAACCATTCTGTTAAGTTTTGAAATTTTTGATTTTTTGCTTTTTTTTCTTACCTCAAAGATCGTGACTTCCATATGAATATGTGTGTTGAAGAAAATGAATTCCTCATAAATGGTTCTCACTTTTGTTCCAGAAATGAAAAACCAACTTTTTTTTTTGTTCTCATTTCTGGTTTTAAAATTAGTTTTGAAAGCAAACTTGTCCCGGAAATAGAAAAATGAAATTGCGTTACCAAACAGGTTTCTGGTGCAAAATTGATTCTAGGAACAAAAAACCAGTTCTGGATAGAACTAGAATGGTTTTCATGCAACACCTAGGTGGGGGGGGTCAACGTGCAGAGGGGAGGTCGGCGGAAAAGAGAGAGAGAGAGAGAGAGAGAGAGAGAGAGAGAGAGAGAGAAAATTAGTCAAATCGCAATAATTGTGATCCAACGATCACGATTTAAATCCAGAAACAATCCGACGGTCCCCGAAAAATCCTAATTAATAATTTTAAGATTTGGCCAAAAATGATGTAAATAAAAACACACTGTGAGGGTGGTTTACCAATCCAAATTTGCACCCTGTCAAAAATTTACTTTTCACTTATCCCGGGCAAAATCGAGGTTGGCCACGCGAAAATCGACACCGTCCAATTAAATTCATCACGGAACTCCGAAAAATTCGACACCAAAGTTCGGGCTCTAAATAATGGCCAAATTCGATCGAATGCGATTCTAGCGAAATCTCTATTTTAAAATAATAATCGAGAGTGATTAGTTCCCGGGTGAGATTTTACTATAAGCACACTGACGAATTACACGTTTTATAAGTCCCAAAAATTGATCGAAATTCGGAATGTCACAGAACAAGTGAAAACTAATTATTTTTTTAAAAATGATTTTTATGAAAAATATATTCCTTTATCACGAAGTTTTCAGTAAAACAAGCGCACCCTTAATGTAGGTTTCACAGTTGCTATCTGTGGAAGTACGCTGGGAATCCATACAGTTTTACACCCTTGAGTTCAAGAAGCAATGAAAGATTGACGGTGCAAAGTGTGTATTTGTTTAATGAAAAAATTTGGGTGCTAAACTGTGGTTGTAATGCATAGAACAAGTTTTGAAATTAGTGGAATTGAAGATGACTTCTACAAATTTTCCTTTCTAGATGCAATTAACTTCAGGTTAGTGAGAAACGAGCCTTGGAGAGTAATGCCCAGATGTAATTAGCCCCAGATTACCATGCCGCGTCCGCACACGGTATACTCTCGAGTCTGGAGGGTTCCCTCTCTTCTACTCACCTAACCGGTTTCCCCCCCGCAACTAACTTTGGAATGACCCGCCAAAAATTACACGCGCCCTTTGATTGGTAGTTGAGATAGAATGGCTTCGAGACATCAACACGCTGTCGTGAAACAACGTTGTTTTTCTGCCACTTGGGTTCTGATTGGCTGTCTCCATCCTGGTTTACACAATCCATGGTGGTTCAGGAACCACCTGATCACCTTGGACTGGACTCTGGATTTCACTAGGAAGAGTAGGTGATGCAAAACCTTGCAAGGATAAGGTTCATAACCCCGAAGCAGTTGGTTCTACCATAAATAGCGTTGATCCAACGGGGAGGGGACAGAAAGGATCTTGACGAGAGGAGAGCGCCCATCATTCTGAGAGTGTGAGAGAAATGGAAGAGGGAGGGACGAAGAAGAAGATCATGGTGGCGATTGACGAGAGCGAGTGCAGCCACCTTGCTCTGCGATGGGCTCTTGACAACTTAGGCCACACCATCGCCGGCTCTGAGCTCATCATCTTCTCGGTCCGGCCTTCATCTGACTACGGCTCCGTTTATGCTGCTTCTTATGGAGCTGCCCGTAAGACTCTCTCTCTCTCTCAAATCTGTACCTTGATCACTGAGTTCGAGTGGATCATAAAAAACTGCCTGCTGAGCTTATGAAAGCGGTTAATTCCTCGCGACTGTGGTGGATTGTTGTTATGTTGAGATTATCTTTTGATCATCCCAGTCGGTTAAGAATTTCTTACATCAATTCGCCTTGGTTGGGTTGGCTCCTTTATTATCTTTATCCTATTTTATGCTAGAATTGTTGGGGCTCACTTGCTGAATCTCTCCCTTTCTTTGCTCCATTTTGTAGCGCAGCTGGTTAAATTTCACTTGCTTAATCTAGTATAAACCATCTGGATTCTGCGTGCTCCTTTTCATCATCTAACTTAATCTTTCTTTATCCGGGGAAATGCTTATGGTTCTGATAATTCATTCTACTGTGCAGCTCCGGACTTGATTAGAATCCTAGAAGAAAATCACAAGAAGCTTACTTCAGCCCTACTAGAAAAGGCCAAGGAAATCTGCTCTCAGCATGGGGTAAGTAAGAGGACCACAGTTTGATTCGAAATATTTTGTAAAAATCATACTACGAATCCACATCCATGTTTTTGTTTAACACATTAACAGCGCCGAGTGTGACATGGGACAAGAAATCATAAGAGATGAAGTAATCAGGAGTCATAAATACTATGGTCTAGGTAACGGAAGACTTCACTGAAAACACTTATTGTCTGGTACACAGGACGATTCGTTTTACTTTGAACACTCGTACACAACGCGCTGAGCGTTCCTATGCTAGCACCAACTCCTAATATATCAACTCCACACTTCGGCATTTCCTAAAGTAAACCCAGGTCGTAAGTCAAAAGTTGGAAGGTAGAGAAGACAGAGGACTTGTGAGATAATGTTGCTGCTTCTAAAAAGGGATGCACAAGAGTTGCTAGTTGTCATGAATGGTGCAAGTCTGTGTAGAAGGAAGTTTGCTTATTCCTTCAGCGGGCAAAACCTCCATAACTAGGAAATCTAAGCATCAACTCGTTCTCTCTCTCTCAATCACATTTGAATCTTAGCATTGAATTGTGTTAACACTTCTTATATGGGTGGACTTTCATGCTCCTCCTTGTCGCTTACTCTCTTCTTCTAGTTATCATTCATCAACATTTCTTTTCAAGATTCATCGTGCGAAGCAAAGTCCACAAGTGATATTGGCAGTTTATTCATCTTTGCGATGGCATCAATGTCCACGGACTAGGAAATACTGGGTTCTGGGCTGAACAAGTCATCAATTGATTATCATTAGCAATTGTATAATGTTACTATCGATATGTTTGGTAAAAGCTCTTGGACAATTGCACTAGTCAAATGCGTATCCATCCTAACTAAAGGCATTAACCGAAGCCTAGAGAGAACTTCATTTCCTGTCTCTAGCTGGTTCGGCTGAAAGGCATCTCTGTTCCCTCGAAGTGTTCCCCTAATGCGTCTAACATGTGCTCTCCTGCAATTGAAGGTTGCTCAGTGAATTTGATCTATTTTATCTATATAAAAAAGTGCTGCAGGAGAGGACATAATAGAAGAATAAAGGAAATGGAAGCAAGTGAACTGTTATACAAATAGCAAAGTGGGTGACAAATGAGTTATCTCCAGGAGACAGCCAGAACAAGCATAAGTTGGGAGTGGCATGTCCAGCTTGTGAAGTACTTGTAGTCTTACAAGAATAGCAGCTTCTTACAATAAAATTCTATAATTTTAAGAGGCCCAAGAGATGAAAGTTAAAGCTACCAAAGCGCTTTACGTATTGGCTAAATAGCAAGCCAAGGATGAGGAGCTACAACATAAAAAGATAAATGAGAGAGCCGACCATGAATCTGACAAAAACCTGGCCATCTTACAGATCCCAGAGATTCAACAATGAAGCCTTTTCCATCTTTCGACTTTCCTATTTACAGCCTGAGTACATCAACTTCACTGATCAATGTCTGTCTACATAAAAAACAGCTTGTCCATCTCAACAGCGGAATAAATGAAGAGGAATAGATTGACGGCTTTCTCTTTTTAGTCCAATCCATCGTCATTTGTTGAGATGGATCATTGTCTATTAGTGCAGTTGTTGACGGATTTGCACCACTAAGTTGACCAAGTTCATTGCTGTTGCACAGTGATAAAACCTACTGATGATCTGCTCAGCTGACAGCTTAGTCTTTCACTAGTATAGCAAAGCATGTTGAACTTGATATGCACTATCGCTTCATCCATTAGAGAATCCTCTGCGGATAAATAGATGAAATACAACAGACGAGCAAATTGCTAGTAGGGTATTGAATTGAAGTTTCGAGTCTGTGAATTTTGAGAGTCAAAGGATATGATAAATGGGAAGATAGTAGGTGTTGAGGGGGCGTGCAAAAGTCAACACCTAAGATGCATGTTGACATCATCAATTGCCTAAGTAGATATGCATGTACAATTTGTCTGAGCAGAAAAAAGGCGAACGTTCCTTCTAAAGTGAATGATGGTCAATGGATTACTAACTTCAAGGTGGTGAGTTTGCGATTATGATTTGTTCTATCAAGATTAGTCATTAGCTCCTCATCAGATGATTGAGCTGTCCATTTTGGAAGAACATGGAAGTTTAATTTGTGGAGCAAGATGAGCAGTTCATTCTCATGAAAGCAGCATTTTGTGTCAGACATATTATCCAAGATCAGGAATCCAATGCTCCCGCCTTCAATAACAATTTGGATACTTTAATTCAGTGAATTTTCTTCTGTATATGGTTCGTGGAACTATACTAATTCCAGTAACTGTCTAATTTGATAGAATGCATTTTAAAATAGGTCAATGCGGAGACGATGACAGCAGTTGGGGATCCTAAACAGGAAATCTGCAAGGCAGTTGATAAACTCAACATCCAGTTTATTGTGTTGGGCAGCCATAGTCGTGGAGCAATAAAAAGGTTGGTCACTTTCTCTGTCTTATAGGGCTGAGCTCAAGTTAGTTTGAACTGCCAAGTGCCGAAGCGCACAGAACTTAGTTTTCCAGTTTCGTTTGGCCGGGAGTGTGCTTTCTTATTTTCCATTAACAAAATGAACTGACCTGTGTCATGGCAGTTCGGTTCGGTCTGAACTTTTCTCTAGCAATACTGAACGGCAGAACCAAACTGAAATTTTCCTCTTCTTTCTTTTTTTTCCTTCTTCACTTTTCTTGGATATGGAGGTAGTTGTCAAAGAGCTTCTAAAGTGATTGAATCAATTGAAATTCAATAGGCAATCCCAGGACGCGTTTTTTGGTTGCAAAAATTCGTAGTTCTAGCCTTTTGCCTACAACTATTACTAATTTCACCGATTCTTTAGTCTGTGTAGCACTGGTTTGATGTTTACTGTTTAGTTAGGCCACCTTTTAATATGCTAATATTTTGAAAAAGAAAATGATTAATAAAGAAAAGAGAGAAATCCAATTCAGTTTGGAACTGAACTGGACTAGCCCATTCAATATAAGTAAGTTTGGTTCCAGACCCTTTAATTAAGTTTGGTTTGTAATTTTGTAAGTCTAGATGGTCCTTCAGTTTGGCCACGAAAGCCCAAACCTACTAGGACTGAACCTATTCTGATAACTTTCTTTGTGATGAGATGGCGCCATGATATGTCTATACAAACTAGGTCACACGTATTGTCCATTGTAACCGTGTCTTTTACCATTGATGATGCTCAGTTACTATTGTTCTCTGTCAACTTCATTCTGCATAATTTAACCTGCGGATGATATGTTTGGACTTGGTTTGTTACTCGAATTGTAGATAGCATAATATTAGTCACCTTACTACTAGGATGCTTAAAGCTATGTCTATATCTCGTGTTTCACATGTTAAAGTGATATGCTTGAGAATTATTCTGGACCCTGTCGAAGTCTTTCACTTGTTTCCGTTTACTGGGCTCATCTGTGAGACCATCTCCCGGATGCTTCTCAATGCCACTTCACTGTCACAGGGCGTTTCTAGGTAGCGTCAGCAATTATTGTGTTCATAATGCAAAGTGCCCTGTCCTTGTGGTGAAGAAACCAGCTTGACCTATCAGCATCAGCCATTTCCTATCTGAAGTTGAAAGTCAAGAAGTTCAGCAGAAGCTAGTACTATAGTTGCAAGCATCACCAATTCGTGTCATTGATGGGGGGATGGAATTTGTCGTTGCTGAGGTTGTCGAAACAGTTCAATAAACCTCTAGTGCTGTTTCATTACTTCATCACAGTGTCAAATATCGACGTCTTCCAATGTGATATTTGTTTAAGACGTGTAATATACTTGCTGATCAGCCCTCAAACCTTCACGCTTTGTGCATTCTCCAGTCTTGTACATACAATATTATTCTAGCTCTTACACTGGCGACTCTTGGTATCGCAAGTAGATGTTTAATGACGGTGCTTCATGTAAAGTTTCATTAATCAATCTCAACAGTCATTAGTCCTTAATGTCACACCTCGAATCCTATCAGAATGGTGGAGTGACACGGCCATCCTTTCATCCAAAGAATGCGACTCTAAACCATATCCAAAGTCCCCATTGATGTTGCTCACTCTATTGGCCACTAACTGAAGAACTTGATTAGATTAGGAAGGAATGGAATGAGAAAGTATAGTTTGGTGGCTAGTACATTTCTTCTAGGCAAGTGGAGTTAGCTACTATGCATATATATAATTATAGAGCAATATTGGAAACTTATAATTCGACTCTTTAATATACATATCAATTCATATATGAGTTATTTTATTTCAACAAACTTTATATAATTCAGAAATACTAATTTAAAATATCATCTCATTTCGAACATTAATGACAATCTCAACCAAATCACACATTAATAGTTCATTCTATGGACTAAGCTCAAATCACATCTCAATGGTTCATTCCATCAACTAATCTCAAATTACACATTAATAATCCATCCATTGACCAAATCCATGCACAAATTTTTAACCATGATCATGCATAATGTCTTGTGATGAGGCAACCAAGCTCCAACATTGGCAAGGTCTCCACTTATATTACTAGTAGCCAGCTCACAAGGATATCATAATATTAGTATGCAGACCCATAAACCTCTCTATTGCGGAAGTCAAGTGATCGAATAATAAATTTGATAGAATAAAAAAATAAATCGAATACCAGATTTACGTGATTTGATCGTAGTGGTTTACATCCACGAGGAGAGCAGTATAAAATTTCACTATAGATCAAGTGATATAATGGAGATTACAACCACACTTAAGTTACTTAAACACTCTTAATGTTTTTCAAGCCTCAATTATACCCAATAGCTCATGCAGTATTTAGCCTCATAATTCTTCACAAAATAATCTTTCAATCTCGCGAAGGAATTATACACAAATCTTACCACAAAATTTAATCGCTACGAACATTTGAACTCTTGGTGAAATTCCACGAACAACATCACGAAGATTGCCCACCGCCAAGCACTCGCACACCAGCAGCGCTTCATAAATAACTTCACGTATTCATCAACAACTGCATGCCAATCTTGCGGCAAAAGAACAGCCCTTATATAGCCCAAAGAAAAATTGAAGTGGCCGACTTCAACGTGGCAGAGATATTCCACTAAATTCAGTCAACAAAGTCCAAGTTTGGACTTTCCTTTCTTCGGCAGACTTCAAGTGGGATTGTATTCCTTTTCTCTTACACAAATCCACGATTTGCTTTCTTTCATAGTCAAAGTCCAACATCCTTTGGACTCCAAATTGAAAATAAAATCGCCTGCAACTAGGAAACGAAAATTGCCATATACTGCATGCACATAGGAAATCCAAACTTTGGAATATTGAGACCTCCACAAATAATAATTAATCTTGAGTTGGATTTCGTTTATCGAGCTCAAACTCGAGACATATTTTTAACAATTTCCAACTTGGCTCAACGTTTGAGTCAAGTTATAATCGCTTTGATAAAATCTGAATTTCGCTACTACTCTCCCACAGTCCCAATGGGCTCAATTGCCACAGACGTTTTTCATGTCCAAGTCTTGCTTGAACTTCGCCATATTAGAACACGAACTCCACATGCACCTTTAATTGCTCCACAAGAATTTTCCAACACAACCTCCTCACTCGCAGATAAAGCAAAATCGTCATTGCATTCATATATGTTCGGAGATTGAATACACACCTTGTCAATATTAGCAGTTATAGCAACTGTTGGCTCAATAGGCTCCACCTTGCTACAAACACCATCTATGTCAATTACTTCGCTAGTACCCACTATCTCAGGAGTTTCTGGTTGCAACTCCACCTCAAGCTAAACACCGTCCAGATCTATATAAACACTGCCACAAGCACTCATACTCAGAAGTACTGGAGACTCGTTAAATGTAACTTCTCTGTTGACAATAGGTGAATTTAATTCCGGGTACCACAACTTATATCCCCACTCACCTTGTGCATAACCTAGGAACATGCACTTTCTTGCCCTTTCATCGAGTTTACCATCACTAACTCGAACATAACATGGACAACCATATATTCTAATAACAGAATAATCAGTAACGTTACCTGACCACACTTCTTCGGGAGTCCGACATCCAATCGCAGTCGATGGGGATTTATTCTTTAGGTAGCTTGTCGTACTTAGCGCATCCGCCAGGAATCTCCTAGCCATACTAGCACTAGAGATCATTTTATAGGCTGTTTCTAGTAATGTTCTGCTCATCAACTCTGCAACATGTTGTGGTTTATTTGCATTAGTACGGTGTTTCACTTTGCCTTCTTTCGTATAGAATTCGTTTAACATCTTCGAGCAAAACTCCATACTATTGTTAGTCTATACATGCTTGATCGTTTTACCAGTCTTCTTTCTGATAAAAGCTTTCAACTGTATGATCCTAACAATTGCATCAAACTTGAGCCTTAGCACAAATACCTAACTCTTCTTTGAAGGAAATCGCGACAACCTGCGAACATTCAAGTGAATTAATTTTGCAATATCTGTGGTTTCTCTGACAACTGTACCGAGCTGCACTTTCTGCCGTTGATCAAAATCACAGTACTTGCATACATTTAGTTCATTAGCCACATAAACACATAGCAAATTTTTTTCACTTAAAACCTTCTGGCTTCTCCTGCTAATATGCCCTAAATGCATATGCCACAATTCAAACTCTTGAACCGATGCATTCGACATCTTCGTAGTGAATTCCGTCACTGTCTCACCTTGAAACTCATACAGGCCATTGTGCTTAATTCATTTCATTATCACTACGGCACCTCAAACAACTTTCAAAAGTTGACATTCTGAAGAATACCGACACACAGCTGAATCCAGGGCACTCGAGAAAATTAGATTTTTCTTCAACTCTAGAACATGCTTTACTCCAGTCAATGTCCTCACAATACCATCATGCATTTTAATTTTAATATCACAAACACCTACAACATTGCATTTAGCATTGTTCCCCAACTGCACTTTACTATTATCCGTGCACTGATAAATAGTAAACTAGTTCCTGTTTGGTGTAGCATGAAAAGAACAATCAGAATCCATAATCCATCCATCAAATGACAAATAATCAGTGACAAACAAGACAGAATCAGCACTATCCGGATTACTGTTTGCTATAGCTACAACATCATCCGCAGAATCAGCTCTAATTCCCTTACCCTTGTCGTTCTTCAGCTTAAGGCAATCCCTTCTTATATGCCCCCTCTTACCACAGCTCCAATAGATAATACCGCCAATCCTAGACTGACTTCGTCTATTCGAGTTCATACTACTCCTGCTAATATGTGTATCAGTTCTTCCTCTATTTTCACCTACTAAAGTAGCAGATACATGCTCGCTAGATTCTCTTCTACGGGTGTACTCACTCAGAATTAAATCTTAAACACCATCAAACGTTAAACTTATTAACCCAGATGAATTACTAACAGTAGTAATAGTAGTGGTATTCCAACTATCAGGCAATGAGGATAATAGAATCAAAACACGTACCTCATCTTCAAAGTCAATGTTAATTGAACTCAATTGACTAACGATCACATTAAATTCATTAATATGATCAGCAACTGATGCACCTTCGTTTATCTTCAAATTAAACAGACGTCGCATCAAATAAATCTTGTTGATTGTAAAGGGCTTCTTGTACATGTCCGACAGGACTTTCATCAAACCTGCGGTAGTCTTTTCATTCACGATGTTAAACGCGACGTTACGTGCCAACGTTAGTCGAATAACACCCAAAGCTCGTCTATCCAACAATTTCCAATTAGCTTGCTTCGTCGTCTCTGGCTTCTCCCTAGATAGGGGCAAGTGCAGTTTCATCTGATATAGATGATTTTCAATCTGCATCTTCTAGAAACCAAAGTCCTTCCCATCAAATTTGCCGATTTTCACTTTTCCTTCTTTTGTCGCCATCGATTCGCTTCAATTCAGCCAAACCAGGCTCTGATACCAATTGTTGCGGCAGCCAAGCGATCAAACAATAAATTTGACAGAATAAGAAAATAAATTGAACACCAGATTTACAAGGTTCGGTTACAGTGACCTACATCCACGGGGAGAACAGCACAGAATTTCACTATAGATCGAACGATACAACGGAGATTACAACCACACTCAAGTCACTCAAACACTCTCGATATTTCCCAAACCCCAATTACATCCAATAACTCACGCAGTGTTTAGCTTCATAATTCCTCATGAAATAATCTCTCAATCTTGCGAAGGAATTATACACAAACCTTACCACAAGATTTAATTACTACGAACGCTTGAACTCTTGGTGTAATTCCACGAATAAAACCATGAAGATTGCCCACCGCCAAGCACTCACACACCAGCAGTGCTTCAAGAATAACTTCACGTATTCATCAACAACTGCGTGCCAATCTTGAGGCAAGAGAACAGCCCTTATGTAGCCCAAAGAAAAATTAAAGTGGCCGACTTCAAAGTGGAAGAGATATTCCACAAAATTCAGTCAACAAGTCCAAGTTTGGGCTTTCCTATTTCGTCTTTCTTCGGCAGACTTCAAGTGGGATTATTGTCTGACACAAGTCTACGATTTGCTTTCTTTCATAGTCAAAGTCCAACATCCTTTGGACTCCAAATTGAAAATAAAATCGCTTGCAACTAGAAAACGAAAATTGCCATATATTGCATGCACGTAGGAAATCCAAACTTCGGAATATTAAGATCTCCACGAATAATAATTAATCTCAGATTGAATTTTATTTATTGGGCTCAAACTCGAGACATATTTTCAACATCCTCAATGGGTTTACAACGATATTGAGCACCTACGCAAACTCATAACAACATCCTTCACAAGTCATAAGCCAATTTGAAATCAATATCACAAAACAATTTTACAAACCATTTCATATAATCTTTCTTATAAACCAGAATACATTTCACAAACCAAATATATAACTTATGGCAACTCAACTCATCCGCTAGAATAATTTTTGTAAAGTATTTTTCAAATCATTTCAGAACTCATTTAATAAACTAGAGGGAAAATACCATCAAAAATCTCAAATTATGCCACTTGTGACAAATTTATCTTGAACTTTTTTTTGTGATACGAAAAATCATAAACTATACCAAAATATCACAAAAAATCTCAAACTATACCACTTGTGATAAATTTACCCTTAATTTTTTTTTGTGATACGAAAAACCCTAAATTATATCACTTGAGACACATTTATCCCACAATACTTTAGCCCCTAGGCATTTTCATCTTTTTCCTTTTTCTGTTTTTTTCCTTTTTTTTTCTTTTCTTCTCTCTTCCCTCCGCCGGTGCTGGCGTCGGGTGAGGGCAACTCTCGTCGGCATTGGGTGAGGGCTGCCCTCGCTGGCTTCCCTCCGCCATAGTTGGCGGAGGGAAGAGAAAATAAAGGAAAAAAAACAAAAAAATGAAAAAAAACGAAAATGCCCATGGGCCAAAGTATTGTGGGGTAAATGTGTCGTAAGTGGCATAGTTTATAATTTTTCATGTCACAAAAAAAGGTTTAGGGTAAATTTATTACAAGTGGCATAATTTGAGATTTTTGGTAGTGTTTTCCCTAAGCTATATTCATAAAGCAATATATATATATATATATATATAAATTTTCACGGTACGTTTCGCAATACGGTTCTAAAACTATTCATAAATAGCCAAAGAGTAATAAATGCTCGATCCATATTTTTCTAATAAAAATGCCATTTCGTAACTCGTAACATATCTAATTCATATTGCATTCGAAATATGAATTTATAAACTCAAAGAAAAGATAACATCACTCACCTGGGAATGTCTAAAAAACCAAACAAGGAAGCTCACTCCAACTAACCTAAAAAACAAGTAAAACACTATCTTGACTACAAAACAACTCTTATGCGACAAAAAATTGCTCACTCAAAGCGATTATTCAAATCTAAGTGTAACATGAAATTCACACGCGAAACCCTAAAATTCTCACTCCAACCAAATCGTTGCTCTAAACCGATATTGAGTCAAACCCTATGGCTTCACAACGCAATAATCCACAATTTCCATGAAATCTCATAGCTCAATAATTCAAAAATCGGACTTTGCGATTTGAATTAAGCATAAATTTCGAAAAATTTTTCGATTGGACAAACGAAGAGTGCAAACACATACCGAGCATTGTGAATCAGGGTTGAATCGACTTGGCAAAGTCCTTGTAACGTGTATGCGCAAAATCCCTTTTTTTTTTCCTTCCTTTTCCTTTCTTTTTCTTTCTTTCATCTTCCTTTTGTTGACACCTAAATTTTAACTAGTCATTTAGGAGCAATTTACTTGGAAAATTAGGGATTAATTTTTTAACCCCTAAATAAAAAATATAATTAGATGGCATAGTATATAGTTTTTTGGAGCATTTATCATATAGCTTTATTGCATTTGGCATGTTAATTTGACTAGCGTCATATGGATCTAATTGGATGGATAGAATATTCTAAGCTTATTGAACTGGTGCGGGTGGGTTTTTGAGCCCAATTAGATTGGTTGGGTCTATGAAATAAAATTAATTGAATCATGCCCATGGGCAAAAAATATATTGTGCTCAATTGAGAAATTAATGTTACCAAAATTTTGGTCAATTAGCAAAATATTTCGAAATGGGCATGATCTTTCGAATACTTGAGGCAGCGATCCTCTTGGTTAAAGGGAAGGAAAGAAATAAAACGAAATGGGAGGAGGATCGGTAGATTTGGTTTCTTTTGTATCTCCGTGCAAAGGGGAAACAATATAAAGAATACCAAAGAGGAAAGTGGAATTTGGTCAATATAGGGGCATATATATCAATACCAAGGTAGTCTTTATGCATCCATTGGCGTGAACAGAAAGAAAATACCACAATAATGGGAAGGAGCTAGAATATAATATATTCTAGAACACTCATAAGAGGAAATTAGACTTAGGGTGTATTTAGCAACCATTTTATTCCCAAAAATAGTTTTTATTTAGAAATCATTATTTTTTATTCGGTATGTGGGAACAATTTCTAAGTATTTGAAGGTGTTTAGCAACTACCCAAAATTTCTATTATTGGAATAGAAAAAGAATATAAATGCATTTGGTAATGACACGAAATTTCTTTTTATTAATAATATTTTAAATATTTATTTATTTTTATTTTCTTCTTTTTTCCCTTCCTTGGCCATGGCCAGGTTGCCGGTGTCGGCCACAAGCTAGGGCTGGCTAGGGTGGCTCGCAACTTGGGTGAGTGCCACCCTTGCCAGCCCCAGCCAGTGGCCGAAGACCGACCACAGGTTAAAAAGAAGAAGAAGAAAACCAAGAAGAAGAAGAAGACGAAGAAGAAGAAATTTTTTGTTTTTTCCATTTCAGATTCTTGTTCTTAGAATCAAGAAGTAATTTTTTTTGTTTTTTAATTCTGTTTCAAAACTGATTCTGGAAATAAATTTTTGTAAATTTGTGTCTAGAAACAAAAAATTTACCAAATAAATTTTTGTTCCAAAACTGATTCTAAAAAAAAAAATATAAATAGTTACTGTTTGGCCGGTTGCCAAATGCGCCCTTACTCTCTTTCCCTGAAAGCCCAGGTCTTCCCTACCTATAAAAGGGTGACGTATAGATAAGAACGGGAGAGCTTTTCTTTTGGTCTGACCACATGAGAGAAACACAGAAAGAAGAGACAAGAGAGCGGAGAGAGAAGATTTATCTTCTTCCTCAGGCGTGTGCCTTCGCGATCACGACCGAGGGCTCCACGACTAGACGTTGTGTCTTGCTGCTCTTGGACCTCCTCGTGGCTGTTCCTTCGCTCATTGCTACGTCACCTAAGTAAGTTGGCGATAGTATGTGAAAAAGTTGCTGCTGTTGTGCCCACCTCCGACAACAATGACAATGAGGAGCCGCTACGACCTCTAGCCCTCGACGTCCCTGCTGTTTGTGCTGAACCAACGAGTCATATTGTCGAAGCTCTTTGTCCCATGATGACCGCTACGACCTGCTTCCTGTCCTGGCCCCGGTGACGTTGCTCCTATTTTGTTTCTACGAGGACCTGTTGTCCACGAGCTATTTCGCCCTCACTTGATGCTGTCCTTGCCGCGAGCCCAATCGAGATTGAACTTCTATGTTTGGCTCGATCTTCTTCTCTGATTTTGCGGGTTCACCCCAAGGCTAGCCTATTGTTGACGGAATCAAGATATTAGGTCCAAGCGACGTCCAATTTGTTGATATCCTTGCCGAATTACTCATCATTGTTGCCGTTTGCCTCTTCACCATGAGCCCCTTTGCTGCTGGCTACTTGCTTTGTCACTACCATGATGCTCGAACCACCGTTTGCCGTTCCAAACTTAGAAAGCAAATATTCGAATTAGGTAAAAATCTCATATAATTTACTTTTCGAGTATAATGTTTCCTTATTTGAAATATTGCAATCTTATTTGAATCTTTGAATGATATTATTGTGTCCACTAAGTTCCTAAATAATCTTTAAATTAGGAATTATTTTCTAATTCTACAACATGCATATGATCGACGGTCCAATTTCATGTTTGAAATATGACTTGCGATCGCACGGAAAATCGTCAATCCAATCTCTCGCTCGAGATATGATTTGTGATTGTGCGAAAGATTGGCTAATCCGATCCTCATGCTCGAGATATGATTCGTCAATTTATTATTTCTAAATTTAAACAGATATGGATAATATTTCTTGTGATTGGGTGTTGTGTTCATTTCATTGCTATTTCTTTCCGACTTTTGTTTGAATTGAATTGATTGTCTTTCCATAAAAAAATACAAAAAGGTTAGGTAAAATTTGAGTAGATAATATATTGCATGTTTAAGATAAATTTTGATTATTTTCTTAGAATAGATTAGATTCTTTTCTTAGATATTATTATTACAAATTTAAATTAGGGTAATTGCTTATTCCGAATTTAAACTAAAAAATATAAAAAAATACCACGTGCATGTCATATTAGAGTAGTTGCATACTAATTAATTCTTGTCATTAGATATCTCACGTCTAAGTTCATTTGCATGCCATATTAGAGATAATGCATTTAATTGTTGTTAGAATTAGGACATCAGGTAAATCATATGTTGCATGTCATGTTAGACTAGTAGCATGCATTGCATATAGTTTAATTTTCACTAAATAAGAGAAAACTCCAAAAATACATTGAGTAGAATTGCGTAATAATTAGAAATCATATTAGAGTTGTTAATGTAATTTTCTAACTAATATTGCAGATGCTTTCGTTGCTTTGATATAAGTCTCTATCTTATAATTTATTTATTGCTTTGCGTTATTGAGTGTTATATTATTGGTTGCGCATCCGCATGATTACCTCATATGTTAAGAGTAAATTAAAATCAATGCAAGCTGTCCGCATAATTTTTTTTCTTAAAAGAAAAAAGGTACCGAGAGGACATTAGAATAATATAGTGTAATCAAGTCCCTAACTTCATAATCTCTGGTTCGTAAAAATAAAATAAATCTTCAAATACTTTACTTGGGTTTTTAATTTACCCACAAAAAATAAATTAGTGGAGACTTCAAAATGAAAGATCTTGCATATAAAATAACTTGAACTTAAGTTGCGAATTGATATGGGCTTGGAGGAGCCCGAGTTAAGTCTGAGCTTAATAATTCATTCGATGAACGCCTAAGTGCCGAACCCGGAGGGAAGGTTGCAACACTTTTCTCTTTCTTTTCCCTTTTCGGCCTCCCCTGTTCCTTCTACAGTGGGCTGAACGTCCATTTTTCCTTTTGCGTTTTTTTTTCTTGCGGGCCCCGCCCTTGTCAAAGTTAAAATATTACAACTGGTGATCCGCAAGTTTCTGTGGATTTTACTTTTAGTAACCCGGGACCCTTTCATTCTTTTCAGCTCTGTGACGTTGAAGATGCTGGACAGACCCTCTTTTTCCGCATGGTAAAGTACCCACCTTTTGCTGGTCCTGGGAATTATCAGGACAAGACTTTCCTTGGCCAGGTGAGCCAACGATAGTGAAAAAAGAAGCTTTCTTCTGACGTGAGAGAATTGATTTTTGCCCGATCCGCGGACCACCGAAAGTAGAGCACAGCTGCTTAACCGACGACCTCAGACTATCCAGAAAAACGTCACATCATATGCCTGATCCGAAATTAATAAGAACACCGTCCATCTTCTAGCTTTAGTCATCTGTTGAAATTCGATGGCTGGGAAAAATCGCATTGCGTTCGCAGGTAAGAAAGCGCAAATGCTTTTGGATCATGATTTATCAGCGGTGTGGCTTAATCACTTTCATGGGGTCCAATTTCTTTGCCATGTACCCTAATACTTTTCTTTAGTGGAGTGAGAGAGACTATTTGAACGATGCAACATTTAGTAAATAATTTGAGCAGCTATCCTATCAGTTGATTTTTATGGAAAAACTATTACTTGGTGCATGTAAAACTCAATTCATGTAAGCGCTTAGATTTGTAGGTCACACATGAAACTTACATGATCCTAGAACTCACATGTAGTGAGCTCATTTGTATCAAATTTTACATGTTGCTCTAAATGATTTAATGATAGGTCCTTTGAGCGGCAATTACTTTGGAAGCTGTCCTTTCTTTTTTTGGTCGGAAAAAGCTTTTCATTACTTTGTTTGTTGTTACAGAATATTGCGAGAAAAGTTCTAGTACAAGTATGCATTGAATAGCTCCGCGCAGACTTCTACCGGATAGGAGTTTCATTACCTCCTCCGGTGGTCAAAGACTTGTGTTTCACAAATGCGGTCGATCTTACAACACACGGCACGAAAATATTTGCAATTTTCTACGATAAATTAGCTAAACATCGAATGAGTGAATGTGTGAGTTAAATCACTAGCCAATCTTATGGATACTTAGAAATATATGTAATGAGTATATCGAAAATCCTAAAACTTTTCATAAAAGTGCAATCAAGCTTTAAAATTTTTACAAAGTGTAATTAAATTTTAAAACTTGTCATAAAAATGCAATTGAGTCCTAAAATTTATTAAATCCTAAAACTTATCAAATTGGTCAAATCAAGTCCTTTCGTTGATTACGTTTTTTGAAATTTTTAGGATTCAATTGAACTTTCATGATAAGATTTATGACTTGATTGCTTTTTTTGGAAGATTTAGGACTCGATTGCACTTTTTTGATAAGTTTTAGGACTTGATTGCATTTTTTAAAAGTTTTAAGAGTCAATTGCATTTTCATAACAAGTTTTAAGATTTGTAATATATTTATCTCAAAAAATATTGTGTTTAGAGCTCGAAAGAGAAAATCAAACAGTAAATGACGTGGGACTATCCTATGTTGATGTTCGGTTACATAGACAATGAAGTCAAGTTCCCAATAAAAAAGCACCATTTATACACATTTCATAGTTCGACCAAGAAAAATGGACACATTTCATAGTGCCCCTGATTTGACACATTTGAATTACTCCAGCAGCCTCGGAAAGATTTTGTGGAACCAAAAAGGCCACCTTGCAATCAGCCTATGGACCACTTGTCTCAATGGAAGTCCCTTGGAGTATTTTGTGCCTTGCTCCTTTCTCTTTTGTGTCTTGTACATTTTCAACTATAATATGAGCTTTCTGACAAAAAAAAAAACAGTAATAAGACCTTCATTCGCTATTTTGCAAGATGCATCATATGATATAAAGTCAACATCTTTATTTGATTCAGCATGCAAACAAATGGCCCACGTTGCTTATTATTTCACATGTGATCGACCTCTCACACCCTTAGGTTTGGTGGAGTTGAATTGCTTCAGCATTCGGGTGACGGCTTAACCAGAGGTCCCGGAATTGGAATTGGAATTTAGGTTCCTAATTATTCTTTTAAACGAGGCAATAAAGTTTGCCTCCGATGGGGCCCTTCCCTTCTTTTAAGAAGTCTTGTGCATTTTGACGACAGATGCAATTTTAAACATCAGAAGTGAGTTTCAAAGATCAACGCCGTAGCTTTTGAGGTAAAGAACTTGTAGAGAAATGGAAGGAGGAGGGAAAGGGGAGAGCAAGAAGGTGATGGTGGTCATAGATGAGAGCGATTCCAGTTACTATGCCTTCATGTGGGTGCTCAACAATCTCAAGGAATTGATCACTAGTTCTTCGCTGCTTCTTTTCGCCACGCAGCCATCTCCGAGTTGTAACTTTGCGTTCGGAGCTCCATTCGGTTCGGCTCGCCTATATTTTCAAGGCTTAGCAGGTCAAGTACCAAATTTGGTTGCTTCATTTCTTCTTCGTCCAGTGTTCGTTTGTCAGATATATTCCTGTTCAAGTAGTTTTCAATGTTCTGTTGAGAGATTGTGCATGGCCGGAGCCTATTGGTGGTTCTCAAACACTTTGCCTTAAAAAAATTGAAGTTCTTGCCTTGTGTTCCTGAAGTTGTAAACTATTGTTTAATCTGATAGAAATCTTCTGGTTTCCTTTGGAACGTGGGACAGCCCTGGAGTATTTTAGCACGGCACAAGAACGAAGTAAGAAGATTTGCTTGGGAATCTTGAAGAAAGCCGAGGGCATCTGTGCGAGTCGAGGGGTACTGTAAGAGGATAGTTCTCTTCATTATTATCTTCATTCTTCTCGATCTTTTCTAATCGTGGTTTTATGGTCAATATTTAGACAATCTCAAGAGATGGCATGTTCATTGTTATCGCTTAATAAAGGTATGGCTCAAAAAAAGGAGAAAAATTTCTGGTGATCAATACTTTCCTACAAATTTAATTTGCGGAAACCTCCGCCTCTGATCTTTCAAAAGCATATAGTGCGAGGGCCTCAGCCTAGAAATATGAGATACCACCACTTCTCCCATCAAACTTTAAATCCTGGCGTTATTAGCGAAACCTATTGCGGATTTGAAACAAATATCCATGGACCATCTGTTTAGGCTAAAAAATGTGGCTGCTACTTGATACAAAAAGTCCGTTCAAGTTTGACTGCAAATTCTCGATCTAGCTTTTTTAGAAGCCAGCATTCCGATTGCAAAATCTTTCAGAACTTGTATTTGAGTCACACTCTTGAAAGATCAGATTCTGAAAAGTTTTCCTAGGGTATTGCATTTCGAGAGGTGAATTTCATTGTTGGACAGGTGAAAGTGGAGACACTCACGGAGGCTGGAGATCCTAGAGTTACCATATGCAATGCAGTGCACAAGAACAACATCGATCTTCTTATCCTGGGGCATGAATCTAATGGAATCCTCAAGAGGTTAAATTTTTTCTATTTGAGTTCTGAAAGGTTGGTACATATAATTCATGGACCGCAGGTTAATTGGGCCATTTCGTCAATTTCAATTCCATACCGTTACTCCAGCAGTTCGTCTATCTATCATTTTCTTCTTATGATATTTAGCTGACGTTTCCCATCCTCTTGTTAATGACAATTGACAGCATAGTGCTAGGTCATGTATCAAAGCATAAAACTTGGTTCTGTATAATGAAGTTAGTTGGTCGTTGCAGGGTTTTCTTGGGGACTCCGAGCGATCACTACTTGAATAATGTGAGGTGCCCAATACTTGTGGTGAAGAGGCCAGAATAAGCGTTCGATAACTGCTTATATGGGTTTATGTCAGCTATATGACCACCGGAGTGTATGTATTGAAGTCCTCACTGTGTAAGAAGTAGCAAATTATCTCATCTGAGCTAAATCTGTCAGATCTGTAAATTCATATTCAGAACCGTCTATAACTAATCACAGTTCACAAGAATCCAAGTGCGATTACCTCAGTCATCATAACCATGGTCCGTAGCTCTATCTTACTAGTGAAAGAAATGTTTTCACTTACGAATTTATATCTTCTTTTCAGCAAACACTATCTCGATTAACAATGCTCTAAACATTGATTGTATTGCCGTGTTCTATGCAGAAGAGTATCTTTCTCTAGTCAATAAAATATCTTGCAGACACCAGTGAGACAACATGGTTTCCTGGTTAGGACGTTACTCTACATTCGCAGTTGTAAGAAGAGAATAAGATGACCCTAGAAAAGCTTTGAGCAAGCCTGATTTGCTTCTTCAGTTTATTAGATCGAAAAGGAGCATATTAGTCGCTCCTGCAAAGAAAAGCAGAGAGCATTGTTTCAGCCAATTTAATGGTTTCAAGAGTAGTCTATGCAGTATGAGTGGTTCATCTGAAAAGATCGGTGCACATAAAAAAGAGTTGGAAGGAGCTTGAATCTATCCTTTTCCTCAGCGGTCCGATCCAATGCTTTAAGGAACATTGATCGTGAAATGAGAGAGAAAAGGAATGAGGAACCGAGCTTGGAGCTAAATGTTGTTATGCTTACTGTTAGAAATAGAGCGCCTTTTATCGAGTGTAAAACGCAAGTACCACTTATACATGTTCGAGGAGATTTGCTGATGCCATTAGAATCTAACTAATGAAACTCCAAATTCACAGTGATGACATATTTCGTCAGGTTTCAACACTGACAATGGCTAGTTTAGCAATCACTCAATAACTAATCTAGATATAGAAATCAAGGACAAGAACTATCACTTACCGTGATATGTTTCAAAGGTCTTGAAGTTGATTGAACAGATGAATCGTTAGTCCAGACATATAATGACATAACACAGAGAATTGGAGACAGGAATGGACAAATGTCGCATTCCTAACTCTCGACATTGCTTCTCCTAATAGAAAGAGAATCCATCCTGGTTCGCTGCCAACATAGTCTGAATGTGTCCATGGTGAATGTTCATTTGGTACACGTCAAGTGGGGAAAAAGAACATATTACGCATAACTGAAGGAGGACGGCTCTGTTTCTCCCCTGAAACTTGCACCATGCTTCACATTTGACCCGAAGTTTTACTCTGTTTCGGTTTACCACTTACCTTCTCACAATCTGCATCAATTTCATCCCAAAATCCTCATGATCTCTACTGGTTCTTTCGTTTTGTCGTTGGAACTCAATCGCTTTCGAACTAAATGCCGTACAAAAGGAGAGCAAAGTTCTACATCACATAAATTAATGGTATAGTTACAGCCCGTTGCGTGCGCTACCAGAATCGTGCCTACAATATCTCGAGCATTTTTACACGAGCTTTACTAAAGTGAGGCGTACAGAGCGACACAAAGATTAACTTTTATGGGGCAAACCCATATGGGAGACAAACTTGCATAATCCAAATTGCCATTTTTCCCATCCTTCCATGGATTTTCGCCACTGGAGAAGAGCATGCTCGTGGCCTTTCTGCAGACAAACCACGTTGCAAGAGCAAACCAAAGGACAAGAAATAATGCAAAAGAGAAGAAAACGAAACGCTAGCGAAGAAGACTGGTTGTTCTGACCAGTCACTAGTTTCGTCTTCGTCACTGTAGGTGCGAAACGCCGAAGTCGGACTGGTTGCTCTGACCTTCGAAGAAAAAAAGAGAAAACCGCCTCCTGTTTCCCAACTACCATGACGGACCAATCGCTTCATCTCGAGAACCTCGAAAACCACCGAGGCACCGTCTTTCTTTCGACCCTTTTGGCACGTTCACAAGATCATAAACTCCTCGTACGAGACAAAAGCCGGCGGTTTCGATAAGGAAGTTCTCACCGTTCCGTGTGCATCGTCGTCCCCCTTTTTCTGTTGGTAATAGCTGAGGTTCTTGTCGTTAAACCTTAGAGATATGGCGGAGGTAGTGGCGATGGATGGCGTGGACAAGAGGAAGGTGATGGTGGCGATCGATGAGAGCGAGTGCAGCCACCACGCGCTCGTGTGGGCCCTCGACAACCTCAAGGACTCGCTCCTGAGCTCGCCGCTCGTCGTCTTCATGGCTCAACCCCCTTCTCCGCAGAATCTCTCCTTCGCTGCTAATCTCGGCCTTGCTCGCATGTACTGCCCTGTTTCTGCCGGTAAACCCAAAAAGTTGTCTCTTGCTCCCATGTGCTGCCCTGCATACACACTCTCTCTCTCTCTCCTTCGCTGCTAATTTCGGCCTTGCTCGCATTTACTGCCTTGTTTCTGCCGCTAAACCCCAATACTAATCTCTATCTCTCTCTAGAAATATCGTTCCTTTCACGCTTATTCGAACTTCGTTTCTCTCCATTCGTTCGTGTTCGGGTTGGTAGGTCCTAATGTGGTTTGATTTTCATTAATGTTGAGGTTTCGCAATCGGATAGATTTTGTTATCAGCTTAGCTTGACTGAAGGTTTTCAATGATTCTTATTCCCCTGTTATCACTCTGGTTCTGCCCGGTGAACTCATAGCTTGTCGCAGCGTGCAGGATACATACGTATTCGGTTTCAATTAAAGAAAAAAACAGTTTTCCTTATAGTTTGCATTGAAAAATTAAAGGTTTTTTTTTTTCGTATATTACAATATGCGAAGGATTAGTTGGATGTTGCGTTTGCAATTACAGCTCCAGACTTTGTGAATTCCATCCAAGAGCAACACAGGAAGCTTACGCTGGCTTTCTTGGATAAGGCCAAGGAAATTTGCGCTGCACGAGGGGTAATTCGTACAATTCCCTTTGATTGTTGTTCATGTTGGAACCAACGTGAGTATCAGGATAGGACACGCTTGGAGTCATTGGAATGAGCTTGTTTGTGAAGAATTTGAGTTTGCACTCTGTTTTGAAATTTCAGGTTAGTGCAGAGACTACTACAGAAGTTGGGGATCCGAAAGTAGCAATATGTGATGCAGTTGAAAAGAACAATGTCACGCTTCTCATTTTAGGTGACCGTGGACTTGGAAAGATCAAACGGTTAGTCTCATATCTACATTAACAGAGGCAGAGGAGATGTCATTGTTTTCCTCTGACTTCCATTACTCATGCCTGAATGATTTAAATTGTCACTCCCCAGTCGGACATATTCTGCATTTGCTAGTATAAATAAAACTCAGACGGTAAACATGAGCCAGAGCCATGGAGATGAGGAACTGCATGTGATTTAATCAAGGATCCTTCTCATTCTACCTCAATTTGTTGATGTGATGTTCTATCTTTTTCTAATTTACAGGGCTATTCTTGGGAGCGTGAGCAATTACTGTGTTCAGTATGCAAAGTGTCCTGTTCTTGTTGTGAAGAAGGCGGACTAAAGATAGGAAAGTTGGTACATGTTTGTGTTAAAATCTAATTGACAGTTTGCATATGTCAAAGGCAAAGGATACGCACAGGCGAGGGTTTCATCCATTGATCTAGTTTAAAATATCTTGGCTGTTGAAAATATATGGAGTGTGGTTGTGTTATAAATTCATTCCTTCTGTGTCTGTTGTTGCATGCGATGGGACTAACAATCTGTACTTGTAATCTCATCTGCACCTGTCAATCAGAAGCTGTATGATATTGTTCCACTCCCTTTATACTTTAGCACCTCATTTTGTATCTGTGAATTTGTCTCTCTGGTGAGTTGACTTCTTTCTTGATAAACATATTAATAGACAGGATGTCTTTATCTAGTGATAATGGACTGAAGAGTTGTTCAACACAAGAAGATGCTGAGTAGTAAGATATGAGCACCTGACCACCTATACAGGCATGAACTGCAATTGTAGGCTGTGATAGTTCTCTGTTACTCCAATATGCGTTACATCTTCACCTTATCCTCCTTTTAGTCCCATAATTTCAATGATAACTTGAAGCCACTCACTTGAAAATGCGGTTTAGAGTGGCTGCGAGTCGAACCCCTCCTTTAGCTAACTGAAGATGAACGGTTGGTAAACGGGACAGGAAATATGCATCTGCGAGATAATAGCATGCTTATTGTTAGTCTTTTGCTATGAAGACTGTCTGAAGAATCTTCCAACTATTAGCAGTAGAATCGTGTACCTTTTAATACCGAACCTTCACTCACGCCTTCATATGCCCACTGACAGGCTGCGGTGATACTTTCGGATGCATATCTGTCACATTCATTTAATCTCATCCAGTGTATGATAGATAAAATTTGCTGACTCAGAACAAATTGATGAAACATGTGATAGTTGATGATGGAAACATCGACAATTCTTCAACAGATTGTAGAATTATTTTTTTTTCTCTAGTGTGGTTATTTAACGTACGTGTCTGGGCAAGGTGGCCTGGTAGAACTGCAGGTCTCCCATTCTTTAACTTGATCTGCCCATTCATTCTGTCATTGAACATCACAAAGTAAGAAAAGAAATGTCCACCTCTGTGCATTCAACTCTCGAAAAAATAATAAAGTTCATTCGATAGATCTGCAAAGTTGCATATGTTAGAGACCGTGATGTTCTGCTGAATTGCGTCAACAAGGCCGTCTACATTGGAGCTGTAGTATCTTTCTTCGGCTGTCTCAATTATATTATTATCCCAAACCTGCACAATTCACAAGTTCAATCACAATTCTGCCGTAGCATTAAACTTTAGCATATATGGAGTTTGCATACATGGTGGAGGACTTGTTTCTGGGTGTACCAGCGGACGTCAATGGTGTTAGCCCCTCTGTCTGAGGTGAAGCCCACATGCAGAGGCTGCACATAACATGGCATAAAAATAAACTTAGATGGCGGTGTGTTTCGTGATATAGAATACACGCATATATGTCCATACAATGCCGCATCTCGTTTTCGGATGCTGTGTACCTGATGAATGTCTCCCATGAAATGAAAGAGAAACATGAGTGCTTCTGTAAGATTATCTGTTGCAAGTTCCAAGGAGGAGTTGCTTAGTGAGATAGATCAGATAAGATACGAGAAAAAGACTGGGGGATTAAATAAGTCTTACATGCAGCTCGAATAGAATTGCTTCCATAATCAAGAAGCTGCGAGGTGTAATTGTTGATGGCTCCTGCAACACACCTTCCCTTCTCTCCATTGTCATCCTTGCAGTCCCCTGCACACGTAAAGCCAATTCTCAGGCTTTTGATGATTCTTAGGACACTCACCGTTCTGGTACTTTCGAAACTACGTTCGTTCAAGAGAGAGAGATGACAAAATCACGGTCTAGTTCCTTGGGTGACATGTCTTGAGTATGTACAGGCTATAAGACTATATGCTAACGGTTCTGACAAAAGAAGTCTGCCTTTTTAAGGGAGATATTTTCGAAAAAAAAAATACGGTGGAGAAATTATCTTGTGAATCTAGTACATATACTAAACTGAATCTGAACTGTCTAATATGGTGGGTTCCCCATCCGATCTGGTCTAGGTTCAGTTCAGTACATACTTCTCTTTTACAATTGAGACTATCATTTGTGACCTCAACTTAAACAAAGCCACTGCCGCTGCGACTTAAATTTAATCTTGGCGACTTTTTGTCATGTAAAGATAACAAAGATGGATCTTTCGTTTCACCCATGTGTTTCTAATCTTTACACAACATTAACAAGAAATTCTAGGAGTGGCCTGGTAAGGGAAAACGATTCAACCACAGACAAAGGGGAGAGACAAAACAGGGAGTTGTGGTAATTGCGACATACTGCTGTACTGGTACTTGCAGAGGTTGTCGGGCGTATTGATATAGTGAAGCTCTGAGGACCAGCGATAACGGAACTTCACTCTGTCCGCCCACGCGCACACGCTCGCCAAGTCCTCTGCCCACTCCGGCAGCAGTTGTTTCACTGCGTCCGCCGCAGCTCCGGTCAACCGAGACTGTCCACGACAAAATCCCGAAACCCGTACAGACTTAAACTATAACCATAAAGCACAACGCGCTGAGCGAGCCCATTTGCGCTGTTACAGATGAACTCACCTCAGCAATCTTGCAAATGGTATAGTGCCCATCAATCCCCCAGCCGTGGGCAACTCGAAAAATCGCCATTGCCAGCACGAAAGCCGCCATTTGAGCTCTGTGGCGCTCCATTTTCTTTACCTGGGAAGCAACAGGCAATGTGGGACTCAAGACTGACTCACCTTATATGCTGCTGTGATTGTGATTAGTGTTGTCATATATAAGGGAACTAGAAGATAAAAAAGGAGAAAGCCGAAAAGGAAAGAGCCCCTCCTTTAACGGTTTCGGGTGTTGGGGTTGGTGTGAACTGTACGACCGAGCAATCTCATGGATTGCTGCTGCGTGGCCCATCAAATGTCTTGATACAGACATCAATGCTGTCCATTTTCGTGCATGCTACCAAACAAATATGGCAGTGGATCTTCACATATTATAGATTCTTTTCTTTTTGTGACGATGGAGCGAAACCCATTAAGTAAATAAATCCAGGTCCATTCAGATATGTCATTAACTTAACGAATCAGATAGGGTTGATTTGCAGTTTAGCGATGTCATGCAGTTGCGCTTACGAAACATAGTTCACGAGTACGACATGATTACGTGGTTGGGAAGGTAAGGAGTCGCTTTGAAGTGTCGGATTTGAAGGACTGCGGGAACGTCGCCATACCTGTGGGCTCTTAAAGTGACAAAATGATGCCGGTTCTTCGGCGAAAGGGATTCTGTCTTCATGGACTTGATTTTGTTACAAGATCTTAATGATCTTAAGAAAGGAAAACGTGTGTGGGCTGTTGTTTCCTCCAATGCATGCGTGTAGAAATGGAAAATTTGAAACGGGAAAAAGAAGAAAGAAATCGAGGCAATAGGATTTCCATTTCTTACCCTTTCCATCTCTTGTTTCTTAGTTTTTCGTGCACGAAGACCGAATCTATCCCTTCAATCGTATTGAAAGTAGGCCATTCATGTCCAGACTGGAAAAAGCTTAACGAAGAAATCATCTCATTTTGATCCTATCCCAAAATGTCGAAGAACACTTGCCTCTATTTGTACATAACATCTTTCCACAAAACTTGGAATATTGCGTTTGAAATTCCAAACATCAAAACATGGGTTTGGCCCAACAAATCTCGGGACGTGCTGGCCCATGGCAGGGTCCACTCAGAAAACTGGTCGGGCCTGGCATGGAAAACTACAGTGCCATGGCCCATCAGTGCATTGGAAATGTCATTCGGCTCTCTCTCTCCTTGAACTTATGCCATTAGTGCACATCACATGGGTCATCGATCAAACTTTTAATTTGTAAAACCGAATCTTTTAAATGATGCAATTTGTGCATTCGAATTCTTGGTTGTCAATACAATTATACACTACTCACATTGTTGTTGACATGGTCATTTTATGTTAAAATGAAGAACATGAAATTATGTGAAAACCTTAATTCGTTATTTTAAGAGGTGAGCACCGGTCCAAGGTACCCTAGAACTGAACCGATGGACTGACCCCAACCGAACCCATTTTAACTATATTCGTTATTTGTTTTGTTTTTAGGTGACCATAATTCATATTTTATGTTATGTTTTTTGAACTTTTTATTATTTATTTTTTTTACGTGCTCTTCTTTTATGGGTTGTTGCTTTTGGTAAGTGGAGATTCCATTATTGTTGCATTAGAGAAAAATGACACAAATGGTCCTTAAACTTTGGTCCAATGTCCAATGCCGTCCCTAAACTTTTAATTTGTTCAACTTGATTATCAAACTTTAACTCAATATGCAATGTGATCGCTGAATTTTTAATTAGTTCAATGTGATCTTTGAACTAATTTTACATATTCAATTTCAGTCTATGGACAATATGAAAATGTTCAATGTTGTTATTCCATTAATTGAGGTTCACGGAATTTGCCGATTTGGCTTCTAATCTAGCACAATTGAACTGTGAACAAGAAAAAATTACATGTGGATTATCTACATAAGATATTCAACTCAAATTAAGATATAGCAATCCTTTTAATTTGTTTGATTTGAAAAAAAAAATGATTATTCATGTTATTCAATGACCTGGATTATTCAAGGTTGGACTGGCCCAACCCTAAAACTATTCAATCCTAGGTGTGACATCCATGATTTGGACCCCTAATCGACCAAGGGAGATGGCCAAGAAATAGGTATATGGATCAACTCGAGGGTCGGCCATAAGCCAAGTGATTTGGTCAAAATGGGCAACCAAAGGATTGACTATGGTTCGATCGAAGGATTGACCATGGATCGACCTGGGAATGTGTAGTGGATCGACTCATCATTTACCCAATCAATTAGAATAATTCGATCATGGAACGACCGTTCGACCATAAGGGTGGGTCGTGGGACAATCACATACTGAGCCGATTGATGGACGGTCATGGATCAATGCCACTCGGACATGAGCAATCGTGGGTGATTCCACTTGGTAATGCATCGGTCGCGGGCAACCATAAACCGGTTCCGTGCGATCGTACGTTTATTATAGATTGATTCCACGCGACTACATGACAGCCGAGGGTCAGTCATGGATCGTTGATGCTTAAACATAGACTGGTTGCGAATTGGCCATGGATCATTGTGATGAATCGAGATAGGCCATGGATCAAGCTGGGAACATTGTCACTCAATCACGAGCCAGGCCCTATGCCTTGCCCTATGCCAGGCCACATGCCCGATCGACTAGGCAAAGGCTAGGCTCCATGCCTGACCGAATGCCCATTTCTGTGCCCGATAGTTGTGCCAAGCACCGTACCCGACTAGACCAAGCTCAATGCCCGGTCGGATGCTCAATAGGCCAGCCTTAGTGCCCGGCACTGCGCCCATCTAGACCTAACTTGCGCCTGGACCGCCTGATTAATTCGGTCTTGTGCCAATCAGCTTGGATATTGGTCCGGCTAAGTTCGGCTATTCTCGAGGGTACTCTAACCCTGAACCTTGATTCGAATAAGATGATCAATCGTGTATGGTCACGTAAACCCTCAAATACCTTGATTTGTTTACAAAATGCGGGGTAAGATTTTAGAAGCCTAGTGCCCAATAAAAAGGCAATCCGTTGGCTTAGGCAATTTGTGCTAAGAGTTTAGTGTTCCTGAAAGACTAGAAGCAAGTCACATGCCTAGGATTTAGTGGGCAAGAAGATAAGTTGATTTAGTCAAGTCAATGTCTTTATTAGAAACTTATCTTGTAAGTTGGCTAACTTATTTTGCGAGTTGGCCAATAATGGAGACTTATCTTACAAGATGGCCAGTAATAGAGACCAAGCTTAGGTGTCCCCTAATTAATGAAGGTCATTAAATGAGAAACACACCTCATGGATTCTAGAACCATCCTCCTCTTAAAGGAAACTTAGAGAGCAAGTTAGAGAACCAAACTTGGAGAGCAAGTTAAACATTAAATACAAGAAGACTATTGGTCCAATTGGCAAAGCAATGATGAGGTTGAGGTCTATAAATAGAGGAGCCCCCTATTGCATTTTCACCCTTTGGCTCACCATTGCACCATCACCACTCTCTCTCTCTCCCTCATGCCCTCACTCTCTCTTGGCTGCCCTCTCTTTCTCAGCCATGTCCTTGCCGTGCCCTTGTCGGTCAGCTCACCCCTAGGCCACAAACGGTCACGATCTTGAAGGATAATAAGTAAACCTACTAAACTTTGGTTAGGGGCGATGTGTTACATTGATTGAACGAGTCATGTTCTTGTTGTGCTTGTGTGGTATAGTAAGTAGACTTACTAAACCTTAGCTAGGGTGTCGTGTTACGTTATTGGGCAAGTCATGTACTTGTTGTGCTTGCGTGGATTCCATTGATTGTGAACGCTTGATATAGCTTGCCACACATGTGTATGCATTTATAAGGTTTGCTCATGTGTGAAACATGCCCCGGGCCATGAACAAGTCTTGCTTGGTTCGAATCAGCTTCGAGGCATGTCGAAGCGAGCCTTGCTTGGAGGGTCGGTATTGAGGCATACTGATCCAACCCTTGCTTGGTGTAGGTCGGCGCCATGACCAGTCGGTTTGGGCCACGAGCTTGGTTTCGTGCCCAGCATGACTTAAGGCTTTAGAGGTAACATTGCATGATATACACTTCATGTGATGTACTCAAGTTGGTATGATACTTGTTGGCATGATTGCACGAGAGAAAAGAATAGCCATTGCTCTTGATTGGAGATGTTGCTCGATTAAGTTCGAATGCCCGACGAATTCATTGTCAGAGGATCGCCATCACCCTTGGATTAAGGGACATTGCCTGAAGAATTTTTGGAAGAACCATACCAATGGTTGAGATAATGAATCTCTCGTGTGCATATTTTTGGTTAAGATGTTTTTGCTTGAATAAAAAAGTATGTTGAGATCATCTTATGCACAAGAATAAGTGTGTTAGAAGCATATTTGCTATTGATCTATTGTCAATTGATATGGCTATGGCCTGTGCTTTGTTTGATGGCGATGCGTCCTCCTACTCGGAGTTTAGTGAGTTTTACTTACTGAGTCCTCGACTCACTCCGTTGTTTTTCAGATTTGTAGGTATGGAAGTCTCACACCAGTTTTGGGAGCTGTAGTCACGCTAGAGGAGATATGAATTTTCCCAAGCCTACGTGGATACGTATAGTGTGTTGAAAAGAGAAAAAAATGCTTGTTAAAAAGGGGCTTGTAAAATGCACTCATGTAATAAAAGAAATAGTGTATTGCAAAGTAATTTTTCTTGACTGCTTATCTGGTTGTTTGTCGTATGTTTCCGCATACTCTTAATGAGAAGATAAAATAAACGGGATGGCGACGTGCCTGGAATATCACATTAATAATCCCGAGGTGAGGATGTGACACTAGGAATTTCCAACACAGCTTTAGGACACTGAAACTTAGTTCATTTACTTAATAGAAGTCTAAAGTATTGAAAAAGAGATGTATATTAGAGACATAAATAATTAAACATAGATCATGTAGAAGTGAAAGCTAATCTATTACAATTTGTACAAATTGTAACATGAAAACTCGTCAAATAAGATGCCTAATTTACCTAAAAAAGAAAATTGACGGAGTGCTAGGCAAAAGCCCAACCTTGCCCGGGATCAGCAAGCACAATTGGTTAGGGCACATTTGGTTCAGTATTCCCAGGGGCCTCTATGAGAATGCAGATACCTTTAACTTAAAGCCCCTTGCAGAAATGTAAATTGTGTTTGGTAAAAAATCCTTTGCGAAGCTACTTTGAGCCAAGTAGTATTTGGTAAAAGGATTTTGGATTTTTTTATTAAAAAAAAAAGTTTACCCTTCACCAGAGCCCGCGATGGGCTATGGCCGCCGGTGAGGGGGTACAACCATCGGTAATCCAAATCCGATGCCGGTGGTTGTCGCCTGACGCCAGGCAATACTTTCAATGGTGCTTCGTCGTCCCAATTTGGCCTTGGGCGGCTCTGGCCAACCCCCCTTAGCCCAAAGAAGATGAACAGTCACAAGGGGCAAAGTTGAAATATTAAAGAATCAATGAAGGTAGTTTGGAAAAAAAAATTGGTTTCAGCATTAGACAAATGCTAAAAGCTCAAAACTGGTCAGGACCAACCTCGGGCTTTCAGCATTCTCAATACTGGCTTTCGGCCAAAAGCCCATTGAAAATGCTGGCCAAATGCCTCGGCATTTCCCAAAGGGGCTTTCAAGACCAAAAGTCCTTAGGGAATACCGAACCAAACGCACCCTTAGTCCTAGATAGCTCTGTGGTAATTGTCAATAGTTTTTTATTTCAATTTCAAATAATTTTAGTTACTTCTTTTACCGTCTTTTTATTAGACTTCATCATTAGACTAAACACTTTTCCCTTTATAAATAAGGTCATGGAAGTGTTATTATATGTACCAATTCCGAACACTTGATTATATTCTACAAGTTACAGGACTCGACGTCATAAATTATTGAGAATTCAATTGCATAAAACTAGTAAGTTGAAAGACCAAAAACATAATTACCCCGTACCTTTTTATATGTCCAATGTAAAAAACTAAAAAATAGATACGACAAAGTATTTTGACCCAAAAACATATTATGCTAAAATAATTTTGTTGTGAAAAACATTGGGCTATATTTTCGTGAAACTTCCTCTAATCGCGCCTCTAATTTATGAGTTACAGGTTATATTATCAGCATCACCTCTATGCAAATTCAACCATAACTAAATGTAGGTAATGCCGACGCATGCAATCGACCAATAAAATTACTAATTGGAGAAAATTTCCTTCAATTAGGGATAGGGGAACCCTGACTATATTGGTGATCAAACGTTAGCACGCACACAAGGCTGATGTACACTATACCATTATGATGTGGCGCTGTAACTAAGTACAAAAAAGGTCATAAAATGTCATAAAAGTATTTGCAATGTTACAACGCTTCGTGATATGAAGTTCAACCGCCGTGACTATACAATACATTGATATACCTCAGAAATTTCACGAAAGCTAAGCATATGCTAACGGCAACAGCCCCATGGTGGCACCGACACCAAGTACTTCATCTTCCTAGATAGCAAGCCAGGCAGGCAATAATCAGCTGCAAAAGCTAACCTTAAATTTGCCATTTTGAGAGGAGGGGTTGTTGATCATTAAACCTTTTTTAATTTAATTATTCCTAGCACTTACTTTATGGTACTCCATTATGTAACCAAAATAAATCAAGAGATAAAGAAGTACAATTAAGTGCGCATAATTAGAATTATTAATTATAGGAAAGAACAAGGCTTTGATTAGTGGCTTGGTGATGGGGACGTTAAGTCCAATTTTCAATGACCTCCTACCTAATATAAAGCCGACGAGTGGACCGCACCAATCAATTTCTTGCTTGGTGTCATGGTCCACATTTTTTTTGGACATTTTGTTTTTCGTTTTAATTTGCGCCTCCTCCGGGAGTAGTTAGTCAATGATTAACAATTAACATAAGTTTTTACTATGACAATCGAGGCCGACCTATCTGCTCATAATCTCTATAGAAATGAGGGTCGGTCTTGATGGCTATTAGGAGTAATCGGTTTTAAAGTGAGTTAATTCCAACCCTAAAACTAGACATGATATGACCGTTTTCCCATTTATGGAATTGAGAACTGATTCTTTCCATCTGAGAATCTGATCAGTCAATCTAGTCCAGTTCTTGGGTTGGAGTGGAACTGGCTATGCAAACTTTTTATTTTAACTTTTTGTTTCTTAAATTATGATCGCCACAAGAATAGTATTATTTTTTTATTAGATAGAAAGATGATTACAGCTTACAATGTCGCCATATGAGCCTATACATAGATCATGCACCATAAAGTGTCATTGTTTATCTAAAGTACCGCATGCTACATAGATGAACACGATCTCTTCCAGAGAACAGCCATCGATGAAGTTACATCCCCATGCAGTGACATCACTGCCAGTGCCATCCTCTTTTAGTCGTCCGATGCCTATCTGCTTCTACAATACTGTGTATTAAAGAAAACACTATACTCTTTAGCTTGGAAGAGAAACATAATTACAAAAGAAGAAGAAAAAGAATATCAAGGTACACCAGCCTAGTCCAATCAGTCTGGCTGCATACAAGGAACTCGGAACCAGATCGGTGATTTCCAATTCCAAATTTGGGAATTAGGAACCGACTGATTCGTCCGTTTTCAAGTTAGATCGAGACCGGTACTCACCCCTAATAACTATTATCATGGTTTGGCTTAACGATAGGCAAAGATATCTTCATCGATGAACAATTTTGAGGGTGCACGTGTCCAAAGTCTCCTATGCATATGTCGCATATAAATCATTGGGTAAGACCTATACAATCCTCCGTCAGGCTTAATTACACTCGATCAATTGGCAAAAGCGATGATTTGAACCCGAGTTTAAAATAAGAAGGACAAACACACACACTTGCATGGGACCCACCTCATGGTCCTTGTGTGGCAGCGGGACAAACCCTGGACATTGCAAGCCTCAAAAGCATATTCCTCCCTACTTTTGATTCTTTCTCTGATGCAAAAATCCTCCACGAGGGATCATCCCAAATGTGCCTCGGCAGCGCTGTCGTGAAATTGAAATCTCTTTTAGGAACACCATCTTTACGTTGTTGGCTACTTTTAAGGAAATCTCAAGAGCAAAACTAGTTTTTTAGGGCGCGGAGAAAATTCACACTGTCTCTACTTGCGCCGCTTGTAGCTGATAAGCTCCCTCGCGAGGGTGCAACACATGCATCACGATTGCACCGGATAAGTTCCGAAAGTTGCACATGGGGTTATTAATTGCATAGGTCAATGAATTGAAGAGCTCCAAGCCAGACACAATGTTTTCGTAAGGTCAAACAAAAAACAAAATTAGTTGTAGATGTAGGTTTTATAATCAATAAGAGAAGACTAGCTCAAGCTCAATTGATGAGGTAGGGACCCCAGAACTGAGCACTAGCCAAAGCATCGTTTCGAAAATTGGGTTGGGTACATTTTTATTCATTTTATTAGAGATGGTCTTTTTTTTTTTTTCGAATGGAATGTGAGTTGTTTTTGATACTACGTTTTGAGGATATATATAAATATATATATATATATATGCAAAACCTATACACATTATCCTTTTTGGATAAGGTTTCTCCCCTCTCTTTTTTTTTTTTTTTTGCTTCTTTATCCTCTTTTTTTATGCTTCTTGATATAGTGCCTTTGTAGACAAAGTATTTACATCGAGTGGTTGACATACAAAAAGGAAAAAAAAGAAAGCCTTTGGTACAACTCTGCAAGGCACGCGGAGAGCATTTGAGGTCGTCTCTCTTTCCGAAATGGTTGACCAAAACCGATGCGCGACATTCATCGTTCCTATTACACATTTGAATTAGCCTTTCACGGTAACAACTCGTCATTATATCTCCATTTATAGAACCATATTATAGGAGACTATCCCCTAGGGATTACCACCAATGAATGCCTAGTGAGATTTTTAAAAAGGATAAAAAGCCGAGTCGGTGGATTCGGAGCCTCCCGTTTCCTTCCTCCCGAGAAATTTCCCTTGGCAAGTTACGAGAGCGTGTCCTCAAAAAACAATATGTTCCTCGTGCTTTACGCGCGTCGCTATTTTGAAAATGAAAATTTCTTACCTGTACATGTACGGTTCAATAGGCCCCAAAATTATATACGGTGCGACATTTATTAAAAATTTGATGGGTTCGCTCGGTACCTCGGGAATTTGAGCAGCCGACCATATCCCGCCACGTGCCGGCGTCCAGATGGTCGGGGCCGTCCGTAACCTGAAAACCACTAATTGGATCCGTCCCGCTGGCGCACCGGAATTATTGTTATAGGGTCAGATTTTGCGCTCGTTTCTGGACACTCATCGTACGAGAAAGTTCTGTCCAAAAACCAAAAAAAAAAACGTACGAGAAAGTGACGTGGCCCCACGCCACTGCATGACTTCTGGGGAATAATGCTGACTCAGCCGTCCCCATCTCCAAAATGTTAAATAAAGACCCCCCCGCCCCCCGCCCCTTTTCTGACGTGGACGGGAAAGTCCCTCGGCGCGCGACCAATCATCGCCTTCCACGTCATCCGCCACGAACCGGGTCTTAATTTTTTTTTTTATCTGTGTATATATGGGGAATGCAAAGACGGGACAATCGCTTCCCCCGAGTTTAATAGCCCATTAAATCAATATTAAAAACAAAATTTTATGTTACACGACCGCGATTAGTTAGGAACGAGGATTGAATTTGCATCGTAAAAGCCTTTTGATTGCCGTAGTTTCTTCACCGTATGACCATGTTTACATGTCTCGTTCGACCAGCATAAATGCACTGATCTGGGCAATTTAAAATAATTTGTTCATATGCCCGTTTGATTAGGTTTTTAGCGAGAGGTGCATTAAGGTTTCGATGTAATTACGTGATTAAAAAGGATTGACATGACCAAGAAAGGATAAAGAAAAGGGCAAATGACTCCTTTCCTCGCGTTTTGCCCTTATAAAAGAAGAGACGGAGGAGTTCGCCAAACCTCCTTCCTCTTCCTCCCGCTTTTCTCCTTCGCTTGATGCTCCGTAAGGAAAAAGCTCTGTTTCTTCTCTGTTCTTGAATTACTTTCCTTCCCTCGTTCGTTTTGCCGTCCAAACACCTCCGTTCGCCGAACGATTCTCTTCGATCCGACCCGGCTTTTCGTCTTTAGCAACGAAGAGACGTGGTCATGGAGATGCCGGTCATAAACAGAATAAGCGACTTCGAAGCGGGCGTAAGCTCTCTGCAAGACCCGTCTTTCCTCTCGCAGTTTCTCTCGTTTTCCGTCAGAACGATCTCGCAGGCCCACGGTTTCTGGAAGTGGGGCGCTCTCGTCCTCGCCCTCGTCGCTTCTTTCGGCACCATAGTCAACCGCATCAGGTTCCTCATCATCAAGTACCAGAATGACCTCGTTTCGGATCCGCCGTCGCAGTCCCGACCTTTTCTCAGAAGCTGCCTAGATCGTAGCGAGGAAGACGATGCCTGCTCGTCAGCATCTTGCTCTGCTTCTTCGTCGGAAACAGAGGTGGAAGAAATCGAGCTTGTGAGCTCGCCCCTCGTAGACCCACCGCGAAACCGCGAAGTTTTCGTCGTCAAGGGCTCGGCGAGTTCGCAGCGCGAGGGCGTGAGCTCGAATCTGCGGCGACGGCGGAGCTTCTTCTGCGACCACTTGTCGGGCTTCTACGACCGAACGAACGTCGTCAAGCTCTGGAATCTGGGGCTTGAGATTGGATTGGACCCCGAAGGAGAATCTCCGACTTCGTTTGGGGACGCCATCTCCGTCACCGACTTGAACACGGGACAGAGATTGAGCTCGTTCTCGTCCGGCATGTCCGGGATCCCGGCGATTTCCGCCTCGCCGCTGCGGTCGCCGGCGGCGATCGTGTCCGCTGGAGTGAGCAGCTCGGGGAACATGGCGCTGAGGGTGTGGGACACGCGCACGCGCCGCCGGGCGCCGGCGATAACCGCTGAGTGGGCTCCTCGGCCGGCGGGGAGCGTCGAGCGGGTAAACTGCGGCGGTGTGGAGAAGCTGTTCTTGGAAGCGGGCGGGGAGCTGATGCTCGGAGACATGAGGAACGTCAGTTCGCCGCTGAAAAGCGTGGCAGAGCCCGACGTCGAGACGTGGTGGGACGCCGACGCGGTCATCGTTTCGGATGAGCTGGTGAACGAGTGGAGGGCCAAGCGGTTCTGACGGCGAGGTTGCGAGTCAGGGAGTTCCTTCATTTCGCCGGCGGTCCGGCGTACCGTGCTCTAGAGTAACTGTCGATGCGGTCGGATCGGAAAAAAAGAACGTGGTGGATTTGACTTGCGTCTATAAATACGAGTTGTCCTTCCCAATTTCCTCCTCAATTCAAGAAAGATCAATTTAACAAATGATTTGGACAGACAACCTATGTTAATGTATTGATGTTTGATTTCTACGTAGCTTCTGCTTCGGTGCACAAATCTTCTTTCCTGATAGCTTCCTCGCAAGTGAAGGGCTAATGATCCTTCTTCTTCTTTCAATTTTTGTTCTTTCTGGGACTTTTCTTGCCAAGCAATTGCTAATTCGAAGGCGATGGGTGGTCACTTGCATACTAAGAATATACCCGTGTCGCGTTTTTTTCACGTGTTGTCTTTTCCTAGCGATAGCTCCATCAACAAGGTAGAAATGCCAAACACGCGTGCGCGAGTAATTTCTTACACTCCAATTTTTGACATCACAGGAGAGAATCCGACATACATCCTCTTGTGGCTCTTCATGATGTTTTCTGCTTCCAAGCATCGACATTGGCGAATTTGCTCGGCCCACGAAAGCTCTAAATTCTTTCAGGTCAAAGGTTGATTGCCCACTAACTCGCAGCTGAAAAGAAAGGTTAGCTAAAGAGAACAAATAAAGCAATGCCCTGCTACCTAAATTAAGTATCTGAAATTCTGAATTCTGAATTTTTTTTTTGGAGCTAAAGTATATCAAATTGTGAATTGGAGATTGGAAAGGTCGTTGAGACGCGTGAGATCCTCATTATTTTGGAAGGACATACAGACAGATTCAGTACATTGCAATCAAGTCCAGCAGCGAAATGAAAGGTGAGTGCTAACCCCATTACTTCAGTGATTGTACGTCTGTGTTCCTTCATTGGAGATGGGAAGTCTGTTGTACCCAATGAGGTCGGGCCATTTCTCTTGAAGGGCTACTTGGCCCTCGCCGGCTTATCTTCGGAAGCTCCGCGAGCAAACATGTCACGGGTCAGCGCATACAAAGCTCGGCACGTCTATCTCGAAAGCGCTAACCTTAAGAAAAACAGAGCCAGGTTTATGAGCATGCAACTTGAACCCGTTCGTATGTGCTCAATCCGGGACTTCGTTCACTTCAACTGCAATAGACCGGCTTAGCGACGGCTAGGCTGTCCGCTTCAAGCCCTGATTGACGCTTTACGAGTCAGGCCAGGCACGGCGAGGATAAGATATTAAAGGGTCGTGCTAAGCATGGCCTATTAATGTGGTCCACGCAGAAGACTAGATTATGACCTCGCCCCATGATTACATGAACCGTATGGGCAAAAAGAACAACGATGCCTCGTGAAAATTACTCAATCTCTTAAGCTCTCTCATGCTCCCTACATTTTCTTAATAAGTTTAAGTAGGGAAAATTACTCAATCAAGTACTAAACCATTTGTACGGATGCCAACTCAATTATATACTTTTCGATTTTGCCAATTTAGTATTGAACTTTTGCGTGAAATTTCAATATACTTCTTCCAATTAATTTTCACTGGAAATCGCTAACGCAACAGTCTAGTCATCGCCGGTCGTCCTCCGTGGTATACCGCCACATCAATGGTTCCCGGTAAAAATTGGCCGGAAGGACTAGATTGAAAGTTTAGCAGTGAATTGGCAAAATTAAAAAATTTAGTACTGAATTGACATCTGTATAATAGATTTATGACTAATTGGATAATTTCCTCAATTTAAGTCTTATATTCTCGTGCACTCTTATTGCTTAGAATCCCCGTCTAAACACCTTCTTCTTTCGTTTAGGAGTCGGTTGACAAGAGACTTGTCGTACTTTTATGCCTTGACTAGGCAAGTGAGGCGGCCGACGAACCGGCTCCACCCGGACCATCAGTTGAATGATTGAAGCCACTTGAAGGTGTCGTTCAGACATCGCAGCGCCGAATGAAGTTGAGAAAGGGAAGTGAAAAATGAACAGAGTTCCAGGACGAGAATAAATCGAAGAGCAAGCGAGAATGAAGGTGATAGAATATTCTTTCCTGGTTTTTAACTTCATGCAATTTCTTTGGGGGAAGGGATCATGCTTGGCTTGAGCTTTTAGAGAGCTCAAACTGTACAAATATATACAAATAGTAATGTGGGATTAGTTTCCCAGTACGAGGTCGTCGTTGATGGTTGAGCCTGTCTATCGTACCAGATAACAGCAAGTGAAGACAATGTTTTCCTTGATAAGCTTAGAGCTGAAAACCGTACTCATTTGCGAATGTGCTGGAGACGGAATCGATCGAAACAGTGTAAAAGATTATAAAAAAAATTCGTATTTTCTCTTTTGCACGACTGAAAGTGTTGGGTTCTAATGTTTCTTGAGGTGTGATTAGCTTGATTTAGTAGAATGTGTGCAGAGAACAATGATCGATGTAGAGGGGGAGAGGGAGAAAATCAAAGACGACCCAGTTTGGCTTGATAGATGGACTTGATCTGACATTAGATTTACTCATTTATGTACATCGAGTCCCTTCTATCATTCCAAGTAGTCCAAATTGATCCAAAAACACCACAAGGGAAAAAGACAACAACTGCAACAGGCATTGCGAAAGCACGAGTGATCCAAAGAGTTCAAAAGAAAAGTTCACAGCATAACTCAACCCGAGCAGGTAGTGAATTTAGAAGCCCGGGGGCTTGTAGGCGATGAAGCTGATGCACTGCACTTGGCGCTTGTTGTCGAACCCAATGATCCGGATGAACGAGTGGGGATAAGCCTTCTTGGCCTCCTCCAGCTCCTTCAACACCTGGGCCGAGTCAGTGCACCCGAACATGGGGAGCTTCCACATGGTCCAGTAGCGCCCATCGTAGTACCCGGGGGACTTGTGGTTCTCACGGTACACAAACCCCTTCTGCGCGACGTCGAGATCACAAGCACAACATCAGATTTGGGAAGGGACATTCCTAAATGAGTGCTATTTAGAGACATCTAGTTGGGTATTTAGAGAGTACGAAGAGGAAACATCACCTCGAGCTCGAATTCAAGGCAGGGAATCCATCCCATGCGAAGAAGGTAGTCGACTTCCTTGGCCAAGGATTCGGGAGAGAGGGGAAGGAGGTAGGACAGCGTCTCGAACTTCTTCTTGCCAACCGGAGGCCACACCTGACGGTCGCCATGAAAGTCGTCTTAGTGCCATGTTCCACTCTTTAGTATTTTTGTCCTAGAGCTCGAGTACATAGAAATCTCAAGATCGATTAAGTCCGAATGTCGCACAGAGCACGCCATTTCAAAGCCGAGTTGAGTTTAAGTACAGTGGAATTGAGTCCATTTAATTAGTCATCTAGAGATTAACATTGTTGTTGTTAATCATCACAAAGTGAGGCAGTAGACATAAAATGCAATTGGATCTACACATCCTAGGGTCCACATTTATCGGAGAATGATGGTAAAGTCCTCCTAATGATAACAATCTAGTGTAAGCACCTGCATGCACTGGACTCTGCCACCATTGCTGGAGAGAGAGGTGATGTCCTCGTTCGACTTGCGGATAACCGGGAAAGCGGAGGTGGACTTGAGGCCAGTGAACGGGGCGACCATGGCGGCTTGAGCCGGGGAGGCCTGGACGGCCAGGGACGAGAGCATTGAGGACAAGGCCATCTCCGATCTCTCCTTTTGTGCAAAACTGTCTTCAACACCACAAAAGGCTTATCACTCTCTTCTCGTTGCTTGAATGCACATTGCAAACCATGCCCTCTATTTATAGCCCCACTCGACCTCTCGATTTTTAGGATGTAAATTCCACTTGAATTGGGAAGAAAAATATTATAATTTGCGAAATAAATGAGAAAATGGGAAAAAAAAAAATTTGTGGGCTTGGACGGATTTAGCACTCGGGCCATTTTATCCGGATAAGAGACGGGATAGACACGAAAACGCCTCTAAGGAATTGATGCTAATCAAGAGTGTGTCATCTTTAATTTTTTTCACTTTTTCTTTTAAAAAAATTTAATTATTTTTCCTTGATTTTTACATGAGCATCTCGAGTCTTCCCATTTGATTAAGAAAGAGGACAAAAGGAACCACCAATTGGGAGAATTCTATGACAAATATGTCTTAATCTCGTAGTGGCCCCGACCATCAATTGTTCGTTTGGTTCGATGAGGACGAATGAGCCAATGCTATTCAGTACCCCATCCGCCGGATCCGCGTCGGTTTTGAACGAATCCAAGTTATATTGAGATATCGATTGCAAGAGTTTGGAATTTGTGGCCACGCTTTCATGGTACTGAAAGCCTTGGTTATCTTTGATATTGGTAAATAAAGCCTTAATTGTCTTAATATATTAGGAGATTGACACGACGGGCTGATTACAAAAAGGTTCTACATCTATTTTTCAGTTGTTAATTTGGTATTGAACCTTTCAATTTAGCCTATTCAACTGAAAAAAAAAATTGGCTTAAACATTTTGACAATTTGTTAATATAATCATTCTCATTAATTTTGGCCGAAAATGACTTATATAGAGGGATAAGTGCATCGAAAGTCCTAAAACTTATCACGAAAGTGTAATTAAATTATATAACTTGAATCAAGTCCTAAAATTTGTTGAATTGGTGTAATCGAATTCTTCCATTAACTCCGTCCAATTTTGTTAACTGAAAATACTAACATTGCTATTTTTAATATTTTCTTTCTCTCTTACGTGGCTAAAACATGAAATATATGACTAAAACGACGATGTTTCGATCCAAATATAATTTGTAATATAAATTTTATTTGAATAAAATTAAAAAATAAGCTAATTAAAAAAAACACACACACACACAAGTGAGAAACCAGCGGTGAGTCTTCTCCCCCCCCCCCCCCGGCGATGGTGGGGGAATGGTCAACAGGGGTCCCTTGCCCAGATGTGGCTATGGGCCAGCAACTCTCGCTACCATGTTTTTCACCTACCTTTCTTTAGTTTATTTTTTATTTAATTTGAATAAAATTTTTATTAAAAATTAGAAATATACAAAAACGATGTCGTTTTAACTATGTCATTGCCACATTCAATAGAGAAAACAAAATAAAAATTAGCATCAGCATTTTCCATCAGCCAAATTTTGACAAAGTTAATGGAAAGACTCGATTATACCAATTTAATAAGTTTTAAAACATTATTGCACTTTTGTCAAGTTTTAGAATTCAATTACACTTTCGGAACAAATTTTAATACTTCCAGTAAACTTATCCTATATATTATATGGGGTAGATGCCCTTATTAATTCCGCCCGCATTTACCCAATATATGGTATATGGTATTTTTTTTTGTCACTAGTGCGAGGGCCATGACCCTAATTAACTCATCACCAGCCACAATGACAAATAAAATAAAAATTTTAAGAATGTCTACGGCGGCACCAATCGTGCTAGATAAAACAATCGGTGTTCATGTTAAATATTTCTAGCCAAAATTAGTCGGAACGACTACATTGGTAATTTGTCAAAAGATTTAGGATTAAATTTGATCAAATTGAAAAATTAGGTCCGAATTAATATCTATACAATATATTTATGACTTTTTTAATAATTTTTTCTTGATATTGCCCGGGGCTAACGGGGATTTGCGGCCTCGTCGAGGACTTAGGTGCTCCGTTCTGATTCAATCATGTTCTATCATCTACCCACGGGATCCTCTCTCTCTCTCTCTCTCTCTCTCTCAAGCTTTGCTTGACTTGATAAAGATCATTTCTTGTGGCGCACCGCAATTCATTGAATTCGATGATGGGTCTCACTCTCGGTGCTGCTTCTTATCTTGCACGGTCGAGATCAACCGTTTAGTTTGTGGTTATGGAGTGGCTTTAAACGAGAGGCAAGGACTGCCTCATCGGTGTTCCTATGGTGTTCCCATCTTTTTTCCGAGTCTAGAGAACTCGTTAAGTTTTATGGCTCCTGCTCTTCTTCTTCTCAGACTGATCAGATCACCGCCAGCCCCGTCGTTTTCATCTTCTTTGTCCCCAAACGGTTGAGATAAATTTTCACGGGTCTAGCTATAATCCTCAGACTCCCCACAGGCACGGCACCACCACAATCTTTCGCCGTTGGATTGAAATGTGGCAGAGCTTATTCGTTCTAACACATCTCAATTTGGTTATTGTGCTAGTTTGCTTTTTGATCCAATGAGCTCACCCGTTAAACTTTGAGCATTGACTCAAAGGGTGTCCGGAGTTAGTCATAGCCACGGTTCGGAACCAGCTGGTTCCGGTTCATGGCCAAGTATGAACCGGAACTGGAACCGCCCCTGGTGGTTCCGGTTCCGGGCCGGTTCATAATTTTTCTTTTCTATTTTTTTTTCCTTTTCCTTTTCTTTTTTTTTTCTTTTCTTCCTCCGCCGGCCATAGCTGGGGCCGGCGGAGGTCACTGGCCTCAGGCGAGGCCGCCCTCGCCGGCGTCGGGCAAGGCCGACCTCGCCTACAACTGGCGAGGCCGGCTTCGCCCAACGCCAACGAGATCGAGCCCTCACCGCCCTACTAAAGCTTTTTTTTTTTTTTGGAACCGGGCCCGGAACCGGCTGTTCTGGACCGGTTCCAAACCCGGGCCAGGGTTTGACCGGGCCAGTTCCGAGCCGAAACCGGCCCGTGGCCATGACTATATGGAGTGGCGTTTGCTTACGATAGTAGCCTAGAGATGGTGAAGAGTAGAAGGGGAGACTGGAGAGAGATGGTACTGGTATCAGGTGATTTCCAGAAATATGGTTACCCTTTTGTTTCCCTTTTAGTCTTTGGGAAAAACAGGAAGAAGAGTTGTCGGGCGAGTTCACAGATTGTCAAACGCCTCCTTGCAAACTATCACCATATGATTTTCCGTGCTTCATGCTAAGTGGTGAACTCTTTATTTTGAAAGCCATTTCACCGAAAAGTTTAATGTTCTTGTGGTCATCATAGATATCGTTTTGTCAACAAAGATTAAAAAGAAAAAAAAAAAAAAAACTACTAGAAAACTTAAAGGTTGATTCAGATGAAATTAGGATTAAAGTATGACTTTACATGCTGTAGAATGTAGTTAATCCCAGAAACTAGGAAACTAGTGAGTAATGATATGGTTCTTCTTGATGAGAAGGTGCGTCAAATGATTCTATATCTTAACTATCTTGCTTATTAGTTGAATTTTCATTTACCCTTTTGTCTATTATTTAGAATGAACTGATCCGTGGGACTAATCAAGTTACAACATGGGTTATCATCTTCAAGATTTGCTCTAATGGAAGAGGAAATACGTATTTGGTGGAGGAATTTTCAAATGTTAAGAACAAGGACACTAATTGTGTTGTTATTGTTAGTAATAACAAGCTAACGATTCACTTTTCATGCCAACGTAGCCGTGGAAGAAATTGGAGATGATGACATGACAATATCTCTGATAGATTCGACTTCATTGAGTATCAAAACCAATGTAGTAAGATCGAAAAAGATGATGTGTTCGCAAGTGTTAGCTTTGATGTAATTATTACATCTAAGGCGATTTTCCAAAACACAAGGGTAGGAACTACTGATAACAAATGTCATTGGCCAACTTATGAGAGGAGCAATGAGCTTGAGAAAGGCTTAGGAAGCCAAAATGAAAAGCATCCATAAGCTTAAAGATGAGAGGTATAGTACGATAATATATGCTACGTCTGCTAATGATTGGATAACTGGCACCCCTTGGGAATCTTGGTAGATAGATTTCCTTCTAGAGTTCCTTATGACTCAGATATTCAAAAGAATGCTAAGGTGGCTGCTGTAACAGAGGGAACTTTGGTTGGAGCTGGCCTTCTCCCATATCTGAGGATCTACTTGCCATTCAAGTTGCTGTCCGTGGAGTTACATTCCCCAGGTCTAATGCTGTGGATCTTGTAAAGTTCCTTGGTGCTCATCATGGGAAGTTGAATAAAAAAGAAGCCTGGACGTTGTTACTAAGCCCTCCTGGTGGCCAAGGTTTAGTGGCACAGACTCATATGCTTTAGGGCCAATGTTCTGAAGCACGCTCTTATCAAAAGGCTTGCTACTTCACATAGAATGCAGATCCAAGATAGGATGAATGGTGGTGTTCAATTGATGAGTGTTTGTCTGCTGTGAGAGAAGGAAGACGAAACAAGAGAACATTCACTTTTCCAATGCTCTTTCTGAAGACAAATTTGGGTGAGTGTTCTTTCTTTTTTTAATTTGCCTAAGGCCAGCTAAGGCTTGGTCGACTGAATGCTCTCGGGCTCTCAGCTACTTGGAATCAAAAGAGTATTAAGGGTAATTCTGACAAACCTTGCTTGGAGCTCCTCCATCTACCATATATGGAGTGAGGAGTTTTTAAGTGTTGCATGATCAGTGTGCTCCTAGTACTCGCGAAATACTTGCTTAGATATTTTTCTCTGTATGAAATACTTTTAAAGGAATGCTACAGGATAGGGAAATACAACTTCCTACCGGGGTTCAATCTCTGTATATAGCAACCAGAAGATAAGATGTCGTATGCTGAGATGTTTCTAGAGCCCTTGGAACCTCTAAAGGCTCTTGGGCGAACGCTAGAACTGTTTGTTAACTATTTTTTGGGGCACATTTGGAAGTATTGCAAAGGCCTTTATCTCAAAGCCACTGCCCATCAGCATTGGCCATTTAGCATTTTTGAAATATTGGAACCGATAATTAATGAAAATTTTTGTTCCTGTTTTGCCCCTACCAATTTTCTGATTCCTCTTTTACCCCTGAAGGCACACTGTTCATCTCTCCCACCGCTCGTTGTCTCTCTCTTTGAACTAAGGCAACGCGATTGATCGTCAAGGGCTGAGCGTCACCAAGGGTCGACAGTTGCCGAGGTACACGCAAGGCTCGCAGGACACCGGCCGAGGTTCGCATGATGCTCTTGCTCGATTTCGAGCCCTAGTCAACGGAGTTGAGTGTAGCCGAGCTCAAGATGCAACTTGTCAAAGGTCGCGCGACGTGGCGTTGGCTCGCCCGGGTTGCGCGACCCCATGTCACCCTCGCCTGAGATCATGTAACCTCGAGGATGGCCGCCGATGACAGATCTAGATCGTTGATAGTTCAATTTTCTTTTTAGTTATTTATTATTATTTAAAATATATAACTAAGAGTGCTTAACAAGTGTAATTTTTTTCAAATAACAACTAAATTCCGGGACACTTTCCAATTACACTTTACTAAACGCAATTGCAAAAAACCTTTTAACTTTATAAGTCTTGGCATTGCCTTAAACGCGGCCACAGAAGACTTTATAGCTTCAGAGCAATCGTTGGTGTTCTGTTTTGGATAAGCTATTAAATCTTTTTGCCCAACCGAGGGAGGGGTGGCTAAGCCCCTTACAAGCCAAGGTCGCAACCAACTTTCAAACACAGCCAAGTTAGACCAAATAAAGGTGCCAACAGACCACCCAAACAACCCAATCAGCTGTACACGACCTAGAAGAAGATAAAGACTACATTCTACTACTATCACGAAGACGTTCTCAGAGCAACAACACTCGAATTTAGTTATCAAGCTAGAATCTGATTCTCCATTTTTCACATGATTTACTGAATTCAGCATCAATCACTTTCTTCCCATCACATCTAAGTGCTTCAACGGCAGCTCGAACCAAAAGGAAAATTGCGGCAACAACTTTTCTAACTTGGGGAGTACTCTGTTCTTTTCCTTCTAGACATCGTGGATTGAAGCATTTCATTTGAAGGACAAGAAGGCAGGAGATTCGTAGAAGTCAAAGATGTTCCTCGGTCCCCTTGTGTTTCAATGTGAAATGTTTGCTACTTTCTTCAACTTAATAAAACTCGGAATTCTGTGTTTTCAGATTGATGCATTATGGAACTCACAAATGTTGTCTAATTGCCAAGAGCAAACAATCAAGTCGATCACTTTTTCCCTGTTGAATTCAACTTGCAGATTTCTCCTCCATGATGACGGCATAATGTAGACCCTTCTTGATGGATCACCTGTCTTGCTGCGACACAGCAGCAGGGGTAGTGCGGATAAACCACAAGATGATCACCCTGCATCATATCTGTCCTGATGGGGGCAATAGCTAGTTAGTAACTGGACGTGTCAATGAACGATGAGATGATTGCCATGAATCCAATAACAAAAAGCTTTAGAAAATTGCTTCTTTATTTTGCCACCCCAATAGGACCATACAGACTCCAGAGTTTCTGCAAGTTTTTAAGCACAGTGCCAACCAAGATTGCGGGAGGCAATCTTGATGACTTCTTCAGACAGGAGTATAACTGATGATATTGAGGCTGGCAACGTTGGTTTATTCTGTGGATAGAAGTGATGACAGTATGCTCCGTTGCATTTCTCTGCACCGGCCAAAAGTGAATCCTGAGATGGGGATCAACAATTGCTAGATGATAATCCTTCTGTTCTGACTCAGTGCTCCGTGCATGCGGAATGAGTATTACTTTGTGTTTCCCTTCTCGTGGATGAGTCATTAGTGTCCGATTTCTAACTGCAATTGTGAGAGATGGTGCGGTAGATATCTGTTTAACATCATTGTTTGATCTATAAATCGGCCATGCTGAATTAGATTGATGGAAATCATATATTGTGATAGTTGAAGGGGATGATAGTTGAAGATGAGTGCGCAGATGCTACACATATTGGGTCCACAACTCCGATATCGGTGGGATATGGAGGGGGTGCTTTCTTGTTCTCTTTCAAGCGAACCGCTACTGATGACTACTTCAAATCGGTGTGTTCTTGGAGAGAATTCTAATTTAATCACCCTCTTTCTCCTTTTTTATCTTTATTTAGAAAAAGGCAGCATGAGAAGATTGGTGCCGCAAATCACAACAAAATTCCTGAGCTGCCTATTTCATTTCATTGATGTAGCAGCACATGTTAAGATTTTCAGACACAATATTTCGTGTTTGACCCCAAAGAAGTTGATTAAGTTTAAATCTAAGATGCACTAGAATTGTGATATGCTTGACATGCAGATCCTTGAATCTTGTTCAATTATGCATTAGCATGATCTCTTCTAGCCATTTTATCCTGAGAAACCAAGGAGTAATTCCGAAAAATTGACCAGTAGGCGACTTCTAGCCCAATCTAGTTGCCGTTGCCAAGCAAAATAGGCAATCCCTAATTAAAAGTGTCTACCTGTTGATTTTAAGAGAAAATACATTCTGGATCCCGACTGTTGAAAATGGTCACTGCAAATTCCTCTCGACCCATTGAACATTTCAGCAGCATAAAACAACACGATGAACAATTTGATGTTTTAGCCTTAACATGTGTGCAGAGAGCCACTCCTCCATAAGCAGAAGCATATTGCACGAGCAGCAAAACGAAAATGTTCGTCAAACCAAGTATAGGGGACTTATATGTGCCCAAAACATCTCCTGGGGGACGCTCTGAAGAGGAGTTTTTGTCACCAAAGTGGTGGTTGTTCTTATCGTAGCAACAGGGATGCTTGATCAATATCTGCTGCTATATGTACTTTGACGAAGGCTGGAAAAAAAAAAGGCGAATCATAATGCAACTCGATCAATCTCAGATGTTGGGATGACTGGGTATGCATAGAATCAGCTCAATCGGGGTCTAAATAGCTGTTAAGTCTTCAATCCATCTAGTGCCGATGTATGGTGCTATGATCACCAATTCATCGCGGAATCTTGCATTTTCAAGATTATGGGACGTGACCAAAGCTAGTGTTCAGACATTCAAACAGCATATCAGCCTAAGATTGCAATAAGAAAATGCTTATCAAAGAACTGAGTGTACCAAGCAAGGCTATCGCGACCCTGTCCTATGAATCAATGTCAATGCCTTTCTATAAGAACACACGTGCCAACCCGCTTTCAGAAACATATAAATCAAATATTTGACGCATATTTTCCGCTAGCCTTTTGCAAGTAAGCTAAGCAGTTTGGCCTATTGCACGCCTAGCCTTTGCGCCAACCGATGTCGGAGGGCTAGGTTCTTTTGCCCCCACCGACAATGAACATCTTGATGTCACGGGGTTAAATCAAGACTGCGTTTTGGATACAACGCCTGAATTCATATAATTCAGTAGTCAAAGACTACACAGAATAGTTCGTATTCTCTAAGTATCAATTTGGCTGCCTGGAGTTCATTAGTGAGTATTGAATGACACCGGGAGCTATACCTCCCTGTTTGGGCATGTCCTGTAGGGCTCATCAACAAAAATAACGCAGCGAAATATAAAACCCTAGATAAGATCCATGTGTATATTGAAATCGAAAGGGAATTTCGAAATGCACCTTTTGCGGATTGAGGATAAATCGACAACTGATTGTGTCTGAATTAGTGCCCCAAATGTTGCGCCTCTACCGATATCCACACACACGAACGGAATTCTCCAACGATCCACATGCTAGCGAAAGATCTTGAAGTTCCTTTTTCTCGAACGCCTTTTTTATTTTCGATACTCTGTCGAAAAAACCTTAAACAGAAAACGATTCTCTATCTATTTATATAACCTCATTATCCAGCGGAATTAAAAGAAGTGGGCCGGGCGATTTGGGCCCACATTTAATCGTTATCTCATAACGCGCACGACCGCATAGATAATTTAAATAAGAGAATAAATTAAAATCTACTTCTTAAGTAGATCAAGGCGCATAGAAAATATTAGGTCCGTTCGTTATTGTGTGCGACCCTGTAGGTTCACTAAACATTAGCAATATGCTCAAAACCCTTTTGATCCACAAGTCATAAGCGGTCTCTAGCAAGACATTATGACTACCTAAGTATAGTGAAGGTCGATTTTTCCGACACAACCTAATTCACAACTAATATTAGAGTATCAACATTGATTGATTCCTAGGGCAAACCACTAGCAATCTCCCACTTGCACTAAAACCAATCATATAAACTAAGTCCCTTTGTCACTTGATTTCCGAATTAAGTATAAAGCAGGACAAGTGTCATCCTTATATAGCTTAAACTTATTTTCCCGATACCGCAGTTAGACTGTTAAAACAAGTAGTTGACTTTTCAACTCACTTGAGCATAGCCATGCATTTCACAATCTCAACTCTACAGGAGGCCAGGAAATCATACCCTCGTTATATGAGAGGGACAAATCCCATCTTGTCTACTCACATCACTCAGCACGATTTATGACATGCCCAGCCATTACCTTTATAATCACCTGTTACGGCTAACGTTTGGCAATGTTAAAGCATGCAAATCCACGTCTAGGAAACCATAGCAGACTCAAGTCGAAGAACTATACTCAATAGTTGTGGTGAGAAATACTGATGACATTATATAACAATCCTACGGTATTCTCATAGTGTGTCCATCCAATACAATGTTCTCTAACATGTATTTCATGTGATCAACTTTATATCTCTATATTCATGACCCGTGAAACTTGATCATCAGTTGACTCACATGCTAATCTCAAACACCATTTGCTTCCCAATGCACAATGGCAATTGACTAGGGACATTTAGAATATTAATATCCACTCTATTAATAGAGTTTCACGATCAAATCACATATTTGATTATCTATTAAGGATATTCAATATTCATGAGATAAAGATTTCACATTCAATTATATACTAAAATTAAATCGAAATCAAATATAATATATATTTTATCAATGAACAATGAAAATGTATATCACATATACTCCCACTCACATCAAGACCAATCACTAATGTGTCTAAGGCCTAAAGCGTTACAATGACGCTCATGCTTAGATTGTGGAAGAGCTTTCGTTAACGGATCAGCTGTATTCAAGTCCGTTGCAACTTTGCGCATCTTGACATCACCTCTTTCAATGAATTCTAGAATGAGATGATACTTCCTGAGTATGTGTTTGGTCTTCTAGTGAGACCTAGGCTCTTTAGTTAAAGCTATGGCTCCATTGCTATCACAATAAAGGTCCGTTGGATTTGAACTTGTGGGACTGATTCCTAGTTCTTCTATGAATTTTCGAATCCAAACAGCTTCCTTTGATGCTTCTGAAGCAGCAATATACTCAGCTTCTGTCGTAAAATCTACAATAGTGTCCTGCTTGGAACTCTTCCACCACACCGCTCCACCATTCATGCAAAAAACAAAACCTGACTGCGATCGAAGATCGTCTTTGTCGGTTTGGAAACTAACATCAATGTAACCACTTACAGTGATCTGTTCCTCACCTCCATAAACTAAGAATAAATCCTTAGTTCTTCTCAAGTACTTAAGGATATTTTTTTACAGCAATCCAGTGAGGTTCCCCTGAATCTGACTGGTATCTACTTGTCATACTCAATGCATAAGTAACATCGAGATGAGTGTACAACATAGCATACATGATGGATCCCACAGCTGATGCATAAGGAATCCTACTCATGTGGTCTCGCTCATCTTGTGTTGAAGGACACTGAATCTTGCTAAGACTTATGCCATATATCATTGGGAGAAAACCTTTCTTGGAGTCTTGCATATTAAACCTATTGATGACTTTGTCAACATATGTATTTTGACTCGGTCCAATAAATCTCTTAGATCTATCTCTATAGATCCCGATCCCCAAGATATAGTTTGCCTCTCCCATGTCCTTCATGGAGAAAAATTTTCCTAACGATATCTTAACTGACTGAAGCATAGGAATGTCGTTTCCAATGAGTAGTATGTCATCCACATACAACACTAGAAACACAATTGCACTCCCACTAGACTTCTTGTATACACAAGCTTCTTCTTTGTTTCTGATAAAGCCAAACTCTTTGACAGTTTCATCGAAACGAATATTCCAACTCCGTGATGCCTGCTTCAATCCATAAATAGAACGTTGAAGCTTGCATATCTTTCCAATGTTATCTGGTGACGTAAAGCCTTCAGGTTGTGTCATATACACATCCTCTTCTAGTTTTCCGTTAAGGAAAGCTGTTTTTACATCCATTTGCCATATCTCATAGTCATAATATGCAGCAAACGCTAGGATAATCCGAATGGACTTAAGCACGGCCACTGGTAAAAAGGTCTCGTCATAGTCAATACCATGAATTTGTTTGAAACCTTTAGCTACTAGCCGTGCTTTATAGATGTGAACATTTCCATCCATATCAGTTTTCTTCTTGAAAACCCACTTGCACCCTTCTTGAAAATAACGCAGCGGAATATAAAACCCTAGACAGGATCCATGTGTATATTGAAATCGAAAGGGAATTTCGAAACGCACATTTTGCGGATCAAGGATAAATCGACAATTGATTGTGTTTGAATTAGCGCCCCAAGTGTTGCGCCTCTACCGGTATCCACACACACGAACGGAATTCTCCAACGATCCACGTGCTAGCGAAAGATCTTGAAGTTCATTTTTCTCGAGCGCCTTTTTTATTTTCGATACTCTATCGAAAAAACCCTAGACAGAAAACAATTCTCTATCTATTTATACAACATCATTATCCAGCGGAATTAAAAAAAGTGGGCCGGGCGATTTGGGCCCACATTTAATCGTTATCTCATAACGCGCACGACCGCATAGATAATTTAAATAAAAGAATAAATTAAAATCTACGTCTTAAGTAGATTAAGGCGCATAGAAAATATTAAGTCCGTTCGTTATTGTGTGCGACCCTGTAGGTTCACTAAACATTAACAGTGTGCTCAAAACCCTTTTGATCCACAAGTCATAAACGGTCTCTAGCGAGACATTATGACTACTTAAGTATAGTAAAGGTCGATTTTTCCAACACAACCTAATCCACAACTAATATTAAAGTATTAACATTGATTGATTCTTAGGACAGATCAATAACATGTCCATCATCTTAAAGAAGTCCCTTTCTTTCACTTCTTTTTTTTTTTTTGGTCGACCCTTTTCTTTCACTTCAAAGGTCCAATTTAAGACCGCTTCACTTCTCCAGCTAGGAATTCCTTAAGACAAACAGTAATGTTTGGCAGAGACAAGCAGCAAACTCTTGTCCTCGTGCATTGTCTTAGTCTTGGGTCGGGTCACTGGATTTTCATGATTTTTATTTTGGTAAAGTTGAATTTTCATGATTTAAGCCTACTTACTCACCAAATTTTTTTCCCACCGCAATCCATCTAGCTCAGATGAGTATTACGTGAGGAATTATCACGTAACCGCGGTGCTCATACCCAGCAAAAATTAAATCTTGAGAAACCAATTGAAGTAGCATCAAGATTGGACTATACCAAAAGCCAGTTGCATCTAGCAAAGCCCATCAAATATTCACTTCACCGCAGGTCGAAATTCTCTATTTCGAATAGAACCATCCAATCCAACCCCACTACGAAAATGTATCTCATTGTAAATACCACACCATGCATAAAGCAGATTCAGTACCTTCTTTAATGTTCCTTCTTTATTTTTCTTTTTGATATATATATATATATATATAGAGAGAGAGAGAGAGAGAGAGAGAGAGAGAGAGAGAGGGGAAAAGGGCAAGGAGAAGAGGGCAAACGCAACGGGACAGAGGAAGGGGATTGCAGAGAGTAACAGGGCCAAAGAGAAAAGGGCAAGACCCAATCAAAGCCGGCATTTAAGTCAGCCGAAGTGAAAGATCAATAGAAGAGTTGGCAACCTTTTCATTGAATTCAGAGAGCACCATCCCTCCACTTCACACCACCACATTCATTTCAACTTTGGTTTTATCTTATTGTATATTTGTTTTGCCTGAGGAGACTAGGATTTGCCTTTCCAGCAACGCACGCACACCCGCACAAAAGCAAAATTTAATAAGCTGGCCGCTTTCTTTTCAACCCTTTTCCTCGAGACAGTCCTCGAGTTCAAAAGCTTCTTCTTCTGCTCCAATCCCTCTGGCGGTCATTTCTTCATCCACAGTGCGTCCTCCTCACGCTCTCCCTGGATCACGTGCCTCGGAAGATGGGTTGTCCCAGTTTTCTCCTCCTCTTGTGACTGAGGAGAAGGAAAGTGAAAAACGATACTGCCTGTGGTAAATAATACAGGAGTTACAGCAGCTCAAGAGACGTGGTTAAAAACACATTCGATGCCATGCAGTTCTTGGCCTGGTCAATCCACGTGAAGAAATGACCTTTCCTTAAACTCGATTATCATCTCGTTTTTTCTTGATAGTGTCAACGTGAGTGGCCAGCTAAAAGCAACTATCAACACTTACAGAATGCAAAACCCCGGAGAGTTCAGCAGGTCTAGTTCATCACTCCATTTGCTTTTTTTTAACTCTTTTTAACAAATTTTGAGCATGGAAAAATATTACAAGAATGACAAAACTAGCTTCTAATTAATGATTATTAATGACAGATATTAACTGGATAATTGCGTGGCAGTTAGAGGAAGATGCACGTGATAAGGTGCGGTCTTAGATCTCTATATTTTCGGCTCGAGTCATTGGGATTCCATGAGGGTTTTGCACGTGATGCTTCTGCACATACCCATCGGCATGTGAGATTGTACCTTGTCCCAGCTAGCCATCGATCCAAAAATATTAAGTAAATTGCATGGCACATAGCGGGGGCTCTCACCAGCATTTACTAGCCTCAAATGTAGGTTGGATCAACAGATATTTGGGAGTCATTCCCAAACTCATGATATTTGATTTGATGTGTCAAGACCACAAGCGTATACGATTTAACTTTCTATCGTGCACTTCGGGGCACTTTCGACTGACCTATCAGCTTGCATCCCACGAGACTCCGGCTAAAAGTCGACTGATGCGGTCCCAAATTCATATCGAGTGAGAAACCCCCGCGATTGAAACGCGGGTCTATTGCATCAGAAAAAATAAATAAGCACTTGTCCACTCAACCAATTCTTTAAAGTCCGACATTCGCAACCGCGGCAAGGGCGGTTCAGTTTGGGGCGCGCTCGATTCGATTCGAGAAAAATTGAAGCCTTGAAGGGTCCACTGCATCAGAAAAAATAAATAAACGCTCATCCATCCTCAACCAATTCTTTGAAGTCCGAGATTCGCAACTACAACAAGGGTGGTTCGGTTTGGGGCGAGCTCGATCCGATTCGAGAAAAATTGAAACCTCGACTCCAATGACGCTCCACGGGATTCTTTTATTTACACAATTTTCTTTTCTGATTTCCCTGCTCCGTATATATAAATTATTTCGTGGGACTCTATAGCTATTTTGCACAATATAAAACTCAAATCGCCATTTAATCACACAAGCGTACTTTCGATGCGAAACCGAGCTTAGGCTAATTAATTGCCGCCGTACTTTTTCCACCGGCGCTTTCTGTCCGAATCGAGCTAAACAATCCTTTTTAATCGACCAACGTCCTCCAAAACAAGCTAAGATATTCACATAAGTCAAAACCAAAGATTTCAGACGCAAGCTGGGTCAAACCCGCTTTTTGCAATTTTGAAAGTCCGAGGGGAAAATCATTTGGAATACCCATCGGTTGCCATTGAAAGGACGATTTGGGTTCTTCTCAAATGAGGGGGAAATCACAAGATTGCATCAAAACTTGGTAAAACCTCAGTACGAACCCTTTATTTAAACCTATGCCTTCGTTATGCAACACACTGTATACGTCGACACGAGGGTGTCAAGCACCGTGCCGGGATTCCCGGGCCTCCCCCTCCAACCTTTGCTTGCACGACTCTTGTCTAAATTGCATGCTCTTATTCAATAACTTATTGACGATTAAATTAATAAATGAGAATACGGACATGGACATTGTACCAAAAAATTGAATAAATATAAATAAGAAGGACAGAAATTTATTTCTAGGACAGATCATAGGCGCGTGCGATGTGTACGTTCTTGAAAATGCTCATAAAAGTGACAAAGATGGATGGGGCTTGGTGTCTTTCTTTCTTTTTTTTCCTTCTTCTTCTTTCGTGAAATTTTTTGGGAAGACTTGGTCATTTGAAAAGAAGGGTCCCATTTATAATTTTGATTCGTTGGTGGCGTACAGGAAAGGGAACTATGATGTGGTATTCAGACAACAATCATACGTACAAGGTCCAATCTAGGGCTTCAATGAGGGAATGAAACTTCGATCACACCAGATTCTTAAACCTCTGGTTTGGAATGACAAGGGAGTGTTTGTTAATCGTTTAGTATCGCTCCTTACAAATGTAATGATACAGTACTGACATATGCATTATTTGATTGTGTCAATGCTCCGAAATGAACATACATTACTCAACCCTAGTTTCAATCACCTTGATTGCTTGATCCAGGATACATCATCAATGTTTTCCTCCGATGAACATATGAGCGTGTTTCTAAATAGGCTTGATGTTTTTCCTTTGCCAACTACTCGATCGTTAAAGCCTAAGGATGCGCCAACTCAAGTCTCCATTCAATCCGTAAGAGGAAGTTAGTGTCGGCCTCTATCAACTTGTTTCTGAGTCGATGCTAAGATACATGCTATAGTTAATGTATGATCAATCGAATCTCTTTTAGCGACACTACCATGCTGTCAGTAATATATCACCCACATCGTCAGCGTCAGCAAAAGGGATTTTAACTCTTGCCAAAAATAAAATTTTAAATAAAACATGTCTTTTTCCACATATAAGATGGGTGATTAGTTATAGAGACGTGGACATTGAGAGAATATAGGGTAGCAAAAGTCGTTGATGCACCTAATAATTCCACAAGGTCGTTTCATTAATTTAGGACAGGAGCTCGCGGAAATGTCGAGAATGGATGAGACGGTTTCGAAATAATAGCGTGCATAATTATTATATACCCTACTAAAAATGATTACTTATATGTATATGAGGGCGAAAAAAAGGATGCAAAAAAAACCGAGACAAGTACAGTCTTCTCGCTATTACATCACCGACATCTAAACCTTTTTGAAGGTGCCCAAGACAAACAAAGTCTGCTTTTTAGAGCTCACACTTTTTTTAAGTTCCCGAAGGGGGGGAATTGATATTGTAATGAAATTGTAAAAAACGACTGTAAAAAAAGTTTGTGAACTTTCTACTCGAGAAAAGCGAGCTCAAAGAATATTAAATGCCGGGCTTAAAATATGAGGTAGATGGTGCATGCCTTTCTTGACATTTTGAGCACCATAATTTGGTCATGTGGAAAGGTACTTAATGGAATATATGGAATGAAATTATTGGATCTCCGGAATATTAATTCGCGAAGAAAAGGAGTTAATAGATAGAAAATGACAGAATTTTTCAGTATCTTAATGTTTTGTTAAGTGCTCCAAAACTATGCTTTTCATAATCCTTAATTTTCTCTAACGTAGGCCGCTAATACTGTTAGTTTATATAATTTGTCATCACGTGGGTCCCCGTAATCCATGGGACAACTTAGCTTATCATCCTCCTTCTCTCTCTCTCTCTCTCTCTCTCTCTCTTCCAAAATGGCCGTCACTTCTTTGTCGACCGGTGCTACATTATAGCCTGGAGAAGGAGACAGAGAGAGAGAGACAGAGGGACTGTGTGTGTGTGAGTTTCTGCATTTTGTTGCACAAGAAATCAGAGAGAAGAAAGAGGAGGAGCCATCCCAAATTTTGTCAAAAGGGCGCCGTAAGATCCGCCGAAGCTTGAATCTTTTTTGTTTTTCAAGAATCTTTCAAACTCTTCATCATCCTGCAGCGAGGAGGCACTAGCGACCGGCTTGGGCTTTGTTGTTGACTTTATGAGCGCATCGAAACGATGCCGCCTCCCGTTCGCACCAAGAGACGACCGGCGCTCCCTTCTCTGGTGCTGCTTCAGCTGTTGATGATCCTGCTCCTGCTGCTCCCCGCATGCGTCCTTCGGGATTGCAGAGCCGATGCCATACGCGTGATGCCCGGGAGAATCGGCGGCGGCGGCGTCGGCGTCGGCGTCAGCGTCGGCGTCGTCTTGATCGTGACGGAGAAGATGACGACGAGCCAATCGCAGGTGGTCGGCTCGCGCAAGAAGACCAAGCAAGAGTTGTTGCACAAGTACTTCGATGGAAGACGCAACGCGAGTCCCACTGACCCATCGTCGGTTCTTGAAGAGAGCAAGAGAAGAGTGCCCAGTTGCCCAGATCCTCTCCACAATTGATCCCCATGTGTTCCTTCTCTCTCTCTCTCTCTCTCTCTCTCTCTCTCTCTCTCTTCCCTCAGTTTCTTGAATTTTGTTATTGAGTACCCAAAATACCCACGATTTTCTCATCTGGAAGCTGGGCTCCTAGTAAGTCAATGGAGGGAAAACCGGGGGTATTTTGGCATTTCCAAACCCTTTTTGGGTTCGTTTTCACGACTAAGGAGGATCCAGAAATATCTGGAGAGAGGTTTCTGATGTGTACAGAGAAAGAAGTTCGAGAGTTGATCAGTTTCCACAGTACAACTTACATGGGCACTCATTTTTTCTTTGTATTTACGAGATCTTCCAGGTGACTTCTTGCTTGCATCTTTAGATTTTCTTATTTATTTGGCCCCTTTTGGTGGCCCTTTGGGTGGTGGAAGAAGAAGAAGAAGAAGAGTGGCAGAAACGCAATACCTAGCTAAAGCTCATGTCAAAACGCTATACATCGGTCTGTACCCGGCAACAAAAAATGGAACAAAATAATTATCTCCTCAAAAATCAAGCTTGGAAGTGGAGACGATTTCACTGTGTGCGCCCTGTACTTGGGCCGCGCAGAGTGTTGTCAAGGAAGATTGCAATCTTCTATTCATCAGAAAAGAAACCTGCCATCTTTTCAACCTATCTTTTCCTTGGATTCTTTCTAGGAAGCTTTTCCTTCAAGAGTAAATGAAGTAAAAAACGAAGGAGGAAAAGGCTCTTTCTGGCGCAATTCAGTAGAACTCTTTTCCCTTTTTCTGAGCTTTACAACTCGGGGTTTTGTTTTGAAGTGGCTTGTCCTTTTGATGCATCTCCCGGTGAATTGCATCACTCTGTACTCGTTGGCTCTCCCAGAGGGAGTACCCTATCTTCCCAGAAGAAGTAAAGTGTGATTCACAATTTAGCGAAAAAAAAAAATAAAGTGTGATTCATTCAGATGTCCTTTGGGATTATCCATAAGAAAAAGATAAAAGAATATCAACTGCCCCATTTCGCGAAAGATCAATGCTTGATGTGGGGTGTTGTCTGTCTGTATTGGAGTAAACCTATGTTGAAGTAGCCCTAGAATGTGGTGGACTCGTTCATGATTCCGGAACATACAAAAGTCTGATCTGATTTCTCCACATTGACCACCAGAAGCTCACTGACGCTGCAGTGTAAAATCGAGTTTTGCATACTGTGAGATTGACTATACTATGGCTTTGTGTGGGTTACACGATGCACGAGGAAGATGGAATATACTCCGTGACTGCTTAGCGATACAAAAAAAAATCGCTTGGCTTGGACAGGTCACAGAGGTTACCTAACAACTCGAGTCCGGCTAAAATATCTCAAGTCTCAAACTTTGAATTAGATTTCGGAGGTGGCCGTGCGTTGCATGGATCGAAGAGTACAATCTTTTGTCTTTCGAAAAATCAAATGAGATAGTTGTCTTTCGAAAATTCAATCAATCCATACAAATTTAATGATTTTATAAACTCATTTTAGACATTTTTGCTCTCATCAATGGTTAACCGATAAGATATATACCGGGAAAAGAACATCACAAGTGTCGAAATTTTCGTATAGCGCTACTTAAGTATTATAATTTTTTTTGTCACTTGAGTGCTATAATTTATATACGGCGCTCGCTTGAATGCCATAACTTTTTATTCGATTACTTGAATGCCATATAACTATTCAATAGATCAGTTGAGTGCTATAAATATTTAAAAACATTCATTTCAAATGCTTTGTTATAATAGATTTACAGCACTTTGGTGAACATTTTTTTAAATAATTTGACACTTACGTGATCAATTAAAAGTTGTAGCATTCAAGTGAATGTTTTAAAATAGTTACGGTACTTAAGTAGTCGAAAAAAAAAGTTATGAGGCTCAAGTGAGCGTCATATGAAAGTTATGGCACATGTGATGTCTTTATCCTGATTTATATCTAATTAGCATTTACTTGTATTTACACGTTACTATGAATATGTGCCGTGTGTATTGAACCCATGAAGAAAATTTGATGTGGGATATATTGCATCATTACTGCCCTAAATGACACTAACATCAATTTATATCTGAATATATATTTGAGCATTTATGATTTTCATTATCATGAATTGTACTTCGCCTAATGGGTAGGAGCTACATAGCTCCTATTCAATGCGAGATTCAAATACTTGTTCATCACGGTGTGGTCTGCAGCCCTCTCCCACAAGGCAAGACAGCAAAATTCTGTAGCGTAATAAAAATGTGACGAGCATAAGATTCATGCATTTTTTACCCTCTAGCTAGTAGAAGCTTTAGGGCGATATCGGAATCTATGACTTACCATCTATTACAAGTATACTAATGCGAGGGTTTAATAGCAGTTCTAAGAAAAACGGGGATCGAGATAAGTCCACTGCATGATAGATATGGGTAGTCATATCATATGCACTTGGATAGTGAGGCTTGCCTTATATAGGCAAGTCTAGACTTATCAAAACCCATTTCTTAATTCATATATCATGAGTTGAGTTGTTATATGAATTAATTATATTCAATAAATGAATTATAAATAGGTTAAAACATAATATGAGTATTAAATAAATCATAAATTGGATCATAACTTACTTAGACACAACCCATCTCTATAACTCTCTTTTCATGTTCTCTCGTCCTCATTCGATTTTGAGTTCACTCACTAAGTTTAAGACTAAATTGGCAAACGTGAAAAGGTTTAAATGATTGCGTGTCGTCGCGGCTCAGCTACTCATCACTGTATTCCTATCCTGTCCTTCCTTCTAATTTACGATTTAAAAATGTTTAAATATTTTTCAAACTTTTTATTCTTATTTTCTTTCTTTTCAATCTTTTTCTTATTCCTTTATTTACTTTTTTTTAATATTAAGGGTCTGACAGGGGCGATCGGCTAAGGCTCAACAACCATCACTTACCACTAGGTGAGGGCCTAAGAGCCCTCGCCAACTACGGTTGATGGTCACGGCCCTTGCTCAAAGCTGGCCAAGGGCTACAAGCCCTTCCCCTAGTGGCCGATATGAGGGCTTGCTGCCCTCACCTGCGGCTGTCGAGGGCTCGTAGGCCCTCTTCCCATGGCTTGCAGGGGTCACCAAGCCTTGGCCGATGGCCGGTGGCCCCCTTCCGGCCCTTAGTAATAAAAAAAGTAAAAAAGTAAAATGAAATATTAAAAACTTATAAAAATTATTTACATCGGTGATTTTTAGCTAAAATTGACATAATTGACTCAATTGGTAAAACGTGAAAAGATTTAAGATTAAATTGGCAAAACAATTAGTATAATTCATGCACTTTTAACCTTCTAGCTAGTAGAAGCTTTAGGGCAATATCAGAATCTATCAACTTACCATTTATTAAAAGTATACTTAGGCGAGGGTTTGATGGAAGTATTAAGAAGAACAGGGATCAACATGAGTCCATCGCGTGATAGATATGGGTAGTCATATCATATGCACTTCAAGAGTGAGGCTTGTCTTCTATAAGCAAGTCTAGACCTACCAATATGAGTCATAAACCATTTCCTTAATTCATATATGATGGGCTAAATTATTATATGGATTAATTATATTCAGTAAATGAGTCTTAAAAGGATTTAAACATAATATGGATGTTAAATGGGTCATAAATTGGATTATAACTTACTTAAGTCCAACCAATCTCCGTAACTCTCTTTGCATTTTCTCTCGCTCTTATTCGATCTCAAGCTCACTCACTAAGTTTTCGTAGATCGTGTTAAATATAAAAGTGCTTTAGTAATATGGATTGAGTCAAGTATAAGTCACTAGATTTGCATTATATTAAAATTGAGTCTACTTGAGTCAAAAAATTTTCACCCGACCCACCCGTTTGGCAGGCCTAAACAAGTCCAAGCTCTCTCTCTTTAGAAAACTATCTTACTGTGAACTTTGAGCCTTTCCAAAGTCACTTTGATATGTAAAGAACTCTAAAACAAAGATAGTCCAATACAAAAACCCTAAAACAAAATACCACATTAAAATGTTGATCCAAAATTTTTTCTAGACTCAAAAGCCGCTTTGTAAAGCATCTTGAAACGATTCGACCAAAAACAAAAACGCATTTCCAAACGCGTCCTCCGTGTAGAATAATTATGCAGAATTCTTAACTCAGCTTCAGCGCATACTTTGCATTCGAGTCCGTTTAGATTTCAGAGCTCTGGATTCTAACTTGTATGGACTCATGATTCGGGCCGAGCAATTTAAATAAAGAACAAAGGTCAATGAGTTAAAAATTCTAGGATACGATGCTGGGCGCAATCTGAACACACTGGAGATCAGAAACCGAGCACTGTTGAAAGACATGGTGTGGGGCGGGTGTTGAAAGTCTGGTGGAGTCTAGCGTATGGACTGATTAGATTGGCATTAAAGAAACCTGTGTACCTTGGCGTTGTTTCTTGCAGCGAACTTATCGTCCCGTTATGGAATGGAGGGGGTGTGTGGGGGGTGAGGACAAAGGCACAATCGAGTAGGAGACGAGGTAGAAGACAAGGCAATTTTATTACCAGCTTCGATGACTTTTGTATAATTCTGCAGGAGTCTTGCAGAGGGGGAACACTCCGTAACGAGAGAGAGAGAGAGAGAGCGAGCGAGCGAGAGAGAGGGAGGGACAGCCACGTACTGTGCGGCGGAACAGAGTACGGTTTTTTTAGGGAGAAAAGAAGAGAGAGAGAGAGCTGCAGACTGGGAGTTCGGATGAGCCGTGGAGGTTTGTCCGGTTGCGGTTTGGATTGGGAATCAAATTGACTCTCCCCCTCCCCCTTCCTTCTTCATTGATTGATTGATTGATTCGTCTGGTCATCGAGACAAGTTTGCTCTCCGATCCAGGCGCTCCCTACCTAAATTATTCTAACCACAATAATTACCATAATAATGAGATTTCTGCCCTTGTGGGGTCTGTGCCACGTAATGCCCGAAGGGCGAGATGGATTAGATTGTTTTGCGATTTAAATGATTCCGTATAGTCGCGACTTGTCTACTCATGCTCATACTCCTATCCTCTTCATCCCTCTAGTTTCCCCAATCCGTATATCGACATTTCTTCCTATGCCATGTGCAAGAAAATTTTGAGTTTTAAATCTATTACATTTTTATCAATTCAATTCAAACATTTTTAATCGTGCCATTTGAATCCTGAACATTTATTATGCTTTACCAATCGAGTACATCAATCAATTTTGATCGAAAATCGCTAATATAGACACCGGCCTTCCCATGTAGTGTAACCGATGTTGATGTGAATAATTTTAATAATATTTAATTGTTATATTTTTTATATTTTATTTCTTTTTTTCTTTTCTTTTCTTTCTTTTTCCTTTTTTACTTTTTTTGAATTTTTTTATTATTAAGGGCCTCCGATCCTCGCAGGCCATTGGGCAAGTGCTCATAGCCCTTGCTCACAACTAGGCGAGGGTTCGCTACCCTCACCTAGTGGCCGACGAGGGTCGCCAAGCCTCAACTGATGGTCAACTACCTCCTGCTGGCCCTTAACAATAAAATAAACAAAAAGAAGTAAAGAAGGAAAAAAAAAAAAAAAAAAAAGGAGGGGGTTGAGAGTCCTAGGCTAATTCTTGGACAAGAAACACGAATTGACGGTAAAATCAAAAGTACTAAGACCAGAAGCAATCACAGCTAACAATGTAAAAGGGTACTACCTATAAAGATAACAATGAGATCAAATTTAAAAGATCGGTGCTTATTGATTGATCAACGATCCCTATTACAAAATACAATTCAAATATTTATATTACTACCGACAGCTAACGATGGTTACAACAAAAGCAAACAGATTCTATGGAACTCCTAGAATTCAGTAATATGCATTTACCAGCAGTTACTCAACAAACCTACTACTTCGATAGCCCTTACTTCTTCACCCTTTCATGCCCAACACCAACAATTCCTTCTGCAACTTGCAGCTCAACTTTCTGATGCTTATAACAGTATAGGTTTCTCAACCTTTATGGTAAGAGGGCTTTCGAGGTTTACGATCCCACTACATCACGATAGTGTCAGTTTCAAGCGAATTGCGTTCGAAATTATGGACCCATTACTTAGGCAGTTATCTGATAACCAGCTCTACGTAAATCGTGTTAGTTGTGGCCCTTTTGTCAATCAAACTGAACTTCATTTACCGACACTTATGTCTCAGGACTTAGTAATTTTCCTTTGTTTTTGCTGCCGGCAAATACTAATCATCTTGTCGACCATATATATCTGCTGACGAAGAACTCTCAACACTATACGAATTTCACCTTCGCCTTATCTTGCTCGATTTTTCCTAGTCTAAGTCGACAGCAGGACACTTGGGCATTTTGTGGTGTCAGCACAACCTAACCCCAAATAGTTGGTTTGGAACAATCTCAACCAAACCTAGACCAAATCAATAAAATCACAACTTAAAACAATGGAAATATTGATTAGTTATCGGTTTAAAACCGTTAGCATCGAGCAGACATAGAAATCAAGAAGCTTAAGAGATTAAACTTGCCGAATCTTAAACCGACGCTCTTCAAGAAGGCCCAACATATGCAAAGCAAACCCCAAACATTGGGTGGCTCCGAATCGGTGGACATGTTCCTTCCTCGGTGGGCCTCAGTCTATAGGACATTAAAACCGAATCTGAAAAGGCCCATTACATGTGATTGGACCTAGCAAATAATTTCAATGCGATGAAAGAAGTCGTACGTTTGAGGGTGTTTCTTCACTTGATTTTGGCGTTTAAGGATTTAAGGTTGTACTATGGTACATTTGGTCGAACCCTTAGTGCATCATCTCTCTTTCGTAGATTCACTCTTTCCACCACCTCATTTCTCCTCCTCAGCTACCGATTCGAAGCCCTCCACGAACCGGCTCACCCCATGCATTAGATTGACGCTCTTCTTTGCCTATGTTTTGTTCATTATTGTCAACTTTCTCCCTCGGCAATAGAGATTGGTACGTCAGAAATGAGCTTCCTCGAAAGAGTTGTTACCAATCAAGGAGCTTATGTGTTTGTTTGAGTAAAAGTGTTTTCCGAAAATTGGTTTTCTTCCAAACTTTCACCAGTTTTGTCCTCCGAAAATAACTAATTAACCGAAAACATTTTCCGGTCAACGAAAATATCATGTATAAAATTACGAAAGCGAATTCCTAATCTAAGAAGGTGAAAACACTTTCCCTTTGTATCGAGTCTCTCTCATCCCGCTTTTCTAAAGTACGCTTTGCTCTTCCTTCGCTCTTCTTTAACTCTTCTTGACCGATGCTTATCTTCTTCGTCATTGAAGGTCCAGCTCTTCTTCAACAATGCTCAACACAGCTCCAAGTTCTCTCTCCCCTCTCCGATTTGATTAATCTCTAAAATTTTGATCAATGCTTTATATCGTGAACTACTTGTTGATTCCGTGTGCTACGGTCATTTGATTCTCATTTCTATTCATCTTCTTCAAGCAAAATTTTAGAAATCAATTTCAAATTTTCATAAATCCTAGAGATTCCATTTATCAAGGTCAATTGGAGATTCTATCCTACCATGAGAGAGATATAAGGTAATATATTTAAGCGCTTTACCTTTTTGCTCGAAATTTACAAGGATATGTGCTTTTATGAAAACACATATCAAAGGTAATCTATCAAGATGAGCCGAGATGGTTGGTGTTTCATGGTTTGATGAGTATTCCAATTTTATCATTGATTAGGGTTCCGTTCTTGAGTAATGTGATTTTATGTGTAACATATCTGCCCTGTTAGGCTGGGTGATGGGTTTACATGTTCCTTTAGGAGTTGGTTGTGCTCTTGCTGAAATTGCGACCCTGTTTTTAATCCTTGGACCTTTGTGAGGTTGTTCATTTTTCTTTTCTTGTTTCTGTCAAGAACGAATATTGCTTACAGTGGTGTAAATTTGAATAAATCGACTAAGATCCACTTGACACGGCCATAGGTTCGGTGGTCCGCAGCCTGTCCGTTTATATATAGTGACGGACTGACAGTAGGCTCCATGAATGCGTTCCTTATTTTAGCATGACAGTGACCACATTGTTTTTTCTAGGGATGAAGGAATATCCACCGGAAGTTTTACTTACCGGGGGATCCCGAAATCCGATCGAGACTCGAGATGAAGTCTTTTAAGGTCCTGTTTAGGACCTATATTGCTTACAATGGTGTAAATTTGAATAAATTGACTAAGATCCACTTGACACAGCCATAGGTTCAATGGTTCACAAGATCGGGGGTTGGGACTTGGTTGGGGTTCGAGGTCATAGACTTGCAAAATTGAACTAGCCAAAGGCAAGCATGCTGACTGCTCATTTCATTAATTTGGGGAAAGGTTTCCTTATTTGGTTCTTATTCTTGGTAAACTACTTCTTGGTTTTATGATTTCGATAGCGCAGGGCCTTTGTAACATTTGCCCTTTCTCTGGCACCCTTGAGAATATTCTTTGGCAAGTTGCTTGTGTTAAATTGAAAGGGCATTCGGAGTTCTAAAAAGGCATTTTCGTGTATTGGATGCCGAACCGTTTTGGTCTTTTGATACTCAAGTTGATGTGGTTTTAGCATGTTGTATTCTACATGACTTCATTATGGGAATTGATCCTAATGAACCTTTTATGCAAGAACTAAATGTAGAGATCGAATCTCAAAGTCAAGAAAGAAGGCATCAATGAACACAAAGAGAGGAGAGGGAGGAAAACATGGGCAGCAAAAAGAGACGGTATCGCGCATGTAATGTGGGATGACTAGAGTAGGCATAGAATGAATGTTTATTACTTGTATCTTCTGAGAAGTTGATCTTGTTTTTAATGTGACATGAAGTGTAGAATATTACTTTGTGATTGAAGGAGTTCTTGTAAATGTCAACTTGATTTACTATTCTACATCGTTGTGATGTTTCCCTTGTCTCATTAGTAAAATGACGTCTATTTTTGTGTTATTCTTTGTTTGTCACAATTTCTTGTGTTGGATATATCCGATGATGTAGCAATGGGCAAGACTAGAGACCGGAAGACCAGGCGTTTTAGATGGTCAGGACCGATGGAACATATGTTTTTAGAGATACTAGCCGATGAGGCTTCATTGAGGAGCAAACCTTCAGCCACCTTTAAACCATCTTCCTTTGTTCGAGTTGCTCAAGGTATAAAGGAGAAATTTGGAAGCGAATGTGAGACTGAGTGCGTGGACAATCATCTTAGAACTATTACAAACAATTGAGCTACCATCAATCCGAATGTTTCATGGGAAGACAGACATTGGTACTAAACCCAACTATGAAATGTTTAGCTCACGTACGGCGTGGGATATTGTGAGGAAAAAATGTAATGAAGAAGTCTTGTTTTCTATTTGTTTGCTTTTTAGAGCTATACTTGCTATAGCAGAGACACGAACCTGCTTGGCGGCTTCACCAAGAGCATAACTCATCAGCTCAGGTTGCTCGGCGAAACTGGACGCGTCCTCCGCGACGTTCACGGACAATTCGGGATAACTCACGGAGAGCTGCACGGAAGGCGCCTCCCTCTGAAGAGTGCCGAAAGTATTGAAGGCAATTGGTGCGATTCGGATAACTTGCTGTGGTAACTGGAAAATCATGTCCATTTTCGATTTCCTATTGCAGAGTTTCTAATGCATAAGGAGCTCACAAAATTCCACAAAGAGGAGTGCCAGAGACTGTCCAAAGAGGGAAATACGCATAGGAAAATTAGGGATGGGTACGACGGCAAGGTAACATTGGAGAGACGTCGATGACAAAATTGCAGAGGAAGAGTCACCTTCAATCTGAAAGGGGCACAATGGCAGGTGGTGATGGCAACAGCGACCAACAAGGTTCGACGGCGGAAGACGGCGAGGTACGACGGAAGCATTGCACAGGCTAATTCAAGAGAAATTGCATAGGAATTCGGGTTTCCTTTTCATTATGCGAGTTCAAATTCTACATCTATTAGACTGATCGAGGAAATCCGTTTATTGACTTGAAAAATTATTTTGAAACTGAGAGGCACACTAATGTATATTGTTAGTTTAGATGTTATTCATGAAGTTGAAATCATTTTCCAAATGAAATCCAAACATCAAAAAAGATTTTTAATCACATATCACAAAATAAAGGAAAACTAACCATTTTCCTAAAAATTAATTTCTTATAAAGCACTTTCCTTTATTATTGAGTTTTCCCCCAAATAAACGTATCATAAGAAATCTTTCTCAACATGCTCTTGTAAAGCATTTAGTAAATATAATTATTAACTAGAAAACCTGTTTCATTTTCTAAAGATCGGTTAAATACGTTGTTGCGAAATGATTCAGGCGAACTCGAAACCATGGAAAATTCTTGCATCAGCAAGTGTTTATGAAAACACCAAAAGCTCTGTTTGTTTTGCAAATGTTGAATTACTCGAAGAATGTTTTCCTAAGGACACTAGCTCGAAGTAATTAGTCAATAAAAAATATTTTTGTTATCGACAATAATTCATGTTTAAACATTTTTGTGGTCGGCGAAAATATTTTTTCGTGCATTCATTATCGATTGAGTGATAAAAGCAATCTTTTCAAGAAATTATATTCCAGAAAGTTCATTTTTTCCCAACATAAATGGAGTTTAAATACTTTTATTTCTTTATTTTAATTGTTGGAGCTTGGATTTCGAAAAAAAATTACAAAGTTGAGTTCGATGTATGTAGTAGCAGTTTTTCTTCTTTTTTTTTTGGGTTAGGTCGAATGTGTAGTACTAGTTCTCGATGGTCCAAGGTGTCGTGTCCGCGGACTGTAATCTATAACTCGTACGAACCCTTTGAAGGTGTCTTGTATTAAAAAAATTGGGTGGCGTGTGGTCGACACGTTCCGTAGTCAAATCAGGGAAGCCCTTTGAATTTTCAACCTGGGAAAAACAAATGGAGACGCGACGACGCAAGATCGGACGTTGACCGCCGTTCCTCACGGCGACGGCGACGGCGACGACTACGGTGACGGTGGTTATAAACATGCCTGTCTTTGTCTATAAAAGTAACGGGAAAAAGGAAGATATACGCTTTTGTTGGTTTAGTGAAAAATATTTTCCTTATTTTTCGATGTTTGAATTGTTTAAGATAATGAGTCAACAGGAAATTCTTTCGTAGCCGAAGGAAAAGGTTTTCATACAAAAGTTTAAATTCGGGAAAACGATTTCCTTTTTCATAAATCAAGAAGCATTTTTCAAATATAACTAGATATCAGCGTTTTGACTTGAAACTCTACGTTTAAACATGAGAACTCTAATGCTCATTCTCAGGCCCTTTGCAGCAGGGCAAGGTTCGTGGAGCCTGGGCCCGGGTCCAAGTCCATCAAGGCTAGGCTCGGGACTCCAACGCCTTAGCCCAAGTCCATCGAGCCGCGCGCGAGTCCATTGAGGCCGAGCCAGGGACAACGGTGTCCATGCCTAAGACACTAGGCTAGGTAATATCGAGACCGAGCCTAGGTCCTCGATGCTTGTGCCTAGACCCATCAAGGCCAACTTTTTAAAAAAATTTCGAATTTTTTTAATATTTTCTTTTCTTTTCTTTCTTTTTCTTTTTCGTTTTTCCTCTGCTAGTCATCGGGCTTGAGTGACTTGCTTGAGGTCACGTGCACTGCCGGCCGGTAGCTGAGGCCCGGAAAAGGTTGGAATTTTTAAAATGTTATCAAAAAGGGTTAATACCACGAAAAATTCTAAACTAATACATCGTGACAATATTTACATTTGGGCCTCTACGACCGACAAAGGAAGAACGATAAAGAAAAAGAAAGAAAAGAATAACATAAAAATTCAAAAATTAGATTCTTTTAAAAATATTTAAAAAGTTATCCACGTCAATGCGGCCATACCACTTACGATGGCTAACATCCACGTTAGCAATTTCTGACTAATTGAGATTTTCCTTACCAAATAACGAAAGTTATTTTCCAGTTCATTTTTCAGCTTTCAGCCAAACACCAAAAAAATATTGTCATTCTCCTAGAAAATAATTCCCCAAAAAATATTTTCCAAAAATGTCGCATTTTTCGCGAAACAAATTGAACCTACATGTTGAAACGGAAGGATAATTAATCGCATGAAAAAAATTTGTGTTTCAAGATATATCAAATATGAATTACGTGCATCAAGTTAGTTTGTCAAAGAAAAGATCACTTGCCATACTCAAAATCACATTTCCTTATATCAGCTTCAAAACTTAACTATATAAACTTGAGGAGTGCCGGTTTAGGTCAACGGTAACATTATTATTAGAAGCAAGTGTCATGTTGAAAGATAAATACGGGTTCATTGGTCGTACAGATTCACTGTTAATCCGATTTGAAAAACCTAATCTTTTTGGCTCGATGAGTTAGCTTAGCCACAAGAGTTCCATGTAGAACTTTTGCTTTTACTCCAACACCTTTTACTGAGAAAAAAGCATATATCCTTTATATATTTCATGGATGGTATATCTAACACCAGACATACGTGTATGGTAATTCCTATGTACAAGAAAGATTCAATATGTCTTTGGTACAACATCTTGCAGCTAACGATGTTATTGATTTGCAAGTGGCTGTCAGTGTGAAACTAGGGAAAGATTCTGTTCAATTGGATCGATCGCAATATATTTTAGAAGACATAGAGTACCAACTAGAAATGGAAAAAGTTCTTCCGTTCACCTAGAATCTTGCATATAGGACGGGTCAAAATCGTGGGAAAGATAAAATAAGCAAACCCCCCTTGCCGATCCCTGCTTGCCTTATCTTTTTAGCCTTTAGAGGTCGGGACAGTAGTGCGCTTCCAGTCAGCAAATTGGAGGGGCGACAATTAGTGGACATTTGCACGTACTAATTTGATGTGCGGTCCATCTGCAGATCATCATGCCACCACCAGTTTTGCAAGAAAATAAGAACCATTCCGAGCTTCTGTGGGCATATTTTCATGTTATGAAAGTACTATCGTCCGTCTAAATAACTCGACGCCAATTGATGGGAATGGTGTACTTGAGGGGAAATAATGACAGAGCGATATTGCGTTCGAGCCTTTCCTTGTATTACTAATTTTATAAGTGCATAGTATGTAAAAGGGAGTGGCCCCTTAGACAAAATGTCCAACTTTAGCTTAGTCTTGAGCTAGACAATGGCTTCACTAGATTGACATAGGTTTTTTTTTTCTTTCTAGTACATTAATGAAGCTCGATGCACACTAAAAAGTTCGATGTTATGTCTATCTTGAAGCAACTTAATTATACGCAAAGAACTGTTGTTAATCTATGACAAAACATCATTAGTGTTTAGCACTGTGGCGGTCGTACTAATTAAGAATCATAACTTCTAGAAAGCTTGTTTAGTCTTCGCTAACCACTATTTTTTTTTCCTTTATTCTTTTCTTTTCCTGCTTTTTTTACTTCAGTTTTCCACAACAAGAAAAGAAAAATCCATTTTATGATATGGTTGCCCAGCCTTGTTCCAGGAAAGATCTCTCTTTTGGACGCCAATTGGACCACGGATTTATGACCTTAAGCTTTCTAATTTAGGGCATTTTTTATATAGCCTTTCATCGTTTACAGAAAAAATCGACCTTAGTCATCTACGGTGATGATGAACAGGTTTTATTATTCGAGATATAAGATGAGCTAATCAATTATTCGTTTGTGCTGATGTACTGAGAGGACCCCATCTAGATGAATTGATGGGTACAATGAACTCGGCTAATTCTTGGCTTAGTAAAATAAAATAATGACTGATGGAGACAGCTAAGTATAATTGTTTATAAACCGTGAAATGACTTTAAAAATAGAAGGAGGAAACTTGGGAGCATATTTAATTAGTAGGCAATGTCAATTAGGACTCAATGATCCCAAGGAAGACTATTAGAGATTTTTCCAGGAAATTGTTCAACCAATCATAAATCTATCATACGGATGTTAATTCAGTTCTAAATTTTTCCATTTAGCCACTTTAGTCCAAAACCTTTGCTAGAAATTTCAATTAAATCATTCGGGCCAATACATCGAAAAATCGCTGATTTAGCGATGTGCCACGTATAAGACGACCAGCAATAGCTGATTCATCACATCATCAATTTCTAATAAAAATTAACCAGAATGACTATATTGGAGTTCCGCGCAATATTTTAGGACTAAATTGACAAAATTAAAAAGTTTGGAACCGAATTGACATATAATTTGCCTTTTTCTTCCACGGTTGCCTTCAGCATACATACGAGGAAAGTATCAGTACATTGAATAGAACCAAGAATTTGGCGAAAATGGCAACAAAAAAAGAAGGGGAAATGGCAAAAAAAAAAAAACAGAAGAAGAAGAAGAAGAATAAAAGAGGAGGGGAAAAAGCAAAAGGCTTAGCTAATTGCCTATTGTAATTAAGGTTCCACACAAGTTGGAGTAAACAAAGCCATAACAGGAAAGAAAGCGGCGGGCTGCATTACATGGGGCGCCCCTAGACTGATGAGTGGAATACCATAATAAGTGGTTTCCAAGAGCTCCATTTTCTCCCCCCACTAACCCTAGATTACATTCAATTATCGTTTTAGCTATAGTCGCCCGAGTCTGAACGCGAGGCTTTTATTATATTGATTATCATAGATATTCACGCTCTCTTTTGATGTAATGTTTTTCGAGTTTTATCGAAACGAGGCATAGGTCGACCCTGCGAGCTGGATAATTTCCCTAATTATTGAATGGGGTTGTGTATGGGATGGGAACTCCTGAAAACCAGGAATTTCAATCGGGTACGATTCCAGCGCTCGAGATAGGAGAGAATACAGTACAATAAGGGGAAATAATGTGGCGATCCCCCACGGCATGTAAAAAATATAGGGCCTTGTGCTGGCCACGCGCCTTCTGAATAAAATATCGAGCCCCACTAGATTCCCTCTGTATTCTTCCCAACGTGCTTCCCCTCTTGTCATGATTATATTTCAACTCGACTGTTCCACAAGTCAGATGGAGAAGAAATTGGGAACTAAAGATGAAGCTGATCCATGCGATTTCCCCGCTCTTTCCATGCGTTTGGGATGGAAAATGGTGGAAAGAAGATGATGTTGGTAACTCGAGATGCAATTACATGAGGAGTTCGTGGAAGAAATTGGTCCCGTTTGACATTGTTGTCGCTTAATGGGCTCGGGCGCGTGTTCTCTTCTGTCCCCGAGCTTTTGATTGGCGGGTAACAAATATGTGTAAGATGAACATGCAAACTTAATTAAGAATGATTGTCGGTAAGGTTCACATCCGTGGCCGACCAACCAGATGGGATATAATTTTCTCCGGTCAAGGATGAGAAAACTATGGTCCTACCTTTCTGTGGATGAATCTCTTAAACTTAGCATACCGTGTGGGTTTGGCTTCCATTAGAAAGATGCTAACCTTATTCGAGGTAACAATGAGTGCCTGACAATGCTTTTTGGCCCTTCATCCGGTTTTTTTTTTATAGCAAAAGGGATCGTTTTTAATTTTGAATAATTCAGGTTATAAGCTAGCAATTTCTGATAAGAACGAACACGTTTATACACGATTATATGCAAAGTCAAAAGGGACACAAATTGGCACGAATTTAATATACATAATTTCTATAACATAATCAATTATGGTATAGTGTTTTAAGTGACATGACTAGAAAATCCGGTCATGACACATGTACACGAGTTGTTGGTCCTTTATAATGGACAAAATCGATTAAAATCTATAACGTAAGCATGCGAAATTCAAGTACCTACTCATATAAGATGCCGTGTATGTCGTACATGATTTTTGGAATTGAGTCAACTCCATTCAATAGAAGAGGGCAACATGTATAAACACTTCTTGGTTCGCAACCAAAATGACATTTTGGTGGAATCGTGATTATAGTCGTGCATGCAGGGTAGCTCTAGTAATAAATTTCGGACATGCCAATTGCCATTTTTAATTGGGAAAATTTCATATAAAGGTTTGAAGTAATTTCATTTTCTCAAAAGAGGGTTCAGAGTTGACATTATTTCAAATAAAGGCTTAAAGTGATTGTGGCAGTTTCAAATAATGGCACGACCTCGCCGGCTGGCCAAAAATTCTGGCTGGTCAAGTGCATTTTCGTTCACAAACAGTTCGTTGATATTTCTTTTTCTTCTTCCTGTTCATCTTCTTGTTTGTCACATGCTTAAATTGAACGATCTTCAGCGACAGGTTTCTTGCTCGATTGCAAGGTTTTTAAGGCGACAAAGAGTCATCTCGCCCTCCAGCTCAGCGCGCCTTCGTTCTGCCTCTAGCCTCAAGGCCTCCCTGGCCTTCGCCATCTCCACCTCGACAAGCTTGATCCTCAGCATCGACTCGGAGAGCAACCTGAAGCCTGTCACGATGCCGGTCCATCGAGGTGACTCGCTGGCCGCATCTAAGCTAGCCGAGTCGCTGGGGTCCTTGTGAGAAGTGTGCACGCCGGAGAAGAGTTTGGCATGATTGAGGCAGCCATTGTCGTCGCCAGGGTCTTTGTCCAGGGTGTTTTGAGGGGAGGGATCCGCCACTGGAGGGAGTGGAGGTGTGCGCCCTCCATTCGTCACTGCTTTGGGGATGAAAAGGCAACACTACTCGATCCCTAATCTGGCGACAAAGAAGAAGATGAACAGGGAAGAACAGAAAGAAGAAAAAACACTTATCTTTGCACAAAAATGCTCAATGATCAGTCGGAAGATTTGGCCGGCCAGCAAGGATAGACCCTTTTTTTGGACTAATATGGCAACTTCAAGCTCTTATTTGAAAAAATATCTACTTTGGACCATTTTTTTGAGAGAACGAGTGCATTTGGAATTTTCCCTTTTTAATTTGTCAAGTAATAAATTTGGAAGGCCATGTTATCGTTTATGTCGACAATATTTACAAGTGTCCGTGCACTCCAGATATTTTTAACAAGGTGTAACTCGCTTTTGATGAAGACCAATGCCGAGAATATTGAGATCAGTACCCAAAACATATTTATATCATTTTTAAGCACATATTAGGAGTTTGAGACGTTGCATACAGCCTCCACATAATTCTAATAGTATTATTAATCAATCAAAGAAAAAAGGAGACGATAATAATGTGAGTTCTCAAGTAGATAAGTCATCACTCAATCAAGAAAATCGGATACGGTCATTTATTAGTCTTTGCATCTCTAGTATTATTGATTGTCAGAAGGATCCGATAAAAAGGAAAAAGGATACGGGAGATTAATGAGTTTACTGCCCGAATTTTCTCGACCGATAAGGTCGCATGAGGAAACTTGGTTGGGAGGAACAGCTCACTTAAAAAAAAAAGGAGCACAGTTGAGACACTCTTGGGTGTATTTAATCTTTTCCTTCGAGAATAATGCTAGACATGTGAAAGATTAATTTACAAAACGATGTGTCGAATTACGAGCAATCATTTATTGTTCATCCTATAGTAAATACTCGGTATCTTTTTTTTTTTTTTTGGTAAGGTAAATACTCGGTATTTTTTATGACTGAATAACCCTAAAAATAAAAATTTGTTGTATCATTTTGTAAATTAATTTCGAGAAAATCGATTTTAGTAATATCTGAGTCATGGCATATTCTTTTTATTTTATGTCCAAGAAATTTTTATTTTTTTTGTCAAACATGAAACCAGCTGCATCCTCCTTCCCATCTTTGTCACCAAACCGCTCCTTGCTGATAAATAGCCCCCCTCTTCTCCTTCTCCTCCTCCTTCCTCACATGCGTCCGAACTCTCTGTCCCTCTCTCAAACTTTGAAAAGGAGAATGAGAATGAGCTGCAACGGGTGCAGAGTCCTCCGGAAAGGCTGCGGCGAGGATTGCACCATCAGGCCTTGCCTCCAGTGGATCAAATCCCCGGAGTCGCAGGCTCACGCCACCATGTTCCTCGCCAAATTCTACGGCCGCGCCGGACTGATCAACCTCATCAACGCTGGCCCTAACCACCAACGCCCAGGTATTCAAATCCTTCTGCTCTGAAAAGAAGAGGAAATGATTCAGGTTTGAGTTATCGTGTGAAGGGAATGAGAAGATGCGTTTGGTAAATGTGTTCGCGTTTGCCGCTGTCTGAGGGTTTCTGAGAGCGTCTCCTTCTTGGACAGCCGTGTTCAGGTCGTTACTGTACGAGGCCTGCGGCCGGATCGTCAACCCGATCTATGGCTCGGTGGGGCTGCTCTGGTCGGGCAATTGGGCCGAGTGCCAGTTGGCCGTCGAGGCGGTGCTCCAGGGCTCCTCCTGGTTCTTGCAATCTCCTTCGCTCGACTCCGCAGGGCCCCACCTCAAGCCCTGCGACATCCGCCACGTCCAGAAGACGTCCCGCCCCGGCGACGTCCACAAGATCAGGACCAGTAACCGGTTCAAGCGGTCGTTGAATCGGGCCAAGTCGGAGACGGAGCCCAACGCGGTGTTCGGCAGTGAAGGGGGCAAGTGGATCTACCCAGGCCCCATCTACGAGGAGACGAGCCACGACTCATGGGTGACGCACGCGGCGGCAGCTGCGGCGAACCGGGACAGCGCGGAGGCCGAGAGCATCTTCTCGGTGGAGACCGTGGAGGCTTCACTGGCAAACCTGGGCAAGCCGAACCGGATGCTGAAATTCGACAGGCCGGCAGAGGAGAGACCGGAGAGCCAACTCCGGTTGGAGCTGAGTCTAGGCGTCAAACCGTCGTCCCATCCGAGCGAGCCCGAGTTCGGTTGGCGTTGATCTGAGTGGTGGGTAGTGAGACGAGCAACATTGAGACCGCGGAGTACGCAGCATTTCCATCTGGGTATAGATTCGGAGTACATGCGCCTATGGATTTTCTTCGTCTTTTCTTTCATTTTTTTGCCTCGTCCTTTTGTCGCCATTTTTAGTTCAATTCGTCATCGAGTTTCGGTTTCGCTGTTCCAATTGTTCCGTTGCTTTGATCTCTGTGGTGAGGCGACAGATTTTGATGTGTATGTATTAGCACAAATATATGATGAGACTGAGACACCGAGCAGAGGTATATCGTTGTGTGACTAGGGAGTCATGCTTATATCCAGATTTCATCGTCAGATCGAGACATATTTTTAATGCCTAGAACTTGACCGAGGAGATACAGAACAAGCATCACCAGCGAGCCCTAGAAATTCATTTTTTTGATATTTTTTTCATCAGCGACCCCTAAAAATTCATTTTTTTGACATTTTCTTCCTGTGATGTTGTGATTACTGTCCCCTGAAAAATGGGGATTACTAAGGCACATCGATTACGCAGAAACTCAAACGATCAATTACCGCTTATCACATGACAACGCTCTGCTTATCTCGGGAACCTGTCATGATGCATCTGATTCAGAGTGTGGTGTGGCAGTGGGGTAGGGGTGCACTTATAAGAAGGGCACGGCGGTGGAGGAGTGTGGAGGACACGTGCTGTCCATGCACTGTGGACATTAACCGAGAAGTTTGGGAACTTCTGAGGTCTCTTGGTGCAACTGCAGATTCACCCGCAGGCACTTTTTTACAGACTGCACCATTTCTTGGAGGAGAGATGTTCGGAGTTAAAATAGCTAGTGAGGAGAAGCTAGTGTGCGGCTGAACGGTGAGCGAATGTAAATGTCCGGGCGTAATCCATACCACCATCGACAGAAAGGTACCGGAGTCAAACTCTTCGGGGAGCAGGCGGGATTCTAAGAGGCCACCTCAATAAGGGTTGCAGACGGTAGGACCTCCGGGTCAACGCCTTGGTAAGGCATTGACCCCAGGGCACTCTCGACCTTTAGGGTTTGCCTATACCGTCTATATATAATTTCAATCTCTCGTGATTAAAAATTATAACAGAAAAATAGGAGATGATAATTAATAATTATAATTAAATTTTCTATTAAATGTAACTCTAAATTAAGAGTGAATTAGGATAAATCTTATATCTTGATTTCTTTTTATTCATTTACTCTTTTCTTCGATGTGTTTGCACACTTAATCCTAACAGTGACGGGAAAATAAGCGCGTTCTTGCTCAAGCGCATGACAATCGGTAAGGTCGTTGGAACGTTAGATGATGAAAACATGAACACAAAAGGGAAGTCTCGGTACCCACTAGACAAGAAAACGCGGAGGCGCACGGAGAGGATACTTTCCCTAAAATTTCTGTATGTTCAAACCACTAAATATTTCTGCTTTAGCAAAACAGACAGATACTGTCACAACCAAAATCTAGGAATCATAAATAACTCTAAAAATTAGATAAAGTAATCCAAGAGAAAAGGAAATGACAAAGAAACTGTAAAAAGGTCAAAAAATAATGCTAAGAAGTACGAATTTGACTTGACATCAGATATCCGGTTTAGTAAGTCACCGTCTTTTAATCGATCGAATACGAACTAAGCCGTAAGAAATCTGAGACTCGGTCTTCCTCTCTTTCTCCTCCCTTAGACGGCCTTCAAGGGTATGGATTTAGGCTATAGATTTTGATGATTTCCGCGGGTCGAAGAGAAGACGAACGAAGTGCCGTGACGCTGCGGATTTCTCTTTTGTTGATTGTGTGAAACGCGTACTGGATGAGTGTTAAAAAACAAGGGGGAGTTGGGTTCTGATAACAAACACTCTTTAGGACGCAAATTTGAGCATTTGGGTTATGTTTGTTTTGTGGAAAATGAATGATTTAGAAAATATTTTCTTAAAAATGATTACTTATATAGTTTACAAAAATAAATAAAGGAAAAATATTTCATTGTCCATGAAAATATTCAAACATAAATTATTATCAATAATGCAAATATTTTTTATTAACTAATTAATTCAAGCGATAATTTTAAGGAAAATGTATGACAAATCATTCATTTTATGCAAAACAAACGGAGTTTTGATGGTTGAAAGTGTTAGCTGTGGTTACTTATGGCACCTCACCATAGCAAGGGAAGCAAAAGCCTCCAACTAGGGCCGCCCCGCCTGTCAAGGCATATATACCTGACGGGCTGATAGGATTGCATTCCTTATTTTAATATGTTAATACCCGCACGTCAAGCTCCCCAAGCTGGGAGAATGTTTTTCTTCTCTCACCTTGGGGAACACCTCCGAATTTAATGTTCTAAAGTCCAAACAAAATAGTTTTAGGACTTACTCGAGTCCACAAATTATTTATTTTTCGCAAGACAAACGAAACCTTGATGATCGATAGTGTTAGCCATGGCTAAGCTTCTAGTGACCAAAATTTTGGGCTTGTCTTGGAGGATGAGCCTGGAGTGCTCCACAAAGGTGACGAAGGGACGTGGCACGCCACAGGCGGCTTGTAGCACGAGCAGTCCACCGGGTAAGATCGTCCTCCGCTTGGACCTGAAATAAAGGGTTGCAACGATGTAGATCGTGAAGAAAATTAAGCACAGCATTCGAACAGGGTCGAGATTGAGAGAGCGACCAATCTTGAATGGGAACACCAACCATGATTGGCATGAGAACGATGACAATGTACTTGGAGCAGACTAGTTGTGACTTTGAAAAGTTGGTGACGAACTCTTTGATCTTCTGCGATTTGTTTCGCAAACAGCAGACAAAGAGTAGGGAGGGGAATGATGAGAAAATATGGTGGTAAGGAGTACGGAAATCAAAGATAGGAAAGATGACTTGAAAAGATTAAATTATTGATGACTTAGGACTATTGAGTCCATTACTCTCCTGCGTTGGAAAAATAAATAGGTAGGTGTTGTTGAGTGTCAGAAAAGCGGCAACAACTTGATTTGATGAAAGAAATTTTTGAAGGTGAAACAATTGCAACTCGCGCAAAGAAAAGAAGATGATAGATAGAATTTTCTGACTCAATATATTTCACTCAGATTTCACTCTCATAAAAAATTACAAGACTCCCATATTTAAAGAAAAGTTACTTGACCTTTATCTTTCCAAAAATATAACTAAAAAGAATATTTCACAATATCTCATCTTATCTCTTAATATCTAATCATATCTCTTAATATCTCACCATATATCTGAAAAAACAATTATTTCACCTAAAAACACGAAAAATCAAAATATGAAAATATGAATAAACTCAAAAAAGAAACAAGTACCAACAAATTTGATTTAATTTCTAACAGGTATTTCTGTTGTATCTGTTGCTGTACTTGCATTTCATCACCTAGGTAACCACCAATCAAGACCACCGGAGATTGCAAAGACAATTTCTTAGTTTTGTTTGTGAGGATTAGGATAGTGAAAGAAAGTGTGATGTTCAACTATCAAATATTGAAGAACCTTTAAATAATTCGTTTACATGTCAATCGCTTAAACTTTTTAATTAGGGAAACTAGGACCAACTTGCTAGATTTATATATTAAAATGTAAGAATTCGCATTTACACTCAGCTCTTGGTGATCTCCTCGTAACGAAGAGGGATTGAACTTCGGTTGGTCAAGTGCTTTTGATGATCTTGTCGCAAAAACGTCCCTCGAGCGTGGGTCTCGGCATCAAACAGATATGATGCAGAGAATCGAAGCACCTAACCACGAGATTTATAGACAGAGCTAAGGATTATGATCCCATTAATTAGCAGTCGTTACTCGAAGTGAAAATTCTTGCGTGGGTTCTAGTCTCACCAAGTCCGGCTCGCGACAGAGTGCTATTGGAACTGGTCAATCTTATAAGTTTTGCACCAAATCTTTTCATCATGTTGATTGAAAGTGAGCCCCCTTCAGTTGTAATATCTTCCCACCAAAGCATATATGAGGATACAATTAGTACCACAAAAAATCATAATTTGGTATATCTATGACAAATTTACTCTAAACTAATTTTTTAACTACAAAAAACTCTAAACTGATGTATCTGTGATAGATTTACCCTCAATTAGTTTTCATTAAATTTTATCGTTAAATTGCTAAGTTAGATGAAACGTGGCAGTTGATGGGTGTACCAGTTTAGGGTTTTACTCATTTGTTTATCACAAATTTACCAATTTATGATTTTTCGTGATATCAATCTAATTTAAAAGAAGGTAAATTTGTCGCAAGTATACCAGTTTATGGTTTTTTGTGATCAAAAAATTAGTTTTTGATAAATTTATCATAGATGTACCAATTTGAGATTTTTTGTGGTCAAAAAATTAATTTATGATAAACTTGTCATAAATATACCAGTTTGGGATTTTTTTGTAAAATTAACCATTAGGGTATGAAATTGGGATTTGAAATTAATCGTGTTTTGTCGTTCTTTCTCGAGTAAAAAAAAGGAAGGAGAAAGAAAGAGAAGTGACTCATTTTCAACATAGAGGCTTGCATTTGTATCCTGCAAATCCTAACGTGCCAACAGCTCATACCAAAATTCGTAGGGTCTATAGGCTGTGAGACTACGTATTAAGAGTGTGCATGGTTCCAGGGTAGAACCTAACATCTGAGAACCTGATTGATGGAAACCTGTAGGTTCCAAATTCTAAGGTATGTAAGGTAGATTCCAAGTTCCAAAAATTAAAAAACTTGTATCAACGGGTAGGTTTCAGGTTCTAGGTAAGTGGAACCTGGAACCTGAAAATTAAATAAGTTTTTTTTGTTTTTTCTTGATCTATATCTTCGTGTGATCTTGCGTTATTTCATAGTATTAGATGATAAATATACAATCTAGAATCACTAATCTGAACTTTCATTTTATGACTCGTTAATGTTTTATATTATTTGTGTGTTTAAATATAAGTTATTATCAGTGAATCATAGCAGCAAGCGGTAATCATTAAAACTGATGATTCATTACAATTATTCAGTTAATAATATAGGTAAAACCTGGGTAAACCTTAGAATCGATGTGGAACCTGTGACAGGGTAGGTTCCTGGTTCCAATAAATGAGAAGCTTATTCTCATAGATAAGTTTCAGGTAAAATCTGTACGGAATATGAAACCGCTTACCTCTTGTATCGATTCACGCATTGATTTCTCATTTTAATTGTATTTATTTGAACCGTAAAATTAGGAAAACTAGTCTTTTATAATCTCTTTGGTGAATGACAAGCCTATTTAGTGTTGTTGCATTCATTTTCGTTTTGTTTAACTAAAAAAGAAAAAAAAAAAAAAAAAAAGAACATGTTAGACCCCGGAACTTGTGACAAGTAAATTTCAAGTTCCAGATTCTAATGGGTAAGTTTTAGGTTTCAAAAAATAAAAAACCTATATCTGATGACAGGTTCAAGGTTTCAAGTAGAACCTATTAGGAACCTAACCACTCACCCCTACTGTGTATTAGTCCTAATGGTTAGGGTTGGGACAACCAATATGATGATCACAGGACATTTGGTCATCCTCGGATGCTGACTTTTAAGTTATAGATAAGCTTAGTTCCCATCCAACCCAGACAACATAAACTGTCCACAGTGAGACATACCCTCTTCTCTGTTCATTTTTTTAGGACAAAGTTGCGCTTTTCCTATTGCCACAGTTTTCACTTAGTCAATGCAAGAGAGAGAAGTTTATCGATTTCTATCAAGAGGGTCTTGCGTTTGGAAAAGACTTGAGCGTTCTTTTGCTATTTATATAGTAGCAACCAAGCACAAATCCTTCCATATTATATTTGATCCCTCGCGCATTAGTTTCGTTCTCCCGTTGAGGAACTTAACATGACCATATTAAAGCGAGTAATGTCATAACAGATGCGATGTGCGATGTCTAAATCTATGTTGCTAAATGGTGGTGAAATGCGGAAGTCCCTATCGCCTTTTGTAATTCAATATTGCCTGAGAACTACAAACTTCGAAGTTCAAGCCTTCTGCCTGGCCTAGTTTCACTAAAAATAGGGCTGGGCGAAAGAGTTTATCTCGTTACAACATATAAAGAGAGAGATCTGAACTATAACGCTTATATCGCATGATGTGCTGACGTAGTGTCACTCATCTAATCGGATATTCGTAAAAATATGATCCAAAAAATCACGACAAACAATAACACTTTACTTTCTATGATCGAGTGGTTGATGCCATACCAGTTTGGGATTTTTTGTAAAATTAACCATTAGGGTATGAAATTGGGATTTGAAATTAATCGTGTTTTGTCGTTCTTTCTCGAGTAAAAATAAGGAAGGAGAAAGAAAGAGAAGTGACTCATTTTCAACATAGAGGCTTGCATTTGTATCCCGCAAATCCTAACGTGCCAACAGCTCATACCAAAATTCGTAGGGTCTATAGGCTGTGAGACTACGTATTAAGAGTGTGCATGGTTCCAGGGTAGAACCTAACATCTGAGAACCTGATCGATGGAAACCTGTAGGTTCCAAATTCTAAGGTATGTAAGATAGATTCCAAGTTCCAAAAATTAAAAAACTTATATCAACGGGTAAGTTTCAGGTTCTAGGTAGGTGGAACCTGGAATCTGAAAATTAAATAAGTTTTTTTTGTTTTTTCTTGATCTATATCTTCGTGTGATCTTGCGTTATTTCATAGTATTAGATGATAAGTCTATAATCTAAAATCACTAATCTGAACTTTCATTTTATGACTCGTTAATGTTTTATATTATTTGTGTGTTTAAATATAAGTTATTATCAGTGAATCATAGCAGCAAGCAGTAATCATTAAAACTGATGATTCACTACAATTATTCAGTTAATAATACAGGTAAAACCTGGGTAGACCCTAGAATCAATGTGGAACCTGTGATAGAGTAGGTTCCTGGTTCCAATAAATGAGAAGCTTATTTTCATAGATAAGTTTCAGGTAAAATCTGTACGGAATATGGAACCGCTTACCTCTTGTATCGATTCACGCAATGATTTCTCATTTTAATTGTATTTATTTGAACCGTAAAACCAGGAAAACTAGTCTTTTATAATCTCTTTGGTGAATGACAAGCCTATTTAGTGTTGTTGCATTCATTTTCGTTTTGTTTAACTAAAAAAAAAAAAAAAGAACATGTTAGACCCCGGAACTTGTGACGAGTAAATTTCAAGTTCCAGATTCTAACGGGTAGGTTTTAGGTTTCAAAAAATGAAAAATCTATATCCGATTATAGGTTTAAGGTTTCAAGTAGAACCTATTAGGAGCGTAACCACTCACCCCTACTGTGTATTAGCCCTAATGGTTAGGGTTGGGACAACCAATATGATGATCACAGGACATTTGGTCATCCTCGGATGCTGACTTTTAAGTTATAGATAAGCTTAGTTCCCATCCAACCCAGACAACATAAACTGTCCACAGTGAGACATACCCTCTTCTCTGTTCATTTTTTTAGGAGAAGGTTGCGCTTTTCCTATTGCCACAGTTTTCACTTAGTCAATGCAAGAGAGAGATGTTTATCGATTTCTATCAAGAGGGTTTTGCGTTTGGAAAAGACTTGAGCGTTCTTTTGCTATTTATATAGTAGCAACCAAGCACAAATCCTTCCATATTATATTTGATCCCTCGCGCATTAGTTTCGTTCTCCCGTTGAGGAACTTAACATGACCATATTAAAGCGAGTAATGTCATAACAGATGCGATGTGCGATGTCTAAATCTATGTTGCTAAATGGTGGTGAAATGCGGAAGTCCCTATCGCCTTTTGTAATTCAATATTGCCTGAGAACTACAAACTTCGAAGTTCAAGCCTTCTGCCTGGCCTAGTTTCACTAAAAATAGGGCTGGGCGAAAGAGTTTATCTCGTTACAACATATAAAGAGAGAGATCTGAACTATAACGCTTATATCGCATGATGTGCTGACGTAGTGTCACTCATCTAATCGAATATTCCTAACAATATGATCCAAAAAATCACGACAAACAATAACACTTTACTTTCTATGATCGAGTGGTTGATGCCATACCGATATCGCCCGTGCAGTGTATCTTACATAGACGGTGTTATCTTTGCTTAGCGAGTCCATGCTGCTAAACCTGGCTTCAATGCCAATGCAACAAGTAATAAAGATGAATAATCTGGTCCGAAGACAACGAGATGGATGATTGGGCCCGTAGAGTGCCTTATAACCCAACAAGGCATGGGTCGTGTAACATGTATGGGCCTGATTGGACTGGTCATAGGCCCGTCAAGTATGAAGGATCTGCCCAGAAAGCTCAACATCCATACTTCTCAGTTATTCGGCAAGGAAGAAATTCCTCTTTTGGTCTCTCCAACTAAATCACCTCAATATCAAGTTATGACAATGAGTCGAGCTAATGTCCAATGAATCCACGGGCAACTTTCGTCATTCAGTATTTAAAAGTGAGAACCGCCGTCAATTGCCACTCTTCACGACCCTCCGCTGTCTAAATGTAGTCAGTCAGATTGCCAAACCCAAAAAAAACTGAAAAATTAAGAATAACTGTATCTTTTTACCGAGGAAACTATTTTATCATTTGCAAATTTTTAGGTGCTCGGTTTTGAATGAAAGCCAATTCGGATGGTAAATTCAGAGAGAAGAGTAAAGTTGTTCCAAAATGCACAGAAATGCTTGTACACCTAGACTTGTTGGACATATCAATCCCGCTCTCCACTACTCTCCCCGCTGTCTAAATATAGTCGGCCGATTGCCTAACCAAAAAAGAAAATGAAAAATGAAAAAAGTAGCTTTATCTTTTTACCCAGGAAACTGTTTATCAATTGCAAATTTTTGGGGGCTCGGCATTGAATGAAAGCCAATTCGGATGGTGAATGCAGAGAGAGGAGTAAAGTTGTTCCGAAAATGCACCGAAATGCTTGTACATTTAGGGCACAAATGATAACCATTCTGTTTCAGAAATCAATTTCTGGCCAAAAGTAGATTTTTTTATTTCTATTCCATGGACAAGTTTCTAAGCAAAAATACGCGTTTGATAACGACACAATTTATATTTCTAAAATAGAAATTTGCTTAATAACGGCACAAAATTTCTCTCTCCCAAGCTACCGGCGGGCAAGCAGTAGGGGGCGAGCGGGAGGTGGTCGACGTCAAGTTGTGGCGAACGCCAACCGACAATAGGAGGCGGCTAGCATCGGGCGGTGGCAAAAGACGGTAGACGATGGCTGGCAGAGGACGGTAGGAGGTGGGTGGCGGTGGACAGCAATGGCCAATGGTGGGAGGTGGCCTACGTCAACGAAGGACAGCAACAAACGGCGGTGGGAGGGGGCCGGCGGTGACAACTAGCAGCAAATAGGCTACTAGCTAGTTGCAAAAGCAAGTAATAAGAAAAGTTTTTATTTCTCATTTCTTTTATAGAAATAGAAAAGATAGAAAAATTTTATTTCTGATTTCTGTTCCAAATCCTATTTCTAGAGTAGAAATTTGTTTCAGAAATAGAAAAATGAAATTTCATTACCAAACGGATTTCTATTTCAAACTTGTTTTCGAAAATAAAAAAATAAAACAATAGAAAAAACAGAATGATTATTATGGGTGCCTTAGACTTTGTGGGACATACCAATCAAGGTTGCATCTCATCTTCAAAAATGCGTGTGAATGCATGGTTTCTGGGGGACCAAAGACTGTTGACTTCACTCTTCCAATGCGCAATTTGGCCAAAAGAAAAAAGGAGTATTAACACAGTAATCTAGGTTGCCTATTGGGAATATGTGACGAGGCATACCAGTCGCTGTTGAATACCTCAGTTTTGGGGTTTCTTGTCAAGGAAAAGTCAAGCACTAGCCCAACACCAGCATCAGCACAAGCACCAGCGCTAGTGGAGACGGCACTCGTCCACCTTCTCTGTTTGACTCGGCCTCGCTTACAGATCTTTGGCAGGAAGCAAGCAGGGCACATGGTGGATCACGCAATGGTATCAAAGGAAGTAGGAACTTGTCGTTTTCATTCTCCAACCACCGGATAATCCCAAATAAAAAGTGCCAGAACCAGATGTGCCCATCTTCTACTGTTCTCCCATCGTCAACCAAAGAATTTAATAGGACTTCTAACAAGGGAAATTAACAAAGATCATCTGATATCCCTCAATTGTCACCAAAAAAATTAAAAACAAAGCAAAGACCATCTACACTTGCTATGGTCCAGCGAGAAACGGATGTGTAACAAGCAGAAACTCCTTGATGTTTGCCGTAACACTCGTACATTCGCAACACGCAACCTTAAAAGTTTTACCTTTAACAGACGCTATTTGCTCTTGTTTTTTGCAGATGAGAGATTGGAATCACTTTTTCTAGGATCCCTTAAAAGCACCCCCGTCTCATTATCTACTAAGGAAGAGCGCAAAAACCCTTCTTCATTAAAACAAGGGAATCACAGTACAGCATACAAGACATTGCTAGGACGAAGAGCAACAACTTTAAAACTTTGCATTAACCTTTGGACGGCTCTAATGGCACAAGAAAACCCAAAGGATCCTCACCTTCCAAAAATGCTTTCATCCTTCTCATCTCTCTCTACGACTCCACAAACAAATTAAACTAAACTCATCAACAGAAAAAAGACACTCCTCTCAAGAGCTCAAATTAGAGAGAGCCCCAAGCATATTCTAAAAGACTAACATTCGATGATATCGATGATTCCTAGCTACAAAACTTAGGTGCAGGCAATATTAATAGGTCGCTCTTCCATCCAAAGACCGAATTCGTCGTTTCCAATGTCAAAGTCGAAATCAGGGAGCTCACTCATCTCATTTCCAAATCCGAACATTCGGAAGTCATCTGTTCCACAGAAATCATCCATGAGCTGCCCAAAGTCATCAATGAACAGCATATCAAAGTCGTTTCCCAAGCTGAAGTCCTGCACAACTTGACCGGGCATCAAAATCTCCTCCAGACATTCAATCTGGGCGGGTAGTTGCTGCTTGGGATCAGTAGCAACGCTTCTCTTGGTCGAAACATCACAGCTTTCAGAAGCATTAGAGGCTGACGTGCCTGAGTCAAGGACGGATGATGGGGAGGTGCGTGAGGATGCACTCTCCGAATTTTCTGAAGCGATAGGTTTGTTCATTGACAGAGAGGTCTCTGAAGAGGAGGTTTTTGTCTTCTTCTCATCAGAGGAGGCCTTGGCTGTAGCTTCAAACTCAAGCTTCTTAGCCTCATAAGCCTTAGCAGCCTCCTCGGGAGTATTGTAAGTGCCCAACCAAATTCGAGTTCCCCGGCGAAATGGGTCCCTGATCTCCGCAGCCCATTTGCCCCATTTCCTTTGCCTGACCCCCTTATACCGTAAATCTGCTGGTCTTCTCCTCGAGATTAAATCACTTTTCTCACTTAGCTTTCTCTTCTTATGACGGTTCTTGACATCATTAATGGTATCTTGAGACGAACTTTCGGTGTCGATAACAGTAGGGCGCAAAACAGGAAGCGGAAGATCGATGAGGCGAACAAAGAGCTTCTCATCAATTTTATCCAATTCGTCCTCACTGGACGATAGATCGGTGGCATCGGGATCTCTACAGAACACCCGGACCTTCCTCACCATTCTGGAATCTTTCACTTTCTTGAGGGAAGAACTTCTGTCAAACAGTTGACAGTGCCCAGACATTTGCAGAGGAAAATGCTAAAACCTTGACAAGAACCCCTCGAGTGTCCACACCAGCAAAATCTTCAATTGAAATAACAGGGAAGCAGGTGCTTCTCTCAAGATGGCAAAGGTTTCTAGTTGTTTAAGTAAGAACAACCATCAAGAACAAGAACGGATTGGAAAATGGCTTTATGTGAAACCCTCCAAAACACTCCTCTCCAGAACAACTCCTGCAAAAACCCACCCAAAACCCAACTTCAGATTAAAACCAAAAATCAACATTAATCAACAAAACTATAACATGAAACTTGAATAAATTCACGAACAAAGATAACAAGAACTCACATACCGTTTTGGTCTCAACCGCATGGAAACAGAGGACGAGACCAGATTCAACCTCCGCCAGAAGCAGCAGAGCGTGCAGCAAGCAACGGTTACGAACAGATCATAGGCCGAACAAGAAGATGTCGATGAAGAAAAAGAGTGCTGAAGAAGGGCCCCGGTAAATCCCAACTCAAAACCAGCCGACATAAATCCCAAAACTCAACCACCCTTTCCTCGGTTCAACCTCTCTGATGCTCTCGCTGTTGAGACAGAAAGCAGTAGGCGGAAAAAGGGTCGCATCAGAATACGATGGATATAGCAGCAGGATTAAGAGATCAACCGATCCTTACAGGATCAGATATCTATGGCCAAGATTATGTTTTTATCCCTCTAGAACGAGACAAAAATGTCCCCCCGATTTTATGTTATCCTTTTCCATCGCAGAAGCAGAGTAAAACCATATTCCAAAGACCTCGCAACACACCAAATCCTCGCAGATCTTAACCCAAACGGTGAAAAACAGAACCAAACAAAAACGCTTCAAGCAAGAAAGAAGAGAGGGGACAACCAAAAAGGGAAACAAGAAACCTCTTCACTTACCGGAGAAGAATCGGTGCTGATGAAGCTGGGATGATGTTTCGGAGCTCGCTTCCCTGTCCCGGCTCCTGCTAGTGCCCGCTTCCACGCTGGCTCCTGCTGCTTCTAGTTCATTGCTGCTCGCTGCACCTTTTTCTAAGCGGTCAAAAGGGCATTAAAGACGGGGCGTGTAAAGATGGAGAATAAAAGAATAAAGAAATAGGCGAGGATATAGTTTCAAAAATGAAAAAATTAAAAGGAGAGAAGAAAGAATCTAAAATTAAATATTTGCCGAGACCTATGTATTGCCCTTTTGGGCCACATCCATGGTGCACGACATCTTTAACCAAGTGCATCATGCCTATTTTGATGCCATGAACCCCACCGCCGCTTTGGAAGTGAGTCGAATCTAATTTTGTTCTTGTTCTTGTTCTTTTTCTTTTCTATATTTGCAATTTCTTAAGTAGAACCGTTTCAGAAGAGTAAGGTGATAGTCTGCACAAGACAAAAAGAGTTACAGCAGACTGTATCATAGATAAATTTCTCCTTGCAGCATCCGCTTCCCTTGATTACGACTCATTTTTCTTCTTGAACATAACCTCAAAGTCTCTGTGCACGCGCACTTAGCGCTCACCTGACCACCGCTTGTTATTATTAAGGAAAAACTTTTCTTTGTTCTCACACCTTTCTTCACCTCTTCGGTACAAGTACTAACCTTCAAAAGGACCAACGCGACTCAAAACACCGGTGCTAGAAGTTTAGGGATCGGATAGCGAGCGCACATCGAGTGGGGTTAAGCTGCAAAGACAATGAGAATGGGGTTCATGGGGGCAGACCCTGGCGTAGTCCAACGGCAGTGGTGCAGAGCAGGATCTAAAGGCCCTATCACGATCAAGAAATGGATGACTGTCGGCCGTTGAATTTCCGCATTTGATTTTCTTCGTTCAAAAGAATGACCACGAGGGTGGCCGGCTGTTGACAATTCGCCACTGACTCTTCCTTCTATTTCTCTTTCCCTTTTTGGCCCTCTCCCTCTAGAGAAGTGGGACTCGCCATCGCGACCTTGACCTGGACAAGTTTTTTTCCAAGGTATCCAGAATGCAATAATCGCAACGAATAAACCGATGCCGCGAAAGGTCGAGCACATGATCACCAGCACGCACGCCTGCATACATAACATTACATGTCGGGATGCTGAATAGTTAAAAACGAAAGTAAAGAAAAGGGGGCATGGCATGGACAGAGGAAAGGGGAAGGAACAGTGGTCGCACGTGCATGTTGACCGGAGAGGAGGATGACCCGAGATGGTCCGGCCCGTTGAGCGCGCGGGGTTGGGGGGGGTGGGGCGCGAGGCGGGCCAATGAAAACGATTGCTTCGGTTTCCCGCCAATTGACGCCGTCGTGGACGTCACGACCCCCTCGTTTCCCGCCAAATTACCTTCTCCCGCAACCGGGGGGAGGGACCGGGCGACACGTGTCCGCGGGATGACGCTGAGGGGGGCGTGGGTCGACGAGGTCCCTGGGCTTGTTGTCGGGGGCGGTCGGGAGGTCCGTGGGTTGCTAGGTTTGGTAGGCCCGCCCGCTGCGTTCGTGGAAATTTCGAGGTTGCTCGCTGATTGTTCCTTCCTTCCTTTCTTTCTTCCTTTCTTTCTTTCTTTCTTTCAATATTTCCTGATCTTTTATGCTTTCGTTCGGTTTTTGTGAAACGTAGAAAAGTAGAAAAGTTGAGCTTGATACAGATGACCACGAGGATGACGTCCACAAATTCATGCACAGGAGTCGCCAAAGAATACGGAGACAAATTTGTGCATATAAACTGTTATTTGTCTTGATCCTAATCAGGAATTTTGCGAGAGATCGGTATCAATTGTCTCTTACAAGTTTGAATCTTTGGCTCGGAAGGCAAATAAGGGGTATGGACGAAAGTTGGCTCGGAACCTCCTGCTCCGATACTCATCGGAGATTTTGGTAAAATTGGGCTTGATTTAATATTTAAATATCTTATCGAGAAAAACATATGTAAAAGGGGATTGAAAATAGACAAAGAATCTAGAGTAAGGTGATATATACGCCACATGTGATCGTTCGAAAAATTCATCAAGCGCCATCAAGAGGGGGATCATAAATTATGACTACATAGACCACGTGAAAACTATTAAAATATCCCACATTACTTGACAATAGCATTTTTATGCTCTTTCATATACACGTGGTTTCCCTTCATTTTTCGGCTTAAGTTTTAAGTTATACCCCTTGGCGTGTGCATCCACCTCCGTTAAGTCAAATTCCACATACCGCTCCTGCTCCAACTTGTACGTTGGAGGAGATGTTGAAATATCTCGCGTCACCTAACAGTGGCATCCATATGCTCCTCACGTGCACGTGATTTTTCTCCATCTATTGATTTAAATTTTTGGGTTAGACTTTCAAGCAAAGACAAATACATCTTCATTTATTTTTTTTCATTTGTAAGTGGACCCGCAGTCTAGCTCCAATTATCGACGTAAATTATGAACCATAGAGGGTCCTTGCCGTATGGGAAATAGCACGCATCCATCACTAGCTCTGCTAGTCAAATGCTCACACGGTCTAAAACTAGAAGATGCCATTATCAAACATCAATCTCGTGGCATAAATAGCCGGAGGAACCATCCTCCACGCCACGTTAGGTCTTTTCTTTATTCGCCTTTGGCAAAATCTGACTTTGGATGCAAGACTCTAGCTTCTCCCTAACTTCCAAATTCATCCTAGAGTAGAGTAGGGCTCTAGAATTCCAATCCTTTATCCAATCGGGTATTTACTGGGTTAAATGATGCTACTTCCTAACTTGGCAAGTGTGAAAATCGGAGTTTCATTCTTGTCCAGCATATGTTTTCGAGTCCACGAAAACATATTTCGCAGTGGATCCTCCCGACACGATGTGGATAACCTGTCTTTAATGTCGCGTTGGGCAAAGGGGTTCCTCGAGCCCATAGATACAAAACAAAGAGGAAGATGACGGAGTGGCCGAAACAGGAGGAAGGGAAGTTAAGCCACTTGTGTGGATGCCAAAAGGAAGGAGATACAAGTTGGCAGACACAACCCAAGTGAAGGAAGAACAAGAGGAAAGGACAATTGTCCGCAACGACTGACAACAATAGATTAGCAATTAGCGGAACGATCCAAATAGTTGAACCTCTCCCGCGAATTTTCATTGCCCGCTCTCCAAGTTAGTCCATCTATTCTTCCGTTTTCTTAACTCCAGAAGCGGCACATTTAGTTTGGGGGGAGCGTCCGAAGACTTCTAGCTCACAATCAAGATGTCGCTTATTCAAATTGCATTGACCGCGTGCAAAATTTCTCTAATAAAAGGCCATTTGCACGGGTCGGGGCGTCCGGCGGGTCTTCAGATAGCTTAGCCTTTGCGCTCATGCCTCCGAACTATAAAAAATTCAGCTTTTTTTTTTTAATTTCATTGGTCGCGATCAGCCGATTTAATTATCGGCGTAGTTTCTCAAAATCTTCAGAGCAACGAAGAAGCCACTTGGGCTTACTTCCGAAGGGCTTAGCCCAAACAATAATGCAGACCTGAGCTTGAGTTCTTGAGTGTCAATATTTGACATTAAGATATCAACAATTTCACTATAGTTTTTTCGGGTATACTTGACTTGCCCCCGCAGCTTTTATTTCCCGATTAATTTTCGTAAACATTCAATGCAGAAAATGATTTTGATAAACTTCGTTGAATGATCGGTTGCCAAAAGCATCCTTGATTTTGGGAAAATCTGAAGAGACTAGGGTTTTGTTTATTTCGCAGAAAATAAATGATTTGGAAAATATTTTCCTAAAAAAAATGTCTCGTATTGCTTGAAATAATTAATCAATGAAAAATATTTTCATTACCGATAACAATTTTGTTCTAGAAATTTTGATGGACGATAAAAATGTTTTGCGTGTATAATCTCGAGGTTTTGCTTCTCTTGAGTTTCGTTGCTATACAAGTCCAATTTCAAAGAAGATCGGAGGAGTTATATGAAGGTTTCACTTTCGCAGGTGTTAGATCTATGCTTATTCAACCTTGTCAGTCCAAACGGCAATAGCGTTGGGGACACCGAACTTAGAACGCACCGCCAAAAGGGCAAAGCCGTGGCAATAGATAGAGATCTTGGCACATGCTTATACAAAAGACGGATTTGATGATTAGCTGCTGATTTTAGTTTAAAGAAGTCACAAATTTGCTCTTTGAGCGGCGACATCTTGTTATGTGGATTTTGTTTTGTTTTTAAAGTTGTTTGGGATTTGTCTTGGTTTACAATTGGACAGCATTGCTTTTTTCTCTTATATTTCCTCGGAAATGAATGAAATATTACCTTGATAAAAAAAAAAATGCCGCAACCACGTTTCATCGATTTAATTTATCGCACGACATGAAAAAGGAATAGGACTCAATTGATCGAAATGGAACGATCAAGATCTAATCGTAAAGCTCGGGATTTCGATTGCAGCTCGTTCATATTTATTTCTCGTGGATAGACTTATATATCCGTGTCCAAATCGCTTCCTAGCGCAGAGGCATTGAAATGCATCTTAATTTAAATTTTTGGCAACGGTTGCGCTTACCTTTTCCACGAAAGTCGCTTGATCTTTGCACGTTTGGATTATAGGAAATTTCTGTTATAACGTTCCCTTTTATTTTTATTTTATTTTTTGTTGGTATATTGGCCGTCATCAATCCCTAGTGACCTTGGTTGGAATGGAGGGACAGCTGTAATTAGCTGAGGTAATGCATGATGGCTTGTTTCGGTCACACGTGATCAAATTCTTGGGCTTTTTGCACGTGCTTAGTAAAAATGCCATCGGACAACTTAGTGTAATGGTAGGCCCAATTTCCTGAAATTGACTTCCGGTGTACAAAAGTTAAGAACGTGCTGCACAAGATATGTAATTAATTTTGATTCGTATCAATCGACCATATCTATGAGTCCGTGTCAAATTCCAAGACAAAAAAGGGAGGGTTTGAGTTACTCTCTCCCTCCCTCTCTAATTGATTTTATCCATGAGAGCTCTCTTCCTCCTAATCGAATTTTAGATCTCAAAATTTGAACTCACTCGATTTAATTCCGAATTTACGAGCCATTTCCTCCCGATTTAAATACAAGAGTCTAATAATATTTTTTGGGATTCAATGCCTCTATGCTTTGTCCATGTACAAAATCTCTGCTTACAGTTTTAATAGTGATTATAGGAGCTTTGACGGCTCGCTAAACTACGAATATTTGCCTTTTCAAATATTAGATCAATGCTTGTTCAACTTGGCTGTCTTCGTATATGAACTTAGGTGCACATTGCCAACTAGCAAAGTCGTATTTATTGGAGAATGAATTTTCGACATATACTCGTTACTAATGATGATACGAAATTCAGTAATATGTCGCTGATTATTTTGCTGGATAGATCTGTTTTCACGGAACGAATGTGTATTTAACTCTGCCAATATTTGTTTTCTGGATTTGAGTTTGATTTGTAGTATTATGGGCTTTACTATGTTTTGAATTGCTTTTCTATAGGGTGCGCCACCAAAGCATTGCGTTATCAATTAGGATTATGGAGCGGTTTGTATCTTGGCCAATCGGTCTTGGATTCCAACGACGCCAAAATATTGCTTTTATGATCCATAGGAAGTTCTCAACCTCTTAAGCAGATCGATTGCCTTTGAATTTTTTTGGGTTCTGACACAACCAACTTATGTGCCACTTTCGGAATATTCCAACGGCACCAAATTTTTTTTTTTTACCCAAAAAAAAAAACTTATGTGCCACTTGAACGGGAAAGGCACCGTTCACGATACTGGCCTTGCAGAGGACTAGCTCCGTCTTGAGTTCTTGGGTTGTTGTCTTCTTTAAATTCCAAGACTTCTAGCTTCAAAGCATCAATCGATGTTGAGGGCTTCATCCTTCTAGTGCAAAGGTGCCGTAGGTCATGAATTCGGTGCGAAGAGTCCTTTCAACGTCATAGATCCGGCCTTCCACAAAAAATGGAATCGTATTGCTTTAATGATACAAATGAGGGAAAGGAAAAAGTCTAAAGAGCCTCTCGTTACAACCTTTGATTGACTCTCGATCGAGTGATTAATATCTTATTTCCCCATCTAAAACTCTAACATACGATACGATTAACGTATCGTCCGTCCCCAGGAATATTCCGAGAGCTCTCAATGACTGGGCCGAATCTTCGTTGATCGTACACGGTCTTCAGTGATGGAAACCTCGAGAACGGGACAAAAGAATATCGTAAGGGCAAGCCAACTTAGAGGCGAAACACTCGGCGGGATCCGAATCGACACGCGTCGCGTTGTAGCCGGTGTGCTGCCGACGCATAATCCTGGACCGTCAGATTCCGCATCGGGAGCGCTCGCGCACCATCGCTCCCGTACGCCGACGATGCAGGCGCGCGACTCCCCGCCGAGCGCGCCTCGTGAAATGTGAGTACCACGCCATTAAAAATCTCAATCGCATCCCCAGCCCCCTCTGCATCACGTGGAAGCTTTTATGAAACACCCCCGCACCCCCCCCGCCCCCTCCCCACTTGCCCAACCCAACACGCTGGGCCCCACCCCTCTGCAAAGCGTATCCTCTTCCCTAGATCCTGTCCTCACCCCATAAACGCTCCACCCCCAAGAGAACACGAGAAAACAAGGGAGGAGCAATTTGTCAGAGAGATGTTAGCCGAGTACCGCTTAATAAAAAAAAAAAAAAATTTATTTTGAAGTAGATTTTGGAGTGGGAGCAACGCGTATGTAAGGTGAGAAATTAAGTTTTGTGCGGTCGTTGAAAAAATCAATGGATAAGCGGGAATAAGCTGGGCTGGTCGAAGCGAACTGAACAAAAGGGGAATGGGTTAAAAAAACACGAGCTCCAAAAACGACTTCAAAGCTTTAGAACAGTGCGCCGACGTAAGGGAGCTGGGGGAGGTGCGGTGGCAGTTTTGCAGGTTTTGCCAAGTTGGACCCATTCATTAATAATAACTAGGCAGGCGTAGGGTTGGGCGAGGGTCGCCCCTAGGAGCAGCGGCTGCGATTTTCAGACTCGCGGACGTGGGGAAACGGAACGACGCGCCAGCCCCGATACCAATACGAGCGGCGGATTATTGGACCGGGCGGGACGTGGCTTCTTCTCGAACCCGGCGCGCCGCTTCCGTCAGCGGCCCCGTTCTCCCCGTGGTCCCGTGCGGTGTGAAGGTGAAGCGTGTCGTGATGTCGCGCGGGACGTTCGTCCATGTGGTACAACCGCGTCTAATGGGGTTCGTTTTATTTGCAAAAAAGTTCCGGTTCACACGTTGATTTGCGTTCCCAAATTCTGAAAATTTACGTTTAGCATCCCCGCGCCTCCCGTTCCATTTAAAATTGCATCCCTCTTTTGACTCTTGTTGAGGAATTTGCCGCGGATTTTGCCGTTTTACTCCCAATTTTATCCCTCCCGCCAAACCACTTCTCCACCCTCTCTCCTTCCCGGCACTGACGTCGCTACTTGTCGCCGCCCCCGAGCTAGGCCGCCGCCCATTGTCCACAATCTCCCCCCCGGCGGTGTCGTCCGTCTGCCATTGAGCTTGACATCACCTCCATGGTCATCGAGATTGCGACCAATCTGGATGGCCTCGCGCTCCACCGTGACATCAAGTTCAAGGCCAATATCAAGCCCCGGATTTTGTGGACTCGAGGTTGCACGAGCTCGACATCATCGTGTTTAAGCTAGATGCAGAAGAGAGAGCGTGAGAGAGATTGTAAGATAGAGAGGAACAAGGGAGGGAGAGGGAGGTAATTTGCAATGGCATATGACAGCTGCTGTCGTCATCATCGATGGGGGCGACTGGGGAGGAGGGGTTTAGATTTGGGTGTGATTGAGGATGCCTTAGCCTTTTTATTTATTAATGTTAAAAAAACATGTGCAAAAAAACAAATACAGAACACAGAATTTACGTGGTTCGATCACAAGATGATCTACGTTCACGGGCGAGGTAAATCAATATTCACTATAATCAAAGAGAGTACAATTTTCGGAAGTCGAAACAACGACTTGACAAAACCTAACGGCTCACCAAACCCTTAGAAAACAAAATTTTCTCTCTCTTTAATGAAAAAACCTAACCGCGGTATAAATAGGGTTTCCCAAAAAAATTTTCTTGGGAGCATAACCCCCGAACCCGCCGAGACATTCCTTCACTTACTCCGGCTTTGGGGGACCGCTATAGAGATTTGTTCGCTTGCTATGAATTGAACCTATCGACTCAACCCTTCACGTCGCGAACTAAATCTCATTTTTCGGGTCGCACAAAAATATGTTTGATCGGATCATAAACCGGACCGAATACATAAAATTTAAAACATATTTAACAATTAATTATGCAAGTGATATATGACGAAAAGTGACGATGGTTTTTTAAATGTTCCTAATTTAACGTTATAAGATAAACTTCTAGACACGATTGAATCACATAGATGAGTGCAAACCATCCGATTCACATGTATGAACTAAATATGTTGCAAGCATGGTTCGATCACAAAACGACTCATGCTCTAGCATTACAAAGACACATGTGCCCAAGATCACCAAGCCAAACAAATTTTCTTTTTTATTTTTCCATAAATTGGGGGCAGGAGCGCAAATGAAGCTGCCTAGAGTTTCACAAAACACCTTGTAAATCCTATTAATCGATTAAGTCTACACATTTGAGGTATGCAAGTAATCTCTTGCCAAAGTAATTTTACACCTAATTTATAAGATTTGAATAAATAACTTCCAATTCTCTAGTCGAAATATTCTCAATGTCCCAACGAACTATGTTGTTCTCGGTTCTCTAATGAATCAATCGCTCATGTAGACCGGCTTCCTCCAACTCACCATTGTGACGGGAGAAACGCGAAGCTCGTTTTTTCGGAAGAGGGGATCAACTAGAAAGTGGTTTTCTCTTACGTTGTCCCTAGTAGTTGGAACAGCGTCATTTCCAGTGCCATGTTGGTGGGAACGTGAAACGCGAGGGTGGATGTATGACGGGACATTCAACTGCACTCAATTATGCTATTGCCCACTGAGCCTATTCTGTCATGTTATACGTTGGAGTCACGTCTACTTGGGGTGACACAAGTTCCATCCAAGGTATGGTCCTGCCAATCCTTGCCTCGGAACCATCTGCACGCCTCTTACGTACCATGCCGATCACACGGAGATCGCGAGACCGCACCCTCCTGCTCCGGGAAATGTACTTTGCCTTCACATGGACCTATTGCGATCGCGTGAATCCACGTGTCCGAGACAAGCCCGCCATTCATATTCACTAACCTCAAATTTATCGAAACCTTGGCATTCACTCAAAATCCACCACCGCTTCTGGAAACCACTATCACCAACACCAATCCACCACCATTTGTCCAAACCACTATCACCAACACCATCCTCAGCTCTCTCTCTCTTTCCAAAAGAAAAATAAAAATTCGGGGACATCATGCTACCATGATTTGAGGTCATCCATAACCTCAACAAATTTGTTTTCCTTAAGAAATTTTTCTTAGGAGTACCAAGTAGCATTTCGTTATAATAAAAAACAATAATATTTGCTAAATTACCTTCATAACGGTTTTTGTATCGAACTAGGCGAGAACTTACATGTTAGATTTTTAAAAAAAGTCTATGGCCTCTTTGAAATTTGGGACTTATTAAGGAGTACCCCGAGCACAAAAATTAATCATAACTAATAATAAAGAGAAAATTAGTATTTTGAAAATGACAACCTTTTTATGACGCTAGAAATCCCTAAATTTTTCCGTCGGCAAGCTCTCTTCTCTCATATATCGCTTTGCCATCTCGATCTGTGGAACTTTTTCATGCCGCACTCATATTGATTTAGGCATGTCTCTTTTGGCATGAATAAGAATAATACGTGATTTTCTTTGCTTTTCCCTTGTTGATGGGCTCAACTTTTCTTTGCTTCGCAGGTTTACATACATCTTTTTCATAATTTTTTGAATTTTGAATAATAATTGATCAGTCTTTAGTACTTAAAATAGTGTTACTTTTCTGCTATACTGAATATAAAAAAGTTGTGCCCGATGCTTTATATTTGGAAAAAATGACACTTGCTATTAATTCTCTACGTAACAATTTCAATTTTTAAAGTAAGATTACAAATGCTACAGAGAAAAAAGTGATGTCCATTGAGAACTGCAAAGTTCCTCCATTTGGATAATTGACTGAATTGATAAGGACATTCTTCAACAAGATTCCCGGAAATCACACAGTTGAGCATCTTTGAAAGCAAGAGTCACCCAAGAATCACTGGTCTCTTGCAAACTCTGGATCGAAATGATCATCTCCGATGCATAATGACGAGGCGGTCACTCACCACCTATGGTTCTGCATGCGCTAGCTTCATAAAGATTTGAGGACGATCACATTGGCCATCTACAACATGCTTTGAGGTCGAGTAGAGAGAGAGGGGTCATGGTGATAGTAGCCAATTGTGCGGGCGAGGATTGCGACTCGATGCCCCGAAAGGCATAACTTTTGTGGCGGTGGTTGAGCTCATCGGAGGAGAAACGAGACAAGATTTGCAAGCGGAAGGGTCCAGGGCATTTGTCATTCGAGACCTTTCATGGTTTCATGTTTGGACTCTTCTTGTCATGGCAAAGACTAGTTAGCAAAATACGTAGTAATTCGGCCCCTAATTTCCAATTTAACACTGCCACCTTCTCCTACCTAATTGCAGATTAACCCAAACCCGGAATCCCCAATTCGCTGGCAACCCCCTGGAATTTTCCTCTGACTCCCGGCTTACTCAGCTTGTCTGGTTTCCTTGGGCCGAAAGAAAAGACGAAAGTGCTGCGAAATCGAATCCTTTTCCCTTCTCGAATTCGCCATCCAATAGTCAGAATCCGAGGCTGTCCGCATTGTTTTTGTGCTGTTTTTGGACGACTTCCCCAGACACGATCTTCGCAACCATCGAGAATGTACGACGATGAGCGCCCCACCTCCACCACCGTTACTTGGATTACGTCCCCCTTTCTAGAAGAGCACCTTCAAGTTGATTTGATTCCCTGCCAACGTGCGAAGACACGAGGGAAGTTTGGCCATTCGACAGGACCATAATTACAAACGGGAAAAATTACCATAAAAATCTTAAACATTTTGTAGTTGTGCCAATTCAGTCATACTTTTTTTTTTATATATTTAGTCTTAAATTTTTTGTAATTGTACCAATTCAGTCTATCCGACCACTTTTGACGGGATGACGTTGACATGGACGCCGGCCGGTTGATGTGGCAATTTTTAATATTTTTTTTATAATATTTTTCGATTATTTTTGTGTTTTTCTCTTTCTTTTTTTTCTCCTATTTTCATCCCCAGTCGCCAGTCCAACAACCGGCGAGAGGTTGAGGTTGGCGAGGTGGATCTCACTGGCACTAGTGAGGGCCAACCTCGTCGTCGCCAGGCGAGGTCGGCCTCACCCAACGATGGTGAGGCCTCATTTGATCTGGGCAAAGTCTTGCCATCGCCGAGCAAGCTTGACCTCGCCGGGTGACAATGAGATCGACCTTGCTAGATCTAGGCAAGGCGTCGCCAGCGACGGCGAGGCCGCCCAGATTTGGCGAGACCTCGTCGTCGCTTGGCAAGCTCGACCTCGCCCAGCCATGGCGAGACTCGACCTTGCTATCGCTGGGAGAGGTTGGCCCTCACTAGTGTTGATGAGGGCTAGCCTTGCCCATGGCTAGCGAGGTGGACCTCGACGGCCTCGGCCTTGGCCTCAGCCTCTCGCCGATCACCGGACTGGCGACCGGAGAAGAAAATAGGGAAAAAAAAGAGAAAAAAATAAAAATAATAATCAAAAAAATTATTAAAACTTGACATGTCAGCCGCCCGGCGTCCACATCAGCTTCGAGCGGCCAAAAGTGACCGAATAGACTGAATTAGCATAATTACAAAAAATTTAGGATTGAATTAATAAAAAAAAATTTAAAACTGAATTGATATAATTATGTAAATTTTAAGACTTTTTAAATAATTTTTCCGTTACAAATCTTGAACGTGGTTTTCGCTCGTACTGCCCCAGCCTACGAATTCTTTATCGCATAATCTATTGTTTCTCTAGTGGCGGGTTCCCCATCCCCCATCATCGCCCAGTAATAAAAAACCGACAAAACGTGGACGGAATCGGGGGGTGTCCGATACCTAATAGGCTATAGCTAATGATGCGCTACATGCTAACCCGTTCGAGAATTTATTTGATTTTCTAAAGTCCCATCTCACCGGTCAACACTCATTCGCATTGTCCAAAGTTTACACCATAAGATAATAATCAAAATCAAATCTGGTATGCCGTTTCAAAAGCACCGGCCAGCCAATTGACCAGGACTTCCCTCGCCCACCATATTTCCATTAGAAAAATCTGCGGGAGCCACTCCTATTCTCTTTCAATAATGCTAACAAATGGGAAAGTAGACCCTAGACTTCTTCGATGGCCCGCTTCGCGAAGTAAGCTTGTTTGGACGTACTGTAGTTCTATCGAGTCACCGGCATGATTATTATCGGGCGTGACGTTCGGATCGTACTTTGGTGCTGAGTAATTATAAATCAATTAGAACATTTCTATATGGGCATGAGGCCTTTTATAATTACATTAGAAAAACTATCCAAAAAATTATAAGCTTATTATGCTTTTATCAATTCAGTCATAAATTTTTCAATTTTATTAATTTAGTAATAATTCACCTTTTATCAATTGAGTCAATTCGATCAATTTTTATCAGAAATTGCTGACGTGGATATCCGAAAGCTTATATGGCATGACCAGCATTAACGTTAATAATTTTTAATAAATATTTAATATTTTTTCGGACTTATATTAATTTTTAAATTTTTTTTTAACACCTCTAGCCGGCGAGGGTCTGCCTGGCCGACCATCGCTGGCCACAAGCGAGGGCGTTGGGCCTCTCCCAGATCCGATCAAGAGCCATGAGCCCCTCGCTTGTGGCCGGCGAAGTGTCGTGGCCCTCGCTTGGATCTGATGAGGCCGACACCCTCGCTGGCCCTCGCCTATGGTCGGCGAGCCCCTCGCTGGCCAAAGGTGTAAAAAAAAAAAAACAAGGGAAGAAAAGAAAGAAAAAATAACAAAAATTCGAAAAAATTAAACATTATAAAAAAAATTGTGAACATCAGTGTTGTCCGTCTAGGTCTCGTAGGACGACTGATGTCTACATCAGCAAGCCGGACGGACTTAGTCGACAGAACATGAAAAAATTTGATTTTTTAGGCAATTTTCTCTTAGGTACGTTCAAAGAGGGTTGTTAGCGTCCATGGCCTTACCCACCCTTTTATTCACGAAGGAGGCAAAAACGAGCAAAGCCCAGAGATGCAATAGATGGTAAAACGGGGCAGACGTCGTGGACGGATTTGAGTCTGCTCGGTTGGTTCCTTTGGGTCGAAAGCAACCTATTAAATTAAAGCAATCTTTTTCGACCAAAAATAACAAGAGACCAAGCAATCTTCTTACTTTCAACGTGTACGGCTTACGTTTTTCGTTGGCCCGAGCGAGGTCGCCTCATCTCGCTCGGACACACTCCGACCGTCATCGTCATCTCGATGGCTTTTTTTTTTTTCCCTTCCCGTGGATTTTCTGAATTATTTTAATATGCAGCGCCAGGTCAAGCGACCTGATCACGTGGTTGCCGGGGGAAGCCGAGCCGAGCCGAGCCGAGCCGGGCCGGGCCCGATGGGAGACCTAGCGGAGAAATCCAGTGGGGGAGCGGCCGGGGGGTAGAGAAGACAAAAGTGGAAAAAGAAAAAGAGCAAAGCCGCGGCCGTGATTGACTATGCCGGGGCGGGCCCCACCCGGTTTCCGACCGTGTACGCAGGACGGAATTCAAACCCCGATTTAATTCCGCAACATGGGAACGCCGGACATGCACTAGAGCACAAAAAGAAATATAATAATAATAATAAAGAAAGGAAGCAAGAGAAGGCAAGACGTCCGTGACGACCTAAGCAAATTCACATCCCACGCGCCTGCACGTTACCATCCATCTCCCCCCGCCTAACCTCGCCTCCTCTCCCACCCACCCACCCACGCGCCTGCCTCTCCCAAACACTCCATTTGTCTCTTCTTCTTCTTCTTCGTCGTCTTCTCCATCTCCTTTGTCTCCCCCCCTATAAAGCCTTCTCGAAGCCAGTCGGCGATTCTCGCAGCAAACGAGCAGAAGAACCCAATCGTTTCTCCTCGGCGGCATCTGGGTCGAACCCCGTAGCACAGAAGTTCAGCGTTTTCTTTTGTTTTATTCCGATGGAAGATCAGAGCAGCAGCAGGAAGCGGTTCAGAGCCGACGACGGCGCGGAGGAGCTGGAGTTCCAGTCGGCCGAGGTGAAGAGGCTGAGGGACGATCTCCTCCGCTTCCTCGACGACTCCGACCCCGAGCCGGGGGCCCCGGATCTGGACTCCCTCATGCGGAGCTTCCAGGACGAGATCTCGGCGGCCTCGGCGTCCTCGCTGCCGTCGCCGGCGGCGGTGGAGGTGGTCGACCTCACGGCGGAGTCCGGGGACTCGAAGTCGGAGCTCGGGTACCTCCTGGGAGCCTCGGACGACGAGCTCGGCCTCCCGCCCTCGACCACCCCCACTTCGGGCGGCGAGGCGGCGCGGCGCGAGGCCGAGCTGGTCCGGGTCGCGTCGGAGGAGTCCGGGATCGGCGATCTCTGGGAGCTGGAGGGCGGGTTCCCGGCCTGCTACGACGACCCGTTCCAGTTCGGGGCTGGGGAGGCGTACGCCGGCGGGGACGAGGAGGCCGGGTACGTGGCGTTCGACGGGCTGTTCGACTTCTCCGACGCGGGCTACGACCCGCCCGATCTGTCGGACTTCCTGTGGCGGCGTGGGGAGACCATGCCGGCGCTATAGGCGGGGGCCGGCATCGGAGCGGGGTTCGTGGGACGGCGGACGCTGATTTTGTATAAATTGACTTTCTTTTTAGTTTTGATTTTTTTATTTGTAAAGGGAAAAGATATATGTAGCAGACTAGCAGCAGCTAGGAAACATAGGTGAAAGTGAAAACGCGGGGTAGTTTCTCCTCTCCTTCTGTGTTTTTGGGTCTTTTCGGAAACGACGAGGAAGGAGTGGAAGAAAAGATGTTTGGCGGATATACCAAAATTCAGCGTCAAGTGAAATATCTTTTTGATTGAAAAGATGTTTAGATCGCCTCTTGATTGGAGGTTTGGACTGAAATTTGCGCGACAAATTGTGGTCGATGAATATCTCCCTTTTTATTTTCCGTTTGAAAATATCTTACCTATCAAAAGAGACCGGTTCAAACTTGAATGGGTCATTCGACCAAAAAAAAAAAATCGAAAAGAACTTGAATGGGTTTGACGAAATCTGCGCTCGACAATTCACGTGAACCTCAGAACAAAGTGGCGCGCAGCCAGCCAGAAAAAGAAATGTATCGATATTGAAGTTGCCGCTTGTTTCATGGAAAATTATGATTTTTAACTTTTTTTTTTAAATAATCATTTGTATCGTTTATAATAATTAGTTAATGAAAAATATTTTCGTTTTTGGCAACCATTTACGTCCAAACATTGTCATCGACTTTCATTCATTAGTTTTCATTTTCCGCAGATCAACTAATTTTCGGTCATCCAAATATTGAAAAGTCGGATAACAATATGGGGTAAATATTTTTCTTTCAAACAAACGGACTCTAAATATAAATGATTTAGAAAATATTTCCTAACAATGACGGTATGTATTGCTCGAAGTAATTAATCGATGAATTTTTTTTATTATCGATAATAATTTATATCTAAAAAATTTTCATGAGCAATGAAAAACAAATTTGTTCACTCGTTTTTATAAGCGATATAAGAGATCATTTTTAGGATAATATTTTTCGAATCCTTTATTTTCTGCAAAACAAACGTAACCAAAATCCAAACGTGGTATTTTTGGTCCATATTTAGTACTATATTTGATGATAAGATACCTTCTCGGATATTGGCATGCTTATTGACTTTCCATAAATTGCCCCATCGGATGCTTTGTTATCGATACATAATCTGACTATGGTTTCACGCATCAAAATTTATATATTGTAAAAATTTCAGATAATATCGGGGTAATAAAGAAATAAAGTTTGGACGTCGCAAGATTTAGCTCGAGTAAAAGGCAAAATACAAAAAGGAAAAGGTCATTTAATACACCCTTCCTAAATGGTTATAAGTATATTCAAATACGCTACTTTAAATTTAGACGAAAGGGGAAAAAGTATTATTTTACTTTTGACTAATCATAAACAAATCACCTTTTTTTTTTTTTTTTTATCACCCGAAAAATGAATATCAGAACTAGTGGATGGATGCGTTGAGAAGAGGAAAAGAAAAGGACCCTCATTATTGTTTCGGGGCCAATACTATAACCTTGCACCTCACCTACCTAGCTAGTTAAGGCTGCTAGGTGAAATGGGGATGGATCCATAAAATCCCACAATTAATATGATACCTAGAAAAGCCAATAAATAGATCTGCCGACACCTCTTGCAATTTTGGCTCTCGCTTTGGAGGGAGATGGACTCGTTCTCCTGCCATTACTCGATCACGTGTCTGCTTTGACACCAACGGAGAAAACGCCGGTCGATCTAATTCGATGCCCAACCCAAGTTTTAGGATGCATTTCGGAGAGCATTTAGAAAAAAAACTCTTAGGTAAATGCACAGGATTTTAGACCAGAGGGTTTTCACGAAATGGTAAACACTGATAGCACAACACTTGTAAAGGACTTTAGGAAAACAAAATCGAAAAGCTCAATTGATGGCTAATTACTAGGGTTGTGCGACCTCGGGTGAGGCGATACAAAGGTCACATGACTGTAGGCGAGTCGGGTCTGGCCCTTTGAGCGTCAGCGTGACTTGGTGCAGAGGCCGTTGAGGTGGCTTGACCCACCTCATGTTATTGCCGCCGAGGTTGCCTGACCCTAGTCAAGTCCATGTTGTGGTCGTGCAACCTCGGTGAGTCTCGTGTGACCATTTGTGACCCTCTACATCTTGCCACAAATAGAACCATGGCCCCCCAAATCTCGCTCAAGATAGGTTCGCAACGGTCAATCGTCAACACCTCCATTCTCAACGACCCTCAACTCTCAGCGAGCGTCGACCAGTTAGAGACTCTTTGTGGAGTGATGAGATTAGCTTTGGCGACCGAAGAAGAGAGACGATGGACAGTGCCAACATTCGGGGGTAAAAAAGGACTACGAAAATAATAGTGAGGGCAAGATTGAAATAAGAAAACTCATCAACTCTCACCTTCAGCATCCCGTAAATTCTACAATGCCGACGCAGCTCTGCCCATTGCCTTGAGAGAAGTGCCTTTGTGGATGCATTGAATTTGCCAAATAAGCTTTCAAATTGCTTTACCAAGCGCATTTACTTTTTTCGAAAGACTTTCAGGGTTCAATTCAAAGTCCCTCGACAATGCTGTACTAAAAGCAGCTTTAGTCCGAGAAATGGTTTCGCGAATCAATTACCAATTGCATACTGATGTGATGTAACGAATCGATCGTACGATGATGACTAAGTTATATTCAATCCCGATCAATTTATGAGTATGAATTTGTTTAAAAAGCTCATATTTGATCGGCTTGTTTCTCGATGAGAATATAAACATGACTAGATGAATTCAAAGGAGGGCTTTCAACTTTGTTGCACCAGACTGGTGGTTTGTTTTTTCAGAAATTTTGCCCCGAAGAATGAACGACGGGTTCGGCAGAGGGGCAAAGAAATAAATGGGCACGGATGCTGAGTCTCGATTCGCAAGTTCGATAAGCCCACGATTCGGTGCATTGCAGCCCGCGAGCCCATTAGTCCAAGATTACGGAGCGTGATCGATACATTACGGCCCTAGGAGTTCCAGATGTCTTTCCTTCTCCGTCCATCCTGTCAGCGAATCTGGGCTTCAGGCTCTTCTGTCTTTTCTTGGTCTTTTCTGTCTTTATTTCTTCTATTGCATGCGTGGATTTGGAGACACTCGTCTAGTTATGCATGGAAAGAGATTACGTAATTAGGGAAAGGGAAAATGATACAAGCGGCTCTTTGAATTTTGGCTCAATATGAAATATAGTATCTGAATTTTCAATTTATTCAATATAATCCCTGAACTTTAGCTTAATGTGTACGTCATCCTTCAACTTTCAATTTGTTCAATGTGGTCTCCGAACTTTCGATGCATGTTCAATCTAGTCCTTAACTATATGAAAATGTTCAATGTTATCATGGACTATATGAAAATCTAGTTCTTGGATAAAATCGAACATTTTCATATAATCCGGAGACTAATTCGAACATATATCAAAAGTCTAGAGACCACATCGTACAAACTAAAAGTTTATGAACCATATTAACAAATTAAAAATTCGGGGACCACATTATACAACGGGTCAAAGTTCAAAGATTATTTATATCATTATCCCTTAGCGAGACAATGTATGAGAAGAAAGTGGGCATTTGCTTTAAAAACTAAAAAGCAGATAAATTAAAGTTTTGCCTTAATAAATATAAGAGGACGTTACTATCAAGATTTTGTCATCTGGTGCTGACAAACTACATGTGCATAGATAAGCCAATAAATCATATTCAAAGACGCTAACAAAACGATCTTTCGTTGTCAATTATGAATGTACGTCTTGGATTAATATCTCCATTGATAAACACCATATTTCAATAGAAACGTGCAGTGATTCGGTAGATAAGATTATTACCTTCGACTCTCACGATATTAAAGCACTTATGAAACTAAGTTCTTACTTTGCCGTATCACATATCTCGCGAATGGCTTTGTGCTTTTCCTGTACAAATTAGGTGGTCGTTTCTTCACCTTGTATTAGGACCTTCCGGCCAAGGGAAAATCTGAAACGCATGGGTTTATTGATGCATAGGCCTCATAAAAAGGTAATCAAAACGTGCAAAGATTTCTTCCAGCCGAACGGGACATTAGCCCTCGATGAGATGTTCAACTTCGATAGTTTTAGTGGTAGAAGGGGAAAAAAAATCTGTTTACCAATGATTGGTACATTACGCTATTACGCATATAGCATAAGGTAAATGCAGTGAAGTGCTCAATTTGACATCGCGATGATGACTCTGCAATTACCTTTAGGCTATTGAGAATGATCCGTGACTATTTCACTTTTTTCCAAAGAAATTCTTTCGGTCTTTTCACTCCGAACATTTGAAGCGCACGATGCGAAATGAATATCCGTCCGTTATCAACGAATTTCTCTCTATCGTGATTTGAGGCGCCTCATATGTGAGCGCCACGTATGTGCATTAGTCATGTAAAAAACGAGAAGGGTGGTGTCTGTCCGATTTACCCATGCATTAAAATTTAGGGTTAATATCATGAAAAACCCAAAATTGATATACCTGTGATAAATTTACCTCGGATCGATTTTTTGATCATAAAAAACCCAAAACTGAAACATCTACGATAATTTTACTCTCCGTCAGTTTCTGTTAAATTTTACCGTCGAATTGTTTAGTTAGATGACACGTTGCAGTTGCGGGTGTACTAATTTACTGTTTTACCTCTTTTTTTCTCACAGATTTACCAAATTATGATTTTTCGTTTTATTAATCCAATGTATCGATGTGGGGTTTTTTCATGATAAAAAAATCAGTTTTGGATAAATTTATCACGTACCCATCGGTTTGGAGCTTTTTTCGTGGTCAAAAAAATCAAAATAATGAGGACATCGATATCAAAATAATGGGTAGATTACTCGATTTAGAAGATTTGGGAAAGCGCCAAAAACTGCAATCAAGTTGGGACGGGCTGAGCGGGGAAAGGAAAGATCTGGCCCCCCCCCAAAAAAAAAAAAAGGAAAACTTGGAAAAACATATCCGCCATGGATCACGACGCAGCAAAGAGAGAGCGGGACAGAGGGGGTCCTCCCACCCTCACGCCAGTAGCAAAAATCTAGGCCCCACTCCTCCTCCTCCTCCTCCCTCTTCTTTAACCACACCAAACCGACCCCTCCCCAGCGGCCCCTCGGCAACCCCGCTCGCGCTCCACGCGAGTCCCCTGCACGCGCGCCGCGCTGAGCGCCCCCCTCCCCGTGACCCGAGTTCGCTTGCGTGACGTCACTCCCCACCCCGTCGCGTGCGCATCGGCAGCACGGCAAGTGCGTCAAATAGAGAATAACAATAAGGGAGTGAGAGAGGAAAAAGGGTTTTCTTGAGCAAGAGGTCTCGCACACGCACTCTCTCTCTCCCTCTGTCTCTCTCTGTGCGAGTCGCGATTCCTCTCTCTTCGATCGATCGACGGCAGAGCGGAGACGAGCGATCGGTGAGCGGAGACGAGAGGGGGAAGGGAGAATCTGTCGCCGGAGATCGCTTTCGAGATGAAGGTTTTCGTCAAGACTCTGAAGGGCAACAACTTCGAAATCGAAGTGGAGCCCCAAGACACGGTCAGTTCCCGTCCTCCCCGTCCTCCTTTGGGTGGGGGGTTTTCTGTCGCCGCCGCCGCCGCCGCCGAGCCCCCAATTCCGGTTCCTCATCGATTGCTCCCCGGGGGGGTTTCTCGAGGAGGGCGGGGGGGGGGGGGGAGGGGCTCTGTGTCTGGTGGTTTAGGGTTGCGATTGTGCCTTCGGGATTGATCTTTAGGGTGTGTCCTCCGGCTTCGCGCGCGCGCGCGCTCTTCCGTTCCGCGTAATTGGGGCCGCCGTTAGGGTTTGATTTCGATTGCCTTGCCCCGTCGTGCTCCTGTGCTATCTGGCGTTAGTTTATCGCGTGGAGATTAGCCCTGCGCTTTGGCTCTGTGTTTCGTTGGGTCTGAGTAGAAATTTTGGTTTCTAAGTGATTTCTTTACCTTGGGTGTAAGTTAATTCTGAAGTCGTGTGAGATTGTTGGAGGTGCAAAATTGCGATAGGTGTTTTCGTCGATAATGTAATTGCTGTTGAACTTTATGGGTTGGCATTTAAATTATCTGAAATATAGTCTCATCATGTGATGAGACGGCGTGGGCTTCTTCAGTTGGCAAAAATTCACATGCTGAGCGAGGGATGATTTGTGTCCACTTAGCAACTTATTCCAGCCTTGATGTTGACAATAAGAAGCACCTAGGTACTTGTTGAATGTTTAGGAGCTTGTGCTTTTGTAGGAAGTGTGAACATCTTCTATCCGAGCCCCTTTCCTCGTGCCGTGGAAATGCAGTTTTACACCGGTTTTGCTGTTGTGGAATCGAAATACAAGTTTCTGCACTGGTTGGGTACTTAGATATTAGATTAACCAATTTAGGTATTGGAAATCCCGAAAAATTTGGGTTTTTTACGTTCCGTTTGGTTTTAGTTTCGGGCTTCCAGTTCTTTTGATGTCACTCGTCTCACCTGTGGTGTCTGAGTGTTTTTGTTTGTATTCACCTGCTTCCCTGTATCCAGCTAGTTCTTCTGATGTCACTTGTCTCATCTGTGGTCTCTGAGTGTTTTTGCTATTGTTCCTTCTGAAGTGTGGGGGAAGGGAATTGCTCTTCTCCATTGAGGAAACCTTTTTTGTTGTCTGTGAGTATCATGTTGTATGCAAAAGCAGTGGTGGGAATTGAGTTGATCTGCTTCTTGATATTAAAATTTACGTTCATCTTTCCAGACAGATAAGTAGGTCCCCAATTCCTAGTTGCTTACTCTTTTTGCTGCTTTTTACAGGTTGTCGATGTAAAGAAAAAAATCGAAACTGTTCAAGGAGCAAGTATGTTCCCGGCCTCTCAACAGATGCTAATCCATCAAGGGAAAGTCCTCAAGGACGAAACTACCTTGGACGAAAATAAAGTTGCTGAGAATAGTTTTATCGTAATCATGTTAACAAAGGTAAGTAAAATCTTACACCTGATATTAGAGAGAACTACTTTGTGTAACTGCAATCAACGGTGTCATTACCGATGGGGAGGCTGAAAAGTCATTTGCGTTGCTTTAATATTTTGCCTAGATAAATGGCACATACTTCAAGAATTGCAAAGAATGGAATAGCTGCAGGAGACAGATAAGATTTTTCACATTGAGTGTTGCAAGTCATTGGGGGAATAAGTTTTATTCATGGCTAACTAAGGATAGACTTTCGTTGAACCAAAACCTAGAATAAACTTTCACTGCTGTAGCCACGATAAGGTTGAATTGAAGAAGTTTGAGAAGTCTTCATGGCGTAGTTCTGGCATGCCTCAAGCTGAAAACCACATGTAGTGATAAGTGTCCTATTCTTTCTATGGCTTCATGAACCTTATCATTAGTTCTAGACATGCAGCGCTTGAAATGCTGCCGAATCGAAGCCAACTAATTGCCAGAAGTATGCTTCACCTGCACTGAAGCACTTCTTTGTTTGGAAGTATGTAGCCTCTAGTTTTAATAGTCATAAGGATATGCATCCAAATGTTTGTAGTTTTTGTGGAAGTATGCTACATAGTATTGTCTTTATATATATATGATGTCACCGATGGAACGACACTCGCTCTTTCTTTCTCAGTCTCGGTCAAATTATTTTGCAGATATACCCGATTGTTTATGTCAAAGTAGCAATTTGATGTAGTTATTGGGCTGCTCTTTTGGATTAGGGTAATGATAGCTATGCTTAATGATTTAGAAGAGATGTTGAACTAACTAATGCGGTAATGGTTTGACTGAGTATCTTGAGAAGTGTGTCGAAGTAAGAGATAGTATACTTCTTTTATAAATTTCAAATACAATCATACCCCATCATTTACTGTACAATTTTTGCAAACATCTTTTGTATGCATAGCATTATTGAAAAAATTACTTCGAGCAATCGTATTCGATTTTTATTAACATTAGGGGAAAACTATGAACTAGCTAAAATAGTGTATTGTTAAATTTAGAACCGTCATCCTAGACTTTCGAAAGCAGTCTGAACTGGTCCAGACCATTCAAAAGTTGATTCTTGGAAGCCGAAATGGCTTTTCTGACACAGTAAAATAAGACATTTATTGTCGCTGTTGATTGAGGATGTGCCAGTGGGTGAATGGTTTTACCAATTTAAATTTCTGATTCTGAAGGATAGCTTAAATCTTTTGTAAAAGGACTAGTCTATCCTGACAAACTGAACTTTCGAGATTTATTTCGCTTGACGTACGACCTTTCAGAAATAGTTGAGACACTTGCTATATGAATGGGCTTTCCTGGTAAAATTGGTTAAGTGCGCTAGATCACGGATAGTGAAATTCGCCTTTTCACGTAGGATCGATGGGGTATCCATAATATCGGATTGTAAAATCGAGAATCTTGCAAAATAACTGCAAGATAGTATATGAATTATGTTTGCACATATCGTAAAGCTCTAGACTATTTAATAAGCAATTAAAACAATGAGAATGAAATGAGTCAAATTACTGTCATCAATAAAATGTCACCTTCAGTGATGTCAACCCATGCTTAGATTGTCATGTTCATTTGCTTATAAAATATCATCTAGACAAAAACATCTGTAATTTATCGACTGGGTCGCATTAACTAAGGTTGAATTCTCTTTTGTACTATGAGTAAGCAATTTGTTTGTGTAGCACTATTATTTTGGGGTAATTCACACAAGTCAAAATAGATGACATTATTATTATTTTTTTTGGTAAAGAAAATAGATGACATTATTAGGTTAAAAGTCTTTCAATAAAAAGAACCTTAAATCTGTTTGGATCCACATTTCAACTGCGAGTAGAGTAGCCAATACAAGACTTTGGCTGAGCAAACTAATATAACAATAAGTCACTAACTAATCTAGTTTCGTCTTAGCGTCGTTTCCTCTGTCCAAAGATTACAAAGATTGAAGTGGCTATTTCTGTTTGTACAGATGAAGAAAGCTTTCTCTAGTTTAGTTGTTGTCTTGAAGAAAAAAAAGGCAGTTTTGTTAATTAAACGGTGAGTTTAACTGAGTGGCATTGGGCCAAAATTCTTTGTTTTATTTCGTTTTGGGTTTCTCGGAGCCCAAAACTCCCAACACCAGAAGCTAAAAAAGCCTGCTGGACATTATACCGAGTCACACAACCAACTTGCGAGTTTAGTGATTTTACTGAGTTAAAACGCGAGTTCACCCAATTTACCCCATGAATGATTTTCTTCCAATATTACACGTTTTCCAGTGTTGACTCAGAAGATCAAGTCAACTTGTGATTTTGGTAACACTGGCTAAATCATCTTGTTTGAGCTTCAGATGTGTCTTGCAAGTATGAGACGCTTATTTAGTAATCATGTTATTTTGAAGAGCACTTAGTCAGGAGAATGTCCCACATAAAGATTTTGATCATATTGGCAGAAAGTGTATCATTTGATAAAGACAGGCTATCTTACTTTCCCTGGAAATTAGACCGCAGTATCTCTGTTGCCAATATCCATTCATTTGAAGGTGCTGAAGGGCATCATTCTGGCTTTTTGCTGATAAAAATAAAACCAGATTCCCACTGTTTTCTGTTAATTCCTAGGTGTCCTTTCATAATTGTCGTTCTTGGTTTTCAATCTTTGGGTTCGTCCTTTCTAACTTTCCCTATTTGCTTCCACATTGTTAGAGTAAGAGCTCGTCTGGTGAGGGATCAACTGCTTCTGCCGCACCTCCAACAAAGGTATTTGATGCTCTCAGATGATGTTGATATGCAAAGTTTGTGGCCCTGTGTTGTGCAGTTTCTGTATCATGTTTCGTGATGTTATATCATCTTCTGATCTACGTCATAATTACAACGATACGGAGTAAGCTGTACTCTGAGAACTTTTGGCACCTGGATGATATCAATCTCAAAAAATCACGTGAAAGGCTGTTTTCGTGTTGAAACTCCTATTTACTCAGAATATGGAAAATGAAGCAGTGTTTTTTGTACAGGCTCCTCAAACAAGTGCCCCACCTTCTGCTCCAGTGCCACCTTCAATTGTCCCTCAGGCCCCGCTGGCTACTCCAGCGTATGTTCTTAGCTTTTGTTGTGCCTCTTATGTTCCCTAGGAGTAGTGCAATTGTCTGCATGCACATGTAAGCAACCGTTTTTTGTCACTCACAGGCCTGCGGCTGTTACAACTCCTGCTCCCGCACCCGCACCCACACCAGCAACCGCACCCTCTCCTGTTCCTGTTGGGTAAGTATCATGTCTTTTATGTCTTTGTGGGAAAACATTTGGATGTTTACAGTTACTATTCATTGTTTTTACCTCATTCGTCCAACATGCTCTTGATGTCTTTGCCTGGTACTGCCGTCCAAGTGAGCTCTTTGCATACCGTTGTATTTTTTTCCCACTTTACTGTTTTATCTTGCCTAATGATTTAATGTATTTTCAGGTCGGAGTCTGATGTCTATGGCCAAGCAGCTTCTAATTTAGTTGCAGGAAGCAATTTGGAGGGAGCAATCCAACAAATATTGGACATGGGTGGAGGGACATGGGACAGGGACACTGTTGTTCGTGCTCTTCGTGCGGCTTACAACAATCCGGAGAGAGCTGTTGAATATTTATACTCGGTCTGTGAATGTTGTTAACTTTTTTGACTTCTTGAATCTGGATTCACTGTCTTCTGTTTCAAGTCACCATGTTCTTGATACTTGAATTTTGAAGTTCTTGACACTGTACAACTTCAAGAACTTCCAAAGAAAAATGCTGGCTGATGCTCATCATTTGTGTACTCGAACCTCTTTATCTAACAGTTGCAATTTGTCAACTCTTTTCTTCACTTGTTAGTTTAAAGCAGTGACCATTTATATTTGCCACCACTTACAGGGTATCCCTGAGCAAGCTGAAGTTCCACCTGCTGCTCGAGTTCCTCCTGCTGCACAAGCTGCAAATGCGCCTGCCCAACCAGCACAGCCTGCCCAACCTGCACCTGTCCCTCCAAGTGGACCTAATGCAAATCCCCTTGATCTGTTTCCTCAGGTACCAGTTCTGGAGTTTTGAGAATTTCACGGCCATGTGGCTGGATTAAATGAATCATGTATCTGTCTTGACAGGGTCTTCCGAGTGTGGGATCAGGTGCTGCTGGTGCCGGTACTCTAGACTTTCTTCGTAATAGTCAGCAGGTGATATTTCCGTCACCCCCCTCTTCTCTTTCTCTCACGTTCTCTTCCTCTTTATCCCTCTAATCCTCTTTCTCCACCAACTGGTTGAATCACAAGCCCAACACCATCCTCACGTGAACAAACACGTTCAAGCACATCACACATGAATGTGTGAGCATAGTTTGTTTATGCATGCTGGCATGCACTGCAGAGCTCCTGTATATCTTTGTTAATAGGAAAATGTTTTTGATCATATTTCTGTTGCAGTTCCAAGCTTTGAGAGCTATGGTTCAGGCCAATCCACAAATATTGCAGGTTTTTGCACCTTCTCTTGTTGTTATGATTATTGTTAAATTTTGGTAAGGTCTTTCTTTTGAAGTAGCAATTGTCATATTCTGTTGTGACTCTGCAGCCAATGCTTCAAGAACTCGGGAAACAAAATCCGCACCTTATGAGGCTTATTCAAGAGCATCAAGCTGACTTCCTCCGATTGATCAATGAACCTTTGGAGGGTGGAGAAGGGTTAGTACTTATGATGACAATTGCCTATTCTACCAGTGTTAGGGTCGAATATTTATGGTGCTTCCATTGATTAATCGTCAGGAACATCCTGGGGCAATTGGCATCAGCCATGCCACAGGCAGTTACTGTCACGCCCGAGGAACGTGAAGCTATAGAGAGGGTAAGTTTTTATTTTGTCATCTGACTAACCATCCCTATGTTGCGACCCCCTTTATGCCTTTCTCCCTTCATCAGTTGGAGTTCGATTAGTATCTGTTAATTCATTTTAAGCCACTGAAAATAAAAATCTCTGGGAGAAGTGAAAGTAAGTAATCTTTTCGACTGTTGATGTTTGAGGTCGTTGGATAGTTTTACTAACGAGTACTGTGTACCAATTCATTAAACTGGCTTGTGATTCTGTGAATGTAGTGACCTAAAAGGAAGCTGAGCTTGATGGAGATGGTCAAACCTTTGATAGCCTATCTCGAAGCTTGCTAGCTCTAACCTTGTTTTTCTGTTAATGACAACGTTCAATGTCTTTTGCGTTGTCTTTTTACTCTGTCATGACATGCTATGGTGGTACACTCGCCGATGCATGCTGCTAGATGCCTGCAGCAAATGGTTTAGTTGCTGGCAATTTATGCTCTTTACGATTGTTAACCTGTACGACTGACTTGTTTTATGTCTACCCATTTGATGCAATTCGGTTGTTGGGTTGTTGGAAAGATCGGGTAAGCGTTTGCTCAAATTTTCGACTTGCTTTAACTAGAAGCTTTTAGATTTTACAGGCAAGACTGCGCAAGTTGCTCTTTTTCCACCTTTCATGTAAGCTTGGCTGGTAGTTTTCGTTAGGATGGAGTTCACTTTTGTCTTGCACGTTCGTTGTTTTTCTCTTCTTCTTATTTTCAGTAAATAGTGTTCGTCTTGCGGTTAGTAATATTATTTTCTTGACACAGCTTGAAGCGATGGGATTTGATCGAGCAATTGTTCTAGAGGTGTATTTCGCTTGCAACAAGAATGAAGAGCTGGCTGCTAATTACCTTTTGGATCACATACATGAATACGAGGACTGATTCGAGGAAATCGGATGGTTCATTTGTTCTCTCTGTGCCTTGCCTTCAATGTCTACCAATGTCCTTCCGCCCCCAACTTTCCAGTTGCATCTTGTTAACCTTTGACCTTTAATATTTTGTGTTATTGGAGTGTCTGAGGCCGGCGGGCAATGTGGATGATGTATTTTTCCTTCTCACCATCTGTGGTCTTTCAGGCTCTCCTGGTTACTGTGAATTTCTGTTTTCTATACATAGTTGCCTTGGTTATTCATTCTATTAGTGTACTTGCTTCACTTTTAAGTGCCTTTTATCATTTTACAAGCTTCGTGCACCAATGTGATTATTTTGCCCATTGATTGCATTGTTTTGCTAATGAGGCTCAGCAACAGATGATTGCTTTGTTCTCGTTGCAGTCCATTACGGTATTTTGCCACGCAAAATTTAGGAGAGATTGTTTTTATGCTACTCATCGGTGGACACACATGCCATTTGATTTTACAGAGTAGTCTGCCCAAACAAGGATCTTATGCCACGGGGAGTTTCGTCTCCTCGTACGAGAAACCTCAATGTATCAAGCGCATCAATGCTTGGATCACAATTTAATTTCACTTTAAGTCTCGTGCTTTTAATCGTTTTATGTAAGTTAGTATCTGGAATTGAGTCAAGTATTTGATAATTCACTTTATGATAGGAAACGACGCAAGCTACGGTTTGACCCTCTAGTCACAAGAGTAATAGCTGTTCTAGAGCAAATGCTGGCATTTCATGTATTGTGAGACTTGCTTATTACTGGTTGATTAGGTTTCTAGCAGGTTCAATATTCCTTTTTGAGGTGATCGTTGTTCAAACGTTCTCCGTGTGTTTGAAAATGCCTATAGCCACGCTTGGTGACCAGGATAAAAATGGGTGTGCAATAGATTTTATATCATCCTATATTTGGCTGCTGTCGAAAATAGGATAAGATTAGATATAAGAATGATGCAAGTTGAGATAAAAATATTCCATGTAGGGTTGGGATAAACGTGAATATAATTTTTTGTTTCCATGACATGAAAGCTATTCCTTGAAAAAACATATATATTTTTTTCTTTATTCTCTCTAGCTCTAATTCACATTAAAATTTAACGATTCCTCTTTAGGTGCATGTTGAAGTGTTATGAAAGGGATTAGAGAGTCGAAGCTCATTTTCTTCCATGACTCTCTAGCTCACGTTTGATGTGGCTAGTAGGGATCACCTAGAGGGGGGGTGAATAGGTGATCCTAAACAATTTTTGCAAATTTAAGCAGAAATGAAAGGCCACAGTTGAGTCTGAATACAATTAAGATTCAAAACAAATTATATAGACTGTGCTCTTGATGTGCAGTATATAAAGTGAGAGATAAGGGATAGAAAAATTGCACACAAGTTTATAGTGGTTCGGCTTATAACAAGCTTACGTCCACTCTCCCACGCTGACAGTTTACTGGCTGGATTTCACTATGTAATCAAGAGGAAATACGGATTTTGGGTGATATCACTCTTGTGTTTGATAGGACTCTTTATCTCACACTCACTCGTACAAAATGTTCCTCAAGATCTTAATGTTCAGCATAAGAAAAACAAGAGAAAGGATTAGAATATGCTCAGTCTTTGGACTTGTTGATTCTTGATTCTATCATCTTCTTCTGTTACTCGTTGATCTCCTTAAATACTCTTCCACTTTCAAACTAGCCGTTGGACAGCTTTCAGAGGATCACCTTCCAATCTTTACCTTGGACAGATTTGTATAAAAAGGATTGGGTAGCTGTTGGATGACATATTTTGAATCCCGCTGATTCTGATCGCCCATACAATTGGAATTTTGGTTTCTATAAGTAGAGCTTTATCCATTGTAATTGCATTCATGTCATAATATTTGATTGTCAATCAATCAAAACTTTCCTTCTGTGAAATCTATACTATATTATTAGCTGTTATGTTTTAGTCTGAATGAGTTTTGCTTCTGCGTCTGAAAAACTTCAACGTCTGCATAACTTTAGCGTCTTCATTACTTCTGTATTTGAATAACTTCTGCGTTTGAAGAATTTCAGCGTCTGCGTTTGCAAAACTTATGCGTCTGCATAACTTCTGCGTCTTCATTATGTATTTGAATAACTTCTGCGTCTGAAGAATTTCAGCGTCTGTGTCTGCAAAACTTTAGCGTCTGAAAAATTTTAGCGTCTGCGTCTGAACTTTTAGTTCTGAAAACTTGTAAAGTCTGATAATTCCTTCTGATCTTCTAGAATACATTAATCTGAAAAGAAATGTTTGTCAGATTCACAAGTTACACATGAAAAGTTTTGTCAGCTTCAAAATCTATTAAGAGTTTTCCTCAACAATCTCCCCCTTTTTTATGGCGACAAAACTTCCATGCAGATTCAATTAATATCAATTAAAAATGAAAGGAATAATTATTTTAAGTGCAAGAAATACATATATAAATATGCAAATTTGTAAGATATGTGTATTTCTCTTTCTTTTGCTTTGAGTATAACCTGTATAACCTGCAAATCAAAGTGTTAGTATGACATTATCTGCATAATTTCTCCCAATTTTTGTCATCAACAAAAAGAACAATGATCAGAATAGAGTACTGATATAAATCAAGCAATGTATCAAAAGCAAATGTTATAAGTACAAATCCAGAATGGTTTTAGAAAGAGAGAATGAAAAGCAGGTCATTTCTTGGAAAGGGTTCGAATAAGTTGAAAGTTGTCCAGAATTTAAACAGCTTCATCTATCTTTGTAGAGCATTGACCAATGGTCTCTCTTAATTCTGTCTTGTATTTCTCGGCCTGAAGATGTTGAGTCTGGTTGTTTTCCTTAATAATTTTGTGAAGATTCTTCACATTGTCTTCAAGTTCAGCTTGCTTTTACTTGATTTCTAGCAGAAGGGTCATAATGGTCATGTTCTCAGAAGTTTGTCTTTGGACGTTTTTTGGTGTAGGCTGTTCGAACTGATCCTCTGTTTTTGTAGGAATCCCCCCCTGAATATCTGCATGTTTTGCAGCAGTAGTGTCTTTTAAAGTTTCTTCAGGTTTAAGTGAAGATTGACTTACATTTGTCCTATGTGAGATATCATTCTACTGATTCGAATGTGAGTCCACAGTTACTGGTTCTGAAACCTTTGTAGTAGGCTTAGAAACATGTTCTGGATCATCATGCTGTCCTGTTGCAAGGTGTTTATCATCTTCATCTTGAAGAAGAATTCGTCTTTTCTTTCTATACACCTTAAGTGGGCTGGTAGAAACAGTTTGCTTTTTTTCTGGTTCTGTTCTTTTCCTTTCCCCTTTTTCTTTGTCATTCCTTTTCCCTGTAGATTTAGCTTATGAGGGCTGAGCATCTTTACCCTTAGCTTTGTTTGCTCTTTCCCTTATATCATCAAAATTGTTCATCTTTTAAAGCATCTTTTCCCCAACAGTCATACAAGGTATAACAGTTTTGTGCAACTCATTAGGAATAGATATATTTAAATACATAAAGATGCGAGAGATGAGTGCACCATATGAAAGCTGTCCCTTGTCCCTTTGGAGTGCTCTGTACATTTGAAAGATGATGATATGTGGAAGAGAAAATGACTTTCCATTAAGAATTGCCCAAATAAGCTTAATTTTTGATTTGGACAAGTCAGTTTTGGAAGCAGCTTTGGGCTTTAAACAGTTGATGATGATCTTATGCAAGATCACTGTTCTTCTGGTCAGATCAGAGTATGAGATATGGTGTTTAGAGCCTTGACCAAAACTCTGATTTTCTGAGGCTGCTTTTGAAGCATCTTCTAGGCTTACTTCCAATGGAGTAAACTTGGAATTGCTAGCTCCAATAATCAAAGCCAGATCCTCAACTTTCAAGTCATATTTTTTATCACCAACCGTGAACTGAAACCAGTTTGGTGACACAATAGAAAGGTTGGAGTAGAAATATGCAGTCAATTCAGCATATACATTGGTAAACTGCAGACAATATTAAGAAATCCCCAATCTTTCAAACAAATATTGCACAGAGATGCCAGTTTTTCAAGATATGCAAAATCAACAGTCCGATGACTCATAATCCCTTGCGCAAGCAGTAATCGATAAAAGATGTTGTGCTCTGTGCTTCTGAATAAACTACCACTACTTGGCATACCAGATGCAATTCTTGCTCTTATAGCAAAATTCTCAAAGAATTTAGCATCATTATCAAGAATCACGAATTTTGATGCACTAGTAGTTTTAGGGTTAAGATGAACTGATTTTTTGGCAGAGGGGGTTGATGGTTCCTCGACTTTTTCTTTACCCTTTCTAGAAGAAGTCTCCTTGGGAGTAGAACAAACTTGTCCATGATCAGTTCTTGAGCAAGATTGAGAATAGCTTTGGATGAGATTTGCCTCGGTGAGAAAACCATTGTCTTTCAGACATGCACAGAGAACAGATGCTGAAGCATTGCTACGTTTTAACCGTTTGTATGCTTTCCATATCAGTTTGATGTTTTTGAAATGAAAATCTGATTTACCGGTGGGTTTTGGTGTAGATAAAGGCTGATGTTCCTGTTGAGTCGCTTCTGAAGGGCTCTGTTGATCGGGCTCTGTTGATCGGACTCTGTATCTGAAATTTTCATATACTCTGGTGGTGTTGAAGACTTTGATTCTCGGTTGAGAATACGGGTAGAACGTATCTTGAAAGGCATTTTGATCTGGTTTGGAGCAAAAAGTTTTGATTTTAGAGAAGGAAGAGGAGGAGACTCGGAGTATCGTGAAAGTTAGGAGAGAAAAAAAAGGTTTTGTGCTGATAGGATTTTTGAGAGAAGAACGGTATATATATATATGTAGTAAGGGGCTATCACTCAAAAGTATATTTTAAGCACAAATGATCAAACAGATATATTAGAATATTTACCTGATTTGCTTTCCAAAATTTGACGAATACGAAAATGTCCTACTAGAAATATAAAAAATAATCCTGCCAAAATTGAAATTATGACGTACCTGTCTTTTAAGTTTGAATTCAATATTCAAATGGAGAACATTTGAGTTTGAAAAAAATTTATGTTTGACAGACATTTTAGGAAAATGGATAAGTAATGTACAGTTTATTTCTAATAAACTCAAATGATGTCTTATCAAGTGATTTTGTGAATATATTAGCTAATTGATTCTTAGAATCAATGAATTGAATATTCGCATCACCATTATGAACATGATCTCTAATAAAGTGATGCTTGATTTCAACGTGCTTGGCATGTGATTGAAGAATTGCACAGTAACTTCCCAAAGCCACATATTCTGCTTCTGCTGTAGAAAGTGCAACTGTGTCTTGTTTCTTTGAGTACCAGGACACCAATATATTTCCAAGTAGTTGACATGTACCTGTAGTACTTTTCCTGTCCACTTTACATCAAGCTAAATCAGTATCAGAATAACCAGTAAGAGTAAAATTTGAATATTTGGAATACCAAAAACCTAACATTGGATAAGTTCAAATGTATTTGATTATTCTCTTGACTGCAGCAAGATGTGATTTTTTTGGGTCAGATTGAAATCTTGCATACATACAGATACTAAACAATATATCAGGCCTAGATGCAGTAAGATATAACAATGATCCTATCATGCTTCTATATACTTTCTGATTAACCTTTTTACCATTTTCATCTTTGTCTAGTTTGGATGTGTGGGACATTGAAATGTCTGTTTTTTTTGCAATTCTGTAATCTAAACTTCTTGACAATCTCCTTTGCGTATTTCTCTTGGCAAATGAAAGTACCATCTTTGGTTTGTTTCACTTGTAGGCCAAGAAAAAATGTCAATTCACCCATCATACTCATCTTGAACTCGTTTTGCATATTTTTTGAGAATTCTTTGCAAAGAAGTTCGTTCGATGATCCAAAAATGATATCATCAACATAAATTTGAACAAGTAAAAAATCTTTATCTTGTTTCTTAATAAACAAAGTTGTATCAACCTTATCTTTTGTGAAGTCATTTTGCATAAGAAAATTGCTCAACCTCTCATACCAAGCACGGGGTGCTTGTTTGAGACCATAAATGGCCTTTTTGAGTCTGTAGACATAATTGGTCTTCCTTGATTCTTTAAAACCAGGCGGTTGTTCCATATATACTTCTTCTTTGATATATCCATTCAGAAAAACATTTTTCACAACCATCTGAAACAGTTTAAAGTTATGAAAACAAGCATAAGCTAATAGTAGCCTAATAGCTTCTAACCTAGCAACTAGTGCATATGTTTCTTCATAGTCAACGCCTTCTTCTTGAGAATAGCTTTTTGCAACCAATCTTGCTTTGTTTCTTGTGACCTTCCCTTTGTCATCCCGTTTGTTTCTGAATACCCATTTTGTTCCAATTACTGGATGATTTTTGGGTATTGGTACAAGTTCCCATACTTTATTGATTCTGAACTGCTGAAGTTCCTCCTGCATAGCTTCGATCCAGTTTTCATCTGATAATACTTTACCAACTTCTTTTGATTTTATTTCTGATATCAATGCCAAGCTGTTGATGTTCTCTTTGTGTTTAGATCTAATCTTAATACCATACTCTATTTCTCCAATGATGAGGTTTTTTGGATGACTGGATTTATGTTTCCAATTTCTTTCAAATCTTTCCTTCTGAATATCATCAGGCTTTAAAGGTTCTGATTGAGTTTGGATTATTTCTTCTTTCCCTTCTTCTACAGGTTCAACGATCTTTGGATATTCTTGTTGAACTTCAGATAATTCAGATTCATCTTTGTGAGTCTGAATATTTTCATCAAACCTTACATTCATTGTTTCTTCTACAGTCTGAGAATTCTTGTTGAAGACCCTATATGCTTTACTTGTAGTAGAATATCCAAGGAGAAATCCTTCATCTGCTTTCTCATCAAGCTTTGCAAAGCAGTCATTGGGATTTTTAAGAATAAAGTATTTACAACCAAATACACGAAAGTATGAAATGTTGGGTTTTCTACATTTGTAAAGCTCATAAAGGGTCTTCTCAAGAATGGGTCCGAGAAAAGCTCTGTTAATAATATAACAAGCTGTAAAAACTACATCTGCCATAAACTGAGAAAGAATCTTGCTTTCAATCAACAGAGTTCTTACCATTTCTTGCAGAGAACGATTTTTCCTTTCCACAACACCATTTTGTTCTGGTGTATAGGGAGTGGAAAAATTGTGTTGAAAGCCATTTTTCTCATAGAAATCTGAAAAACTTTGATTATCAAATTCTCCTCCATGATCAGTTTTAATGCAGGAAATAGTATAGCCCTTTTCATTTTTGTGAGCAAGAAAGAACGCAAATGTAAATTTAGTGAAGTCATCAACTATGACTAAACAAAATTTCTTACTACTAATACTTTGTGTTCTGGTTGGTCCAAATAAATCCATGTGAAGAAGCTGCAAAGCACGGTTAGTAGAGACATGATGTATAGATTTAAAAGAGCTTCTTACTTGTTTTCCTAAGCTGTAGGCATTGCATAATTCTGTTTTCTTGTATTTCAAATCTGGCAAACCTCGAACTAATTTCTTGTTAGAGATTTTTGAGATTTGTTTCATACTGATATGCCCCAATCTTCTGTGCCATAGATTTTCATCATCTTTGATTGAGATTAAGCAATGAGTAGAGTCTGGATTCACATCTATAAGATAAATATTCCATGTCTTCTTCCAGTGAATGTTTGAGAAAGATCCTTGCTTGTTTCTGAGCATGTATCTTCTTGAAAGTTGATTCTGAAACCTGAATCACATAGTTGATTTATGCTTATCAAGTTGTAGTTGAGTCCTTTTACCAATGACATGTCATTGATCTTGAGTCCTCCAATTTCAATAGTTCTTTTTCCAACTATTTTTCCTTTGTTATTTCCTCCAAAGGAAACTTTTCCACCATTCAGACTTTGTAGTTCAACAAATATGCTTGAATCTCCTGTCATGTGTCTAGAACATCCGCTGTCCAGGTATCACTTTCTTTTTCTCTTTGTGGTAACCTGCAAAAATCACAGCTTCTCAAGCTTTCTTTGGTACCTAACTTTGTTTGGGTCCTTAAGGGTTAGTATAGGCCGTCTTAACAAAATGTCTTCGTATAGGTCTCCAGACCTTAGAGCATTCATTCTCAAAATGTTGTGGATCACCACATTTTGAGCACTTGAGTGCATTTTGATCAACAGGTTTGACAAAATTCCTTTTGAAATGATTTTTGTAAGCTTGTCGAGGAGGTCTTTGCCTTAATCTCTCCTTGACCTTTGGAAAATCAATTAAACTGTCACTTTCCTTTTCAAATCCGAGACCAGATTTGTTGAAATAAGGAATATGTATAGAAAGAATATGTTTCAAGGTTTCTGAACCTTTTGAAAACTTGGAAGTAATTTCTGAAACTTCATTTTTTAAAACAGCATTTTTTTTGGAAAGAAAATCTCGATTTTCCTTGATTTGATGAAATTCTTTTTGAAGGAAATCGATTTTTTCTTTTTGTGAAACATCCTGTTGTCTCAGTAATGAATTTTCCTTTATTAAGGAAGAGATTCTTTTAAGAACAGCCTTGAAGTCTAAACATAATTCATCAATGTAATTTGCCACTTCAATAGGCATTTCAGGATGCTTTACCTCAATTTCAACTTTGTCATTTGAATCTGAATCTGAGTTTGATTTAGCCATCAGGCAAAAGTTTGAGATTTCTTCATCACTGTCTTCATATTCTGTATCACTCTAGGTTTCTACTTTCAAAACTTTCTTTGCTTTCTCAAATTTGGTCTTCTGTTTTAGAAGTAGACAATTGGCTTGATATGTCAATGTTTCCTACAGTGAAAGCAAATTACTTCTTTTGATTTTTCTGTTTCATCAGAAGGCTTCTTCTTCTCAAAAGGCTTCTTTTCTATGAGATTTCTTCATCTGATTTTCATCTTCTTGTACTTTTTTATGAAGAGAGCCAGTTCTTCATCGTCAACATTTTCATCTTCAGAATCTGTATAATCAGAATCAATATTAGATTTTAATGCAATTGACTTCTTACCTTTGGATTTATTTACCTCATTCAGTTTTTCAGTCTCATATGACTGAAGAGTTCCAATTAGTTCATTCACTGACAGAGGCATGCTCCTTTGAATCTCTCGAATAGATGTTTTGATATTATCCCACGGTTGCGTCAGTCTTCTGAGAAGTTTCTTGACTTTCATTGCATCTGGAATATGTTGTCCTTGATATGCAAGACCATTTACTATTAGTAAATCTGGCATACATATCAGCAACTGATTCTTCAGACTTCATTTTGAAGGACTCATTTTGGCCAAGCAGTAGATTAATTTGAGTTTCTTTGGCTCGATTTGTTCCTTCATAGGTAATGTAGAGAGTATCCCAGATCTCTTTAACTGATTCACAAGAAGCAATTTTTTTTATATTCAACAGGTGCTAAAGCACAATAAAGAGAATACATTGCTTTGGAATCTAAGGGTTTTCTTTTTGAAATCTCAATTTGAGATAATGGAGGATCTGCTGGCATGCTTCCTTCTGTCTTTTCTTTTGAGTTAGAAATTTTTGGTCTAACTCCTCTAATGATGACATCCCATTGCATGTGATTAATTGACTTTATGAATGCCTTCATCTTATTCTTCCAGATGCTGTATTCTTTGCTATCGAAATATGGTGGTCTTTTGTTACTTTGACCTTCAATGAGACCTGGAGCACCAAAGCTAATATAGTTCGTTAGCTCAGAAGTAAAACACTTCAATAAACGAGCAACCTTGCTCTGATACTAATTGATGTGGCTAGCAGGGATCACCTAGAGGAGGGTGAATAGGTGATCCTAAACAATTTTTGCAAATTTAAGCGGAAATGAAAGATCGTAGTTGAGTCTGAATACAATTAAGATTTAAAATAGATTATATAGACTGTGTTCTTGATGTGCAGTATATAAAGTGAGAGATAAGGGATAGAAAAACTGTACACAAGTTTATAGTAGTTCGGCTTATAGCAAGCCTACATCCACTCTTCTACGCTGACAGCCTACTAGCTGGATTTCACTATGTAATCAAGAGGAAATACAGATTCTGAGTGATATCACGCTTGTATTTGATAAGACTCTCTATCTCATACACTCACTTTTACAAAATATCCCTCAAGATCTTAATGTTTAGCATAAGAAAGACGAGAAAAGATTAGAGTATGCTCAGTCTTTGGACTTGTTGATTCTTGATTCTGTCATCTTCTTCTGCTACTCGTTGATCTCCTTAAATACTTCTCCACTTCCAAAGTAGCCGTCGGACAGCTTTCAGAGGATCATCTTTTAATCTTTACCTTGGACAGATTTGTATAAAAAGGATTGAGTAGTCATTGGATGACAGATTTTGACTCCTGCTGATTTTGATTATCCATATAATTAGAATCTTGGTTTCCATAAATAGAGCTTTATCCGTTGTAATTGCATTCTTGTCATAATATTTGATTGTCAATCAATCAAAACTTTCATTCTGTGAAATCCATATCAGATCACTAGCTGTTATGTTTTAGTCTGAATGAGTTTTACTTCTACGTCTGAAAAACTTCAGTGTCTGTATCTGCATAACTTCTGCGTCTTCATTACTTCTGTATCTGAATAACTTCTGTGTCTGCGTCTGCAAAACTTCTGCGTCTTCATTACTTCTGTATCTGAATAATTTCTAAGTCTGAAGAATTTCAGTGTCTACGTATGCAAAACTTCAGCGTCTAAAAAATTTCAGCGTTTGCGTTTGAATTTTTAGTTCTGAAAATTTGTAAAGTCTGATAATTCTTTCTGATCTTCCAAAATACATTAACCTGGAAAGAAATATATGTTAGATTCACAAGTTATACATGGAGAGTTTTGTCAGCTTCAAAATCCATTAGGAGTTTTCCTCAATAACGTCAAAGTTTCATGAAAACAGCGAGAGTCTCCTTATCTTCCGTAACTCTCTTGTTTGTGTTGGAGTTTCATGAAAGTAGCGAAAGATTCGAAACACTACATGTTTGGAATCATGAAGGTGGATGATCACGCTTTTTCTCTCTTATTAGATTTGATATTCTCTGATTGATCTATCTCATCAATATCGCTGTAACTCGTTTGCATTTTTTGTCATGGTTGATTCTATTCTGCAATATTGAAATGCTGCAATCAGCTTTTTTGCCGTTTGAGGTTTAAACCTGTAAATTGTTGACTAATATCAAACAACTTAATTGATATTGGGAGTTCATTTTCTTTGGGTTGAGAGAGGTGAGAGAGTCGGTGATAATCATAGATATTGTGTATTTTCGAGTTTTTTAGTAGTGAATTGCGAGAAATTTTTATTCATTTTTGGATTTTGCAGTTGTGAAGCGTGAGAAAGAGTTGGCAATAATTTTCGTTTGCGCATTTCCAACAATAATTATGGATTGATTTAGTAAGAATCCATGAGATTTGTCCCATTTTAATTCTAGGCCTTCATTATTATCTTTTCAAATAGCTATTTAGCTTAAAAAAGCGGGAAGAATTTTTTCCTAATTATTTTTCTCTGATTGACAGCCTTTCTTACTTCTTGACCGATGACCTGTTTTTAACGATTAATATGCAAAAGCTCTAAAGTAGTCAAGTTTGGAGTTTTTTTCCTTACTATTTATTGGATTTGGGAGGTAATGATGATAAGAATGGTATTTTTTCGAGGGCAGCACATAAGGGCATATTTGTCATTTATACTGATATGCAGTTTCTATCAAATAATGGACCGGATATGATGTGAAAATATCCGATTCTATTATTGAGATTCACTAGACAGTGGATAGAACGTAGCAAAATCCCTAAATTTCATATTCTAACCTATCTAGTCCTATCCTCGCTAGAAATGAAATTGGCCAAATGAAGCCTATGTTTTCTCGTAAGAAATTGTCGATAGTTCAAACCCAAGTAGCTAGGCGTAGGTAAAATGCTTGGGCCTCTCGCATTGGAAGAAGGGTTGAGTTACAATCCAAACGAGACCGAAATAGACGGCTGGGGAGAGGCTTGCGACTAACTACGAGGCTTAATTAATTTTTTTAAACCAGATTGGTTTGGGTGGGCTATACAAGTCTAAAGCCCAAAGCCGAAGTTTAGGCAAAAACCATCGTAACTTGGCGATGCTCACACTATCAAGAAGGGGGCGGTCCCAAGTTCGAGCCATGCTGTCTCCAATCCTTTGGGCTACTCTCAAAAGTCACAGACCTGTGTAACTCTGTAAGAGATTGGGAGGATTGCAACACTCTAGTCGGTCATCAGTTGACGTTTGGTACTTTAATTGTCTTTAAAGAAAGGATTTTGTTTGACACGTGCTCTGGGGCACCTGTTGAATACCCAAATAAGGAAAGTCAATTATTTTTAATGCATGATATTTATCGTGTTATGCATAATTAGTGTATTGAAAATAAAAAATTATTCTTATTAAGTATGGTTACAGAGATCGTACATGAGTTTTGTAAAGTTTGATCTCCACCAGATATGATAACATGTAGTCATTTTTGGTATTTAAAATTAAGGGCATGCATCTAAAACAATTTGTAGATATCAAGCTTTCTACAAGATGTGTACAGAACAAAAACCCTTCATGTAAAAGTTGCTATGAGTAAGGCAAACCAATGTCCAGTAATAAATACAACCAAAAGTTTGTTAACTTTACTCCTCGAAACTCAGATAATAATTGCCGACCAGCTGTTTCCTTCTGTAAAAAGACTAGATAGGATAGTAATCACAAATCAAGGACTGACTGAAGAGGTGTTAATGCAATTGAAGGTTGGAACATACTGCATTCACGACCTCCAATCCTATTCTGTCTTGAATTGGGTGCGTCTGCTTGATCTAATCTTAGAGCTCCATCATTATTTTGCATTATAACCCTCCTTTAGAGATCACAATCAGGAGAGTATGATCCACATGTACAAAAAAGATTGGATAAAGGTTTTGACAGTATGGAGAGTTAGTCTAACGTTCAATTGGCACTCAAGGTCTATGAGATGTATTAGTTGCTTCCTAGTCACTCTATTGGACTAAAATTAGAAAAGAGTCGCATGCTATGTTCATCTAATAATTTAGTTTTTGGCGTCGATCACTTGTTATTAATTCAAGATAACGTTGTTCAATCAAGTTTAGTACTAGAAAATTTCTTATTTAGTCTAGTCTTGTAACTTTATATTCCACTTGGAGAACAATGGCATCTCTCAGCCGACTCCCATTTTAAAAGGAGTGAAAACAAGTACTATTTTTTGTCACCCTATTAATCTAGGCTTCATATTACTTCCTTTTTACGTTGATTAAGGTTTTATTGTCGAGAAAATCGTATGTTTCCTGCTATTCAAGAAAATATTTTGGTGTCATTTTAAGACAATCACTTGTAAAATGCAAAAAAGAAAGTATTCTTTTGAACTATGTAACACCATGCTGTAAGGAAAATTTACATCGAGGCCCAATAGCCAGGACCGATCTAAACTTGGACTCAAAAAATGGGGCCAGTTTGGTCCAAGCTTTCAGACCTACAGGTTATTTCGAACACCCCCGCCATGCAATGATCACATAACATTCTGTTTTTTCTAATTAATGATGGCCATATTCTTCGGTTGGGATGAATCTCGAGGCCCCAGGGTGACTGTGTCACGGGCCAAAAGTTTTCTAGCCAAGAACAAGCGCGTCTATCGTCTGATGAGTCGAAATACTAGGCTCGCCTTCCCTTAATGGATTGTTCCTATGGATAATTTAGCGAATTGCATATTCATAATTGACAGTACCACACTTAATTTAGCTCAGGCAAGAGCACTTCAGCACAAATACCGGTTTTAGCTTGCCGACCATCATCAGATGAGAGCAGCATTAGCGCCCGACTAGTTTGGGCATGGGAATGCCTACCCTATCTTTAGAGACTATGAGACAATAATAATCTTATTCCCAAGTTTCAAGCATAAATACCTTGACGTCACTCCCACGAACTAGATGTGTCGATCCTTTTGCGTCTCTCACAATTCACCCAAATGCCACAAAACTCTACTTTTCAGCCTTTGTGGGTATAGGAGAAATCAAATTGTGAGACTTTCCCTCACCCAAATAAAATACTCTCAGTATTAAAGTTTATTGATAGTGGCTGCATATGAATGTCATCTACATGATCACGAATTCACTATTCGCAAAGGAGGTATATTATTTATTTGTTGGGAAAACTCCCTAAATATGACAATATTTTTTTTACTCAAATAATATGACAAAATAATTAAAAGCTATTAATGTGGGCATTAATGGTGTAGAACCAGTAGATAGACGCAAATGCCAATATGTATGCGAGATGGAGATCTAAAAAGATCGTCAAAAAACTGGGAGTGCTCTGCCTCTACCAAAGGTGAATAATTTATTGGGCGAAGAAAGTGTCTAAAAGTTAAATGGCCACGGGTTGAAGGTGAACGTGTAGTAGCACAAGAAGTTCAGGAAGACTTGGATGGATCATATAAGGTGAATTGCTTGATAGAATAAAGTCATCTATATGCTTGAAAGAACCATGGAATAGAAGGTGAATAGTTAGTTTAAGCGAAAAATGTGAAAGGATTCGAACAACAGTCATGGAAGTAGCTCTTGCTATTGACGAGGCAGAAACAAGGTTGAGTGTCTCTATGTTCTGGGATAAGAAGATGAAGATCATATTCTAATTTGATTTGGATTCAAATTCGTGTCTGATAGCTATCTCAAGGTGTACGTCTGCAGAAAAAGCAGCCTAGAGAAAAATTAGAGCAGTACTTTCTTGTTTGTTTAAATACCTAAAGAGTTAGACAAGTGACAGGAGTAAAAGCCTCTACTTCTGGAAATGTTCTTTTTGCTCAGGAAAAATAGACTGAACTGCAGCTGGTAAGTCTGCTGGGCAACTGACAAAAAAAGAGAGTCTGCTGAGCAGAGCGTGTGTCCAATGGATCCTTTGACCTTGAGAAGAGTTCCAACGGTTAGGATGAAGCTTGGAGGATTATGTAAAGGACTTTTTTTTTGGTCAAGCATATGTAAAGGGCCTAAGGATTACTAAGGGTGTCAAAAAATAGAAAAGCCTCTATTCTCTCTATCCTGAATACTCTCGTGCTCTCAATTGTAATATACTGCTAATATATAGATTGGTATTCTCTGAAAGGGTTGCGGGCTTTGTAATCTGTGAACAGAGTGTGTACAGTGATAGAGGTGTGTGTGTATTGTAGAGTTATCTACTAAGCTTATCAGCAATCTTTTGAGATTAATAATGGATTTCGGCCTGATTAGTTGCTGTCACTTTGAGATTGTGGACGTAGGTGAAAGAAATTGACCAAACCATTATACATCGTTTTGCAAATTCTTCTAACTCTTCAACTCTTTTATCATTTGTTTCATTGAAGCATTTGCATTTACGCAATTACTTTTGTTTTAAGAAGACAATTTGTCTAGGTCTTCCACGAAAGTTTTGAAATAGACCAATTCACCCTTCTCGATCTCTTGTTAGCCACTTCATTACAAATTATCCTTTTTCACTAATCGCGTCATCTAAGCAATTGTAGTTAACATTGAATCTCCCATTTAAAAAATTACCTCTTTGATTTTGTTGTGACCAAACATGGATGACTCCGAAATTATTCATTTTAATAAGTCTCTCGACTCTAAATTTGACACGTACTCCTTACATACAGAGGTAACTTTGGAGTTATTTTTTTCATTGGTTGATTAATGGATCCTCAAATATCTTAGATCATCTTTATTATAAAACTGTGTAAACTTTACTCGAAAAATATATTCAGATAAATCAAGATATTAGAGAGACTATTACAAGTTTGAAGAATTAAAAATGATTAAGCAAACGATTAAGCAAGCTGCAATGTCAAGCTCTTAATCTTACGAAAATATTGTAATTGTTTTGATTGTTAATTTTTTTTTAATCGTGGCAACACGCTGAGTTAATATTTCAGAGTGTAGGAAAGGGAAGGTCGGGACATCTGCCATCTTCCCAAGAACTTTCTCTCCGGTCTTTCTTTTCCCATTTTCTCTCAGCAAGTCTCTTTGCCCTGCATTTTTTGTCTTTTATATCCTTACCCAATTTCCGTCCTTTCATTTTATTTTATTATTTTTCTTTTTCAAACTATCGGTGTTGCGACCTCCCCACGGCGCAGCCCCATCCTTCGAATGGTGGGCTGCCAAGAGTTTTAGGGTAAGAGGTTAATGGTTTACTAAGTCTAAATCTAGAGACTTAACTTGGGTTTTTTCAAGCTCATATCAACTCGTGATTTAAGGTCTAAGTTGTTAACATGCAAATTAATTTTTATCTAAAAGTCACCACTAATTAATTTAGGGTAGATCGATTAGAAACCCAAGTAAGACGATGAGAGAATCGCCTTACTCCTATGAACTGGAGATTCAATGAGTCCGGGGATTTGATTACACTAGTTAAATAACTAATGTATTTTCTGTACCTTTTATCCTATTTATTTCACAAAATATCTATCAGGCAATTTGGATTGATTTTATGATCTATCTCCTAACATGTGAGATGATCGAGCGAGTGCACATCATTAAATTAACGATTAGCAGTTAAAATAAATATGCAGCCCAAGGTTCTATCAAAAGCATGCAATTAGATATTGATCAGAATAAATTGCACAAATAACGACATGGCATCCATTTTTAGGACATTCATAATCTTATGGCATGACCCTAAAGGCTTGGTCAGTTTAAGCACAATTTCTTATGAATGATTTTCACATATTTTTTGAGGAAAATTACATAAAATCTAGCTATTTAGACTATTTCCTAATTTTAGAAAAAATATAATTTTTTCGGAATATTTTAAATTAATTTATTATTATTTTTTAAAAAATAATATTTTGATGTTAAAAATAATATAATAATTGGATCGGGTCCGGTCAAAAATGACCTGGGTCTGCAAACCCAACCCAAATCGACTAACCTGAGTCAGATCCGGAGATCCGAACTAGGTCAAGGCTGACTTGGGTCGGCCGGGACCTGCAGACCAATCCGACCGGGTCTACTGGTTTGGCTGGCCCGACTCTTGTGTGCCTCAAGCACGTGAGGCCCGTTAAAGGTCGAGAGCCGGCATTTGGCTGGCTCCTTCTTAGGCACACTAGGCTGAAGAGGAGCCTGCCTGGCCGACCACTGACTGGCCAACCGTAGTGGTCACCGACAGAGCCCCAGCCGGGGCCTCTCGGGCCCAAGTGTCGGTTGGGACTTGGCCGGTCGCTCAGGCCAATTCTGGCTTGGTTTCTACCTTAAGAGGCCACCACAAGGCCGTCTCAGGCCACCCAGCACCCCAGTCAACCACCAAGTCGCCGGCCAGGGAGAAAAACAAATGGATCTCGTTTAGGCATTTCATCAAACAATTAGTGTACGTGACTAGAATGGGGAGTTTCAGACCTCTTTCGAGGCTCAAACCTGCACCGGCGACCACGACACACCCCCAACAGTGTGGCTTGGACTGGGAATAGGGATGGCATAGGCCGAAGTTCGCATGAGCCAGACGACTGCGATCTTCGGCCAGGGATGCACAAAAACAGGGCAAAACGGGAGGAGTCCGAGAAGCTTACCTGGTCTGGCTTCGATTGAGGGGTCTTCGGCCGGCTTACAAGCGATGGCGAGGCTGGCCAAGTCTCTCTCTCGCCCTGTATTCTCTTGCTTTCTTGCCCTTTGGCTCTCTGCCTCTCTCGGCTCTCCTCTCTCTCTCTGTTTTTTTTTTCCTTAAAATGGCCGACCGATTGAGGCACGTCCGAGGGGGTCGCCGGTCAACTTGCTAGCGACGATGAGGCTAACTAGCTTTCCTTTTGCGACCTGAAAACTACTTACTCTTTTCTCTCTGGAATTTGGCTGAACCTCCTAGAACAAAATGGCTGGGGCCTCTCTCTCTCTCTCTCTCTCTCCTTTTCTGGCTTTTACACTGATCGCTGGTCGCCGATCGCCTGCTCTCCTTATGCTCCACGTTTCTTCTACCGTAGACTTTTTTGCCCTAGCTTCTGCTGAATGTTCATTTTTCTTGCGCTAAACACATTGGCCATCCCTTGGCTGAACAGCGTCCAACGCACAGGGAGGAAGGAGCAACGAAAGAGGGGAGAGGGAAGGAGAGAGCGGCTTGGCCGGGTAGGGAAAGAGAGGAGAGGGCTGGGCCTGGGCCTAGCGGGGGAAAGAGAGGTGAAAGAAAGGGAGGCCGGGCTCCCTTTTTTTTTTTTTGTTCTAATAAGTTCTATTAATGCAAAATGTACCTAATATCTACATGTCATGCAATTTTATAAGAAATATTTTTGTTTAGCAGTTAAATATTAATCCCTAATTTTCTATGCATTAATTTTAATTTGGTAATTAAAATTTAGGTGTCCACAATTGGTATTTAAAAGATTTATCAAATGTTTTCCCTATCATAATACATAAGTTCAAACAAACTGCAATAAGATTGAAAGCTTGGTTTGGCGTGCATAATTTGGTAGCGTTGAAATATCTAATTTTGTAAGGAAAAAATAATTAGTGCATAATTTTATAGGTTTAGCGCTGTTTTTTCAACAAGCTAAGGAAGTATATTTTATTATGGACTTTTATTACTGACAAAATTAGTAATTAAAATTTGTTGATGATGGGTGCATTATGTTCTAGTGATAGAAAATAAGAAGGGTGGTGCCTCCTCAACTTACCCATACAAAATTACTTTGTTTTTAACTATGTATTAATTAAACATCAATAAAAATATTAGTATATTACCCCAATTGGAAAATATCAAAAAGCCAAAAACTAATCGGGAAGGGGAAATTTTCAAAACTGAAACATATCCGGTTAGTAGCAAAAATCTAGCTACTCTCCTCTCTTCAAAACCAACCCCACTCACTCTCCATGCAAACCCTCAACACGCACGTCGCGCTAAAAACCCTAAATTTACTATGCGTATCATCACTCCCCTTCTCTCGCCTGCGCATCGTTGGCGCGGGAAAGTCGTCAATCTAACTCACTCTCTCTTTCTCTAGAAGTTGCAATTCCGAGGAAGAGCGGAACGATCGGTTTGCGTTGGGAGGGGAATTGAATAATATCGCAGAGATTGCTTCGAGATAAAGATTTTCATCAATTCTTTCTAGGGCACTGTCGCGACCTATCTGTTCCGATTGAGATCGGGTTTAGGTCAAGAGGTATTTATTGCTGGATATAAACAACGATTGGTTCGTTTGAAGGGTGAACCAAATGGTTCATTAATCCAATAACTGAGGCACTCCCAAGCTTCATACTTCGCGTGACGAGAATTATCTAATTTAAGCATTCGATTGGAGTCGCCACTAGCCAAGCTTAAGGATCGACTAGAAATCCTGATCGAGATGCGGGAGCGTCATCTCAATATGCATGAAAACCAGAGATTCTAAAATTCGGGGACTTGATTACACTAGAGATCTAACTAGTACCATTTTGGTACCTAAACTTGAATGTTCGCAAACTAACGTATCGGACAGTTTATCGAAAAAGCTAAGATTCCACCTAACCATTCTAAAAATAGAAAATAACAATCAATGTATTAAAAGTGCGCAACTAGATAATCATGAAGAAAATAAATAACTAGCGACCTAGCATCGTCCCTAAAAAGAAAATGCAATCAAAAGCCCTAAGGTAAAGCCCTAATATCTTAACTGATTTTAGAGAATAGTTTAGAGGGTTTTTCTCATTTTTCATTTCTTTTGAGTTTTTAACCTAAAATCTAGTGAAATTAAACCCAAAACTGATTTTTGAACATTTCCTAATTTTCTGATTTTTTTAGAAATTTTTTCGAATTTTTTCGAATTTTTAATATTTAATTTAATTAATTAATTTGGGATTTTTAAACATTTTCGAATTTTTTTTGGAATTTTTAATATATATTTTATGAAATTTTGAAATTTTGAATATTTATATTAATAAAATAAAGATTTCGGACTGGGTCTCCTGACCCAATCCGCCTAACTTGGGTTGCCGACTCGCCCGAATTTTCAAATTTTGATTTTTCTCTTTTCTTTTTCTCTCTTTTCCTTTTCTTTTCTCTTTTTTGTTTTGTTTTATTTTGTTTCTTTTTCTTCTCTTCTCTTCTGCCCATGATGTCTTTTCCTGAGAGCAGCTCCATGCCTACCTGTGTATTCCACCATGACTTTCACCTTGGCACTCCAACCGCCGGCGCAGGCCACCAACACCAATGATCGTCACTAGGCTCATCCCCTCACCGCTGGCCACCACAGCTATCACTGGATCACCCCCCATCGGCCACCACTCTAGCCACCGAACCACTAACATCGGTGGCCGATTTTTGACACTAACCAAGACCATTCCAACAACAACCAAACCAACTAACCAAACAAGCACTCCTGCGAAGGAGTGGGAAGGCTAGGGAGCTAACGGGGACGACCTTCAATCGTAAGCCTCATCGACAAGGGAGTGGCTCCTCTAGTGAGGGACTGCGCACATACGGCCGACTCGAACGAAGTGCACATCGCAACAAAACCACATAAAAAATATAGATGTCAGTTACCATTCAACAAATATGAGAACTAATCAAGTATAAAAAACCAAGTTCCAAGCATCGATTTGCGAGAATTAATTCGGTTCCTCTTTTGGACATTTCATCAAACATATAACGTGCAAGTTGAGACATGTGTTCCAAAGTGACATCCAACACACTTTTCGGTCCTATCATGATATGTAAAGATCTAGACTAGTATATTTCGCTCTAGCTCCGTCTCAGTTGGCAACGAAATGCTAAAAAACAACATGACCAGATCCAACATTAAAAGCTTAAACAATTTGGTTTGGACATTTGCTCAAACAGGTGTGGTGCAGCCTGAGAATAGAGTCACATATCTGATTTTGACTAAGTTTACGGTTGATTTTCGACGTATAACATCTATACCATCTTCAATAGGTGTCAAAAAAATGTTTGCCTTGATCAATGGGGCCAAGCGACCACTGAATAGGCTCGGTGTTCCCGGCACCCAAGAGGCAGGGGAATGGGGGCGAAAACAGGGGAAATAATAATGAAAACCCACTTGGTTCGGGGTTGACCGAGATGAAGCACGGCTGCCGGAGACTCGACGGGGGCCGACGGCAACTCAGACGGACGGCGAGTGAGCGTGGAAAGCTACCCCTTTTCCGATTCACTCCCAAACTCTCTCTCGGTTTCTCACCTTCGGTTCCACAAAAAAGACCTCTCCTGGTTCACGGTGGACCGGTGCAAGGCGTGATGGCTAAAGGTTCGACGGGGACTTCGGCGGACCTTCGGCGAACAGACGAGGCATTGGTCTCTCTGACACTCCTCGAACTTTCTTCAGCTTTCCCGAGCTCACTCTCCCTTTCTCTCCTCTCAAAACTCCCGAATGTTTTCTGTTCTTGCCCCCCTCTCTCTGCGCTTTGCTCCCTTTTATCCCGAATCAGGAACTTTCTTTTGGGACCACTGGCCGCCTGATCTTTGGCCCCCTTCGACGTGTGACGATGCCCCCCTACTGCTGGGCAAGTTCCTTTGCTGCTAGGCAAGTTCCTCTGTTGCCCGTCAACGCCGTTCTGCTTTGTGTTTTTTGTTCTTGGTCTCCTTCGTTGCCGACTGTGACAGATGGAGGGAGAAGAAAGAATTGTGGGTTGGGTCGAAGGGAAAGAAAAATGGGCTGGCCTGTGCAAGAAGGAAAAAAGGATTGGGCCGAGCTAATCGACCCAGTCAAACAGGGTGGGCCAGCTTGAATTTTTTTTTTGACTTTTTTTTTGAATTTTTTAAAAGAAAAGAAATATGTCTAATAGACCCCAATAATGCAAATGCACCCAATGTCTATATGCCATGCAACTTTACTTTATTTAGATATATTAAAAATTAACCCCTAATTTTTATGTAATTAAATTAAAACGGGTAAGGAAAAATTAGATATCAACAGTTGCCTCTCTTTGAAGGAGAACTCGAAAAGGTTCCTTTCAAAGATAAGAGACACATAAATTTTGCCGACGGGAAGCATGAAATGGCATGATGGTTAAGATAAGATGGTGATTAAATTTTTTTTTGGGAAAAAAAAGAAAGAAAGAAGATAATAATAAATAAATAAATAAAATAAAAAGACGCCTAGGGGCTACAACTCTATGAACGTCAACGATTTCGCATCGGGACTAGAGCCCTATGAAACAAAGGAGGGTAAAACCCTGAAAGTACATCTAGGGGCTAAAACCTTACGAACGGCAAAGGAAATAAAATCCTGAAAGTACATCTAGGGGCTAAAATCTTATGAACGACAAAGGGAATAAAACCCTAAATAGTTAAGATCTCGCCTAGGGCTAAAACCCTATGAACGACAATAAGAATAGAACATTAAAGGAATGCCCAAGGTTTCTTGCACAAGGCTTGATGGGCCTAAAGCTTTTCACTTGAGTCTTGATGTTGTACAAAGTATGGTTTAAGGACAGACCCATGAACCTTTTGAAATCGAGGTTTCTCGCGAGGAGACCTGTCATGCAAGAATAGTCTCTGGCCGTTAATGCTCACCATGTCAGCCAAATTTTGTGGACCTTCCGAGGAGGCACTTGCACATCTAATGTAACGTGTTATAACAAGTGTCTTGGTAGTGAAGGCGTACTAGGTAAAATCACAAAGAATATTATTACTAGGAAAGTGTTGATTGCAATGAACAAATCAAACCAACTTCAATTGTTTGGAAAACATTTGGCATCATTGAACATCACACAATTGCCATTGGATTTGAAAAATATCATCAATTCTCAAATTCCCTTGGGAGACAAATCTTTGTCAAAATGATCTTAACTCATGAAAAAGGCTAGTTAATTATGCCAAGCAAGAACTCATCAGTCGGAAAGGACTTCTTACATACTCTTGAGAAGGTAGTTTGATCCCATCTATTAATGTGGGAAGTAAATTTGATCTCTCTGTATACCTCGCACTACTAGTGTCAAAGGCTTTGAGAATTATTAGCGATAAGTGCACATTGACCAATCTAAGAGGTCTTTTAAAGGACTGTAGTGTAGGTATGGTTATGGTCTCAACAATGGATGAGCATTATCGGCCAAGAAATGAAATAATTGTCGATCGGCATCTCTGCTAGGTTTACAAGTTAAGAAACCTTAAGACGAGATAAGATAACCTTGCCCTCATTTCTTCAAGCAGTAACTTCTTCGGACATCCAAATTTCTGCTTGAACCATCCCAATTAGAAGAGACTTTGGAGAAGGTAGTAACATTGGTCTGGGTAAAGGCTTGAAAGGCTCAGAAATTCTCAAAAGGGATTTAAGAGCTAGTAATTATTATGGCATCATTACCATATCGTCCAATCTTTTCAAATGTACTTGACTTTGGAATTTAATTTGTCTCGAAAGTCCATTGACTAATCCTTTCAACACAAGAGCTTCGCTTTTTTTCTAATGACTTTTGCATTTGCAATGATTTTCTTTTCTTCATGCGAGTATTTCACTCTTTTTTTTTTTTTTTGCAATGGGTGCTGGCCTTGCTTTTATCAGACATACTATTTTTTCATGCCTCCTAGTTTTCACTTGACTTTTGCTTTTTGAACCCTTTTTTTTTAAGCTCTTTGGACTTTCAAGACATTCTTTACATTGTCACATAAGCATTATTTTTTTGGGTAAATCATGTGCCTTGCCTCAGTATGGGGAGATAGTCACCACTTGGGTTTTTGAAACGAATATTCAGGCTCAACTTGGCTAAATAAGGGGTATACGTGTTTGGGTAGAGAAATGAATGCTTTTCTTCATTTCGAGATGTTTCAAGCTTTCATAAAAACTCACCTGAAGTTACTACAAAAAGATTGATGCGAATGAGAGCAAAGAAATTTTTCTCACCTTTTTCACCAAATAGTGTCAACCAAAATCTCCAATTTGCTTTATTGCGAGGTGGTTCTTGACAGGGTTATTTTGTAGAAATTCTTCACATGTGAAGGCTCAAAGGGGCTTAACTTTGATCACTTGTAGTGTATATGATATAAGAAGAAAATGCCTCTTTTCATTTCGGTCTGTACACTATTTGCGAATGGATCTCTCGTCCTTAAACAACACGAGTTTCTTTTTTTCGCTCCTCTCAAAATGTTTACAAGGCGTGTTTGGGAATGGCTTGCCCTTCCTTATCCTAAATATTTCTCACTTGGCATGATTAACATTTTCCTTTCATTTCGTTGGAATCATCATGAATTGATCAATCTCCACATGGAATTTTGATTCAAAATGAATGATTCCTCAAGCATAAAGGCAATTTTTGGATGAGACGACGTTCCAAACATTTGCGCAAATTCTGCTCTTTCAATTTCCACTTCAGTGCTTGTTGCTTCTCAGAAACACCAAAGACTTTTTCTTTGTGATAAAAATTCTCCATTTGACTCCCCTTGGATTTTAGGAAGGGTACTTACCTATAGTAGGGTGACTTGGTAACCCTGCGAAGGACAAAAGATTAAAGATTATGAATCATTTGAGATTTACAAAATCAGAATGATACATTACTACCCTTCCTTCGCATTTACTTGCTGAATACTTGTCAAAACCGTTTCGTTAATTGCGGGTCAATTTGTAGATCATCTGGAACCTATAAAATGAATTTGTGTGCATGGATGCATCATATGCATGATATGCGTAATGTGAATGACCTACAATGACTCGGATCAGAAATGGCTCCCTGGCCTTGGATTTCATTCAAGGAAAATACTTCTTCATCGAATCGACATTTTTAAGTTTTGACAACTCTTAGCCATCAATTTCTACAAGAATTAAGGCGCCCCCAGGTAGCGCTTTTTTAACTACGTACGGACCCTTATAGTTTGGGGCAAACTTCCCGCCCAGTGCCGGTATGGCGAACAACACTTTCTTTGGCATGAGATCTCCAGCTTTGAAATGTCCAAGTTGGACTTTGCAATTGAATGATTTTGCAACTCGCTTTTGGTAGTGTTGACCATGGCATAAAACCTTGAGTCTTTTCTCATCAATCGTGTTCAACTGATCGTGTCTCTGTTGAGTCCACTCTTCCTCAGAGAGGTTGACTTGTGAGAGAATCCTTAATGAAGGAATTTCAACTTCTACAAGCAAGACAGCCTCCATACCATAGACAAGCGAAAAAGAAGTTGCCCTTGTCAAAGTACGGATCAAGGTCCGGTATGCCATCAATGCATAAGGCAACCGTTCATGCTAATCTCGATAATTGTCGGCAGTCTTTGACATGATCTTCTTTGTGTTCTTGTTAGCTATCTCCACAGCTCCATTCATTTGTGGGCAGTAAGGCGAGGAATTCAGGTCACGAATATGAAATTCGTCAAGCAAGTCATCCACGACCTTGTTGTTTAGATTTAAGCCATTGTCAGTAATGATCGCCCCATAGTGAGCGATGATGTCACGGTGGATAAATTTGGCCACATTCTTGGCAGTGACATTGGCATATGAGTTCGCTTCAATCCACTTAGTGAAATAATCAATGGCCACCAAGATGAAGCGATGTCCATTAAAGGCCTTAAGATTAATTGGCCCAATCATGTCGATCTCCCATATTGAAAAGGATCATGGCTTAGACATTTGATGCAATTCGTTGGGCGGTACGTTGACTTTATCTGCATAAGTTTGGCACTGATGACAATAACGAACATGCTGGATACAATCAGCCTCTATGGCCATCCAAAAATATCCTAGTCTCATGATTTTTCTGACTAGAAGATGACTATTTATGTGCGGACCGCATTCCCCATGATGTATTTCTCTCATCAACTGATTAGCTTCTTTAACATTAACGCATTTAAACAAAATTGAGTCGAAAGACCTCTTATAAAGAGCATTGCCACTTATGAAGAACTTTGATGCTAGTTTCCTTATGTACTTTTGATCCGCTAGTTCATTCCCACGAGGGTATTCACCCTTTTGAAGGTAGTTCATAATGTCATAATACCAAGGCTTCCCATCAGGTTCATCGGCGATCACCATACAGTAAGCTGGACGTTTTAGAATTTCAATTTTCAAAGGCTTGATGTCCCATTCTCCTGTAAGTTGCAGCATTGACGACAACGTAGCCAAGGCATTAGCGAACTAATTCTGCGATCGAGGCAAATATTCGAAGACGACTTCATCAAATTCCTTTATCAACTCTTCCAGAAATTTGCGGTAAGGGATTAATTTGGGGCCACGGGTCCACCATTGACCCTTTGTTTGCAGAATGATCAGGGCACAATCACCATAGACTTGTAGCTTCCTAACTTTGATGTCGACACCAACTGCAGCCCCAGTATGTAAGCTTCATACTCTGAGATGTTGTTAGTACAGGGAAACACCAATTTGGCGGCCACAGGATAATGTTGACCTATTGGAGAAATGAGAACTGCCCCAGTCCCAGAAACAGTCAAATTAATAGCACTATCGAAGTACATGGTCCACTTATGACTCACTACCTCTGAAATGCGTTCCTTTATGGGATTCGATTGATCCTGGTCCTCCGACCTTTCGAAGTTTTTTGCCAATATGTCAGCTATGGCTCTTCCCTTGACGGACTTTTGCATCATGCTGTGGACATTGAATTTAGACACCAGAATTTGCCATTTTGCTAATTTTCCGATCAATGCGGGTTTTTCCAGCAAGTATTTAATGGGATCATTCTCAGTTACAAGCAGAATTCGATGATGGAGTGTATATTAGCATAAACGGTGTAACACCCACACCAAAGCCACACATGTTTTCTCAACTCTGGGATAATTCGTTTTGGAGAAAGTGAATTTCTTACTGAGATAGTATATCGCACATTTTTTATCATCGCTTGGTCTCTTCTGAGCTAGCAAGGCTCCCAATGACTCATTATGAATGGTTAAATAGAGTATCAATGGCACTCTAGGGACATGTGAGACCAGAACTGGTGGATGAGAAAAATATTGTTTTATTTCCTTAAAGGCCTTTTGATAGTCGGTATCTCACTCAACTTTGGCATTCTTCTTCAAGAGTTTGAAGAAAAGTTTAGCCGTCTCAAACAATTGAGATATGAATTTTGCCACATAGTTCAGTCTCCCTAGCAAACTCTGAACTTTTTTGAAAGTTAAAGGAGGTTTCAAATCACAAATGGCTTTAACTTTTGACAGGTCAATTTCAATGCCTCGACTACTAACCATGAACTCCAATAGTTTCCCAAACTTTGCCCCAAACACACATTTGATGGGATTAAGTCTTAGCTTGAACTTTCAGAGTCGATCAAACAATTTCTACAATACCTTGATGTGATCTTACCTATATTTGGACTTGGCAATCATGTCATCTATGTAGACCTCCGCTTCCTTATGCATCATATCATGAAATAGGGTGTCTATTACTCTTTGGTACATTGTCTCGGCGTTCTTCAAGCTAAAAGGCATTACCTTGTAATAAAAGGTTCCCCGTAGGGTAATGAACGAGGTTTTACTTTTATCTTCAGCAAAATGATACTACAAGTGCTATAAGTTATGTACGGAGGACACTTTAGTGCCAAGTCGGAGGAAAAGAGATTACTTAAGTGCCAACTTCGGTAAGTTTAGCTGAAAATCCGATGTGGCATTTTTTATTAATTTTTGATGCCGACGTGGCTCGCCAGAGGATGAGTCAGTGTGTATAGTCAGCATTTTTTATTTTAAATAATTTTTTTCCTTTTTTTTCTTTTTTTTTCCTCTTCTTTTCTTTTTCCTTTCTTTTCTCCCCTTGCCGGCCAAACCACTGGCGAAGCTCGGGAAGGGCTGGGAGAGGGTGGCCCTGCCCATGGCCGACGAGGGGCGGCCTCGCTAAATCTGGGTGAGGCGACCCTCGCTGGCGACAGGCGAGGCCACCCCTCGCCAGCGATGGGCGAGGAACGACCTCGCCAGATCTGGGTGAGGCTTTACCGGTGACTGGCGAGGCCGCCTCTCGCCCAGATTTGGCGAGGCTGCCCCTTGCTGGCCATGGGCAAGGCCACCCTCGCCCAGCCCTTCCCGGGCTTCGCCGGTGGTTGGGCCGGCTATTGGCAACCAGCTGGCGAGAGGAGAAAAGAAAAAAAAAGAAAAGAAAGGAAAAAGGAAAGAAGAGAAAAAAAAAAAAAAAATTATTTTAAAAAAAAATGTTGACTGTACATGCTGACTCATCCTCTGGCGAGCCACGTTGGCAACAGAAATTAATAAAAAATGCCACGTCAGATTTCCGGCCAAATTGGCACTTAAGGGCTCGTTTGATAACGTGCTAAATAGTGAAAATTTATGTTCTTTTGTTCCTAGAAATAGTTTGGGAACAAAAATGCGTTTGGTAAATTTTTTGTTTCCGGGCATATTTTTGCAAAAATTTGTGCTCAGAAACAGTTTTGTAAGAGAAACAAGAAGTAAAAAAAAGTTGCTTCGTGTTTCTCGGCACAATTTTGAGAATGAGATCTTTTTCTTTTTTTTCTTTTTTTTTTCTTCTTTGTGTTGTTTTTCTCTAGGTTGTGGCCGGTCGCCGACGGCCATGAAAAAAAAAATATTATTAATAATTTTTTTTTTATTGGCCATGGCCGGCGAAATGGCAAAAAAAAGGAAAAAATATTATTAATAAAAAATATTTTATCGGCCATGGGAAAAAAAGGAAAAAAATATTTTAATAAAAAATGTTAATAAAAAAAATATTTTACTGGCCATGGCCAGCGACTAGGCCATGGGAAAAAAAGGAAAAAAATATTATTAATAAAAAATGTTAATAAAAAAATATGGTACAACTAGGCCATGGAAAAAAAAAGGAAAAAAATATTTTAATAAAAAATATTATTAATAAAAAAATATTTTACAGGCCATGGCTAGCGACCAGGTCATGGGAAAAAAATATTTTAATAAAAATTTTATTAATAAAAAAATATTTTACCAGGCCATATGGCCAGCAACCAAGCCATGGAAAAAAAATTAAAAATATATTTTCAATAAAAAATATTTTACTAGCCATGGCCAAAAAAAGAAAAAAATATTATTAATAAAAAAATTTTACCAGCCATGGCCAAAAATAATAAAAAAATTATTTTTGAATAAAAGTATTATTAATAAAAGAAATTTTTTACCGGCCATGGCCAAAAAAATAAAAAAAATTATTTTTAATAAAAGTATTATTAATTAAAAATATTTTACTGGCTATGGCCAAGAAGGAGGAGAAGAAAAAAAAGAAATATTAAAATATTATTAATAAAAAGAAATTTTATACCGTTATCAAACGCATTTCTATTCTTGTGCTATTTCAGGAATAGAAATTTTGAGCTGTTACCAAACGCCTTCAAATGCTCAGAATCAGTTCCCGAGCACAGAATAAAAAAGAATCATTTCTGTTCAGCAATAGTTCCCGGGCATAGAGTGGTTGTCATGTGCAACCTAAGTGATCTCTTTTCCTCTGATTTGACACCAAAGTGATCCGAAAAAAAAATTATGGCACCAAAGTGACCTCCGTAAACAACTTGTGGCACTTATAGTATCATTTTGCCTTTTATCTTTTTATTTCATCCGAATTTGATTGTAATCAGAAAACCCATCCATGAAGGAAAACAACTCGAATCTCGCAGTACTGTTAACCAACACATCAATGTAAGGCAACGGGAAATCATCTTTCGGGCTTGCTCGATTCAAATTGTGATAGTTGATACAAACCCTAACCCTACCATCTTTCTTCATGACAGGGATGACATTAGCGATCCAATTAGAATAGTGCGACACTTCTATGAAGCCCACTCTTAACAATTTCATGACTTCTTCAATTTTCTTGAATAATTCGGGCCTTGTTCTTCTGAGCCTTTGTTTCATAGGCGAGATATTTGGATCAGTTGGGAGAGCATGCTCTATGGTTTCCTTATCTAATCCCGGCATATCCACATATGACCATGTGAACACATCTTGGTATTCCTTTAATAGCCCGATCATTCTTTTAACCTTAATCTCAGAAAGGCCAACTCCGATTTTAACTTCTCTAGCATTCTCCGAATCACCCAGGTTTATTGTGACTGTAGGCTCTGCGGTCAACGGTTTAGATTTTTCATGGCGAATTCAATCTCGTTCAATGTTTCTCTAATCATAGTGCTCCTTGTCATCATCGGACCTAGAGGAATTTCCGTCAAGCAAATTCGACTTACAAATGCACCTATTATGAATATGTGGAATGCTATGCCTGAAATGCCACGAACAAGATTAGTAAGTAGATTGGTAAACGCTATTGCAATTGATGATATGCATCTGTTTTGAAATCATTTTGAAAGAGTTTTTGATATAGAAAATGAGAGATCCGTCCTCATATCCTCGGACGTCTCTATCCACAAAGAATTTTGAAAATTAGGAAGCGTGTGGAAGTCCAAGCCTCAAAGCATCATTAGCAGACTGGTTTAGGTACTTGCACACGTCCTTAATAAAATAGATTCATGATTCTATTAACAGAATAAGGCCGTTTACATGACTCGAGATCTTGGATCGACGGCTCGCAGTCCAAGATTTTAATTACAAAGGAAAGCAGCAGCTAGTCCTAAATAGACATCCCATGCAAAGGATAAACATAAACTCAAACAAGACGAGACAGAAAAGAAAAGCAGCATCCTTACTCAGAAGGGTTAGTGGTAGCAGTAGAGGGCTCGATCTCCTCACTTCCCATGATAACACAAGCAAATTTTTTCTCGAACAAATCAACTAGACTAAGGATGGCCTTCTCTTCCTGTAGCAGCTTGGGTGAACCCGGGAAGATCTCTTTCAACTCTGGAAGAAGCGAGCCCTTCTAACTTTCCTTTAGTCCAAATAGATTTCCACAACCTCCGCTACCTCCATGAGTAGCTAGGCTTTCGTAGTCACCACGGCCTTCATTGACTCCACGGCCCCCGTAGCTAGTATGGCTTCCACGGTCATCATGACCTCCACGATTACCCCGACTTCCGAAATCGCTTTATCCTCCATGGTTATCTCGGCCACTAGAATTGCCTCCATGATAACCTGGGCCTGCCATTTTATGCCACTTGGAAACCTGAATGGGCTCTTTAATGCCTTGACCATGCAATCCTAGGCCAGCTCCGGGGACATGACCATTCTCGAGCAACACCCTACTCGACATTATCGAAGGCTTAGCCATTTTTGGGTTTCGCATGATAGTTTCCACAGGCACATGAACCATCGATACTAACTCCAAAGTCTGGTAGTTTGATTCAGCCTTGTTCTCAAGCTCTATGTACGGGATTGCAGTGTCATGAAAAATTTTAAAATTCGTCTCTCCGTGAACAGTTATTAGCTTCTCATCCATAATGAATTTGACTATCTGGTGCAAGCTTGAGGGCACAGTTCCGGCGGTATGTATCCAAGGTCGTTCTAGTAGAAAATTGAATGTACTAGGAATGTCCAGGACTTGGAAGTTGACCGGAAAAAGAACTGGACCAATCAGTAATTCAAACTCAACCTCACTAATGACTTCCTTTTTCATACCATTAAAAGCACGAATAGTAGATTTAAACGATAAAATTTTGTCTTCATTCACTCCCAAATGTTGAAGGGTGGCGAGTGGGCAAATGTTTAATGCAGACCCATTGTTAATTAGCACTCTCGCCACCATCTTATCACGACACTTAACTGAAATCAGTAGCACCTTAGTATGATTGCGACCTTATGGAGGAAAATCTTCATCGGCAAAAGAAATTTGATCTTTTAGCAAGATAGACCCAACAAACTCCTCCAATTGGGTGTCATTGATAGTTTCGGGAATGTGCACTTCATTTAGAACCTTGAGTAATGCATTTTTTTGTTTCTCGGAGGATTTGAAAAGATCCAGAAGTGATATCTGGGTCGGCATCTTCCTCAACTGATTGACAACATCAAACTTGCTGGTCTTAACAATTGTTAAAAACTGTCTGGCCTCTTCATTTAAAACAACCTTTTTCTCAACCACCTTGGTGGGATTATAACATCGATCAGAGCGAGTAACATCATTGATTTCATTCACCTTGTAGCTCCAAGGGACTGCTTTAGTATCGTAACTAGAGGCCATCTTTACTATCATGTCTTCCTCATCCTTGGGCGGAAGTTCAATCACCATCGGTTCCATGGCATAATCCTCGATTTCTAGAGTAGCAAACTCTTCGGACGTAAGATCAATGACTACATGCTCAAGATCTTGTTCATCGGGGTCTGATAGGTCCTTCTTTGACTGATAGGTCAATGACTACAGGGGTGATCATGTTGACTATCTCCTCCTCGAGCTCAAGTGGATTGTCCATACCTCCCCATCCATCGGGAACAACATGTTTAGGATTGATGAAGAAGCTCGGTGGGGTGAATACTTTATAAAATAGTCGAATTTACCACTAGGTTGATCCGGTGTATCAATCACTTCCCCATTCTCGCGGGCAATCTTCATGAATTCATGGCTCCAATCAACATTTCTAAATTGAGGCTCGTAATCATTACATGAATTGTCTCATTTACTGTCGGTCACAGTTAAATTCTTCGACGTGCCATCATTAATCGGTTCATTAGTCTCCGTAAGCTCAACATGTGTTTCCTCCGATCCCTTCTTGATCTCACAAAATGAATCTACAACAACTACCAGGGTCATCGTAACATCCTCCTTCATACTATAGATTATGCCCATGTCTACCATTCGAGTGATATATTTCAGCTTCTCTTCCATCGGGATATCCTCCCCCTCTTCAAAATGTCCCGCAAACACTAATAGCTCATATAGTTTACGAACATCCACTCTAAAGGTTTACATACTCTTGTTACCTTTTTCTGTAACCACGTTGATATTCTCAGCATGATTAGGCAATGGATTTTGTTGGATATTAGGGGGCAGATCCTTAAAAGATAAAATGCCATTGTCGAGTAAATTCTGAACTTTGCTCTTGAGAGTGAAGGAGTTATCTACATCATGACGCCTCTCGCCTCTATGGAACTCGCAAGACTTCGACAAGTTGAATCCGGGGAATTTTGGAGGATTATCCTGAGGTACTTCTTTGGCTATCATTCCTCTTCTCAACAATATGGACAACAACTTGGATAGAAGTCTAGGCAGGAGAGTGAATTGCCTCAGTGCCTTCTTTTTGAATTCATAACTCTGATATGTCTTCTCTCGGAACATAAACGGTCCTTGAGAGGATGAGGCAGGGGGCCTTGTCACAACCAGCGCTTGTACATATGCGATCTCCACATCCTTTTCTTTTCTATTCGGGATCTTCCGACTAGTCCTTTTGTTCAATCTACTATCATACATGGCTTCCTCTACCCTTTCTCCGACATCTACCAACTAAGAGATGGTTAGGCATCCATAACCTACCAACTTCAAATAGAAATCATTAGGTAAGGCCTTAAAGAAGAGATCCAATAGCTCTTTTTCATCGAGTGTAAGATGGACTTGAGCAACGAGAATATGCCATATTTGAGTAAAAGCTCTAAAGGACTCACATCTTTTCTTTTCAATTTGAGTCAACACTTCACGTGTGGGAGCTATCTTGGTGTTGTATTTATATTGCAGAACGAATGCTTCGGCTAACTCCTCCCACTTCTCAAACTTCTCAGGCTCCGATAACACATACCATTGCAAAGCAGGCCTCGTCAAACTCTCTTAAAAAGTTTGAATCATTAATGGGACATTCTAGGCATATCTCGTCATTCGATTCAAATAGTACTTCAAGTGGATCTTTGGGTCTCCGGTCCCATCATACTTAGTAAAGTCGAGAATCTTAAACTTCTCAGAAAAGCTCATTTGTGCATATTAAGAAAGATCCTCGATCATGTGCTCTTCATATTCCCGTAGCACACGGAATTTCTCTTCTATCTTTGCAAATCTCTTGTTGTGCTCTTCTTCCAAATGGGCCGTGATGACTTTCGAAACGGGATCAAGTTCTACCACTACAAGTATAGCATTCAATGTCTCCCCGACATCATTCTTCCTTACAGACCTCTCTTCGGGATCGAGGGTAGCTTGTGACATGGCTTGGTTAGCATTCGGCACTGCCAGTGCGGCTCTAACTTCATTGGCAAACTATGTGAGCTGAGCAATTAGCTCATTGATCTTATTGTCGAGCGCGGTGAAATGAGCATTTTGCTCCTCGATGTTCATCCTTACTACCCTTGAGTGTGTGCGAATAGGTGATCGCCACGATGCCGTAGTTTCAGGACCTGGTTCGTAAAATAAAACAAGAAGGTCGAAATTAGTATGCAGTAAAGCGAGAGAACGGAAATTGCACACCTTTTAATTTTATATTTTCTTATAATGAAACCGAAATAAGAAATAAGTCACACCTCATGTAAATAGTTTCTTATAAAAATTTCATTGTAAGAAATTATACAATTAAAAGAGGGTTACATATAGTGATTAATTAAAATACCCATGTCATGTTCCATTCAACCTACAAAAGAGGAAATTTCACTAGTTACATCCAAATTTGTGAAAGGAAATTCCTATACACTCGCTAAATAGTAAAAAGCATACTTAAATATTTGCTCTAAAAGTTCATGTAAAGAAAAAGCCATGTACATCAATTCCAAGATAATAAAAGAACACTCTAAAAGAAACTGATAAAACATGACTAGTCTTGGATATAGGGTCTCTTCATAGCATGTTGCGGATGTGCTTGTAAGCTTTCTGCTAATGTTCTGTCTCAGCCAGGGCTTCGTCCCTTTCTCTTATGATCCGTCCCATTTGAGTCTTCTTGGGGGTTGCAATCACAGGAAATTTTGGGATGGTGACGGTGAGCTCGGGCTCGACACATCGTGCTATGTATTCCTTCGATGCATGGTGCTCCTTCATGGATCCTTTCAAGTCTGTGGCTCGCTCCACATCCTTCGGTTGTCAACGGTAAAGTAAATCGATGATTCATTTCACCTCGTTCTTTAATTCCTCGAGTTGGTCCCCCTTGATAACCACATCGCGAAAATCGAAACGAAATAAACCCGACTTTAGAGGAGGAGAGATTTCTTGAAGTAGATAGAATTGATGGGCAACTCTTAAAAGATAATAAGAAGTCGATCCCGTCAAAGTTAAGAGTGGAATTGGGTCACTATGGCCACTTGTAAGACATATTTTAGGAAAATGAACCCAGAGAGCTTGCCAAAGAACTTGTTTAGATGTAAGATTCTCGAGGAAGTTTACCAAATTATGAAAGGCCCAAGGACAAATGAATTTTTCTATCTCTCCGAATTGGGTAAGAGGATTTATGTCATTACTAACATGAAGAATGGCTAAGTTTCCTCCGAATTGTTTCAAGTAAGACACAAACCAGACTTGGAGAATGTCTAAGGGGGCTCTAAGGGCCACACGTTTGTCCTTCTTGAAACAAAGAGATGAACATTTCGGCAAGGATCATATTAGTATACCCTTTGAGGACGAGGATCTCATCGATAACATGGATGACAGTAGGATCCATTGTTTTTTGAGTGAATTGAAAGATGACAAACTCGAAAAAAGCTAATAGGAAGACTTTAGCGGATTCGACTCTAAGACTTAAAAGGAAACTATGGAATCATTGCTCGAGGAAAGCTAGTGGGAGACCCTTGGAGTTTCTATTAAGGAGTGTCCTAATCTCGAGCGGCGGGACCTCTTATGGTTGACTCAAATGAGGGACCAGATCTACACCTAAGGAAGGATCAACAACACTGTGGGAATGGACATTGTCGATGATGATTTGAATTTCCTCTAAATTTGGGGTTAATTCATGATGACCAAACACAAAGGTCGAGATTTTGAGGTTCCAAAAGTGGGCCAAAACCTTGATCAATGCCACTTAGGGCTCTATATACAAAAGAGAAAAGAGGTGATCGATCTTTTTTTCCACGTAATTCTTCTTGCTTGGGTTGAGAGCATCCCACATGTCCAACATCACTCGCTTCGGGATCGGGAGGATCCGAAACTCAACAAGGCCTATGATATCTAAGCCTAGAGGCATTTAAATCAATTATTATTTATTACAAAGTAAATTTAAATTCGCATGGAAAAAATGGTTGCGATTATTGAATGCAAAGGAGATACAAACCTTTACCCAAAATGGTGGACATGCCAAACACAAAAACAAGTTGCATGCCAACTCGTGAAGTTCACTAAAGGTGGGGATTCTAAAGGCTAAAGGTCCCCATCCAAAATAGATCAAAAGAGTTTTCCCCATTCCGCACTTGTGTCGGACAGTTCTCTTTATCACTATTTGAAAATGGGCGGAACTAAAAGGGGATAGCCATGGGTCCTTCCCTGCACGGTTTCCACACGTTTGGCACCTCTTGTAGGTTTCCTAAGGCGATCAGGGTTTTAGATTGCAGGTTGTGTGTGCAAAGTGTACTGCTAAAACAAGTAAAAACATGCACAATAGTTGATATCAAAACATCACTTCTATTTTCATTCGCACATACATACACCTTTTACACCAACGTGCAAAACAAACATGTCAACAATCACTCCACCCTTTATAACTCTCTACCTACAACAACATTTAACACAACGTTAGCGAACTTACCTTAGCCTCCACGAGATGCTGCCACAAGATCACGTTAGTTAACAAACAATCAAGTTTATTAGGCCTAAGTCCTCAAGTTCCCAACGGAGTCGTCAAGTTGTTGCGACCTACCCGTCCCGATTTAGATCGGGTTTAGGCCAAGAGGTATTTGTCGATGAATATGAACAACGATTGATTCATCTGAAGAGTGAACCAAATGGTTCATTAATCCAATGACCGAGACACTCCCAAGTTTCATACCTCGCGCGACGAAAATTATCTAATTTAAGCATTCGATCAGAGTCGCCACTAGCCAGGCTCAAGGGTCGGTTAGAAACCCTGATCGAGACGCAGAAGTGTTATCTTGATACGTGCAAAAATCAGAAATTCTAAAATTTGGGGACTTGATTACACTAGAGATCTAACTAGTGCTCTTTTAGTACTTAAACTTGAATGTTCGCAAACTAACGTACTGGGTAGCTTATTGAAAAAGCTAAGATTCCACCTAACCGTTCTAAAAATAGAAAATAACAATCAATGTATTAAAAGTGCGCAATCAGATAATTATGAAGAAAACAAACAACCAGAAACCTAGTATCGTCTCTAAAAAGAAAATGCAATCAAAAGCCTTAATGGCTTAACCAATTTTTGAGAATTTTTAGAGGGTTTTTCTCCTTTTTCATTTTTTTGAGTTTTTATCCTAAAATCTAGTGAAATTAAGCCCAAAACTGATTTCTAAATATTTCATAATTTTCTGATTTTTTTGGAATTTTTTAATTTTTTAATTAATTAATTAATTTGGTATTTTTAAGCATTTTCGAATTTTTTTGGAATTTTTAATTTTTTTAAATATTTTTTTTTTGAATTTTTGAATATTTATAATAATAAAATGAAGATTCCAGACCGGGTCCCCTGACCCGATCTGCCCGACTACCCAACCCGGGTTGTCGACCCACCTAAATTTTCAAATTTTGATTTTTTTTCTATTATTTTTTTTCTTTTCCTTTTTTTTTTCTCTTTTTTTTTTGGTTTTGTTTCTTTTTCTTCTTTCCTCTTCTGCCTGGGACGTCTTCTCCCTGAGAGCACCTCCATGCTTGCTTGTGTATTCCACCGTGACTCTCACCTTGGCACTCTAACCGCCGGCGCGAGCCACCAACACCAACGACCGCCACTAGGCTCACCCCCTCACCGCTAGCCACCACAACTGTCACTGGATTGCCCCCCATCGGCCACCAAACCACTAATATCGATGGTCGATTTTTAACATTAACCAAGACCATTCCAACAACAACCAAACCAACTAACCAAACAAGTACTCCTGTGAAGGAGTGGGAAGGCCAGGGAGCTAATGGGGACGGCCTTCAACTGTAAGCCCCATCAGCAAGGGAGTGGCTCCTCCGGTGAGGGACTGCGCACACACGACCGACTCAAACGAAGTGCACATCTCAACAAAACCACATAAAAAATATAGATTTCAGTTACCATTCAACATATACGAGAACTAATCAAGTATAAAAAACCGAGTTCCAAGCATCAATTCGCGAGAAATAATTCGGTTCCTCATTTGGACATTTCATTGAACATGTAATGTGCAAGTCGAGATATGTGTTCCAAAGTGACATCCAACACACTTTTCGGCCCTATCATGATATGTGAAAATCTAGACTAGTAAATTTCGCTCTAGCTCCGTCTCAGTTGGCAACGAAATGCTAAAAAACAACATGACCAGATCTGACATTAAAAGCTTAAACAGTTTGGTTTGGACATTTGATCAAACAGGTGTGGTGCAGCCGAGAATAGAGTCATAGATCCGATTTTGACTAAGTTCACGGTTGATTTTCGACATATAACATATATACCATCCTCACTAGGTGTAAAAAAAAAATGTTTGCCTCGATCGATAAGGCCGGGCGACCACCGAATAGGCTCGGTGTGCCCGGCACCCGAGAGGCAGGGGAATGGGGGCGAAAACAGGGGAAAATAAGAATGAAAACCTACCTAGTTCGAGGCTAACCGAGATGAAGCATGGCTGCGGGAGACTTGATGGGGGCCGACGGCAACTCAGACGGACGGCGAGTGAACGCGGAAAGCTACCCCTTTTCCGATTCACTCCCAAACTCTCTCTCGGTTTCTCATCTTCGGTTCCACAAAAAAGATCTCCCTTGGTTCACGGCAGACCGGCACAAGGCGTGATGGTTGAAGGTTCGACGGGGTCTCCGGCGGACCTTCGGCGAACAGATGGGGTATTGGTCTCTCTGACACTCCTCGAACTCTCTTCAGCTCTCCCGAGCTCACTCTCCCTTTCTCTCCTCTCAAAACTCCCGAATGTTTTCAATTCTTGCCCTCCTTCTCTCTGCGCTTTGCTCCCTTTTATCCTGGATCAGGAACTTCCTTTTGGGACCATTGGCCACCTGATCTCTGGCCCCCTTCGACGAGCGACGATGCCCCCTGCTACTGGGCAAGTTCCTTTGCTGCCCATCGACACCGTTCTGCTCTGCGTTTTTTGTTCTTGGTCCCCCTCGTTGTCGAGAGTGACAGAAGGAGGGAGAAGAAAGAATTGTGGGCTGAGCCGAAGGGAAAGAAAAATGGGCTAGCCTGCGCAAGAAGGGAAAAAGGACTGGGCCGAGATAATCTGGCCCAGTCAAACCAGGCGGGCCGTCCCAAATTTTTTTTATTGATTTTTTTTAAAGAAGAGAAAAATGTCTAATAGACCCCAATAATGCAAATGCACCTAATGTTTATATGCCATGCAACTTTAGTTTATTTAGATATATTAAAAATTAACTCCTAATTTTTATGTAATTAAACTAAAACGAGTAAGGAAAAATTAGGTGTCAACCGGTGCTAACTTCGCAATCGAAGTGGAGCCCCAAGAGACGGTCAGTTTCTTCCACTTTTGGTGGTTTTGTTGCCGAGCTTGACTTTGGTTCTTAATTGATGCTCTCGGGGGTCTTTGGGCTTTGTATCTGTTGGTTTAGGCTTGCGATTAATCCCTAATGTGTTCGGCACTGTGTTTGCTTCGGTTCCGCGTAATTGAGGCTGCTGTTAGGTTTTTCTTTTTTTTTTTTCGATTATCTGCCCTAGCCTGCTTTGTGCTATATGATGTTATTGTTCTTCTTGCGCGATTGCATCGCTTGATTCGTGCGTGTTGATTAGTCCCGCTCTTTTTTGGAATTGTTTGACTCTGTGTTTCGTCCGGCTGATTAGAAATCTCGGTTTCAAGTGCTTTCTCCACTGCGTGTTGTTAATTTGGTTTATCTACCAGTTCTGTTGATGTCCTTGCCTCCCCTGTGTGTTCTCTAAGTATTTCGTTTGTATTCACATGCTTCCCCGTCAAGTGTTCTGTTTTCTTGGTTGGGTTTGTTGTTGTTCCTTTTGTGGGGAAGGAAGTTACTTCTCTCCATCGGGGGAGGCTTTTTTAGTTTATTTGCGAGTGAATGTAAATGTTGTATGCAAAAGTTGTGGGAATGGAGCTGATCTGCTTCTTGTATCAAAACTTCCATTAATTTTTCCAGTCAATTAAGTAGGTAAGCGTTTCCTAATTGCTTATTCTTTTTGCGGCTTTTTACAGGTTTCTGATCTAAAGAAGAAAATCGAAACTGTTCAAGGAGCAAGTGTGTTTGCAGCCTCTCGACAGATGCTAATCCATCAATGGAAAGTCCTCCGCGACGAAACTACCATGTACCAAAAATAAAGTTGCCGACAATGGTTGCGTGGTAATCATCTTAACAAAGGTTAGTAAAATCTTACACCTGATCTTAGAAAGAACTACTTTGTGTTACTGCGATCAACGGTATCATTACCGATGGGGAGGCTGCAAAGTCTTTTGCGCTGCTTGAATATTTTTGCCTAGATAAATGGCACATGCTTCAAGAATTGCAAAGAGGCCGGAGAAACATAGTGTGGGATTTGGATTGCCTCGAGCTGAAAACCACGTGTAGTGATAAGTGCCCCATTTTTTCTCTGGCTTCGGGGAAGTTATCATTAGTTCTAGACATGCAATTCAAGGGATGCCTACCATTTGACGCCAACTCATTTCTGTTTCAGTTACCATGTTCTTGATACTTGAAGTTCTTGGCACTGTACGACTACAAGGATCTCCATAGAAAAGTGCTGGCAGATGCTCATCATTCGTGCATTTGAAGCTCTTTAGCGAATAGTTGCTATTAGTCAAAGTCTTTGCTTGCATCTGTTGGTTTAAAATACAGATAATTTATATTTGCTATCAGTTATCAGGGTATCCCTGGGCAAGCTGCAAATCCTCCTGCCCAACAAGAATGAAGAGTCGGCTGCTAATTACTTTTTGGATCATATACATGAATATGAGGACTGATTCGAGGAAATAGGATGGTTCATTTGTTCTCTCTATGCTTTGCCTCTAATGTCTACCAGTGTCCTTCCCCCTTCCGTTTGCATCTTGTTAACCTTTGACATTTAATATTTTGTGTTATTGGAGTGTGGAATTTCAGGCTGGCCTGGTTGCTTTGAATTTCTGTTCTCTATACATAGTTGTCTTGGTTATTCATTCCGATAGGGAAACTCAATTCCCGTTTGACATATTTGAAACCTATTCGAAACGAATTCAATCAATGCGGAAAACGTGTCCGAGAATCATCAACATGTATCACCGATCGTACAGGCACATCACACAACGAACATACCTGGTATTGTCACAGATTAAATGCCCTTTTGCGCTTCGAGAGTTCTTCGTTCGTTACGTTCTCGTTTTCGCTCCAAAGGAAAAAACAGAGAATACGTTATTTTGAAGAAGTGTGTTTGCTTATGAGAATAATGACATCATCTTTATTCAAGAGGTGCCTTCTATTTATAGTGATAAACAATTAACCACCTTGTGGGCCCTTATGGCTCACGGGACGGGCTTGGCCCATCTTGGACGGTCCACCCATTATGTCTTTCATCTCCTACTCGCCCATAATGGGCTATGCACAACTCTCTTTCTTGCAAAGTTCATATTAGTAAATAATCCGTGCGATCAGCATACTACGAGAGCTCGTTATTATAAATCTATTAGGAATATATAACAGCTCAAATTAGGCATTATCCAGAGTAGAATTAGTATGTAGTTCCCTAGATCAATCAGTCACATTTTATCTCTCTTGATCTCTTTTAGTATCTTGTATATTGTATTCACAACTATGATTTACTCAAAATCATAATTGGTCGACCTGTGAATACAGATATAGAATGTGACATCATATGTTAAATTGATCTTCCTCTTTCCTTAAACCTCTCCATTTCGGTTCAACTCGCTTTTCTAGAAATGTTCCGTTAAACCGAATTATCATGATCATTGGCAATATCCTAAGATAGCAAATACTGAATAGAAATTTTGAGAATAAGTAAGAGTCGTGAGGGCACTTTAATTGAGAAAAAAAAATATTTTCCTCAAGAGTCTCACACGACTTAAAAATTGAAATCATAATTTTTTCTCACTCCTTATCGGTCGTCCCATGCATACGTAATATAAAATACGTATTACGGTATTCTCTCCTTTTCCCATAGAGTGTATGTCTTTACTCTTAATACCATACAGATGATGGTTTAAACATACTCAATGTCTAACTTAGTTCACAAATCTACTCTTGTCATAAGTGTTTATCAGAACTTCCATCTAGCATTTAAAGATAGGTAAAGTGAAAAATGTAGGTCATTTCACTTTCGGATATAATAATCTATATATATCTTCATCTTAACATTCTGTTAAGGCGACGTCCATGCTTCAAGCTTGAGCTCTCAATTATCACCTAGATAACAAGTTTAAAACTGTCTCATCTCTATTCATCGCACAGTGAGTAGAGGCGATTACCCGTGTAAGTGGGCTAATCTTTCATCTATCTGACATACCTTTTTCAATGTAATGTACTCAACATCGACATTCACAAACATCATACAAACTTATAGGCTTTGATAATAACAAACTTCATTAATAGTGAACATTCAGGGAAAATTACAATATTTAGTACATCATATTCTATACAGTCCTAGAGATCTCACATGACCATGGAAAACTTCTCTAGGAATCGGTTTCGTCATAAGATCTGCTATCATCCTTTGTGTAGATATGTATTTCACGTTCACTTCCTTTCGTGCAACCATGTCCTTGACATAGTTATATTTGATATCTATATGTTTGGTCTTTCCATGGTACTTGGGATCCTTAGTGTACGCTATTGCTGCTTGGCTATCACAATAGACCAATACTTGATTTGCAGCATTCTTAATAACATCTAAGTGATTCAAAAATCTTTTAAGCCAAACAGCTTCTTGTGCCGCTGCTGATAGAGCCACGAACTCGGCTTCCATTGTAGATAAGGCTATATACTGTTGTTTCTTACTGCTCCAAGATATGGCGCCATTATTCAGTAAGAACACGTATCCAGAAGTATATTTCCTTTCTTTTAAATCTCATCTCCAGTCTGCATCAGTATAGCCTTCAAGGTGTAGATCACTTCCTTGATAAATCAGCGCATAGTCGGCACTTCCCTTTAGATATCTCAGGATTCTTTTGATGGCGATCCAATGTGCTTGACCTAGATTGAATTGGTATCTACTTACCATTCCAACTGCATAACAAATATCAGGTCTTATACACATCATAGCGTACATCAAGCTTTCGACAGCACTAGCATATGGAACCTGTTCCATTTGCTCCTTTTCTTATGAAGTCTTAGGACACATTCTATCGCTTAATGCTTCGCCCTTTGCAATAGGAGTATCTATTGGTTTACAGTCTTGCATACGAAATCGTTCAAGGATTTTATTCACATATGTCTCTTGTGAAAGGGATATGGATTTCTTTGATCGATCTCTTGAAATCTTAACTCCAAAAATGTATACAGCTTCACCCATATCTTTCATTTCGAAATTGGAAGATAACCAATTCTTGACTGTTTTAACAAACTCCATACTGCTTCCGGCAATTAGTATATCATCAACATATAATGATAAGATCACAAATTGATATTCGGATCTTTTGATATATACACAATTATCTTCACTAATCATAACAAAATCATATGCCATTATGGCATTGTGAAAACGTATATACCATTGTCTTGAAGACTGCTTAAGACCATATATTGACTTCAATAGTCGACACATTTTGTGCTCTTGGCCTTTTGCAATGAAACCAACAGGTTATTCCATATAAATTTCTTCCTCTAATTTTCAATTAAGGAATGCAATCTTTACATCCATTTGATGTAATTCAAGATCCATATTAGCTACTATTGCCAGAATAAGACGAATAGAAGTAAATCTAACCACAGGAGAAAAAGTTTCTTCAAAGTTAATTCATTCCTGTTGATTATATCCTTTCGCCACTAGACGAGCCTTATACTTCTCTATTGAGCCATCAGCCTTACGCTTTATTTTGAGAACTCATTTGTTCCCAATGGCTTTGCGTCCTTTTAGAAGATCAACCAATTCCCAAACTTGATTTGATCTTAATGACTCTATTTCTTCTTCCATTGCAAGTATCTATTTTTCCTTATCAGGGTACTTTAGAGCATTATTTACATTCTTCGGCTCATCTTCATCTTGTGGGGCAATTATGAAAGCTTTTCCTTCAATATCAAAACGTCGACGGGGAATCTTATTATGACTTGACTGTCGTATGGAATGCTGTACTCCTGATGATTCACCACGTTCCATTTCGCTCCCACTCGAATTAAATAATAGTGGTATTATCTCTTTATGTGGTTGCAGTTGAGACTGGATTGCATTCAACTTTCTATTTGTCACAATGCTCCCACTAACTTCACTATCACGATTCACAGATTCGTATAGTAAGTAATCTCCACCTACTTCGCTCTTTTTAGGAAATTCATTCTCTAAGAATGTGACATCCCGTGATTCAAATTCAGTTATACTTCCGCTTTCTTGTTCACCTATGAATACATATCCTTTTGAGTGCTCTGAGTATCTTATAAAAATACTTTTTTTGCCTCTTGGGCCTAATTTTCCGTACTTGATTCATGAGTATAGGTAGCACAACCCCAAGGTTTTAAAAAGCTTAAATCAGGCTTTCTGCCTGTCCATAACTCATATGGAGTAGAAGCAACTGATTTAGAAGGCACACGGTTAAGTATGTAAGTATCAGTCAACAAAGCATTACCCCAAAAGGTGATGAGCAAGTTAGCTTGTGCCATCATTGACCTAACCATTTCCATTAAGTATCTGTTTCTTCTTTCCGCAACACCATTTTATTGAGGAGTATGTGGAATAGTTAATTGTCTTTATATTCCCTTTTCATCACATAAATTTCTAAACTAATCAGACAGATGTTCTCGACCTCAATTAGATCTTGATGCTTTTATTTTCTTGTTTAATTGATTTTCCACCATGCTTATAAATCTTTTAAAGCATTTTAAAGCCTCGGACTTATGAGAAATCAAATCGACATGTCTGAATCGAGTATGATCATCAATGAATGTGATGAAATAAACAGACCCGTGTCTTGCTTTTATATTCATTGGATCACGGATGTTAGTATGGATTAATTGTAAAGGAAATTTAGCTCTTGTTCCCTTTCCAAGTGGTTTCCATGTTATCTTTCCTTCTAGGCAATGCTCACATATAAGCAAATCAACCCTTTTAATATTGCCCATTAAGGCATCTTTAGCCAATCGATTCATTCTTTGTTGACCAATATGACCAAGTCTAGCATGCCACACGTTCACATCATTCTCATAAGAATCAGATGATGTAAATAAGGAATAACTAATATTGACTTCACAATAGTTAACATTCAATACAATGAAACCATCTAAAAAATATCTTGAACCATAATAACTTGTTCCTAAAGACAAGTCTACACCATTGTTATGGAAGATTATATTAAAACCAAGTTTTACTACAACCAACACTGAAACTAAATTCCAACGAATCTCTAGAGCAAATAGTACATCATGAAGAAACAATGTGTGTCCACCGCGCATAAGTAGTTGACAAGTGCCAATGCCTCTAACCTCTATTCTTGAATTGTTCCCCACGTTTATCCACTTTGTTCCTTGTGGAACTCGTCGGAACTCCACGAAAGCTTCTCTGTCTTTCTTTATATGGTCTGTGGCTCCCGAGTCTACAGTCCACAAATGATTAGATTCAGTTAGAAATACTTAACTAGACACATAACTAGCATTTTCAATAATGCTAAGGGTTTCTATCTTCTTTGGCTCACCACAGTTGCGAGCAAAGTGACCCTTCTTGCTACAGTTGTAACATTTCACTCTTGAAATGTTCTTCTTGAAATGACGTTTTCCTTTCTCTCGTTGGTTGTGCCTCGGCTTCTTCCCTGAAGGACTTGCTCCCTTACCTTTCCACTTCTTTGATCCAGTAGGGTGCTTCCTCTTGGAGTTCGAAACTCCATGCGAGCTAAAACCAGCAAAATAAATGTCAGTTTCTGGCTTAGCCGCCATGAGGCGATCCTCTTTCAGTTCAAGATGCTGCATAGCATCCTCGAAGATTTTGATGCCCTCATTGTGGGTCAAATGGATCTTTATGTGTTCCCAACTTTGAGGCAAGGATCGGATTCCTGCCTGCACCTGTTGTTCATCAGTGAGTATATGGCCAGCATCCTTTAGCTCACTAATCATTTTCAACATTTGCCTTAAATGTTGTTTCATGGTCTTTCCACGGGACATCTTGTATGAGTCGAAACGGATAGTGAGTTGTCTCAGTTTGGTCACAGAAGTTTGACCAAATCTTGATACCAGTCCAACCCACATGTCTTTGGCGTTTTGGAAATGTCCAAACTCTCGCATGATGTCATTGTCTATGCTGCTCAGCAACGTAATGCGAGCAAGAGAGTTCTTTCTCTTCCAAACAGCGAAGGCATCTTTGTCCCTCTTGTGTTGGGCAGTTGTCCCATCTTCAGGTTCTTCCATAATCTGGTTAAGAGCTTCGAGCGCCTCTTGCTCTTTCAGCACATATTGAATCTTGAGACTCCAAATCTCATAATTGTCGCAATTCAATTTTTCTCCCTTATTAAGTTCAGCCACTATGTTCTTAGTTGCTGAAGTCATTGTATGTGAACATTTCAAACATGTACGCACGAATTATTAAAGCCTATCTAAATGCTTCATCAACATCATGATTACATAAAATAATCATATTAATGAATAGTTTCACCAAAAAAGATTTTAGAGTCAAAAGTTCACTATGTTCCTAATCATCGTCTAAAATCTTAATTTGAAATTATCATTAACATGATCATTTATGTAACGAAATTAATTCTTCAAAAAGTTAGACAAACTTTTAAGAATTTTCCCACATATGACATGACATATAATATGGCAATATAAAATGAGAAAACACCAAAAAATTCATAACCATATATTTCATAACATATTCATAAATGTGTAAGAACATGCAATATCAACTAAAGACATGTACAGAATTGATTCCAAATCCTAAAAAAATAAAATCAAGTCTACCAATCCAACACATATACAGGAAAGGACTCATAAAAAACTTTAGAAAATTCATTTTTCTTTGGAACAAAAATTGAGTCTCCAGGAAAACCCTTAGATCCGGGCCATGGTTTGTGTCGAGACCCATTCAATGCAAGGGTTGATGTTCTTCTTGCCCCGACCCTTATGTATTCTTGTAGAAAATTCTCCACAAGCATCTTATAGCTTGACCCCTTTAAGGTTTCTTTAACCTTATTAAGCATTCTTCCCAACTCCTCAGGAATAGTGCATTTTAGGGCTCCGATCATTACATATTCCGACATTACAAAACCATTTCAAATGATATCCTGAATCATTTTATTGACCTTGATGATGTGTTCCGTCATATTATCTCGAGTGTCCTATCGATAAAGGGCTAACTTGATTCTTAATTTCTCAAGCCTTTCCTTTTAAGCCGCCGTTCTTAGGATTATCGGAGTGCGTCTCAAATGTACCATTGTTCCTACAATGAATACAGAACAAAGGGATTACTTATAATCCATGATACATCAAGATAAGGAATGCTTATTCATATACATATGGCTTAGCACTTGTATTTCAAAAATATAGAGAGATACTAAAGAAAATGCCAAAAAATATACTCCTAAGTACATGTACATAGGGTTTATCGTGCATTTTCACATTCATAAGTGTAGTAAACATGTCATATGAATATACCATAATGTAAAGTATTTCGATACGAGCACGTCGATACCAAGAACGCCCAAATCGGAGTTCAAATGAGCTCGAACGAGCCGAAAGACTAAAATCGATCATTCTGCCCGGTTGAACCGGACCGGTCCGACCGATTTGACCAGTCAACGGTCAATCGGGTCGGTCAACGGGTCGGGTCACCGGGTCGGATGGTCAATCGGGTCAGGTCAATGGTCCGCACTCAATGACGTCACGCTAACGTCATCGTCGGCGGTTGGCGGCAACCGATGTGCCGTTTGGCACGGCCGCACATGGGCCTCACGCGTTATCGCGCCCGAGGCCCTTGCTAGCGCATGAAGGCGCGTGCGGCCTTCTCCGGCGACGCGCCGTCCATCAATTTTCTCGTCTCGACGAGTACTTTCTGTTTATGCAATAAAATTCAAGTTTTAACGAAAAACAAAAGTCGAAACACGCATGAACAGTTCAGCGACGCGAAGAAAACGGACAAAAAACGAGACCGAAATGAAAAACGGGCATAATACATTTCAATATTAGAGACGATACACATGCATGATCGGGAAACAAATAAACGGGCTCTGATACCAATGATAGGGAAACTCTATTCTCGTTCGACATATTCGAAATTTATTCAAAACTAATTCGATCAATGCGGAAAACGTGCCCGAGAATCATCAACATGTATCACCAATCGTACAGGCATATCATACAACGAACATACCTGGTATTGTCACAAATTAAATGCCGCTTTTGCGCTTCGAGAGTTCTTCGTTCGTCACGTTCTCGTTTTCGCTCCAAAGGAAAAAACAAAGAATACGTTATTTTGAAGAAGTGTGTTTGCTTATGAAAATAATGACATCGTCTTTATTCAAGAGGTGCCTTCTATTTATAGTGATAGACAATTAACCACCTTGTGGGCCATTGTAACTCACGGGCCGGGCTTGGCCCATCTTGGGCGGTCCATCCATTATGTCTTTCACATTCTAATAGTGTAATTGCTTCACTATTTATTGCCAATTGTCATTTTGCAAGTTTCGTACACCAATGTGATTATTTTGCCCTTTGATTGCATTGGTTTGCTAATGAGGCTCAGCAACAGATGATTGCCTTGTTCTCGTTGCAGTCCATTACAATATTTTACCACGCAAAATTTAGGAGAGATATTTATTGGCGGACACACATCTAATGCGATTTTACTGGGTAGTCTGCCCAAGAAAAGAATCTTATGCCACGAGAGTTTCGTTTTGTCGTACTAGGAACCTCAATGTATCAATTGCATAAACGCTTAGATCACAATTTAATTTCACGTTAAGTCTGAAGCTTTTAATCTTTTTATTTAAGTAGTCGAGTCACAAGAGTAATGGCTGTTCTAGGGCAAAGGCAGGGCTGTTATGTATTGTGAGACTTGCTTTTTACTGGTTGATTAGGTTTATAGCAGGTTCATTATAGCTTTTTGAGGTGATCGTTGTTCAAATGTTTGTGTTTGAAATGCCTATTGCTAGGGGTGTCAAAACCCAAACCGAAATTTCGCGCTTTTTCAGTTTGTATAGTGAAAAGATAACCCTTACCAAAAAAAAAAAAAAGATAACAAGTTTTTTTTTCTAGTTCAATTAACGGGACCGAATGGAACTGAAAATGTCCACTGGTTGGTTTGGTTATGCGACATTTGGGGCTTATCTTGGTTGAGTGAGTTTGAGCATGCAACCAAAAAAAAAAAAAAAAGAATAGAACTAAATCGGTCTTTGGTTCGGGTTATGTTCAGTTCGGTTTAGTTCAAAGCTAATGCACACCCAACGGTTCAGATTTTCCGAAAACCTGAATCAAACCGTTGATACTCCTATACAGCTACAAATGGTGATCGGAATAAAAGTCGATACATGATAGATTTTATATTATCTATATTTGGTCGCTATCCAAAAGAGGATAAGGTTAAATATAAAAAGGATATAAGTCAGGATAAAAATATGTCATGTGTGATGCTCTTTATACTTCACAAGCACGGTTAAGCAAATATAATTGATCAATGAATATCTCATGTTATTTATAGTATAGTATATTTTTTAAATGACTTGGTTTGTTATACTTCTCAAGTTAAATTAGAAAATATATAATGCTATAATCATAGTATGAGTAAAATATGATAATAAACAATAATAGTGCACAGCGAAGCGCAAGTATGTTATTTGGTGAACAGATACGTAAACCACCTTAGGAAGAGTAGAGTGCATTCTTTACTCTAACCATTTTCCATTGCCTATTTTCCCACACTTTAATCCATATGTTATAGTTTTTATATTCGTTTTTCACCTTTCAATTACTAATGCATCTTTTGACAGTAATATACTTAAATATGTATTTATCTATTCTATGCACTAAAGGAGATTTTGAGAAAGATATACCATGTACATCACTATTGCGACCTCCTCGCAGAGTGATCCTCGATGGGGTAAAATTTAAGTGTCGACAGTCACTTTATCCTTTCTACTTATTTCTTTCATTTTACTTTTACCTTTTAGTTTATATATTAACCTTCACTTTTTCCCTTTGAAGATATATTATACAATTCTTTCTCTTGCGCCAAATATTAGCATGATAAAAGGTCACGATACTTAAAGTGCCATTACAAATTTTGATATTAGTAATTAATAAGTGTCAAAATTTATATTTAAGTTCCTAAATAAAATATTTTCACAGTGTTTAAGTTTTTTGACAGTGACTGCATACGAATATGTCTTATACATGATCACGAATTCACTATTTGCAAAGGAGGCATATATTTTTTTTTGTTCCGAAAAATCCCTGAAAATGATAAAATAATCCGAAGTTGTTAATTTGGGCATTAATGGTGTAGGACGAGTTGATAGACGCAACTGACAATATATGCAAGATGGAGTCCTAACGAGATCATCAAAAAGCTGGGAGTGCTCGGCCTCTACTCAAGGTGAATATGGGACTGGGCACAAAAAATGTCTAAAACATAGATGGACACGAGTAGAAGGTGAACAAGTAGCAGAACAAGAAGTTTGGGATGACTTGGATGGATCATATAAGGTGAATAGCTTGATAGAATCAAAGTCGTCAATTTGCTTGAAGAACCATGGAATAGAAGGTGAATATTCAGTTTAAGCGAAAAATGTGTAAGGACCGGAAGAACCTTCGTTTAAGCAGCTCTTCTTATTGACGAGGCAAAAACAAGGTTGAGTGCCTCTGCATTCCTGGATAAGAAGACGCAAATCATATTCTAATTTGATTTGAACTCAAATTCACTTCAAATATCTACCTCGAGGTCTTTCTTTTTTGGGATAAATACATTCAAAGTCCTAAAACTTGTCAAGAAAGTGTAATTGAATCCTAAAACTTTCAAAAAATACAAATAAATCCTAAAACTTGTCACAAAAATATACTTGAGTCCTAAAACTTTAAAAAAGTGCAAACAAATCCTAAAACTTGTTACGAAAGTACAAATAAGTCCTAAAACTTGTCAAATTGGTTTAATCAAGTTTTTCCATTGATTGTACTTTTTGAAAGTTTTAGGACTTGTTTACACTTTCGTGACAAGTTTTAGGACTTATTTGCACTTTTCTAACGTTTTAGGACTTAGGTGCACTTTTGTGACAAGTTTTAGGACTTCTAGTGTACATATGCCTTCTTTTTTTGGTCAATTATCTCAAGGTTTACATCCGCTGAAAAAGCAGCCTAGAGAAAAATCAAAACAGTATTTCCTTATTTGTGTAAACACTTAAAAAGTTTTAGACAAGTGACAGAAGCAGAAGCCTCTACTTCTGGAAATGTCCTATTTGCTTAGGAAATATAGCCTGAACTGCAGCTGGTAAGTCCTGCTAAGGAGGAGTGTGTGTCCTGCTAAGGGGGAGTGTGTGTCCAGTGGATCCTTTGACCTTGAGAAGACTTCCAACGGCTAGGTTGAAGCTTGGAAGATTGTATAATGGACTTAAGGATTACTGAGGAGTTGTAAAGATTAGAAAAGCCTCTATTCTCTCTGTCCAAAATACTTTTGTGCTCTCTATTACGGCTAGTGTTATCACTTAGAGAGGGGTGAATAGGTGATTTTACTAAAATTGTATGATTTAAATGTGCGGAATGAATATAGTTTAGGTCAACAACTCATATGATCAATATTAGATGGATTCGTATAACAAACTTGTATATAAATTGTTGTCAAATGATTGCATCTAATGACTAAGATGATGTTCTGACGAACTCGTTTGACAAATATATATACAGTATAATGTCAGCAATAATAAATAAAAGTTTAAGGATAGAGAATACTGTACACGGATCTTTATAGTGGTTCGGCTTTATTGACCCTATGTCCACTTTCCACGCTGGCAACCCGTTGGCTATATTTCACTATTGAATCACCAGAAGATTACAAAAGTTGTGCGTCTTGGATGATAGATAACATTATCATGTACACTCTTCACTCAAATAATTTTCTTTCTAAAAATACAACGTGGAAAACAATAATCACAAGTGTGTAAGATCGAAACTCTATTCAAACTTTAGAATTCTCGATTCTGGTTCTTGTTTCTTGTACGACGTTTGCACTTCTTTTATACTTCTCTACTTCCAATCTATCCGTTGGACAGGCTTCAGAGTATTGATCTCCAAATCAACCCGTTGGAGATTCTTTTCAAAATAGGATGCATAGCCGTTAACAGAAAAATTATTATCTTCGAGTGATTTGATCGCCCATACTATCAAATCAAGGTTTCCATAAGTGTAATTCTTCTTATTTGAGGAACGATTTTGTGATTACCAATCTTAAAATATCAATTTGATTATCTTGCATAAACATACCAAAAATAACACTCATTGAATCTGACAAGAAATTTTGAGTTTGATGACAAAGTCCTTTCGTTGACTAAGTCTGATGACTCAACATTCACCTACATCAAATAACTTAAGTGTAATTCTGGTCAGTATTAGATAGTTTTGTCATTCGTCAAAACTCATTAGGGATTTTGCTCAACACGCTCCATTGTAATATACTGCTAGTATTCAGAATGGTATTCTTTGAAACGGTTGTGGGCTTGTGAACAATAGTGTTTATAGTGATAGAGGTGTTTGTGTAATGTAGAGTTTTCTACTAAGCTTGGAGTAAAAGCTGCACTAGTCATTATCTGCAATCTCTTGAGATTAATAGTGGATTTTAGCCTGATTTGTGGCGGTTAGTTTAAGAGAGTGGATGTAGGTGAAAGAGATTGACCAAGCCATTTTACATCTTGTTGCAAATTCCTCTAACTCTTCAACTCTTTCATCGAAGCATTTTCATTTACGCAATTGTTTTTGTTCTAAGAAGAGAATTTGCTTAAGTCTTCCACGAAAGTTTTGAAATAGACCAATTCACCCTTCTTGGTCTCTCGTTAGCCACTTCATTATAAATGATCCCTTTTCACTAATCAAGTCATCTAAGCATTTATAGTTAACATGGAATCTCCCATTTAAAAAATCACTTCTTTGATTTTATTGTGACCAAACATGGATGACTACAAAATTAATAATTTTAATAAGTCTCCCACCTCTAAATTTGACACGCACTCCTTACAGACAAAGGTAACTTTGGAGTTATTTTTCTCATTGGTTGATAGATGGATCCTCAAAAATCTTAGAGCATGTTTATAATAATACTGTGTAAACTTTGCTTGGAAATGTATTTAGATAAATCAAGATATTAGAGAGAGTATTACAAATTTTGAAAAATTGAAAAAAGATTAAGCAGACGATTAAGCAAGCTACAATATCAAAGTCTTAATTTTTTTGGTTGTGGCAACGAGCAAGTTAATATTTCAGTATAAATGCAAGGGGAGTTCTTGGGAGGGACATGTGTCACGGTCTAGAGGTTTTCAACGCATGAAGGACCAAGGATGATCCAAGAAGACCGAGCGAGCCTTGAAGCTTTTATGGACTTAGTGTTTCTTGTGTGCTCTAGAATATTCTTAAAGGCAATATGAGAAATGTATACTATTTTAGAGTGTTTTTGTAATTAATGTGGGTAGTCAATAGATTGGGCCTAATTCCCTAGAAAACCCCCAACTGTAGGTCAAGTCTTAAATTTGTCCCAAACTTTTTTTGTCTTGGAAAAAATCCCAAACTTTAAGTCAAATCCCAAATTTACCCTAAATTTTGTTTTGTGTAAAAAAATCGCTAAAATTCAATTTATTTTCAAAAATATACCTTCGTGATCCAGTTCCAACTTAACGTGGTACTTTCACTTCGATAACAAATCCTCATCAACAAAATAACGAGGCTTTTTTTAGACAAAGAAAAGTTCAAGGCAAATTTGGACTGAACCTAAAAATTTTGTGTTTTTTTAAATTAAAAAAATTTTAGGGTAGATTTGTTATCATCCCTAACTTTCATATCCTAGAATGGTTTTATTTTGGAAAATTTCAACAATTTTTATTGGGTTGAATTTGTTATTGAAGTGAAAATGCAAAGTCAGTTTGTACCTATTGCCCTATTACTTTGCTAGTGTAAATTTGTTATCGACGTGAAAGTGCCATGTCAAGTTGAGACTGGATCACAGGAATATGGTTTTGAAAATAAATTGAAATTTGCTGATTTTTTTTACACAAAATAAAATTCATGGCAGATTTGGGATTGAACTTAAATTTTGAGGTTTTTTCTAAGAAAAAAAAAGGTTCGAGATAGATTTAGGACTTGACCAAAAGTTGAGAGTTTTTTAGGAAATTCACCCCAATAAATTGGGAGATAAAACCTCCATCTTTTGATTAAGGAGAGATGTATGGTAGTCGGTAGATTGAGAGATAAAACCTCCACCTTTTGATTAAGAGGAGATGTACTGTTGTAATTAAATGAGTACATATATATATAGGTGTCCGCTACCCTTGTTTATATCATCAAGCAAATAATAAAAATCCAAAGCTTATCTTTAAGAGTTTCTCTATCTAGGTTAGTTGTGTGTGGCGAGTAAGCCCATGCCACGTGTCATCTTCCCAAAAACTTTCTCTCCACTCTTTCTTTTTCCATTTTCTCTCAACAACTCTCGTTGTCCTACTTATTTTTTCTTTTTATATTCTTTCTCAATTTTCCAGTTATCTTTCTTTTCTTTTTTATTTATTATTTTCTTTTTCAAATCATCAGTATTTATAGGATTTATCAAATGTTTTCACAATCATAATTCATAAGTTCACACAAACAACAATATGATTAAAAGTTTGGTTTGGCGTGTGGTGTTGAAATATTTAATTTTGCAAGAAAAAATAATTAGTGCATAATTTTATAAGTTTAGTGTAGTTTATTCAACAAGCTAAAAAAGTATACATGATTATGGACTTATTATTACTGACAAAATTAGTATTAAAATTTGTTGATGATGCGCGCATCATCTTATTTTTTCTTTTTATATTCTTTCTCAATTTTCCATTTATCTTTCTTTTCTTTTTTATTTATTATTTTCTTTTTCAAATCATCAGTATTTATAAGATTTATCAAATGTTTTCACAATCATAATTCATAAGTTCACACGAACAACAATATGATTAAAAGTTTGGTTTGGCGTATGGTGTTGAAATATTTAATTTTGTAAGAAAAAATAATTAGTGCATAATTTTATATTTTTAGCGTAGTTTATTCAACAAGCTAAAAAGTATACATGATTATGGACTTATTATTACTGACAAAATTAGTATTAAAATTTGTTGATGATATGCGCATCATGTTCTAGTCATACAAAATGAAAAGGGCGATGTTTCCTCAATTTACCCACACAACATTACTTTGTTTTTAACTCAGTATTAATTAAACATCAATATCAATATCAGTATATTATCCCATTTGGAAGATATCAAAATAGAAAGAGAGAGGAAAAGAAAAGACAACAAGGAGGAACAGTAACGGATACTATTAGTCAAACAAGTCCGATAACAAAATAAAAACTTATCCTCTCTAGCTGAGCTGTGCATGAACACTTTCAGGACTTGCTACAGGGATACATCTGCCTATGCATGCAGCAGGATGCCTCAATGCAAATTATGCCCTGGTTGTTTCTAGAGTTTATTCGCTTGCAACAAGAATAAAGAGCTGCTCATTACTTTTTGGATAACATGGATCACATGCTTGAATTCAAGTATCGAATCAAGGAAATAGGATGGTTCATTTGTTAACTCTATCCTTTCCCTTCAATGCCTGCCTGTGTCCTTCACTAGGCCAAAATTTGGATGGGCTATAAAAGTCTAAAGCCCCAATGTTCGGCTTAGGGATGGGCCAAAATTAGGGCAATAGCCTTCTTGACCCGGCCCATGGTCACCCCTATCAAGGAGGGATCTCGAGTTTGAGTTATGTTGTCTCCAACTCTTCGGGCCACTCTTAAAAGTCATGGACTTGTGTGACTTTGTAATTAATCAGTATAGTCAAGATTGGGAGGAGCATAACACTCTAGTCAGTTATCAGTTGATATTTGGTACTTTAATTGCTATTAAAAAAGAATCTTGAGTAACAAGTGTTCCGGGGCACCTGATAAACACCCATTTAAGGAAATTGGTTATTTTCAATGCGGTGCTTTCTCGTGTTATGTATAATCAATGCATTAGAAATAAAAAAATTCTTCTCCATAAAGGACGTTTACATAATATCTCGGGAGCACTTGCTAATAGAACCCATTTAAAATGCTAGTAATTCGAATGAACTCCATTCATACACGAGTTTTATAAAGTCTGATCTCCACTAGATATGATATAATACAGTCATTTTTGGAATTTAAAATTTAGGACATGCATCTAAAACAATTCGTAGATATCAAACTTTCTACAGGATGTGTACGAAATGAGAACCCTCCTCTAAAAGTTGCTATGAGTAAGGCAATCCAATGTCTAGTGATACATACAACCAAAGAATCGTGAACTTTGCTCCTCAATGAACACTATAAGAGATTAATGGCCGACCAACGGCTGTCTATTCCGTAAGAAGATTAGATAAGATACTAATCACAAATCAAGGACCGAGTAAAGAGCTGTCGACGCCATTGGAGATCTGAACATAATGCATTCATGAGCTCCAATCCTGTTCGTCTTAGATTGGCGTGCATCTTTTTGATCTAATCATATTGGCTCAATCATCATTTTGCATTAGAAGCCTCCTTTTGCAATCATAATCACAAGTGTGAACGCCGTACAATCACTGATTAAAGATATCTAAGGTGTTTTGCATTTTGCAATCACCCAAACCTAACCTATCCAACTGATCTAGCTCGCACACATCCTACTTAAAACTTGATCAACGGGTGAGTGGCCCGAGGGCTCAACCATAAATGGACGAGTTCGGCTGAATTTCTTAAGTTTGAGAAATAGAATTCGATGCTCGGTAAGTGCGCAAGCAGGACTTCGGCAAGGGGTTGGAGGCTTGGCCTCCGCATATATATTTTGACAGAGATTATAAGCTATATGTTTTATTGATAGTTCACTTTGATATTTACCAGTGAGCAGAATCAGGATATAATAAGCCCAAATTTCTAAAATCAGAGAGAAAAATAGTATAAAACTCATAGATAAAGTGACAATATAATCCGACCCAAAAAAAAAGTGACAACATAAAATAACACTAAACTCTAAACTTTGAACACAAACGATCATTTCAAAAGAAAGGTCACTTGCCTAGGCCCGACCAATGAGCATTCCGCCTACTCCTGGGGAAACTTTGAATACGAACCTAAAAAGAACGATTTGCTCTTTATCGAATAACATAAGGAAAATGACATAAATGATTTTTGAATTTTGATCCAATGTGCAATGTGTTCTATGAACTTTTAATTTGTTCAATGTTGTCTCTAAACCTTAACACAATGTGTAATATCGTCTCTGAACTTTTAATTTATTCAATATAGTCCCTAAACTTTTGGTAAATGTTCAAATTAGTCCATGGATTATATGAAGATGTTCAATGTTTGTCTCTAAACTTAAATTAATTGAAAGATAACATTTGATATTTTCATACAGTTTAGGAACTGGTTTAAACATTAATCAAAAGTTCATAGACCATATTAAATAAATTAAAAGTTCGAGAACGACATTGCATGTTAAACTACAGTTCATGAACCACATTACATATTATGCCAAAGCTTAGGGATCATTTGTGTCATTATCCCAATAATATATGACACATTATAATATCTAAAAGATACCCCTTTTACATTCTAAAACATTACTTTCTTCCTAGAAAGGGCCAGACCACTACTCTTTCCCGTTAGGTATCATGTGTTACAATCTTATGGTTTTTTTCATCACGAAGCCACCGCAGAAAGTAGGCCAAAGGAAAAAAAGAAGTGGTCACCGTAAAAAAGTTCAAAGGTAATCAAAAGATGAATATATCTTGGCACTACGTGCCATATAATAAGAGAACTCTTATGCTCATGCCATGCCAGTGCGCTCCGACCACGAAGTTAAGAAGGAAGTAAAAGTTTCGTTCACCTCTTTAGGGCCGTGATGATTGCATGGAGGTTCAATCATTGGGGCCATTCAAGCGTCACAGTTCTTCCAAGGTCCCACTTAGATCACGCCCCACATTTCACAGATGATGATTGAAATCTGCGTACGATTTTCACAATACTTTCGCGAATGATGATTGAGATCTATCCCACATTTTTCCCCTCACTAGAAAGGACGTAACGTTTTGCTACATAGATCGGTCTAGATGCATTTATATTAACTGCTGACAAGAAAGACCCAGATAACATTCCTGCAGATCCCTGACTCCTAAATGATCAATTCCTTGAAAACTCTACTTCTCCATGTATTGTCGTAGCAACCCTTTTGACAGCAGATGGTGGCAACAGCAACGAGGCTAGTGGTGTTGGTGCGGTTGAAGGTTGAAGCTAGGATTAGGGTTTTGCCTTTTGATATGGGAGTTTCTAGTGGGTGAGGAATTTAAAGTAGTCATAGGAGTAATTCAAGAGGACGAATGATGATTCTATAAAAATAAAGGCACAATGGTGACTGACACCAAATAAAATTATGGTCTAATACCAAATTCAGAAGGCAAATTATTTGTTATATGAAAAGTAGAAGAAATAGAAGTCGAATAGATTTGAGAAGTACGTAGAATTTTTGGAATCACCATGTAGACTACAATATTAATGGAAAAAGCTAGGGCATCGAAAAAAAAAATTGGAACATCTTTTTTTGTTTAGTTGCTTAACAATGCTTTACGGATTAGGGAGAGACATTCTTTTCTCAACAAAATATTGTTACTTGAAAAGGGAAAGTGCTTCGTGAAATCTTAAATATTTTATATGGAATATGACCAAGTCTTAGATCTTTTTTATTGGTGCAATCAGGTTGTAAATATTTTTCAAAAAAATGCAATCAAGTTTTTTCATGAATAGTAAAAAGTAATTGCAATCGTGGCACTCGAAATTTGCATTCGCAGTAGCTTTAAATTGCACTTTTCAATATATGTTTGGTATTTGATTGTGCTTCTGAGGAAAGAGTTAAGATCCGATTGCATCACTTGAAAAATTTGTAACTTGATTGAACCAAATGAAAACTTGAAATTTACATGGTATTCCTTACATAAGATTTGATATTTTATGCAATTTTCGTTGTTTAAAAGAATTTTTGGACTAGAGGGGCTGAAACACCACGATCGTCTAGATTCGTTAATTACCACATCACTTAGCATATTAATTTAGTAAATCTGTTTTATTTTACCTAATGTTACTCAATTGAATTTGAATCGTGAGAGAGAGAGAGAGAAAGAGAGAGATTAGTGGATGTGCGGCCCGTGGAAAGTGCGATCATCTTGCCAGATTCCACTTGAACTTGCCGGGCACGTGGCTTACAGATCAACCGCTAAAAAATTAGGGAGTGATGGAAGGTGCGTACAAGACACCTGCGAGAAGGAGACAAACATGCTTTGAAATTTTGATTTGATCGTCAACTAAGAATCCGTTCGTTTCACGAAAAATATTATATTTTTAAAAAATATTTTTTCGAAAGTCATTTTCCTGAAAAATATTTTCCTAGAACATAATTTTTCAATATTCGGCAATCAATATGAAAAAGTTTCGGAAAATATTTTTTGCCGACGGTGGCGGCGACGACCGGCAACCAGCGATGGCGGCCGACCGCGGCGGCAGACGAGCGACCGACAAGCTGCGGCCGGCGACCGGCGAAGGCTGGCGGCTGGCGATCAACGAGCGGCGACGGCCGACCGCTGCAACGGATAAGCGGCGGGCGACAACCGACGAGCGGCGACCGGCAACCGCAGGTGACTGCGGTCAGCGGCCGGCGACCGCAGCTGGCGATGGTGGCGGCCGGTGACCGAAAGGGGGAAGGAAGAGTTTGGCGGAAAATGATTTCCGCTTTTCCTCAAAACAATGAAGGATTTAGGAGTGGGAAAGAAAAATGTTTTTTCATGGAAAATATTTTCCGCCCCCAAACATCAGAAAACAAGGAAAATATTTTCTAGAAAAATATTTTTCCTGAAATAAACGGAGATTAAGTGAAGCTATCATTGAAATCCGTGATCCGCGTCGGATCGAGTGCTCTTCCTTTCGGTTGTCTTTCGTTCTTCCCTTTGATTGCATCATCGCTAGCGTCAGTCCCATGGAGTTTCATCGCCATCTTTTTGTTTCTGGTTCCTATCATTTGGTCGATCTTAACTTGTTTTCGTATGCGCATGTTTGTCCTTGGGAGGAGGGAAATGAAAGTGTTTGTCCATATACGACCGCAGTGAGCCTCGTATATTCTTGAAATATTATTCACTTAAACTTTGTAGAGTTAATCAATGCGTCACTTGTTCGTTGAAGCATGCATGCATGTTTATCATGGTATAATTAAATCTTGCGTCAAGAAACATAAACTAGATATCTTCACCCGAGAAATCATTAGGATAAAGTTTAAATCTGAGCCTATCAATATCGTGAAAAGAGAATGTAAGTCCGAACCCATTAACATATTCAAATTGATTTAAATTCACTCAAAAGTTTAGTTGCAGAAAGTCGGAAGAAATCATCCGCCACTTCAATTAGAAAGTCATAACTGAAACACAATAGAAATCCCATATTTATATATGGAGATATCGTCAATAAGAAGCCAAGTCTAAGTCCCTTAATATATGCAGTTGAGCTAACTTTACTTAAAAATTTAAGCTAATGAGTTATAACTAATAAAAATATCTTAACAACTCCATCTTATCTCATATGTTTGATTTGAGGTTTCTTTTCGCCTAGTACCTTCATATGTGCAACTTCACACGAACCAATCACGTAGTGATGACGCGAGAGTGACCTAGCTGTCAACTAAATTTTGCGTTTTGAATTTGGAAAGTATCTCTCGTAGGCCGACTTGGGACATGACTGCCGCTGAAAAAACTCTCTTTTGCCTCACACTGGCTTTTCCCGCAATCGAAGGATGTAAGTTCGAGGCCCAACGAAAGGAGGATGCAGTTCACACGATCTTGTGAGACCCCAAACACCACCAATGCAGGAGAAAGAATTCAACTGTTGTGCGTGTAACAATCTGTCCCGGTTACTTGTAAAAAGTACAGGCAATACCCACACAAACACGAATGTGCATTTCATTTCATGCCGCTTCCCAAATTCCTCTGTATCAAAGCCATTACGAAATGAGATTGAAATTCCAAACTCTTTTGTTGTGAGTAAGTTGAGTGGTCCACACATCCCAACTCAATATTATACATCCATTCAAATCCGGCGAGAGCTGCGACGCCCTCACCCATGGCCAACAACCTCTGTCGGCCATCGCCGAGGCCTTGACTATCAGCAGAGGAAATAGGAAAACAAGAAAAAAATTGAAAAAATCGTTCACGTCAACACTAACAATGTCATATAAGACAATCGGCGATAACTGGACCGCCACGTTAGCGATTTCCTAGCTAGAATTTGTCAGAAGGATTACATTGGAATCGTTAAAAGTTTAGGGCTAAACTAGCCAAATAAAAAAGTTTAGGACTTTCTCCCTCCCACATTCCACATCTAATTGCTCGATAGATACTTTTTCATTCTTTTCTACCAACAATTTGGGCCATTGACCTATTTAGCTGAACGTCATGCACAAGAATGCACGAGTAAGTGCAATGCTTCATTCTTTTCCACCAAAACTCTGGGCATATCTGATGCGGAATCTATTAGTGGTGCGTTTCTGAACTGATTGAACAGACAAAAGTCCAAACGGAAGGCGAAACGATGATGCGACTAGAAAGCAGAAGTCCAAACGGAAGGCAAAACAATGATACGACTAAAACCGATGGACCTGTCGACGACATTAGATATTTTTTTATGAGTTAATTTTAAGGGTCGTTTTTGTTATTTTGCTATATGAAGCTTATTAACTTTCCTATTCTGATTAGAATTCCTATTATGATTAGGTTTCCTATTGTAATTAGATTTAACTCCTATAAAGTGATGTTTAGGGTTTGTTTTGAAGACAGAACATTATTGTCATCATTGTTGAATTTCGAGATTTTTCTATATAACCAAGGTTTTGCTTGAATTATTCGCTGAACATTATGTCATGTGGTATCGGAGCCTATGGCAACTGGCGATGGTCTTCATGACGATACTCAGGAGACTGGAGCCCTAACCCTTGGGGGCGATGCGCTGCAATGTTTGAAGCAGCGCTTAATGGAACATTTGGATCAACGATTCGATCAAAGTCTTCGTCGTTTCAAAGAACGATTTGACAAGTTAACAGATCGGTTCGACGGTCTCGGCGTTAATGTGAACCGGAATCTACAGAACGACAGAAGGCCGAGTGCAGATCTTGCTCGCGGTAATCCTGTTGATAGGCCTATTTCTGTTCGCAGGTTGCATAACCCGCTGTTTTCAGAAAGTTCGGAAGAAGAAGAAAACAATTATTTTAAAGTGGAACGTGCTGATTATGGCGGCAGACGTCGTCATGGAGGATTTCAAAGAGGATATGATCGGAGAGATGGAAGATAATGTTACGACAATCATGAAGGTAACGATTTTAAATTAAAAGTCGATATTCCTTATTTTAATGGAAGTCTGGGCATAGAAGAATTTCTGGATTGTATTGCTGATAGAGATAGATTTTTCGATTATATGGAAACCTCTGGTGAGAAAATGGTGCGATTAGTAGCCTGTAGATTAAAGGGAGGTGCATCTGCATGGTGGGAGAGATTGCAGAATAAGAGGGAGCAAGAAGGGAAAGATAGAGTTCGAACTTGGACTAGAATGAGAAGGATGTTGAAGCAATAATTCCTTCCACCCGATTATGAATAGATTATGTTCCAGCAGTACCAACAATGCCAGCAGGGCAATCGGACTGTGCATGAGTATATGGCCGAATTTATGAGATTGGCGGAACGGAATAATTTATCAGAGACGGAAGGATAGCAGGTGGCCAGATATCTCGATGGTTTGAAACCCTTCATTCGAGATAAATTGGAGTGCAGTTTCTGTGAAATTTAATTGAAGCCAAGAATATGGCGATGAAGGCAAAATTGATGCAACAAGACAGGGGAAGAAAAGGCTACGAAAATTATCATGATAACAGTTCGAGCAGTTCAGTAGATAAGAGCAATTTCAATAATCACTTTAACGCAAGGCGAAATCAGGAAGATAAGGCGGTAGAAAAACGCCCTATAAACGAGCCGAGGGATAAGGGAACGCAAGCACATAAAACTGCGAACTTTAACCCTTATGTTAAACTAGCCGCGATAAAGTGTTACAGATGTAATCAGCCTGGACACCGATCTAATGAATGCCCTTAGAGAAAAACCGTAAACGTAGTAGCGAGAGAAAAGGAGGAGGATGGATATTGTTGTGCGATGAATGGTGAGGACGATGATTTTGAAGATGAAGAAGAGGAGCAAGTAAACTATGTGGTGCACAGAATGATGTTGACCCCAAAACAAAACGATAATTTGCAGCGCCATAAGTTATTTCGAACCAAGTGCACCATTCCGGGGAAAGATCTTTGCTGTGGTTATTGATAGTGAAAGCATGGAGAATATTATTGAAATAAGGCAGTGAAGAAGTTGGGAATACGTGTGGAGAAGCATCCCAATCCCTATACATTAGGATGGATTAAATCTAGAGCGGAAAACATTCAGGTAACTGAACGATGCAAAATTCCATTCTCCATTGGAAAATATCACGATGAGCTGTATTGTGATGTAGTAGACATGGATGTATATCATGTGTTATTTGGGAGACCGTGGCAATTTGATGTAGATGCTCAGCATTCGGGAAGAAGTAATCAGTATAACCTCGTGAAGGATGGGGTGAAGTATACGTTGCTGCTGCTGAAGAACAAAGGAAATCAATCTTCTGAAAATAATTTTCTTACCCTTACGAGGAAATTTGAAGCTGAGGTCAAGGAGACCCGACAGATTTACGTGTTGGTCGTGAAACAAGCAATTGAGACTAAGGCTAAATTACAAGTGGAGGAACAGCCTGAAGTAGTCAAGCCTTTATTGAAAGAATTTAGCAAACTAATGCCTGAAGAGATTCCAGATGGGTTGCTGCCTATGCGCGATATTCAACACCATATCGACTTAATTCCTGGTGTTAGTCTGCCTAATTTACCGCATTATAGGATGAATCCTAAAGAGAGCTAGATTCTAAAAGAAAATGTGGAAGAGTTGTTGCGAAATGGGCACATCCAGAATAGCATGAGCCCATGTGCTGTTCCGGCCTTATTGACTCCTAAGAAAGATGGGAGTTGGCAAATATGTGTAGATAGCATGGCCATTAATAAAATAACCGTGGGTTACAAGTTTCTAATTCCGAAATTGAATGATATGCTGGATAGGTTGTACGGTGCTAAGTGATTTTCGAAGCTGGAATTGAAGAATGGATATCATCATATTCGGATTCAGCCCAGAGATGAATGGAATACAGCTTTCAAATAAAGGAGGGGTTGTACGAATGGTTAGTGAAGCCTTTCGGATTTTCCAATGCTCCAAGCACTTTCATGAGGCTTATGAATCAGGTTCTGAAATCTTTTATTGGCAAATTTGTTGTAGTTTATTTTAATGATATCCTAATTTATAGTAAGACCAAGAAGGATCATCTGATGCACTTAAGGGAGGTATTGACAGCTTTGCAGATTAATAAGTTGTATATTAATCTTAAGAAGTGCAATTTTTTAACTAATAAACTATTATTCCTGGGGTTTATTATTACTGCTAAAGGAATAGAGGTAGATGAGGCGAAGGTAAGAGCAATTAGAGAGTGGCCGACACCTAAAACAGTTTCTGACGTTAGGAGTTTTCATGGGTTGGCTACTTTCTATCGGCGATTTATTAAGAATTTCAGTATTATCGCAGCCACGATTACTGAATGTATGAAGAAAGGCAAATTTCTATGGGGAGAGGAAGCAGAGAATAGTTTTGCTATTATGAAGGAAAAGTTATGTACTACACATGTTCTTATCTTACCCGATTTGATAAACTTTTTGAAGTGGACTGTAATGCTAGTGGAGTTGGTATAAGAGCTATTTTATCTCAAGAACGCAGACCAATTTGCTATTTCACTGAGAAGCTTAGCAATGCGAGACAGAAGTTGAGCACTTATGATAAAGAATTTTATTCTGTCGTAAGAGCTTTGAAGATCTGGGAGCATTATCCAATTGGGAAAGAATTTGTCCTTTATTCTGATCATGAAGTTTTGAAGTATCTAAATAGTCAGAAGAGGATTAGCAAAGATATGCATGCACGATGATGTCAATTTTTGCAAAAATTTCCTTTTAGATTATAGCACAAGTCAGGTGTGCATAATATCATAGCAAATACATTGAGTAGGAGAGCTAGCTTGTTGATTACATTAAGCCAAGACATCTTGGGGTTCAAGCAGTTAAAAGATTGTTATGTAGATGATGATAACTTTAGGCAAATTTGGAAGTCATGTGCTTTTGGTCAACCTATGCAAGAATTTTATGTGCATGATGGCTATTTAATGCGTAGCAACCAATTTTGCCTTCCTTAAACATCATTACGAGAGAAGGTGATTCATGATTTACATGATGGAAGATTAGCTGCAACATGAGTCGTGATAAAACTATTGCTGCAGTTCGGGAGCGATTTTACTAGCCCCAATTACGTAGAGATGTCAGTAGGTACGTACAAAAGTGTTATGTTTGCCAGATTGTTAAGGAGAAATCTAATAATACATGTTTATATATGTCATTACATGTTCCTAACAATAAATGGGAAGATCTGTCAATAGATTTTGTGCTTGGTTTATCACGGATACAAAGAGGCATGGATTCTATTTTCGTTGTGGTTGACAGATTTTCCAAGATGACGCACTTCATTTCTTGTAGGAAAACTTCTGATGTAGTAAGTGTGGCCAGATTATTCTTTAAGGAAGTGGTTCGCTTGCATGGTGTGCCCAGATCTATTACCTCAAATAGGGATAATAAATTTCTAGGGCATTTTTGGCGAACTTTATGGAAACCGTTTGATTCATCTTTGAATTTCAGTAGCACTGCTCACCCGCAGACTAATGGGCACACAAAGGTGGTTAATAGAACTCTAAGAAACTTGATTCAAAGCATTTGTAGAGATAAGCCGAAGCAATGGAATGTTGTTTTATCACAAGCAAAGTTTGCTTATAATAATGCAGTTCATAATTCTATTGGCAGGTCGCTTTTTTCTGTTGTTTATACAAAGGTGCCTCAGTATACTTTGAATTTAGTATAGTTACCTAAGCAAGCGGATAAAAGTATATTAGCAGATTATATAGCTAAACAGATTGTGGAGGTGCATCATGAAGTCAAACAGAAGCTGGAGGAAGCTAATCAGAAGTATAAAGCTGCAGCAAATAAGCACAAGAAAAAGCAGGTGTTTGCGGTAGGTGATCAAGTCATGATTTTTCTTCGTAAAGAGCGATTACCAGCTGGATCTTACAGTAAATTGCAACCAAAGAAGTATGGACCTTACACTGTTAGCAAGAAAATCAACGATAATGCTTATGTTATAGACCTTCCACATAGCATGGGCATATCCAATACTTTTAATGTTGCTGATTTGCCACCGTTTCATGAGTCCACAAAGCCGTTATATCTAGATTCTGATTTTAACTCAAGGATGAGTTCTTTTCAAGTGGAGGAGAATGATGCGGAATCTATTAGTGGTGCGTTTCTAGACCGATTGAACAGGCAGAAGTCCAAACGGAAGGTAAAACACGATGATGCGACTAGAAAGCAGAAGTCCAAACGGAAAGCGAAACGATGATACGACTAAAGCCGATGGACCTGTCGACGACATCGGATATTTTTTTATGAGTTAATTTTAAGGGTCGTTTTTGTAATTTTGCTATTTGAAACTTATTATGATTTTCCTATTATGATTAGGTTTCCTATTGTAATTAGATTTAACTCCTATAAAAGGGTGTTTAGGGTTTGTTTGGAAGACAGAACATTATTATCATCATTGTTGAATTCCGAGATTTTTCTCTATAAGTAAGGTTTTGCTTGAATTATTTGCTGAACGCAGCGTCAATATCTAATTTATCTAGCTAAATGACATGCACACAACCGGTTAAGTTTTGCACTATTCACTTAGGAAGAAAAATGGTAAAAAGGTTTATCTCGATCACGTTTTGAGGAAAGGTAGTCAGCAAATTTGCCTCTTCTACTTTGCCAAAAAAATTTGCCTCTTCTATGGAAGTGGCTGTTTCTGGTTTGGCAGAAAGCAGGCTGAGATCTTTATGGACAATCCAAAATGGAAAAGAAAGTGTAAAACACGTTCTCGTTTCAATCCGAAATTATGGCTTGAGTATACTACTTACTTCCTTAATATGAGATTCTTATCGCCGGCAAAAGCTTCAAAAATTGAAATTGCTCAAATCCAGGAACCAAGATTTTCTGGGTTGGTTTACCAGAAATACGGGTTGAGCTACTCTCTTGTTTAAAATGGTAATCCGGAAAGAAGTATCTTGTGTCGAAAGGCTGAGTTCTCGCGCGAAAACGATCGCTCCTAGGCGCAAAGATCAGGGACCCGTAACATCCAGTTCTGATATTGGAATAGAGTTGATCGAGCGATCAAGCAACTGTCGATTCTAATGGCGGCGATCTAAGAATTATCCTTTTCTTTTCCCCTTTTTTCCCTCCAATCCCGGCATGCATCCCACAAAGCCTTGGCAAAGTTTAGTTAGGTCCACGTGAAGGGACCGATTATAGGAATTAAAAGGTAAGAAAAAAGTGCTTATTTTGTGTTAAGCAGGATTAAGAAGGCGAAGGTGATGGTCACGTATGGAGAAAACATGCTACCGCAAGAAGAAATTCCTTAAGGTGCAGAATGGGGAAGTGCCTAGTAGACCTAGAAAGCGCTGTCGATACTACGTATATAATTTGCAAGCAGACATTGATTTTCCGATGGAATAAAGATAGTTCTTGGGGCACATCTCAACTCAACCCTGCTTGTGGCCTTTTTTCTTTTCTGTACCGTCAAGATAAATGATGAAAATTCAATTAAATAAATTATTTAATTTTAAACTTGTTTGTGTAACAAGTTTTTAAACAACTGTATTATCTCCGTCTTTAATTAGAGGAAAATTGCTTAGACCTTACTTTTAATTAACGAGTTGCATACTTTTACCTAACACCTATATAAATGACATGTAAACTTAGGATAAAAAGATGCCGCACAAATTTGAAACGAACACTCAAAGCTAAACCAAATCAATGTGACCATTTCTCTTCTATCTTCTCTCTCCCCCACCCCTGGAATGGTGTCCTCGGCCACCCCATCGACATGTACCCGTCGTCTCCTGCCACATCGGTAGCGGGTGGGGGCGGTAGCGGGCGCCCCCCGCCCCCTCTATCTTGCTCTCTCGCAAGCGTGCTCCCACGCAAGGATCGGGTTTCGAGGCGCAAAGGCCTCCACCGCGACCTCAGTGGAGAGATTCGGCCTTCAACCTCAGGCAACCTCAAATCTGAGGTCATCCGAAATCGTATAGAGGTTTCACGACCTCTCAATTGCTATGAGAGAGAGAGAGACCTTTGAAAGCAATGGCAACGATTCAAGCATGGTTGGTGACAGCAGTGGCACAATTTGAGGAGAAGGATGCGGGCATGCATTTTTCTTTTCTAAAATCAAGTTATTTAGGTCAAAAGTTCCTTTAAAAATAACTCGCCAGTCAGATTAAGGATAAGTAGTTACAGATTTCATACAGGTTCTACTAAAACCTGAAAGCTACCATGCATACATTGAAATTGAGAACCTACCATGTCATAGGTTCTAAGATCTACCTAAGTTCTACCCATATTATTAATTGAACGATTATACTAAATCATCACCTTTAATGATCATCACTTCCACTTACCACAACTTACATTTAGATACATGAAAAATATGAATTATTAAAAAATGAAAGCTCAGACTAGTCCAACACTATAGAATACTACAAGATCACATAAAGACATAAATAAAATAAAAAATACAAAAACTTATTTTAGGTTTCATATTTCATTTACCTAGAATTCGAAATAGGTGCCCTAATTTTTTGAATTAAGAACCTATTGGAACTTGAAAGTTTTCATCAGTTCGGTTCTCAAGTTTCGAATTTTATCTTGGAACCATGCTCTAATCAGAGACCAAGAATGGAAGGAAACACGACCCCCTTTTCAAGACTTATTGGATTTTAGTAGTACAAATCCATTTCATGAGCTAAGACACGGCTGAAGGGGGGGAAAGAGTTAAAACGTTACGCGACCCTACTGAACAGAACAGTGGTCCATTGGGGAGTGATGCGTCAACCCGAACAGCGGTCCAAATGCTATTTGTCACGTTTAGGCCCCTCGATTTTCCGCGCATGATCACCCGACTAAAAATTACCAATTTCTGCATTTAACCTTTTCCCCTCAAACATTCTGCAAAAAAGCAAATATATCACAAAAAGGTGAAAACAACAGCACTTCGCTATCACAATTTTTTAATTAAAAAAAAAGAGATCTTCGCTATCCATGCCTATCAACACTACCGCATGATATCACCAGCTATATGTGTTTACCAAATTGCATGCGAATTAAAGGGTGCATTGCCTTTTAAGGTTGGGATTTTCTTGGACCCACGCGGCTGAAAAAGGGATAATATTTATTTATGAAACCGAAAGATCTAGAGATAATTAAGCAGTTTGTTAGGCACCTATCACACCGAAAAGCAATGTATATAATTTGCATAATTAACACCACCGACATTCCACTCAGCTCACTTATTTTGATCGATTGACAAGATGGAAAGACGAGTTTATGATACCGACCTCTACTCCTAACTTTCGGGTCATCGTGAGCTGATTTTCACTTCCTTTAGAAAAAACGGAAGACTGAGACTAATCAACCCGATATCTTCTAAATCGCGACCGCACTTAAAAAAAAATAAGAGAGCACTCCTACAATATCACGTTACAAATCACAAGAATAATGCCGAGTATCTTGAGGTTGGCTTTGAACATGGGACTTTCATCGGATTGTAAAAATAACTCGATTGTTTGAAGGCTCGTTTAGTTAGCAGATGGTCACTCAGTACACCAAGTTAATTAGTAGATTAATCTTAAATGCATGATGCATTATTCAAATGGCAATTTGGGCTTGGCTCCAGCTCCACTTGCAAATCTTTTACCAGAACATGTCACGTCCACTAATTAGGATAGAGAATTTTGCGAGAGAAAAACCTCCTTTCAAGAAGGAACTCTATATATAGTGGTCGTGAGGGGAGACAGACATACATGTGAATGATTCGTCCTTCACCGAAAGAAACTGAGCAAAACAAAATCAAAGCCAAATCGAAGAAGATATGGAGGAGGGAGATCAGAAGCATGGCACGAAGCAAAAAGGAGGGATGGTCACAATGCCCTTCATCTTTGGTAGACCTTCTTCTTCTCCTTCTTCTTCCTTACTGAGGCTTATCTACGAAGGACTCTTACTATATGCTTTCTTGGGTGATTATTGATACGTGGGGCAGCGAATGAAGTGTGCGATAAGTTGGCTGTGGTGGGATTCAACGCCAACATGATAAATTACTTGACCACCAAGCTCCACTTGCCGATGACCAAAGCTGCCAATACTCTCACCAACTTTGGTGGCGCGGCCAGTTTGACGCCGCTGCTTGGGGCTTACATCGCAGATGCCTATGCTGGCCGTTTCTGGACCATTACGGTCGCTTCCGTCATCTACGTTGTGGTATGCATACATATATCTAACCTCTCACGACCCTCCTCTCTCTCTCTCTCTCTCTCTCTCTCTCTCTCTCTCTCTCTCTCTCTCTCTCTCTCTCAACTGGTCTATCTGGACTCAACATGGGAATAGCGGATTAAAGAATTCTGATGGACGTCGAGTCTGCACGCTGACGGTAGGGAGAATTTCTGTTGTGAGAGACTGGGAAAATTCATGCTTGGGCATGAGCGATAGAGACAGCAGTGCTATTATCGAATGATGATGAGTGGCCGCTTTTGTCCTCTTTTGTTTAGTAGATAATAATCAAATATAATGTGCTAATTCACTTTAATTTCTTGTTGAACTGAAGAACATCATCTGGGGTCGACTGAACTCAGTCTAGGGTCCATCAACTTCCAAGGATAAGAGACATGCTACAAATGCAAAGTAACCATATAATAAGTAGAAAGAAAGCAATGCAATCTAGCTTCCAAAAGGCGGACATGTACTCGAATCTCACTTTCTTTTATGTAATTTAGCACTAAATTTCATTTTCGGTATGTTGGACTTTACGTATAAGTTGCACCTTAATTACTAATCATCTCCTTGCTAATTTGCTCGTTAAATTGAAATCACATACAGGGAATGACACTCTTGACCTTGTCAGCAGTGATCCCCCAGCTCCTGCCGCCTCCATGCAACCCATCTGCCTCGTCACTTGCGTGCCAAGAAGCCAACGGAGGCCAGCTCGTGGTACTATACACGGCTCTCCTGCTTGGGGCCATCGGGTCAGGTGGGATCTGGCCCTGTGTGGTCGCGTTCGGGGCCGACCAGTTCGACGAGACTGACCCGAAGCAATCGACCAAGACGTGGAAGTACTTCAACTGGTACTACTTCGTGATGGGGGTTTCGATAATGGTGGCTGTGACGGTGGTGGTATACGTGCAGGAGTATGTAGGGTGGGGCTTGGGGCTCGGGATCCCAACCGTGCTCATGTTCTTGTCAGTGATTGCATTGGTTTGTGGGCACCGATTGTACCGGATCCTCGACCCGGCGGGGAGCCCGTTTACCCGGCTGTTGCAGGTGTCAGTTGCAGCGTTTAGGAAGAGGAAGGTGAGTGTCAGTGGGGACAGGAAGGCGGTGGAGTTGTACCGCAACGATGAGCTCGACACGGCGATTTCCTCAGGCGGGAAGCTCGTGCATACCAAGCATATGAAGTGAGTCTCTTTCTCTCACACACAAATGTAATTGCAGAAAGTCGTTTCCATTAATCAAGAAAGGATTCAAGTAATAGTGGATCACATCTGTTTGGTTAATAATCCCAGCACTCAAACGAACATCTTTCGTATTGGTTGATGTTAGATTGGCGATGGAGATACATAGGTTCAAAGCCACAGGTATGATGAACGTAGTTAAGTCCACTGATATACGAAACATAGGTGAACCCGTATATTTCTTATATTAGGTTAGTGACGTAGAATGCATATATTAGATGTGGGCGATGTTGGAGTCAATGGTTGTTCCTATATGTCTCTGACAATCTTCGTCGAATGCGATACCCTTCCAAAATTTTCACGTCCGGGCAAATTTCTTTTTCGTTTTTCTCTCGTTTAATAGGAAGGAGCGGATAAAGATAAACCCGTATGAAAATCATCTTCACCAGTCCACCACGTATCACCTTCTCTTTCCTTCACAGAAATGAAAAAGGAACAGAAGAAAAACTTTACGTGTTGGAAGCAACTATCGTGGTTGTCATTTCGGTGCAAGTACAAGGGTGACTCGATCACTTGTCGATATGCGCCCGAAAGACCACATTCCGTGTTCCTTGTCACAGAGATCTGTGTCCTTTCGCCATTCTATCTTCTCCTGTCTTTCGTTCTGTACAGATACGGCTCCGTGCCGAGGTTTGCGTTTTCCAGTGGCCCCTCGTGGCTAAGGAAACCTTAGTGCTCCGGGAACATCCTAGGACGTTGCCTGACTCCGATTTGCTGTCACAATAGGATTTATGCGTGTTCAGTATAACTCGGAGGCGACGAGAAGATCTCGAATTTCAATTACGTTTGATGCTACTCATTCAAATCTCAGAAATTTTCTGGTTCATAGAGTAAAAGGAGTGCTTAAAAAGAGAAATGCTAGATAAACTAATAAAGTAATTTACAAAATGCTGCGAATCAAATGAAGAGACGTCATATGAATGGATATATACAATGTACAGATTCCTTGATAAAGCGGCGATCGTGACCCAAGAAGACGACCCGAAGTCGCCGAACCTGTGGAGGCTGAGTACGGTCCACCGGGTGGAGGAGCTCAAGTCCGTGATCCGCATGGGCCCGGTCTGGGCCGCTGGGATCCTGCTCTTCACGGCGTATGCCCAGCAAAACACCTTCTCCATCCAACAGGCCAAGACCATGGACCGACGCCTCTCCAAGTCCTTCCAAGTGCCGTCCGGGTCGATGCTGGTGTTCACCATGATCAGCATGCTCACCACCATCGCCTTCTACGACCGTGTCTTCGTCCCGGTCGCCCGCCGGTTCACGGGCCTCGAGCGTGGCATCACCTTCCTCCACCGCATGGGGATTGGCTTCGCCATCTCAATCCTCGCCACTCTCGTTGCAGGTATATTGTTCAGACCTCAAGATTTACCTATTGGGTTCAGTTTCCTCTGGTTTACCTCATCCTTTGTAAGTGCACTGGTCGTAAGACACCTTGTTTCGTATCAATCAGTTCACTTGCTCTCCGTAGGTCTGGTCGAAGTGAAGCGAAAGCAAGCCGCGTCACAGCATGGCCTCACCGACTCTCCGTATTCGGTCATCCCCATCTCTGCCTTCTGGCTGGTGCCCCAGTACAGCCTCCACGGGATCGCAGAGGCCTTCATGTCGATCGGGCACCTCGAGTTCTTCTACGACCAGGCGCCAGAGAGCATGAGGAGCACCGCCACCGCACTGTTCTGGACCACCATCTCGGCCGGCAACTACCTGAGCACACTCTTGGTAAGCGTGGTCCACCAGTTCACCGCGGCGGACGACGTGTCAAACTGGCTCCCTGACAACAACCTGAACAGGGGCAAGCTGGAGTACTTCTACTGGCTGCTCACTCTGCTGCAGGCCGTGAACTTCGTCTATTACGTGTGTTGCGCCAGGTTCTACACGTTCAAGCCTGTTCAGGTCCATGGGATGGAAGGTGGTGACAAGTCAGAGGAATATGAAGTCGAGCTTGCAAGCAGAGCTTAGAAGATAGCGTCTGGTGGTTGGACAAAATACCCTGGCTAAATTACAGTTTCAATCCTCTATGCTGTTGAGCTTCTTTTATTTTCCCCGTCCTTTGGCTTTCTGATTTCCTCAAGTTCAATTCGAGCAATCAAGCATTATACTCAGTGATCACATGGCTGATATTACGAATTATATGCAGCGATAGTTTTCTGATCTCCTCGAAAGGTTGCCGTTACGCATATTTTGCCGGGTTGTGTTTTCAATTAGCGATTAAAGTGCAATTGAGGACGATCGATGACCTATCCGAGTGTCGAATTTGACTTCAAGTCGAAAGTAAATGGATCTTGATTTACCTCGAAGTCTCGAGAACTTTGTAAAATATCAAACAATCTGCAGTCATTAGAAGAAAATTACACGAAATTCCATATAATCGCAATATCACCCTTGCTCGACAAGTGAAATTGAACGCGAACTTCTTCATGGAGATGATTGGAGTGCGATAAGAAGGTCAAAACTTCCAGGAAAGCTTTTAAAATCTAAGGTTAATGAAATTAGGAAACCTAATCTGATTTGAATTTCAAATTCAAATTCAGACATAATCTATTCTAAATCAATCCGTCGCCAACGATCTCCTTATTTTCATAATTTGGTGTGCTCTTCGTGATTTTTGACATCTTGATTGCTTAGGTGTTGATTGGTGCAACTGTATAGTTTGTGTTCGCTTTAATTCCTCCTGAATGCATCTTGATTATTTTCCACAAGAATGTCTAACTGTCTTAACTTGTGTGCTACTTTAGGATGAAGGCCACGAAAATGGCAAGTCCAGGATCACCATAATCATAAATCGAAACAACAAACGAGAGAAATTATCGATTCGCGTACCTGGTTTGGAATCTATCGAATTTGACTCGAAATTTGCGACGGTTTTCGAACACGAACTCAAATGATTCTCCCCTATCCCTTTGTTAGAACACTGGCCTAATGAGATTGCCACTCACGAGAAAAAAAATTCTCTCTAGATCCGTATGTGAGTCAAATTGTGCATCATCAGGTTAGGAAAGTAACTTGTGAGCACTATTTATAGAGTCTTTGACCACGAGTCCTCTCATTACGGGCCAGGCGACACTCGGCCCACACCAGCCAGCCCCATATTAGACTTATTAAGAACTCATATATCTTACCTTTATTAGACTAAACTAATTCAGTTAATTTCAATTAATGAAACCCACATTAGGAAATTCTTACATTCTCCCACTTTGGCAATATTAATTGAAACAAAACTGTGTGCGCACCCTTATATTAGTCTAGAGATTATTCTTAATAGTCAATCCGATTCCATAAAGTCTCGAACACCGAATCATGGCGGTAATTGCGTGTACTCACACAGAGCCCTCAATGGTCACAAGCATTTTCGACTTTATTGATATGGATTCAATATGGTAGTGTATCAAATGGATAATACCTCATAATAAGTGATACTTCATGTATTATCCATTTTGTTAGTCCAAATTCTCTTTCCTTAAGTATCACAAAACCTAGTGTATCATTAGAGAATATCTTTCATGGTTCTAACGAACCTGCATATGTCTTACCTTGATAGTTAACTGTACTTTATGTGTAATGAGACATATCGTTAAGGCTAATATCAAGAATGCTCCATAGCCTGTACTTAAGGTTTACACAATGCCTCGAGATTTTCATCAAATATGTGTACTCAACTTGATAAATCTACATTCACAAATACCTCATTGAATGCAAAAGTGTTGATACATATTCAAATATCACAAAATGTAATAAAATCATATACAAACTTGATAAGAGCAACGTAAAACTAAACAGCTCCCACTAATTAACAGTCTCCCATAATACTCCTAAGCCCATATTCATGACATGTCGATCAAATACACAAGGGCGAAGGCCTTTAGTTAGTGGATCTGCAATCATATCATCTGTTGAAATGTGCTATACTGCAATGTCACTAGTCTGAACTTTTTCCTTTATAGTCAGGTACTTGACCTCCATATACTTAGACCCCTTGAGACCTCTATTGTTGTTAACAAACAACACTGCAAAGTTATTATCACAATACAACTGTATAGGTCTATCTACAAAATCAAATACGGTCAACTCCTTAATGAGATTCCGGAGCCAAATTGCCTGAGTAGCGGTCGAAAAGCATGCTACAAACTCCGTTTGCATGGTAGAGGATGTCATCGATTTCTGTTTCTCACTTTTCTATGATACTGCACCTCCTGCTAACTTAAAGATATAACATATTGTCGACTTCTTTTTATCTTGACAACCAGCAAAGTCTGAATCCGAATACCCACACAGCTGTAGGTCCTGAACATATTTGTAAATCAACATATAGCCTTTTATCCTCTTTAAGTACCTCAAAACCTTCTTAGCAGTAACCCAATGATCATGTCCTGGATTTGACTGATATCTGCCTAGAAGTCCTGTTGCAATAGCAATATCTGGTCTAGTACATACTTGAGCATACATAATACTCTCGAGTGCACTAGCATAAGGTACATTCTTCATTTGGGCTTTCTTAAAATCTGAATGAGGACATTATGACAGACTCAACTTATTACCCTTACTGACAGGAGCAATTCCTGGCTTACATTGCTGCATGTTGAATCTTTCTAAGATATAATCAACATATGCCCTCTGAGATAAACCCAATAGTCGCCGAGAACGATTCCTATGAATCTCAATGCCAAGGAAAAAAGACGCATCACCAAGGTCTTTCATATCAAAGTTCTTTGACAACATCTGCTTTGTCTCGTGCAGTAAACCAAGGTCACTACTTGCAAGCAGGATATCATCCACATAGAATATAAGAAAAATGAATTTCCTCCCACTGACCTTGCAGTATATACATTGATCTACTTTGTTCTTAATAAAACCAAATGAAGTGACAACACTATGAAACTTCAAGTACCATTGTCTAGAAGCTTGCTTGAGACCATAAATAGACTTTTTCAATCTACATACAAGTCTACCTGAATCATCTGCCGCAAAACCTTTGGGTCGCATCATATAAACTTCTTCGTTGAGGTCTTCATTGAGAAAGGCAGTTTTAACATCAATCTAATATAACTCTATATCAAAATGAGCTACTAATGCCATGATAACTCTGAAAGAATCTTTAGAATAGACTAGAGAAAAAGTTATTTCATAGTCTACTCCTTCTTTCTAAGTGAAACCCTTTGGCTACCAATCTGGCTTTAAATTTCTCAATCTTTCCTTTGAAGTCCCTTTTAGTCTTATACACCCATTTGCAGCCAATGGGTCTATGATCTTCAGGTAATTCAACAAGTTCCCAAACACCATTATGCTTCATAGTCTGTATTTCATCTCTCATTATATCCAACCACAGTTCTGACCAAGGACAAGAAACAACTTCCGCATAAGTCACTGAATCAGCCACAGAACCGATATCATAGTCTTGCTCTCCTATATAGACTAAATAGTCTAATGGTATAGCTGATCGTCTCTCCCTAATGGAACTCCTTACTAGAGCAGCAATAGCCACATCCTGCACCTGAGAGCCTTGAGGAACTTTTAGGAGCTATCTCGACAACAAGATCTTGAGCCTCAACAAGTTCGGTCTGTGGTGTGGGAGTCTCCACAATTATCTGTATGGGAGGAGATAAAAATACAATATTATCCACCGTACTATTATCCTCAATAGTCTGTAAGCAGCTACTTTCTTCGACCACATCAAACTCTAGAAACTTTGTTGCCTGCGATTCCACAATTCATGTGCCTCCATTGGGATTATAGAATCGATATCCCTTCGAATATTCCAGGTAAGATACAAAGTAACACCGAGTGGTTTTAGAGTCCAACTTACTCAATGTTGGATTATACAACTTCATTTCTGCAAGACATCCCCAAACCTTAAGATGGTTTAAGCTAGGCTTACGTCCAGTCCATAACTCAAAAGGAGTCAATGAAACAGCTTTAGTAGGTACACGATTTAGAATGTACAAAACTATTTTCATAGCTTCACCCCATAGAAAACCAGGTAAATTTGTTTTCCTAATCATACTCCTTACCATTTCTATAAGGATACGATTGCGCATTTCGACTACACCATTTTACTCATGACTTCCAGGCATAATAAACTGAGCCACCATCCCAGAATCCTCTAAGTATTTGGCAAATTGCCCCTTAAGCTGTCCAACATCGCCATGCTTGCCATAATACTCTCCATCCATGTCAAATCTAACAACCTTTATGACCTTTTCCAATTGTTTCTCGACTTCAGTTCGAAAAATCTTGAACTTGTCAAGAGACTCAGACTTTTCTTTAATCAAGTACAGATAGCCATATCGAGAATAGTCATTAATAAATGTGATGAAATAAAAATTTCTACACAAGGTTGCCATATAGGGTCCACTTATGTCAGTGTGAATGACCTCCAACAGGTCAGAACTTCGGACTGCGGTTTTCTTCCTTATCTTGGTCATTTACCTCTACAACAATCTACGCATATCTTTAGGTCATTTTTAAGAGCAAGCGGGATGTTAGTCTTTATCAACCTTTCTACTCTACTCTTAGAGATATGACTAAGCCATTTACGCCATAATGCATAAGACTGTTCTTTAGACAATGGTCTCTTAGAAACAACCTTTTCAGTTGGATAAGCGACGTATATGTCATTAGGAGACAAACACAATCTGTACAATCCGTTAAACATATAACAGCACTCAACCTTATTTGAATTAAGAAACAAAGAAATAACATTGTTCTTGATTTCAAAATAGTAACCAAAAATGTCCAAACACGATACGGAAACTAAGTTTCGTCTAAAAGAAAGTACATAAAAAAGTGTTTTTCAATATTAATCTAAAACCAAAGCTAGAATCAGGATTAACATCTCCCACAAACACAACATCTACTTTCTCGTTGTTTCCCACAGTGAGTTTTGACTCATCATGATTTGGCTTCCTCTGGTTTATGAATCCCTATATGGTAAACGCAACATGATTAGTTACACCGCTATCGAGCCACCAAGAACTGAATGGTGCTTCTGATAAGTTGGATTCACAAACAAGTGTCAAAGAATCATTACCTGTAAGCTCACGTTTGGATAACCAAGTTTTAAATTTTCCACAGTCCTTCTTTATATGACCTTTCTTTTTACAAAAAAAACAGTGGTTACAACTCCTTTTGAAAGATGTTTTCTTTGGAACCATATTGTCAGATTGACCAGTAGTGTCATGAGTACCTTTATGAGTACGATTTCTGGACTTCTTTTCCTTCCTTTTGTGAGAACCAGAAACATATAAGGCCAGATGCCCTTTTTCCTTCTTAAGTTTCTCTTCCTATGCCACCACCCTTGCTATCAAGTCATTAACTAACCAAGTCTCATCTTGGGAATTGTAATTTGTTTTTATAATCCCAAAATCAGGTAGAATGGTGTTTAGGGCTTGATGCACAATGCAAGCATCAGGAATGGAAACATTAAGAACTTGAAGCTTCGTCTTTAGATCTACCATCCAAATGACATAATCTCTAACCCAAATAGTACCATCATACTTCATATTGAAGAGTTTTTGAAGAAGTGTACCAATCTCAGCATTAGATGAAATGCGATTTCTAACCTCTAAGGCTGTCATTATTTCCTTAGCAGTACAGTCAGCTGGCAAACCACTTTTCAAGTGTTCTTGAATGAATTTCTTCATTGTCAATAAGCAAATCCGATTGCTCTTTTCACAGGTAACATAGTCTGTCTTCTCAACTTCAGTACTGGTGGCTGTGATATCTGCCGGCTTATCCTTTGTAAGAGCAATGTGAACATCTGCCAGCTTCATTTCAAATAGAAAATCCTCTTTCCATTTCTCAAAGTTCAACCCAGTAAGGACCTCAATGGAAATGGAATTGCCGTTTACAGAAAAGGTGACTGGAAAAACAAACAAACAATACAATCAGTATCATGTGAATACTTATCTAGAGAGTTACATACATCATCACATAATCACCTTTAGGCAGAAAATATGACATGCAATTGTAAACTCTCCACATGACAACAGCCATGAGAACATGTTCTAATTTTTTATGAAATCACCACCTTTAGGTGTATGAACCACTAAGATCAGTCATTTCTCAAGCACACGCTATACATGTATCCCTCCATGAACCAATACAAGATCACCTCCTTTGGGAGTATGATCACGCAATTGAACAGAAGACATCTCTCCACAATATGAGATCGATATTTCTCAAACCCAGTCAAGTGTGCCACTTTGGTGGTCACTACCCAACTGAATCCTTGAATATCTCTCATACTAGGGATATGATTTTTATGTATCACATTCATTATATACATGTAATGCCAGACGTAAAAACAGAGGCGTATGTCTCTGAAATTATATGCCATGCTAATTATACTGTTCCATTCATTAATAAATAATGAATTATACTCTACACAATCCTTATGTGGTGATATACATGTGAGCTACTATATGTATTTCCGAAACCATAGATAAATACAAGAAAATACTCAAAAATACCCTAAAAATAGGCATGTATAGGGTTCTATACGTATTTTCATATCATTAAAAGCTTCAAACATATAAAATAAATATACCACAATATAGAGATCTTGATACGAGCGCGTCGGTACCAAGAACGTCCAAAATGGATGTCGGACGCGCCCTTACGCGCTGCCGGAAGGCGCGGCGCATGTGTCCGTGTCCAAACCGGTCAACACAACCGGTCTAACCGGTTGGGTCAACTTTCGGGTCGGGTTAGGGTACGAGTCGGGTTAGTATTCGGGTTGGGTCACGACTGAGTCGGATCAAGATCCAGATCAATTCCGGATCCGCGCCTCGCTGACGTCAGCATGTGGTTACCGGTGGAATAACGCGCCGGTTGGGCACAGCCGCGTGTGAATGCGCATCCGACCTCTTCCGATGACGTGCCGCCCATCAATTTTCTCGTCTCGACGAGTAGATTCCAAATATGCAATAAAATTTTACATTTATCGGACAAAAAATTTCAAAAATGAGTAAAAACCCTCTCGGACATAACGAAAACGATCATAATCCGCGTGTTTCGATTCTAATATATGGATGGCTATGATAGCACATGAAGACCACAAAAATGGCACGTCCAAGATCACCATAATAAAAAATTGAAACAACAAACGAGAGAAATTATTGATTCGCGTACCTGATTTGGAATCCATCGAACTTGACGCGGAATTTGCGACGATTTCCGAACACGAACTCAAGTGCTTCTCCCTTATCCCTTCGTTAGAATACTGGCCTAATAAAATTACTACTCACAAGAAAAAAATTGTCTCTAGATCCGTATACGAAACAAATTGTGCATCATCAAGTTAGAGGAGGGACTTGAGCACTATTTATAGAGTTTTCGACCACGGGCTCTCTCATTACGGACCGGGCCGCACTTGGCCCACACTAGCCAGCCCCATGTTAGACTTATTAAGAATCCATATATCTTACATTTATTAGATCAAACTAATTCAGTTAATTTCAATTAATGAAGCCCACATTAAGAAATTCTTACATAGGAATGATTTGTTCCCGATATCCTTGCTATGTTATCCCTCGGTCCATGGATTCTCTAGACCCTATATTTAACTTTTGCGCATACTTCGAGTCAACTGATCATGGCTACATGTTATATACTTCAATAAAACTGTGCTTACCAGGAACTCATGGTCGATAACCTCATTAGGCATTCTATCTATGGGCCTTGTGTCAATTGTACCGATGTGGCCTTCATGGTCGATGAGTTTGCTAGACATTTTACAGAATGGACCAAGGGGCTAAGCCACCATTGCCTAATTTGAGCAATTAACTTTTTTTATGTTTGGATCCATATATTGAATCCGGTGTCAACGTTGTGCAATCTCTATGTGGGTCGTGCTATCCCTCCGCGATACAGGGGCAGTCTTTTGCCAATGGCAAAGAGTGAAACTACCTCGTCCTTCGATAGCGTCATGTGGATAAAACCTTTGAAACATGAAAGATTAGATCCTTGTTGCTCGAGTGCTCGAAGGTCAAGTTAAACATGTCCAACGTGATAAATTCTTTAGCTTATCAATCTTGACACACTGAGGCAGAGTTATTCGTTAATCTCCCACTCATGGCAAGTACCCTTTTTTTTATTAGAATAGTAAGTACACTCAGTTCACAAAATCTTCCATATGTTCCTTCACCGTCTCTTCCTACCTCGAATCATCATCATGAAGAGAAAAAATTCCAAATAAGGACATAAAATACTATCATTTCTTAAAAAGGAGCTCAGATTGATACCAACACCAGCCTCCATTGTTGATATGGTTACATTACTTTGAGCTCCGCCAAAATAAATGAGAGTTCTCTAGAGATCGATTACCTCCAAAATACTCTAGCGGATACCAGTGTGAGAGAAGTTAATGTCGCTCGAGAAGAAAATCGAAGATTCCGATCGAAGGAAGAACCATAAGAGCTAAGGAAAATCTTGATGGTGACCAACGACGAAGTTCGAGCTTGAAAAAGACCCGTGAAGAAAAGAAATAAATATATATATTTTTTTTTTGGACAAAAAATTTCCCTGATTAATTAAAAAACTTGACTTATTGATATCTTATTTAAGACTGATATGGCCGCTTTAAACTTTCATTTGAAGCGGGATCACTTTGGGCAACGCCTATTTGGAAATTTTCCCAGGCGAAGGGGGACGGACATAAACCCAAGTTCCCTTGGGCTTTGGCCGACCGCAAGTCCCTCGGATTCGCCCACTTCCTCTTTCCTCCTCACGTTCCGTTTGTTCTCGAAAGTCTTGGTCCACTTTATTCCCTCTCCATTTACCAATTTCCAACCTTTATTCCTTCGACCCTTCCATATATGGGGTTGTCTTCTACGAAGAGCCGTCGTCGCGATCACCATGGATGCAGCGCGGAGGAGCCACCGCGGCCCCTCCAGGGACGCCGCGTCGGCGGCGGCGTCGACGCCTCTCTCGGGCGTCGCCGACGCGTTCGAGAAGCTGGCCGGCTCGCTGAGTGGTGACCGCCGGAGGAACGGCGGCGGGGGGATCCGGCTGGACGCTCTCTGCGACGCCTGCGGTCCCGTCTCGGTCCTCTTCGGTTGCCTCGGGATGGCCTTCAAGTTCGCCGAGCTGGAGTTCATCTCCAAGGTGAGAGTCCTTTTCTTGCTCTCTCTTTACCGGAATTGTCTCCTGCGGAATTTGGCTCTTGTTCCTGCTACTGCTAGTACGCGATCGTCATCGTGCGCGCAGCTTGATTCTTCGATTTATTCATAGTTGTGGTTTTCGTGCGAGGGTTCACCTGTCGGAAGTGCACGTTTTGCCTCGGTCTAGATGGTGGGTGCTACTCGAATTCGATGCGCATGGACTGTTATGGCTACAGCTTACACTTTTGTTAGCTTTTCACTGCTATGACAAATAGGAAAAAGAGAGTGCACGTTTTGCCTCGGTCTATTTGATTGGTGCCTACTCGAATTCGATGCGCATCGACTGTGATGGCTACAGCTGACCCTTTTGTTAGCTTTTCACTCCTATGACAAATAGGGGGAAAAAAAAAGAAAAGAAAAGGATTGACATGATTCCCCTGATTATCAGATTCGCCGCCGGCATGATAAGGCAAGGCGGCAGTCATGGTCAATGGAAAGAAACGCGAGAGACTCTTGCCTGTAGCGAGGCCATCATCGGTGTCCCAGCATGTAGTGTTTGTTGCATTTCTCTCTGTCTTGATCGCTTCGTGTCTGAATTTGGCCATGAGCCACCATATCAACCAGATAACTATTGAGACAGAGTTCATAGCTACTCCTACTCTTGATTCCTGCTTAGTTTTCTATAATTTCCATGGCAACAGCAATTCTCTGCTAAAAGTTCACGTGCCCACATTCCCTGTTACCATGAGAAAATGCAATGCATCCCCTTTGTAGTCAACTCTCTTGCATCCGGTTGACATATTGAAGCCATCACGGTCTCAGTACTCGTGATTATCTTAGTTTCTCGTGGCTCTGGAATTGTCATCCTTTTCTTTCCTTTGCATATGCAGGTCGAGTTTGCTCGTTTTTATTCTCTTATAGGGGTAGATTAACTTAGTTGTCCTTGAATAAGTGAGGTAAATGTTTGATGAACACCAGAGGGAAAAAAACAGAAGAAGAGGTTTGGTTGTTTTCTCTGGAATGTCTGTCCTGCAGTCCTGCTTTGCTGCTTGAATTTCCTGAACCCACTATACCCTGAAAATATTGGCAGGGCATCAGCTACCTTTGCTTTAGATTTACACTCTCATGTCTTTTATGTTTTTTCATAGAATCAAACGCTCGACCTTTCTAACATGGGTTTCCAATTAATCAAGAGACCTACTTTAGGAGATTTGATACTCTAAATGAACTATTTATTGGAACTATGGACACCAATCTGATTCCCTCATGTCGAATTGATGACTAGCACAAAAACGTGTCATCTAAGTTCAACAATACCAGACGGCTGTATTAATTGTTTCAAAAATATAAATAGGCATCATTATAGATGTAAGCATCAGAAGGAATTCCACACACTAAAGATGGGTTGTGCTTCTGCTTTTTTTTTACTTTTTCAATTTTCTATTGAAGAATTAAAGTCTTTTTTCCTTGAGCCTTTCGTAGTTAAACCTTTTTGTGAAAAAATATATGCACGGATTAAGATTTGGGCTCAACGCATGTTTTTGTTTATGTTTTGGTTCACCTTTTACTTTGGGCTCTATTTGCTACACTAACACTCAATTTGGATGGAGTTGTAGAAAGGAAAAAAAAAAAGATTTAATTAATGATGAGGGAAAAGAAGAGAAATTATTTAATATGATTGAGTTATGATGTTGTTTGGATGCTAGCAAGGGAAATGCAAGGGAAAAAATGCATTATGATGTAAAAGTCATTTTATGTATTTACAATAGACGTAATAAGAGTATAAGAGGGATAGACGAATAGATCTTTTAATTACTACACGAATCCCTCGAAATCTCTTTGAAACAGCTTAAGCTTTTAGAACAATTAGTTGTGGTTCCACAAAATTTTACATGGTATCAAAGCAGGAGGTCCTGAGTTCAAATTTTTCCAAGCCCCATTTTACCTCCCCGATTAAATATTTCTACGCTTAATTCAAAGAGACCAAAGTAAGCGTAAGGAGGAGTGTTAGAGTAATTAAATAATAAATCACGCCTTCATCTAATGGTTTAAGCTTTTAGAACAGTTAGATATAGTCCCTCAAAATTTTGCATATAAAATTGACCGGACCAATCTCTTCTAATCTCTCCTGATCTCTCCTAATCATTTCTCTCTATCTCTTTCCCTCCCCCCAAACATGATTGTGTTTATAGAACCCTTCTCTTCTCTCCTAGTTTCTCCTAACAAACAAAGTGGAAAGGAATTAATAACTGAGACCCTTTATTTCTCCATTTAGTAATTAATAACATGTCAAATTTATCCATATCTTGCTGGGTAGCCTCTAGCTAATTCGCAATTTATGAGCATCTATGATCAATAGCTGTGCCTAAATTTTTTTCGCGTCATCAGTGCTTTTAATACAGAGAAAAGCCATGAATCTGATGCTAACTTGCTTGACAGGTGTGTGATCTTATGGAGGCATCAAAAAAATATGGCACTTTAGAGAAAATAATTGATTTTGATGTTGCCAATTGCACGGTGAAGAAGCAAGGAAGCCACACGCGGAATCTTCGTCGGGTTAGGCTAGGTCTGGACCTCATCAGAGCTTTATTTGAGCAATTTCTGTCTTCTCAGTGAGTATGGCTTTTCTATTCTAGCTGTTTTATCTGGTTACCTGTTGAAACAGCATAGGATAATAAGATGGAGCTTACTTCAGATTCACATGCTATATATTGTTCCTCTTTTGAATCTATGGTCAAGTTTCACTCACTATTGTGTTCTGACTGCAGATGCTAAATTCCTCCTATAATTTCTCAAAGTTGAAGGAATCTTATTATATGCAAGGAAAAGGCATAAAGTAGGATTTTTCTATTGAATATTAAGAGGAGAAGAAATGAAGTTGGAGATATGGTTTACTTGCTTTTCTCGCGAGTTCTGTTATTTTCATAACTTGATATGGCTATACGGGTGGAGGGCCCATTAGTAACACTAACTAAAGTCTCTTCAGCTTATTGAGATAAATTACTAAGCAAGCCATTTTCTACGTATCCATGCTGAGCATCCTGCTTGATAGAGGTTGAATATCCATGTAGATACAGCTCGGTGGCCTCCACATTTGTTGAATTTTACATCTAGGTTTTCATCTGTGTACTTAACATTCCCTGACTACTCTCATTCCCAGTGACAACTCCTTGAAGGAAGCAGCTACCACAGCTTATTCCCAGGTTTGTGCACCATATCACTCATGGGCAGTCCGGACAGCAGTTTATACAGGAATGTATGCCCTCCCGTCAAGGGATCAGCTTCTGCTAAAGCTCAATGAGAATGGTAATTTGTTTTGCATGATTGTATATTAGGCATAGGACTGTAAAGTCTGCTACATCTCTTTTTATATGTTTTTTTCCTGAAAACAAATGCCTTAGAGTAAAATTCATTGAACGCAAGACTTTTGATGAGTTAACAGTATTTCAATGTATCTTTTAGACAGACTGATTTGAGGCCTAACCTCATAAATTTAAGTTGATGGATGGTTTGATGCTTTGAAATAGTCTAGTCTCTAATCTTCTTTCTTTTCGCTAGATAGTCTAATGACCAAGTTACGGACGGTAATCTCTCTTGCCATTGTCAGAAACCTTTCCTGTTCAATTTTGTCGAAATGCTTCCGACCAAAAACAAAATCTGTTGAAATACTCAACCCAGGGATAGGAGTAACAACTAAGATGAATGCATGACGTACTTTTAGTTGCTTAAGCTTATCTGTGTTAAATCCAAAACCAAAACTTGCATTGCTTTATCATTTTAATGGCAAAATTATGAATCATGCTTGTGCGCTTGAGTCCAAAAGGCATTGCGGATGTGGTTTGGTGGTTCCGGAGTATGCTCGCAGTAGAGACTTTTGTAGGAGTACAAACGACAACCCACAATCCTTTAATTAATATATTCTGCAAAACGTGAGTTGGAATCCAATCATTGGAAAATGCCAGTGAACCGCAAATGGTGTTCTTTATGTTGTCATTTGCATATCTCAAATCTGTCTTCCGTGGTTGCAGATCATAGTGCAGAAAAGAAGATGAGAAGGTACATCAACGCCTGTATCCCAGTGATCGAGTACATCGACAATCTTTACCTATGTAGGAACATAACATTGGATTGGTGATCTAGTTCGTGTGCATGGACGGCAAACACATGATGGATCACAAAGTGTTAGCTACGCTGAACTCGTCATCAGCTCCAATAGAACCCAACCCGTGGAAGGGATCATTTAACACTTGGTCATTAGCGCAGGACGTACTTTTTTATTGTATGTAATGGAACAACCGTTTTCTTTTCGTTTTCTTCCTCGAGGCTGGAAGCCATTGTAGGAGGACTGCGTGGCCCAAACACCATCTTGCAGGAGCTCTGGTGCTGTACTAGCAAAAGGCCGTATCTTTATGTTTTAGGGAATAATGCCCGCTAATACTCAATTGCTCTTGAAATTCAGAACTTTACTGGGTACTTTTTCCATTCAAAAGTACTCGTAATTGGTCTTTCCGTTCGGGTGCTCTATCGTGATGCTGATTTGGGTGTGCGGCAATGGTGGAGACGCTCTCCCAATCACCCTCGATTCGAATATTTCTTTCTCTTTGAATCCGCCAATCACTACCGAGTGCAGACCCTCGCCGGGGGCCTGGTCAGATTGGACAAGGGTTTCAATCGTGAGTTGTGACCAGGGTTGCTGTCTAAAGATCTCATCATGGGCGTCGTGCTCAAGCAACCCCCGCGAGGAGGGTTACCGGTGATACCATGAGGCCTTCTCTTAGAAGAAGACGGTCCATCGCAGGGAATGCTGCCAAATCAGCTGGCCGAAAGGAGGGCGGCCACCGGCGAAAGCCGGCGGACACACGGGCGAGCGCCGAGCGGAGGCAACCGGTGAAAATTCCAAGTGGCGATTTATAATAATAGAGGAAAACAAGACAAAGTAAGAAAAGCAAGAGGCGGGGCAGTCGCACTCCCTCTTGTCTGGCCGGCCTTAGCTGTCGTTTGGATCCATTCCAACCGGATTACGTCACCCTCCCCTTTCGTTGTTTTTTGCTTTTATTATTTGATTTCTTTCTCTACGGGGTCAATTTTTTGCTTTCATTATTGATGGCCCGACCCTCCTTCGGAACAAATGTTTCTTTTTTAATTGATTTTTCTGCTCCGTTAATTTGAGCACCGTTTGATCGTTGCGATGGGCCCGGGGTCCCGACGTGCTGGTCCAGCAACTTGCTGGATGGCGAAGTGGTAGGTAGGGCCCCCCCGATCTCGATTCCCTGATCTCCGTTGCCCCGCACTCGGAATCCCATTCGCGCACGTGCCGAAATTCGCACGTACTTTTGCAAGTTGTTTGATCTAAATCAGCGGCCATCAATCGGTCAATTGGGCCGAATTCCCGAACTCGAGATTCGCTGCACCCTAACGGAGCGTGCCGTGTCCTACCGAAAAGTAAATGGGAACGCACGGAAAGGAGGAAAGCGGGAAAAAGAGAGTGCGCGGGGGTTGCAAGTGGACGCCCCAAAGTCACGTGATTTGCGATCATTACCACGTGAGGACAAAATACGGGGCCTAAGCAATTTCGATTGCCCCGGCTCCGATACGACGTGATATTTGATGCCAATACATTCGCACGTCGTGTGCCATGATGGGAGTGATTTGAAGATTGATGTCTTACGTTGGTCGTTTTCCCACTTCTGTGCACCTACACTTTACTGCTTGTACCAAACGTCTTGATTGTCTATAGATATTTTTATGAGAGCGGGTATTCGCGCGTTGTACCGATGCTATCCTTTATACCGAAATTCAATATCAGAGAATCCTGTATCTTCATGATTTATTCATTAATAAGAGGGATGAAGCCACGTAATTTATCCATAGCAATAATTTCAAGAAAAACTGTTACGGAAACAGGCGAAACGAAAAAATCCTATTGCTCTCTCTCTCTCTCTCTCTCTCAACCCATTTTTTGACGCGTTTCGTCTGTAATTGAGAGAGGGCTAGACTCTTTATATAAGATAGTAATAAGTGCCTTTAATAAATATCTTCCATCAAAACACGTAAAATATTATATATTCATAAAAGTTGCAACTTTGATAGCCATTTTAGCATTTGAATAATCATCAAATCGTTAATAATATCATGTGGACCGTAATTGCTCTTCCACCGGAGGGATTAGACCATGAATTATAGACTTGCTCGCGCGTCGCTCACCTTAGACATGGACAAAAGCATATTCTTCTTTTTCTCCTTCTTCACCTTCCAGCAGAGGGTTGAGTAACACAATTATTTGGACCGAGCGATCGGTCGTCCGTGGGCCTCCGATTTTGGATGCTTGTGGTCAGCAGGACAAGGACAGAAATCGCTTTTAAATTGCCCTCGAAATGACACGAAAGACGGCACCACCACCACGTTCGAACATCTGGTAGTTGGCCCAACACCAAAAGACGGGAGGAAAAATCAGATTTTGGAGAAATGTTTTCGAGCTACTAGTTATCTATAGAGGAACAGACGAATCGGATCACCTTACGAAAGCGACACGAACGAAGTCATCGGTTATGGAATGTGGTTAGACGACCGGCACAGATTCCAAGATGCGGTTGAGCTCGTCGTTGTTTACAAAGTAAGACCCATTTTGTCGCAAGTGCTAGAAAGATGGTGACGACGTTCATGGCACGTAAGATGATTTAATCTTGTCCTAAAATCACCTGTTTCGAAATTTAACAATCTAGAATGGATTAATTCACCATTCATAAATTTTTAAAAGAGTTTGTGTTTTTTTTTTTTTTGCTTTCTGATATTAAGAAAATGGCTAATACCACGAAAAACTCAAAATTGGTACATCTGTAATAATTTTACCCAAAATTAATTTTTTTTATCATAAAAAATCTCAAACCGGTACACATGTGACAAATCTACAAAAAACTAATTTTTCGACCATAAAAAACCCAAAACCAGTATACTTATGACAAATTTATTATCCTTTAAATTGAATTAACAACATGAAAAATCACAAATTGATAAATATGTGACAAACAGAGCGATAAAACTCTAAATTGATACACTCGTAAACTGTTATGTGTCATTAAACTTAACAATTTGACTGTACAATGTAACAGAAACTAACGGAAGGTAAATTTGTCACAGATGTACTGATTTGGGATTTTTCATGATCAAAAAAATTAATTCATGATAAAATTGTCACATGTGTATTAATTTAGAGTTAAAAAAAAGAGAGACTAAAATGTGTAAGTGTGAGGATAAGATTCGCCAAAGTTTTAGAATCGGAATTGTGTGACTGCGAAAAAGATATATGAAGACTTTGAAATGATTGATGTAAGTGAGAAATATGATATAGGTAACGTTATCGTGAATTCTCTCGTCTAATCAAATACCGTGGCTTCTAATCAGCAATTGGGAATTGCAATAGATAACCACATATACGATCATATAAATGATCACCGGTTAATATGTCAATGTAGTGCGACACAAACGCGGTTTATTGAACGAGTAATCCTAATTGTTAAATACAATGAGATCGATCTAATGAAATTGATAATACTAAATAACGCGACACGCTGTAAACGAAAAAAGTCGCATTGAACGATCGAAAGGGTTTACCGCATCACGTGAGATCCGGACTCCGCATCTCAATTTCAGTACACCCTCGTGCATTATTTAGTCGTGGAAAAATGGAATTTTGAACGTGCAATGGGATAAATTTTGTTTGGACTTGACGAGCGCAAGTTCGGCACGCCACCCTCCCTGCCTCGGACGGCTGCTTTGACTTTGTCGCCAGTTGCTGCCCACCACGATGTTTCCCGGTCGGACCAGTCAAAGTTTCGATCTTCAATCCAACCGTCGTCGTACCTCCGAATCTGGCGCCGACCGTATTGGTCTGAATAGACGAATTTTTGTAATCATCTTTCCCGAGACTCTAATCTCTGCCCTCGCGAAGCTTCGTATTGCCAAGTACGTGGCCCATCGTCGACGATTAAGGAAAGCAACATCCATATGGGCACGCATCGATAATCAATGCCGCTCGGTTATCGATGCACGACTAGGTACGGCTGATGATGATCGACAAAAGTATCGATTGACGGGCTTGAAGAACCGTCATGACGCCGAAAAGAAATTAAACACGTAAGGAGCATCGAGATACAATTTTTTTTTTTTTTTTTTGATAATCCAGGGAACCCCCCGCACGGCCGACAGCCGGAGAGTAAACCCTGGAGGCGACACGTGCTAGCCACCACACACGTGCCACCGGTTTAGTCACCCTGCGGCGCCCGGGATTCAAACACTCAACCTTTTGCGAGAGGAAGAGTGCGCGCTCCAGAGCATCGAGATACAGTTATACCCTTGAAGTTACCAGAAAGCAGAGTAATTGCGATCTTGGGACAACTGTTATATGTTTTTATAGGAACAATTGTTTTGGAACAAGATCATGGCATCGTATGGGCACAAGACTTTTGGAAGTTGAGAAAGATGGACTCAGCCACTATTAAATACCATTGATCATCTACTGAAGAGCCCCGCACAAATCAAACAAATGTACTATCTTTCGATATCTTTGTCATACTACATTATATTTTTATTCTTAACTGTAATTTCGAGATCCGCACTGTCGATTAAATTCTTGTATGCATATTTATTCCGGATGTTGCGTCGTTGATTAAATCCTGGCATAATATCTTAATGTTCTTAGGTTGTATCGTCGATTAAATTTCGAGATAGCTCGCGTCTGTCCAATCCTATTTGAACTTGAATAGTTGCCTTCTATCATCTACGATATTTCCTATCCAAAGTCAACGCATAACCTATTTCCTTTAATTGAAAGGCAAATAATGACTTTCAACGAAAGATATTTCGTCCGGAAAAAATTTTTGGTGAAGCACTAAGTAATGCGTATTTTAATAAACTTTTTGCTTGAGTTTTGGAACTTCAGCTTGTTATTAGATGAAAAGGTGTCGCCATTACATGGTACAAAACATCATGCAAAAGGTACTTTCTCACTTTCTATCTCTTTCAGTTCCCCTTGATTAATTAAATTCCAATATATCAAGCAAGATTAGTATATGCCGTAACCGAAAAATGAAACTGCATGAGCTTTCACCTTGCTCTTCCTTTTCGTTTTTTCACATTTTTATAGCAATTTATAAAAATTGCCATTTCTATATGCTTAATCACTAGGGTTTACCTTTGTGGCCACCCTTCCTATTTGGGAATGGAGAAATTGGGAGTTCGATTCCCTATTTTCTTAAGAGGGCTAAGAGTTTGGGCATTTAGTTTTGGATGTGGATTTCGACTTTCGCGCTCTGCAAAGAAATAATGCAAAAGTTTGAGAAATAATAGTAATGACCGTTCGTAGATTGACATTAATAAGTTTTTGCTCACACGTGATTTCTTCCATAACAATCTAACTATCCTACGTGGCATAACCGGCATTGATGTGAAAAAAAAATTCAAATATTTTTAATGATTCTAAATTTTCTTGAATTTTCCTTCTTTTTTTCCTTCTTCCTCCACTAGTCATTGGGCCTTTGCGATGGCTGGCGATCAGCCATAGAAGAAGGAAAAAAGGAAAAAAAAAAGATAAAGAAATTCAAAATAATTATAAATAATTCATAAAATTTTTAAAAAGTTCAAAATATCGTCTACGTCAGCGTCGGATATACCACGTAAAACGTAGGATAGTTAGCGTCCACGTCAATGATTACCGGTCAAAATTGACTGAAAATGACTCTATTGATGAATTCTCATAATGTTTAGGACCTAATTAGAATGTTAATAACTGAATTGGCATCTACACGATAAATTTAAGACTTTTTCATAATTTTCCTTGAAGTCTTTTATAAATGATTTAGAAGAGGCTATTGCAATTGTGGAAATATCATTTTCTCTATAATATGGGAAACTCAAACCTTTCACTCAGTTCATCTTCATAGATATGTGTAAATCGACCATTCATGCACTTCGAGCAAGGCTCCACTTATAAAGTGACGAGCACGACTCCCTTGGATATTATGAGTTGGGACATGATTTGAATATAGGACTTGCTAAATCCAAACCAATAGCTCAACATTAGAAATATCATTAGCTGCACTGAAAATGAAGTTACACTTGATGACAAATGACTATAAATTGCTTGAAATGTGGAATCATACTTCTATACGCGAGACTCGCAAGCTAGAGGGGGTTTATTCAGTTGATTGGCTAGGTGGTTTTGCCACATTCATAGGAATATGTTCATCAACACGAGCAAAACTCTGGACTTTGTGGTTGGGACTCAACTTTTGATTTTCATAAGATCATCGTCGAGATGGATTCTAAATCCATCAATGATCTTATTACTGTTGTGATCTTACTTTGAGTTTAAAGTACAACATAAGATTTGGAAAAAAAGCCGCTCTACTAATTAGCTTACCAATCTTGGAATTGATGCGCATTTGGATAATAGTTTCTTTTCATTACCTCCTAGAGATATACTTCGTGTGTTTATTAGGTGGTAAAATAGGGACAATAGCTTTGCGACATTAAATTTTTGTATTCAGCTTTAGTCCTTTTTCGTACCAAATAAAAATGCCTGCTTGAAATATAGCATGCTCCTTCTAGACGATGGCAAACTCGAGATCAGATATTGGCTACATGTGTAGGTTGGATATATTCACGATAAAAAGGAAGGCTTCATGTTTAATTTCCATCTCAATTTATTTTTTAATTCAAAGAGATTCGCTAGTAAGATCATTCGGAAAATATAGTTTTAACTAAACTTGCAAGAGAAGGTGAGGGGATGGATTTGGCTGGTTGTTTGTTAAGATGAAATCAACCCTTTTGACCCACATTGATTCGTTTTTTCTACGTCACAACGTGTAAGTCCTATACTCAATTCATATAACTAAAATTTATAGATGTTATTGCACTTGAATGATTCAGATCTCACTCCTAGGGAGGTCGGCAACGGTGTCCCTCAGCGACCTTGTGCAACTTAGTCGGAAAACCATTTGCACGAGCTGTTTCTACTCATTTTGCTATACCGCGAAGGGCAAAAGATATGTGATCTTTTTACCATTAGGCTAAGCACATGTTCTGCGCATAGTGAGCTCCTTCTTCGTAGGTTACAATTTGTATGGAATGAAAGAAGATTAATTGAATTTGCATAACAAAAGCTGGTCATGTCATCCTAACAGAGATTGCTACTTCATACTCCTTCCCTGTCAAGGTGATAATTGTCGATGGATATTTTCATATATCATGCATAATCTGAACTTACGGGGTGTGGATAATGAATTTAAAAGTTGGTCTTATAACAAAAGATGTAATGTTAGTCAATAAATGTACAAAACAATTATATTATTAGGTAAAAGTCATTTGTTACCTGAATTTGTGCATTTCAAAATCAAGCTATTGAGTTTTTTAATTTGTCCAATCAGATCTAGTTAAATGGAGCTGCCATGTCTGTTGGATCTAACAAAAGTTTGACGTGGAAACCATGAGCATAGCGCCTGTAACGAGAATTCTCACTTTTCAAGGTTTAAATATTATTTTATATTCGCTATCACCAAACAATAATGGATATTTTATAGTGGCAAAAGGTTTTTTAATGTCAAACTCTTCTAGGCTCCGATGAATAAGTAAAGATCCAATTAACCAGATTTGGAGTTAGAGAGACTTAATTTGAAAAATTTAAATCATCAACATTTGGTTAATAAGATGTATAAGTTCAAATATAAAAAAAAAGTAACGATTCTTATAATTAAGGGAGAATTGTACCTTAACACCACAACTTTGGTGTTAGTGGAAGTCAAATCCCGAACTTTAATAAATTGCAGTTTACTCCCTTAAACTAGCATTTTATTACACTTTTAACTCCCATTAATTTTTTCCACTAGTACGTGCCAATTCAGTTCTGAAACTTTCTTTTGCCGATTAAATCCTAAACTTTTTACATTTGTGCCAATTCAGCCTATTCGCTCAATTTTAGCTGAAAATCATCAACATGGACTCGGCCGTCCTATGTGGCGTGAGCATCACCAGTGTTAACAATTTTTAATAATTTTTGAATTATACATTTTTCCCTTTTTTCTTCTTTCCTTCTTCCTCTGGTCCGCAAATCTCTTAAGTTATTCTTTAATTTCATTTAAAATGGTTATTTTCTTAATTCTTCATATTGAACAAGCTTTTTAATGTTCTGTTTATTAATTCCATTTTTGTATAAATTGCGGAGCAAATTATATTTTTTCTTAATCCAAGTAATATTTGTATATATATTTTTTGGTCGACAGTAATATCTAGACTGAACGGTGGCATTTGACGCGCTATGTCTATGCATCGAGGGAAAAAAACAGGACAATATCTAAATTAAAATTCGAGCCGGGGGGGTGCCGAGCTGAGAGCCCCAGGATCAGATAAACCCTACGGCGATCCAATGCTGTCCACGTCACCTTCTTTGATGCATTCCATGGACAAGAGCACCCGTCCGAGGTAAAAAGCAGCAGCAGACGATTCCCACGTTCTCCAACCGCGTCGTCTTGCGAAATGAAAAGAAAAGGTTTTAAATTACGACGACCAAGAGGCTGCTAAGGTCTCCAAAGTCAATATATTTCGATAACGTCGATTAATATGAGATCCGTAGATTTTGAACGAAGAACAAAAAAAAAAAAAAGAAGCAAAAAAGAGATTTTGCCAGTCAATGACAGCTGGCGAACAAGAAAGAGCGGGTCGTCTCCTTCCCCGGTCGCGGCAATTGCGGGCGCCACTTTTCCTTTCAGATCCCCCCCCCCCCACCCCCAACTTGCTCTCTCTCTCTCTCCTCCACCGTGGTGATCGCTGATTGGGCGGATAGGCATGGGCACCCCCGTCATTTCGCCCAACCCCCCCGCGGGGGCATTTCCGACATCTCACGCCCCCCTCCCCCCTTCCCGGGCAATTTCCTGCTCAACTGCGCTTTGCGCGTTATCCCCATCGATCCAATCTCGGCCGTCCATTCCCCCTCTCCCCACGCCCGCCCTCCGATCTCCAATCTCGAAACCCTAGCGCCCCCCCCCACTCTCTCTCTCTCTCTCTCTCTCTCCTCGGATATATTAATCCGTTTCAAAAAAAGTTTCTTGCGTTCAAAAGAGTTCATTTTATCCCTCTCTCTCGTGCCACGCCAACGAAGACGAAGACCCCAAGGCAGATTTTGCCGAGTTCCCCGTAGATTGAAGGGCGGTGGTGAGAGCGCGCTTGCCGGAGGCGGCGAAGGATTCCTCTAGCCGGAGCTTCGCGTCGACGTCCCGGTGGGGGGGTGGGGGGGCTTCTTCTGTGACGGGAGAGGTTTTTGCTCTTCTTTCTTTCTTTGCCGGTCGCGCCGAATCGGGATCCGTTCCGGGGGTGACGAAGATGGAGAAATCATCGGCTCCGGCGGCGGCGTCAGCGTCGGCGGCGGTGGCGTCTCCTCCCTCCGCGGGCGCGGCGTCGTCGGGGTACGCGGCGTGGGACGAGGTGGCCGTGTCGAGCGACAGGGGGAGGCGGGAGGTCCATTTCTTCCTGAGGCGGGTGGACGGGGGCCGAGATCTGGCGGTGGTGGGCCGGGAGCGGAGCTTGCGGCACATGTCCTACCACTGCGCGCTGCGGGGCCGGTCGGCGGCTGGGCTCGGGGACTGCGCGCTGGTCTCGAGCCTCAAGTCCCGGAGGGAGGTCGTCGATTGGTTGAACTCCGTGATTCAAGGTTCGTGGGGCTTCTTTTCTTCCCTATCATCTTCGTCGCTAAGTTCATTAAGATGAAGGTTTTCGTGGGTACGATTGGCGTTTTCTGGCGTTGGGCTCTTCTTCTTTTCGGTGTCTTGACAATCGAAGCGGATATTTAACACGCCTCTTTTCTGTGCTTCGTTTGATTTTGATACGGTTTTGCCTTTTTGGTACTTTCATCCAAAATATCTCATCCATTTCTTTTTTGTGGAACGGGGTTCTGTGTTTTTCCTGGCTTCCTTCTCCGGATTGAATCGTGAAGCAACCTTTTGGATGGTTGTGAGTGTGGTTGACAATTCAAGTGTGTATTTTCATATGTTTCTTGTTGGAATTTCTGCCCTTTGAGCTTGAGCTGGTTATTTCCTTGCGCGCAAAAGAAATGATGTCAACGTGTTTCTATAACCTCCTGTCTTCTCGTGTCTTTCATACGCGTCCGCGAAAGATGGGTCTTTCTTCTTTTTTTTTTTTTTTTTGGTTTGGAGACATATGCCCTCGAAAGATAGATTTGAGGCTGATATGAAATTTAATTATCGTCTCCCTGTCATGATCTGAAAGGAAAACACTGAGCCAAAACCATTTGATTCGCATGGATGAAGATTCTGTGTCTGAAGCTTCTTCTCCTGTTATTTGAAATTTTTGTGAACTGGCAAAATTGCTTTTTTAAAAGCTGAGAATCTTAATTTCTTATTTTTTGGATGCAGCCCCAATGATTCTACTCTTTTAATTGATTGCTTTCATAGCAGTTTTTTCGACGAAGATTATAGTGTATTGACTCGTTGTCTCGTCGCCTTTATGATTATAGAACATGAAAACGTCTATATACTAATGGCAGTTCGTTGCGTTTTCAGTGACCTTGAGATGTTCTTGTTTCGGTTTTGGAAATTGCTTGCCATGCTCTTATGGTCATGGCCGTGTGTTTATTGTGGTTCTGCTGTTCATGTTATTACAAACTGATGATGATCTGGGCTGCAGGAATGCCTTTTCAAATTTTAAAGAGCTGGTTGAGAGCATCGGAATCGAAATGCCCTCAAATAATCTAGGTTATAACCTTTCATGGCCAAACTTGTCATTTTGTTAATGGATTGGGCTTTCCTTAGATGTGTTTGGACCCACTATCGCTATTCGCCTGCCGCCTTTAAGAACACTTTGAGGCCGGTTGATCTCCTGTGTGATACAACCTTCTGAATCTTTGGATGTTTGGATATCATTGCTGCACTACTTCTGATCGATATATTACTTCCCCTTCGATTCGGTGTCCTTCTATCAAGGAATAGGATGTGTTCTTGATTTCAGTTTCATGAATTGTATTTTTTGCAGATCGGTCATCTGAACAGCAGCATCATGCGGACAGTGGCTTTTTGGCTAGAGAAGGTGCACAGAAGCTGGATGTTGGTTTCCCTACGGTTTGTACCCATCATACCTCTTAACATATTTTCTATATTGTACTATTTTTTTCCTAAGAAACCTAGGTTTGGGGTTTGAGACTTTTGGATCTGTGCTAAATAATTTTTCGCCCTTACAATTGGGCTTGTATTTTATTTGGAACTTATTTTGGTTTCACTCTTTTGAAATTGAGTCTATTGACCTGAGTGTGTCTTATATTTTGGCCTTTTACCATTCTTATCTGATTTGGGAATCAAGGGCCTTTGTATTGTCAAATAGCTTAAATGTTCCATTTTCTTTTGGGTTTTCTGTCGGTTGGTCCTTATAAGTACAGGGTTGTAAGCCTGATGTCGGACTTGCTGAAAAGGTAAGTGACTCGGCCTGATTCAGAGTGCAGTGAATTTATCAAAAATAAAATTGAGATGGAATTCGGTTGTTGATGGGAGATGTCAGTTTTACGATTGCTTTGCGTGGTGTTTGTTAGTAAGTTATGAGCACCTTCCTGTCTATTTTCTCTCTTTTTCTTGCAGCTCTGTTTAATCATTTATTTCTTACGTGTTTCTTTTCCCCTCCCCTGTTCAGGATTCTCTAACAGCTAAACTGGGTCATTCTTCCAAGGAGATCCAGTGGTTAGGCTCCCCATGGACATGCAAGAAAAAGCGGAAGCACTTTCCTTCTTTTTTCCGTAGAGGTGTCAAAGTCTCTGTAAGTTCTATTTTGATCTTGGTTTCTATTTCATATTATGGGGAATTTTCACTAGTTATCCTTTCTCTTTGTTTGGCATGAATGTCTCACTGAGTTCTACTATTTTCTCAATATTTTCAGGTTCATGACTTTGTATATGTTCTCGCCGAAGAGGATAAACGACTGGTTGCTTACTTAAACGATATGTTTGAGGATTCCAAGGGCAACAAGATGGTTGTAGTACAATGGTTTCACAAAATTGATGAGGTTGGGATTGATTTGCCTCGTTATTTCAATGGCAGAGAGATTTTCTTTTCTCTTTGTCTTCAAGATCTCAGCATCGAATGTATAGATGGATTGGCTACTGTCCTCAGTCCCCAACATTTCGAGAAATATATGAATGAGGCAAGCAAATCTTCGTTGGAAGTATTTGTTTGCCACAATCTCTTTGAAGAAGATGATATCAAGCCTTTTGACATTACACAAGTTGAAGGTTACTGGAATCAGGATGTCCTGAAACGTATGAATCCTTTTCCTCTACCGAAACCTCCTCTAAGATCTCAGCCGACTGAACTTCCACGAGATATGAAATGCAATGTTGATGAAGATGGTGGGATCAGACCTAGAAAGAAGCAACGCCTTGTGAAGGAAAGTGATGCCATTGAGATGCAAAGTTTGAAGGAAGGGTCTGAGCAAAAAATCACGAAGAAGGACCCTCCACATCATTTGATTGTAGGTTCCGAAGTGGAGGTGCTATCTCAAGATAGTGGCTTGAGGGGATGTTGGTTCAGAGCTTCAATCATTAAGGCATTCAATGCCAAAGTTAAGGTTTGTTATCAGGACATTCTGGATGCAGATGATGAAACAAAGAAGCTTGAGGTATGCTTTCTCATCTCTACATCACTTATTTTGTTATTTCGTTGGGATGTTTTACATTCGGTGTTAAACATGTTTACTGGCTTGACGTTGCAGGAGTGGATTCCAGCATGTAGAGTGGCTGCTCCCGATGAATTTGGTCTCAGAATTATTGGAAGGTCAATGATTCGGCCATGCCAATGGTCTAGAGAAAGTGAAGTTCCAAAGGTTGTTGATGTTGGGACTGTTGTGGATGCTTGGTGGAATGACGGGTGGTGGGAGGGCATTGTGGTCCGTGGAGAATCTGAAGGCAGACTCTGTGTCTATTTCCCAGGTTTGAAAGTGATTTTACTTTCTTGAATTTTCTACCTGTTTTACAGATAATCATATTAGATTTTCGCTTTGCTTTTCCCCCTCTTGTTCTTAATATTTACTTATTACCTTATGCAGGAGAAAAACGAGAATTAGTCTTTCCTCTTGGGGACTTGAGACATTCCCGAGAATGGTCAGAAAATAGATGGATTCATATAAGGAATAGAGCAGATGTCGTCACTACAATATTACCTCACTTGCGGGTGGATCAACAGGTGGCGGAACATCACAGTAATGAAGCCGCTGAAGCTGTAATTAAGGACTACTGTAAGACATCAAGAAACAGTGAGGCTGGTCGTGAGAATCCTCTGGATCATCCGTCCTACTCTCAGTATGATGGGGTGGATGAGTCGCTGGCTGTTCCGGATCTTCTGAAGGATGATTCTCTTGCTCATTTGAAATGGAGGGTTTCAAGGAAGAGAAGTCGAAGCGGTGGGAGTTCTTCCCTGAAGGTACAATTTGATAATGACTGCACGAGCTCGCCGGAGATGGGAATCTGTACCCGTGCGAGGTTTTTGATGGATGCTACCATGAAAGTTGATCACGAGAATTGCAAGTTTGCCGGTGATTCACTTTTCAGTTCTTCAGTAGTGCCGACGCTGACAAGCTTGGTCATGTCCAGGTGAAAGACCACTTGGACAGCGATCTATTGCCTGGTAGTGAAAATTTAGTTGAGGCGCAGGTATGTTGGAAGGGCGATATTATATTGCCAATGAAGTGGAAAGTACGAGGGAGCAGAAGTCACCTAAGACGGCGCAAGAACAGAGCAGGTAAATGATGGCAATACCACCTGCTGCCTCGCTGGGTTTGTGATTACTGAAGTTTTGCTTTGGACAAAGTCGATGAAAAGAGATTTAATCTCTTGAGCTTTGGTCTTGGGTGCTGCTCTGGGTTTGAATTCCATGCCACAATCTCACGGGTCACTTAGTAGGTCTAGAGTTTTAAATCTTGTTCTATGCTGTGCATCATATCGATGCAGCTCCAGGGTCCTTGACTTAGGTTATTAATAGGAAAAGTAACCGCATCCAGGTCCTTTTTGGTCACATTTTATATTTTACGTGTAACCACAGCCTGAGGGTGCCATAGCCCAGGCAACAATTTTGGGTGCAGTAGGTAACCGTTAGGACTGACTTTTTGAGTCTCAGTTGAGGATGTCTTCTTGGAATCTGTACATGACCTTTCTGTTAATAAGATTTGATGTTGGGGTGATTGAATTGAATTCTGTTTTGCAATGGAATGAAACAGATGGAGATAACATCTGTACGGATTATACCGTATACCGTGTTGTTGTTTGCAAGGGTTTTAGGGGTGAGCGAGGGAGAGGAAGAAGATAAGGAAAGTGCAGAATGAAGAGGTGTAGAAAACGATTTCCTTGTTGGGAGGTAAAAAAGGATGATGGCCAAATTCTCATGCGAAAATGATTTTTTCATTAATGTTTAATTTAAGGGAAAGCTGGAAGAGTTTGAAAATCTTCCACTTCCCTCTTCACTTCATTCATGAAATTTGGATGTTCTGAGAATTTATTAGATTGTTCTCTCCTCAAAATGAGCACTTCCATTTTCTGTCTCTCGCAAACAGAGGAATGCCCTGGCGACATTCCTTCCCGAAAATCCTCTACGGAACTTCCGCTGGTTGGAGAGACGATGGGATATAGTTTCTTGACCTGGGCGAGGCTAGTTTTGGCGTGTGATTCGACTTACAACGTTACGCTTCTTTTACGTCGTTCGGAGATGTTACTGTTGTAGCCTGATATGCTTTTCGAGCTATTAGAAAATATAGCATCTCACTATTCAGATTTGCTTGAAGATTAGGCTGCGCAATGTTTCATGAGATGCGAATGCTTGCGCAATATCTACGCAATGCACGAATGCATAGCCTAGGGGCAAAGCAAGAGATGCCTTATGGGCAGGTTGTCGTTTCGGTAGAATGATGTATGCTTCTCGCGGGTTCAAGCCACGACCACCCTCAAAGAAAGAAGCTGGGAATTCACCCCGAGGACAAGCATTGTTCCCCGAGAACAAGAAACCGCCTCCCTCTTTCTCTGCCTGCAAGAATCAGATCCCAACATGAAGGACAGCAAAGAGAACTTCCCAAAAGCAGAACTTTGGAAATATTCTCGCTTGACCCTTCCTATCCTCCCACCTCCCAAGTCCTCCTCTTCCATAAGCCCTTTTAAGTCCCCCTAATCGACTTCATAATTGACTTGCAAATCATGTGTAGAATGAGCGCCAGCAGTTTGATGCCCCCGAAGGCAAGATTGATCCCATACTCTGTGTCAGTAGTGCTGCCGGTTCTTCCTCTGTTTTAAAATTTTCTCTGACCCCCCTTGCAGGTTTGCTATATGACCATGAGGATGAGCATAGATTGCAATGCTTGTTGCAGGAAACTAAGGAGAATCCTCTTGAGCATGAAAGGTACTGGGGACTCCTTCCTCCCTCTTTTCCATTTACCCATCTTGCAACTTGAGTTTCTAGATCCAATCCATCAGGTTCGTGACGAGGTTTGTATCGTCTTGAAGAAATCGAGATCCACGTGATCGAGAAACCGAACAACCGAGTTTATGTGTATGGGAGGCTCAGGCCGTCCGACGTGGCGATTAAGCTGAGGAGGAAGATGAACCGTCGAGTTGAGATATTGGAGGTTCAAGATCTTGATAGCGGTGATGAACATGTCGAACAAAATCCTCCGCCGATTGAACAGTGAGCTAAGGTCACTTATGATTGGTCATCAAGAGAACCCATTGAACTTCCATGGCCAATCAATACCCAATTAAGCATACAAAAGGACGATTGATAAAATCGCTACATCGTCATATGTAAATTGAATGCACAGGGGTTGAAAGGGAAATTGCGAAGATGAATTCCAAGCTTTGTAGCAAATAGAGATGCGTACATGTAAATTGGATTAACTTCGATTATGGTTTAAGCATATCATGCGGAAGGCCATAGTCATACGCATAATCTATCTCGGAGGAAAACCTTTAATATGAAACATGCGATGTACATCAAAAGAAAGACATGATCATGACGATATGGAAAACCGTCCAAAGCTCATCAACATCGAGAGAGTTGGGCAATCTAATCTCTCATTAATTCAATAAATCAAGGCTCAACCACGCGCACCCATCCAAAGACCGATATCACTAGGGGCTCACCGTTCGCACCCCGCGCTGTATGTGCGCCATTAAGGTTATCCGAGTTTAGGCATCGGGCCCATTAAATGGCGCAACGGCACGGATGGATACGGTAACCTCGGCTTTCCGCAAAGAGAAGTGGCGTCGATACTCGACAGTACACGACCATCTTCCCCTTTTTCGGGAAAGGGAGTGCTTGCTAATTTTGTGCTTTCTAGGACGAGGTTGACCATGGTGGGTTTTTTCACTCTTGCGCCTTTTTCCTTTTTGGTTCGCCCTGGTTCGTATCAAAATTTTGTCGCGGGGCTTGGAATCGGGGCGCGCGCACATTGCGATTTGGATTTTTTTTTTTTTTCCTCATCTTATTTTCCGTTCCACAGTCTCCTCAATTTGGGGAAAAAAAAAGGAGAGAGAAAAGAAGAAGAAAACCGATATAAAGGGGGCTTTGTTTGTGACACATCTCGCCGCCGAGGAAATCCCGAGTTCCCGAGAAGCCTGCGCGTCGTCGTATGCTTCGAGTCTCCAAACAATCGCAATCATTCGCTCTCTCTCTCTCTCTCTCTCTCTCACTCTTCCGATTTCACCGCCTCTTAAATTCCTCTCGCTCTCGCTCGCAGCCATACCGATCGGTGCGATCCGGCGCGCGCGACACGACGGAACCGGAAGCAAAACCCTAGCTCCGACCTCCGACTTCCGATTCCGATTCCGACTCCGATTCCCACCTTCGCGCCGCGCCGCGCCGCCCCCCTCCTCCCCTCCCCCGCCTCGCCGCCTATGGCGAGCGGCGCGTCCGATGGCGAGCCCCGCCGCAAGCACCGCCGCTCCTCCTCCCCCCCGGCCGCCGCCGCCACCTCCTCACCGGGCGGCGGCGGCGATGGCGGCGAGGGGGACGGCGCGGACAGGGCCTCGAAGAGGCACAAGCACCGCCACGGCCACCGGCACCGCCACGGCCGCGGCCACCGCCACGCCGGCAAGAAGGCCGAGGAGGAAGCCGGTTCCGGGGGCGGCGGCGAGGGCGTCGATTCTCCTTCCCCCCCTCCTCCTCCTCCTCCTCCTCCTCCTCCTCCTGCTTCTGCTGTTGCCTTGCCTCCTCCTCCGCCGCCGGCCTCTTCGAGGCGCGATGACGACGTGGAGGAAGGAGAGATTCTCGAAGAGGAGGGTTCTGAGCCTGTCGAGGAGCTTGACTTTAAGAATCTGGTGTGCTCTATGGCCTTCTCCTATTTATTTTTTCCGACAGTTATCTGTACTTGTTGTGGTCGCATAGTTTTCTCGAATTGACGTTTTACAGGGTTTGATTGTAAGCTTTTCCTGGTGCTTGAGAGAGAGAGAGAGAGAGAGAGAGAGATTGCCAGTTTGCCTAGTTCTGATTTTATTGCACTTGTGATATGACGAGTTTTGTTTTTGGTTGATGAGTGCTTCCGTGAGAGAACCTGATAAGCCGAGTGAGTGTGCCGTGCCTGTGTAAGACCCTGCTTGCTCTGCTCCTGCGTGACTGAAAAATTGCGAATAAAAAGAGGTTTGGTCGAGACGTTTACAGTGAAGACTGATGGCTTGCTGTTGCTTTGCAAGAGCTGGTTATATCTTGTTTTGTTCAGCTTGTTTTTGCACGTTGAGCTGTTATGGCATGTATTTTGCAAACTGACATTTGGTTTAATCTCATGGCTTTAAGGTAAATAATTCTGAATCTGGTGTGCCGTCTGCCGAAAGAAGCGTTGGAGTTGTTTCTGGAAATTCAAAGTCGATGGTTGATGAACTCTGGTCAGCAGTTGCCGATGATAGTAAAGTAAATGGCGGTTTAGGTCACGAGAGTCGTGGACCTAGATTCCACTCTAAAGGTAATGACAAGGCTAAGAACCGATATAGTGCCGACACCACAGAGAGTGGAGACGGTGATGTAAGTGATCCCGCCGATAGACACAAGACATCCCCCTGCTCACCAAGTTCTGATAGATACAGAGATGATGGATCGAGGTCACGAGATTTTGTGAGGGAAAGATCTCGTTCTCAGAGCAGTTTACCATATGGAGGCTCGCCTTTAAAACGAACAAACCATATGGAAAGAGAAAGGGAAAGGGAGTCCTCATATTTTTTTGAGAAAAGCAAGATTGAATATGATTCAGATGATCAAAATATGACTCGGCGCAGCAAGGATAAATTGCATAGCGCTAGAGATATTGCGAAGGGCGAGGAAAGCGAAAGGATCAACTCTGACAGAAGGTATGGTAGCATGGAGGATCAGCATTACAGCAGGGAGAGGAGCATCGAAGATAAAAGCATGGGAAGTTATGTTGATGCAGTAGATAGGAGAAGGGAAGAACGAGAAAAAAGCAAAGATAGGGATGTGGACTGGGTCCATAGAAAGAAAAGTGAACGTGAAAGGAGCAAAGATAGGGATGTTGACAGGGACTATAGAAAGAAAAGTGCACGAGAATGGAGCATCGGCAGGGAGTTGGAGTGGGATAGGGGAAGAGAGAAAGAAAGAGAAATGAGCAGGGAGAGGGACTTGGAGAGGGATAGGAGAGGAGATAGAGATAGAGAAAGAGAAATGAGCAGGGAGAGGGATATGGATAGGGATAGGAGAAGAGAGAGAGAAAGGGAAATGAGCCGGGAGACTGAAATTGATAGGGATAGGAAAAGAGAGAGAGAGAGAGAAATGAGCCGGGAGACTGACATTGATAGGGATAGGAGAAGAGATATAGAAAGAGAAAGGAGCTGGGAGAGGGACATGGATAGGGATAGAAGAAGAGAGAAGAAGAGGGAGAGGAGTAAAGAGAGGGATAGAGAGAGAGATAGAAGAAGGGAAAGAGAAAGAGAAAGAGAAAGAGAAAGGAGCTGGGATAGGCCCAGAGATGGTAGGAGAGACAAGGACAGAGAGAGAATCAGGGAGAGGAGTAGGGATAGGAGCTGGAGATCAGAGCGGTTGGATGATGGAAGGAGGGAGGAACGTAGGGATGGCCGGAGTGGCAACAAGTATGAAAATGTCGAAGATGGTTATGTTGATAAGCATGGATATTCAAAGCACCCAAGACGAAATGAAGTGGAAGATGACATTGATAGAATAAGTAGAGGGGTTTCAACAAAAATGAGCGCTGCAACAGCTAGTACTATGGATGGTGATAAGGAAGTACACAGAAGGTAATTTTTTTTGTCCATGGGGTCAGCTTGGAATTCTTGGTTGTTAGCTCTGCTTCTCTTTAGTAATTGATTTTTTTTTCTGGCTGTTATAGCGATGAGGATGAAAAGGATGACCTTGATGGAAAGTTTTCATTGGAGATAGCTGAGCAGGAAGAGGAGGATCTCAATAGAATTAAGGAAGAAAGTAGAAGACGAAGGGAAGCCATTATGGAGAAGTACAAGAATTTGCAGCAGCAGCAGCAGCAGCAACAAGAGGAGCATGTGCAGCCTCAGGCGGAGGATGCGGTGGAAGGTAATTGTTGATGACAAACCGTGCCTGGATGTCCATTTATCAGGTTGTATGCTTCCCATTTGACGAATCCAAGGGAAACAAAAAGCTTGTTCAATTGTTACTGCGAATTTTATTTCTGTAGTCATTGGATTTTTTTTATCGGGTTTGTAAACTGCCCTGTGGCACTAAGATTAGCATATAAGGGTTAGCCATAATCTAATCGGAAATCATCTCGCAGTACCTGTTTTACTGCTAAACAGCCAGACTGTTGAGTGCTTCAAAGGAATGCGAAGTTTGGTCATTTGTAGCTTGTTGGGAGGAAACTGTCTGGTGGAACCTGGAAACTGAATGAGTCGATACTCCTTTTAGTTGACTTGTGCAAAGTCTCATATATTTTCTGATAAAGAGGCAATATAGTGCTGTTGATTATGCATTCTAGTCTTATTGTTTGAATCGTTGTTTTTTTAATTTTTTTTATCCTTGCTGTATTTCTCGATTTACAATTTTCTTGTATTTATTAGACAAAGCACATCCAGAAAAATCAACAGCAGAAGTTCATGGAAGTATTGCTGAAGGTGTGGACTCATTTGTTGCCGAACCGTCATTTTCTATTGGAAAATCACCTCTTCGAAATGGAATTACTGCTACTGATGGGAGCTCTGGTGAAAGAGGTCTAGGAGAGGGTACGCCGAAGGTGTGTCCATCAATTCTCTTATTCTGTTTATACAAATGAGCTTTTTCCACATCCTATTGAGGTTCTTAGTTCTTGTCTACTTGTTATACTGTTCGCTTAGAATACCCTATTGAGCTTTGAATTTCCAAGTGCCTAACCTTACCAAACTATGTGACCGTTCTTTGTTTATGTGAGCAGAGTGAGGGATCGGATGACATCTTTTGTGATGATATATTTGGAGATTCACCCGCTGGTGCACGTAAGACAGTAAGTTAATGTTTATTTTCTACTAATTTACTATGATTGCATCATCCGTGATGATTAACTGACATAAAACATGTTTTGGGCACGTGTGTTTGTTAATGTGCGTACTATACCTTGTTGACCTTGTCTATTGAGGTAAATATGTTTTTAGTGTGAATATTTGACATTCCCAGTGTCATCTTCTGTGTCAATATTCTGGATGTAGAGTAGATTGATTTCTGGGTTCTACTTTTCAGGACATTTTCCTCCGAGATATCCTCTGCACAAATTTTCATTTGTAATGTTTTTGAGATTTTGATATCTTTTCTTGGTAAGGGTTCATAGTGTTACTAAATAACGCCCTGGTAGATCTCTGTCAATATCTGGACGTAGAGTTGATTGATTTCTGGGTTCCACGTTTTATGACATTTTCCTCTGTGATATCCTTTGCAAAAGTTTTCATTTGTACTGGTTTTTGAGATTTTGATATCTTGTTCTGGTAAGGGTCGATAGTGTTACTATGATAACACCCTGGCAGATCCACTTTGTAGCTTTCTATAAGGAGGTCTCATAGAACTGTTCTTTCGAGATTGAAAGATTTTTAATTTGCTCCTTGTTTCCTTATACCGAACAGAGTTGCTCTTCTAAACTAGAAATCAGTTTAAGTTCACATGCAAAGCTGTGTCTGCAAGGCAATGGCATGAATTCTTCCCCATATACTTCAGGACTTGATGCGACATGTTTGCTATGGCTTTGCCTTTTAGAATGATTTTATTGATGGAACTAACATGCATGGCTTTGTGTGGTGGATAGAAATTAGAATGACTTGATGAGTCATGAAGTTTGGTCTTCCTTTGTCAAGTGAGTGGTTACTATGATATTATATAATGCTAAATTTGATAGAGTGATGGTTAGTAATAAAGAGTAGAATATACTAATGGTGTTGATATTAAGGCAAGATACTGGTTCAATGCATTAGACATGTAGAGTTCCTAATGGTACGTGTTGAAGGTGATCAACTTAATTCCAGAAGTCTGTTGTGCATTGTACCACAGTAGGCGCTGATGAACACATCCCTCTCACCCCTACCACACCCTTCTGCAAGTTTTTGGAACGCTTCAAGTTCCACTTGAGCATTTAGGTCATTCTCTCTGTTTTCTGCACTTCTCTTTCTTTTCGTTTACCTTTTTTTTTGGAAAAAGGGTTTTTGGGGGGGGGGGGGGGAGGGTTGGAGGGATGGGGGGGAAGAGGTGAGTAGTGAAGGTGGGGGCTTTGATGTTGCAAACGGGCACAATGTGTAAAACATGGCTTATTTGAATAAAGGCTTGACTTCCGTGTGTGAATAATCATGAACCTACCTAATATTCCTATTTTCATGAGTATTTTCCTTTACCGGTAAGCTTTTTTTTAGTGGGAAATAAAGATATAGGATCACTCACATAACTACCCTCCAAAAAAGGAGCAGGTCTTTCCCTGCCTTTTTTCCCTATTTAAAAGTGGATGTGATTCCCCATCCATTTCAAGTTGATGGGTGATTCTTACAAATTGTATCCAAACTGCACTAGAATTGGGTTATTCTCAATTTCCTCGAGCGTAACTTTGAAATTTTTATGTTTTCCTTATCTTTGAAAGTTGGACCTTTACATGGTGTTGCTTCTCATGTAGCTAGAACATTGATTGCTTTTAGTGCTAACGTGTAATGAGTTTTACGGTCATTCTTAGGCCTTGTACTTTCTGTGTTTTGCAGGGTAAAGGAGGTGGTTTACCTGTTGAAAGGAGTGGTCTCCATGACAACTGGGATGATGCAGAGGGATACTATAGTAAGTCATGTAGCAATTCATTCATCTTGATTTTCTTTCAAGTTTCCATTATACCCATTAAAGTCTTGATGAGAGAGTGCTTTAGACTATACTCATTTATCAGCTTAATCAAAGACTTTGTCTTGTGTTGTAAAATGAATGGCGTCTCTGAGACCATATATTTGCTTGGTGATAAGGACACAACATTGATCATGACTTGTCCTGGTTCAGTTTCTGTCTCCTCGCTTAATTACCTGTAAGCACTAAGAAAGAGAGGCTGCATGCCAACTGTCGATTTTTGAGTACGTCTTGGTTGTTTATGGCAGTTTTTATAATCTTGTTTTTTGGAATGTGACTTGTTTTACTGAGTTTTTATGAAGCGAACATGTTATGTTTCAAGTAACTATTCATCCCTTGATGACTATGGTTGGAAACCTGTGTCCTATTGCAAGATGTTCTCTCTGTTTCATGTTGGTCGACTAGCTCCTTTCAATTTATATTACTTGCATGCTATAAACTGGAAATAGCTGAGATATTATCAGTAGAATGTTCTGAATGGTTTATGATCATGTTTTGAACCTTGTGTAGTAGATGTTCTCCACGTTATTAGCTGAATCAACAGAACTTCGAGGTTATGTAAATGGGATGAATATTTCTGAAAAATATATTAAGCAACTTGTAGCTAATTTAGATGTTACTACTTCTCTTTGGAGTGCTGATTACTTAGCTAAAAAATTCTTTCTGATTTACTTTTAATTCGACCGATGCAGGCTATCGATTTGGTGAGATACTTGATGGCCGATATGAAGTTATTGCTGCACATGGGAAGGGAGTTTTTTCGACTGTAGTTCGTGCGAAAGATTTGAAGGCTGGCATTGGTGAACCAGAAGAAGTCGCAATAAAAATACTGCGAAATAAGGAGGCCATGTAAGTGGCCAAGCTACTTTATTGGGGATGGTGTGAATTAATTTGCAGTTTCTCTTATTGAATATATATCAAATTCCTGGCCTTAGTTGTGTCTCTGTGTCTTATATGTGTCTAGGTACAAGGCTGGTGTTGAGGAGCTTGGCATATTGAAAAAATTAGTAGGTGCAGATCCTGAAGACAAGCGGCACTGCGTTCGTTTACTTTCCAGTTTTAAATACCGCAATCATCTTTGCCTGGTTTTTGAATCTCTTAATATGAATCTACGTGAAGTTTTAAAGAAGTTTGGTCGCAATATTGGTCTTAAATTAACTGCTGTTAGGGCTTATGCGAAGCAACTCTTTATTGCTCTGAAGCATCTCCGAAACTGTGGTGTCCTTCATTGTGATATAAAGCCTGATAACGTGCTGGTAGGTTCTGGTATCTTCTTTTTGCTGTTGTATTCAAGTATTATTGTTTCTTATTTTTGTTTTAACTTAATACATTTTACTTCAGGTTAACGAGGCAAAAAATGTGTTGAAGCTTTGTGATTTTGGAAATGCCATGTATGCTGGAAAGAATGAAATCACACCATATCTCGTGAGTCGCTTTTATCGTGCCCCAGAAATCAGTAAGTCTTCTTCGATAAAGTGATTTCATCTTGACATGGTTTTATTATAAGTTTTACCGAATTTTCCTATTTCACTTCATTATAAAACATATTTCATTCAGACTTGGCTGAATTCCTGTTACAGTTCTTGGCTTGCCTTACGATCATCCATTGGATATATGGTCTGTGGGTTGCTGTTTATATGAGCTTTATGCTGGGAAAGTTCTTTTTCCTGGCGCTACCAACAATGACATGCTTCGTCTACACATGGAATTGAAAGGCCCTCTTCCAAAGAAACTGCTTCGAAAGGTATAAAGTGAACATAATCACTTGTTTGTATCCCATTTTTATTTAACCTGCTGCAATATGTAGGATATCTCTCTCTGTCTCTGTCTCTGTCTCTGTCTCTCTCTCTCTCTCTAGGTGCACGTGTGTATATGTACAGACCTTAACATATACATACAGCATATGCGTGGCCACCTATGTAACAATGTATATGGACATGTTAGTGCTTGCACAATGTATGTTTTTTCTACTTATTTAGTAGTTATTGGAAGTTGATTTTTCATGGAATGATAACATATATTACCAGCATTTTCATCTGGTTTATGTGCATCTGTGGGTAGTGTTGGCTTGTTGTGTTTCTGTTCTTACTGATTTTCATTTGCAGGCAGCATTTGCGGACCAGCATTTTGATGCAGACCTGAATTTTCTTGCTATAGAAGAGGATTCTGTCACCAAAAAGGTCTATAGTTTGTTTCAATGTGGCTTTGATGTGCAACAACGTGGTGCTTTTAAAGTTTAACAGCTGATATATTGCATTTCCTGTTGATTGAGTCTTCAACATCGTCTGTGCAGAGCATAAGGAGAATGATTCTTAACATCAAGCCTAAGGATATTGGGTCGATTATCAAGGGTTCCCCTGGTGAGGATCCAAAGATGTTAGCTAACTTTAAGGATCTTCTAGACAAAATTTTTGTATTGGATCCGGACAAGAGGATGACCGTACAACAAGCTTTGAATCATCCTTTCATCACTGGCAAGTGAAAAATGTTGCTGATTTTTGACTCCAGAATGCTGTTGCACTTGATAATTGTCTTTGGAAGATAATTCTTATTCAGAATATCTAATCATTTCGGCATTATCTTTGCTTAATTACCTGTGCTGGAAGAAGAGCTTCAAGAGGGGTTATGCCATTATTGAAGGGGGATGGCATTTGTTCAAGAATACACTTTACTGGCGGTTCTTTCAGTGGAATGTACTGTTCCTATTGTAAGATACTTGCTGAAGGCGTTCTTTTACCAGTTATCAAGTTCATTATATTTGTTTTCATGTGTAATTTCAATTTATGTTAGCGTTCAATCTGATGGAGATCAATAACAGGAATATAATTGGGTTGTGGGTATAGTTCTTGAGAAATGGTAGTGGAGGTCCTACGTGGACTGCATTTTTCTCATCTTTGACTTTGCCAGATGTCTGGCTTTTGAACTCCAGGCTGGCTACCCATGTCATGCTAGTGTGGCAGTTCTTTATTCTTAGTATTCATCATGTAAATTTCCTGGATTATCTTGAGTCTAATAGAATTTTTGGTTCAGGATCTCTCCCACTGCTTTGAGGCAACCTTCCAGTGTTTAATTGCTTTACAAAGGCACCCTGGAGAAGGTACCTTGGTTTGTTGATTGGGAGCTTGTTGTGAAACCTTGAAAGTACTAAATAGTGCTCTGTGCTATATGTTGTACCCATTTCGCCTAAAATGAGCCATCATGATTGTGAGTGACACGAGCTGTATGGGCTCGATAAACATCGTTGTATAGGAGAAATTGAAAAGTTTTTCTGTTTGATGCTGTGTTGTGATCCCTTGTATAAGCGTGCTAATTGTTAGGGGGTCATTGAATGTGGATGTGACAATTCCCTCTTACTGTTTGTTGCATTGAACTGATGTTTTTGTCATCCATCTCTCTAATTAATAAGTGAGGAGATTTTGTCAGCCATTCTTTTTTGTGTGATTTTCCCTTGTTTTTTGTATCATATATGTGCATAGTCTAATCAAGTTATGTTACATCTGATCCATGGACTAATGACTCTGGAGGCTATTACGCTGGAGACTTATCGCAGCAGCCTTCAAAGTGGAAGGATGCGTCCGTGAGTAGTAATATCTAAAATTTGGGCTGTTATTCTAGCTTTAGTGTAGCTTTGAGGCAATGTGAAGATTAGATGGCCCCTGATGTGATCTTTTTGTCTTTTTAGGGCACAGGTTCCATGCTACTGCGAGTCTCGTAAGTATCTTCATATCCTATAGGTAATCGTTATCCATACAAGTTTAAGATTTTTTTCTTTCTTTTTTCCCTCACTAGTATTAGATTCTTCCGTCAGTCTATAATTTAGTCTTTTCAATGCTCTATGTTTCACATATGTTAGCAATTAGTAAGGTGTCATTGCTGGCCTTCATATGGGAAATAAGCATGTAGGGTTAATTTTGTAGTCCCTGCTAGCTGAGTTGTGAGCCCAGAATTATGGGGGCATAAGCAACTCAATTGGGTAAACAGGTATTAAAAGTTTAGAGAAATATACATCCATTATATTGGGAATTGAAGGAAGAGTAATGGACTTTTACTGGACATTTTATGGCAAGAGCAGTTTTACTTTGCGTGTATGAATAACTTAACTTTTTATTACCTGGCAAAGGGCTATACATAGTCTACTTTGAATGGTGCAACATTTCTTATCACTGTACTGGACTGCGAATGTGCATGGATCTCTACATGTTGTCACCTTCATTACTTTTTGGATTAACATCCCTCCTTTTGAACTTCAAAGGATCGTTCTGTACTGGACTTCCTTTTTTGTAGTCAGACATGGTTTAATATTTGAGGCTCTTTATGAGCACTCAAGGATTTGTATATGTCAGGTAGGCCAAGTGTTATGTGGGTCTTACGCTGGGTGTTTGGAAAAATGTAATGGACAACGGATAATGATTTGTCTTGTGTCCAGTTGGACCGTTCTCACTAAGATCCTAGAGGTTGTGGTTTTGAATCATACCTTCCAGACCCCTTCACAAAAAGAGAGAATAGAGAGAGTTGGTGATATGAATTCGGGTAATTTTGCAGATTTGATACTGGCAATTGACAGTATTATTGTAAAGTTTGATTGAATGGGGTTCGTTAATGCAATAGAAGGTTTGAGAAGATGCTCTATCCTGAATGCAATGCAATTCAAGTTTCTCTACGGTAGCAGACTTCACAGACGAGTGTTTCACAGTTTAGAGACAGTTAAATTGTTGCCTCTGTATGAAGTAAAAATTCCCTGCCGACAAGCTCACAAGAAGAAGATAGCAACCTATTGAAACATATGACTTTCGACAGAGTCTGGTGGCGATGTGTATGGTGCTTATTTATCATCCATGATCACTTGACATTATAAATTGAATACATCACTATTAACTTGCTTCCATTTCTCTCCATCCTCTCACAACTGTAGCTCTGCATTCTCCCCCACCCCCCTTGCCAATGTCATTCGGGAGAGGTACACACACTAAATAATTAAGAATTATAGACATCAACTGCAGTCTCTTAGTAGTGCTCCTTCTTCGTTAGTCTGCCGAACATTTTCTATGAGGAGCCCCAGAAGGTCATTGATTATTATTGCCAGGGCTGTTCTGAAGATATTTAGGCTGAGAATTCCAAGTTGTCCACCAAAAAATGAAGGGGGGACGTTGTCTTTACCTTCCACTGCTTCTAATATGTTTTATAGCAACATAAGGACAATTAGGGGTATAATGACAAGTTTAATGTGGAGATGCGTTTCTAGTTTTATGACATTTAGGTCAATGGTAATGAGTTCTCTCCTCTTTCCCCTCTTTCTCTCCGTCTGTGCGCTTGTTTGCATGTGGGCATGCGAAGAAGATACACACTGCAGCGACTAATGTGACCTAGTGTCTTCTTACATCTGTCTGATCTGTCCGTAAGATGATATGTACAGATTAGTGAAGCTCAACAAATTGGAACGAAGCCCTATCAAGGCAACTATTGACCATAGATCGCTTGGTCTATGGAAGAAAACTGGTGCTTAGAACATCTGTACTAATGTGCTCATTAGGTGAAGCTTCTCCCAATGTTTTGCTTGGATCGAGAAATGCTACTTATTAGGAATAATGTATTGTTGATCGACCAGTACGAGTGATCTGATACCTGCAATTTGAATGTGTATTATGTCCATATAAATGGTGGATAAATGGTAGAATCTTGAATCACAGTGCCAAAGATGGTTAAATATAGATAAAAAGCGCAAATTCTAAACTTTCTGTGCGTAACGTAGCTGGGTCTAGACCTTCAATTGGCGCAATCAATTGCTGAGACTTTCCAAAAAATTGCAGTAGTCCTCCCGGAAAATGGCTATTGCTGCTATGCAGCTTAAAGAGTCCTGAAGTTTGCAATATACATTGTTCCATACAGTTTTGTAGATAATCAGACTTTATCTGGTCAGGCATTTCGGATTTTCAGGTAGCCCTTTCTGGGACTGTCCAAATCGTCCGTCTTCAGATTCTGTGATAAAAAAGCGCACGAGTTCACTGTTGCCGTTTACATGACATGCTTGACATGGGGGATGTATTTGGCCTTCATTATTGCATGATATTGCTGAAAAGAAAATCGTAATAATTTGGAGTTGACTGCGTGCAATATCTTGTGGTTTCATCTGTGCCCTTTTCTTGCTTTTTCTAACTGTTGTTTTAGTGGATCCAGTTTTTAATTTGAGTGCCCGATGTTCTAATGAAGCAATTCACACTTTACAATTTATGATGGCGGTGATCTATGCTGGTTGTCATCTTGAATGTGCTGAAAGTGGTGCTTTATTGTATAGTACTCTGCGATTAGTAATGTCGCGCAAGAAAAGCCATCTGTGAAGATGCTGCGTGTGTTCAGTTATATAAGAAAAGCAAATTTGTGCCGGAGTCGAGTGTAATTGTGTTGGCCGGATTCAAGTGTATGTGTCTGGAAGTATTTTTCTCCGTGGCACGCCTGAGGTACTCTTTTATTTGTTTATTGAACTATGCTTGCTTCTGGCTCTGGGCATGGTTTGCTTTTTCTCTTTTTCCCTATTCAATGTATAGATTTTTCTAAATTCTGCCGCCTTCTGGATGATTGGAAGCAGCCTCGTAGCTTTTTCTTCCATGAACGTCAATCTCAAGTTTTCATCCCTCGTGGAAATATGACTTGGAAAGTTTGGTTGACAATTGCCTCTGGTCATTTGAACTATATGTCGTTAAATAATATTTTCCCTTTGTTCTTCTGGAATAGGTATATGTTCCAGCCAATATACTTTTATCAATTATTCGAGCAGAGAGGGTTGTGAACAGGAGATTTAAATGTTCGGGCAAGTTGCTCTTCGATAATTGGACGATTCGTGGTCCCGTTTGTTGACTAATTCGTTGGTTGGTTGGTTGTGACATAACCTGTCTGTGTTCTCTAGATGTCTTCTAGAAGTCAGTTTTGGTAACCCCCAAGAAACTCCATGGCAACCCCACAGTAATTGTTATAATCGGCGGCGAGCCTCACGCTTGCGGTGGAGTCCATGGCTAACAATTCTTCGATTGGTTAACTGGGAAAAAGAGAGGTGATGCCAAAATCTTTCTTGCGTCATTCCGCGTATAGACACGGAAGGCTGTCTGGTTGAAGGCTTGTAATTCCGGCAAAAGGGAATGTCGAATGTTTTGTATCTGCGATTGCTTATCATAAACTGCCGTTGGGAATTAGAAGGTATGTAGGTAATTTGTCCATGGGACACGAACAACGGAGAATTTATGTAGTGGGAAAGATTTGGGGCAAAGGATTGTCGCTCAACCGTTGCTCTTAGTGTAGAATGAATCAATTATACGACTTGAACAATTTCCTCCAACGAGATTTGAGATCCGGATCGGCCAACCGGCCACACTTCTGACCAAAATTTAAAAAAAAAAAAAAAAAACCAGTCACACTTGGGTGGCCTGTTGTGGCATGGGCTACTATACTGGTTTGGTGCCGCTCTATGTGCCGGTGAGAGGAAACATAGTCCCTAGTGTGGTGGCTAATCTATGTCTATCGTTGCAGTTGATCGAACGGTAATATTGTATCAAGCATTTGTTACAAGTAGTTGGGATTTAAGCAAGTCAAATGGTGCGCTGAAGTAAATTACAATAAAATAGATTTTGGTCTGGTTTATCGAGAGTTGAAGAGGCCGTCATGGTTGTGGAAGTTGTATATTTCGTATTCGATTCATTTCAATCGACCATAGGAACAATTAGTAGAGCTCGTCCATTGATGCCTCGGAAACAGGCTGTCGTAATCTTTTAAAAACTCCGTTCGACCAAAATCGTGTATCAAGTTTCTACGAATTAAGGAGATGTCGACATTAGCTCGACAAATCACCTGCTGCTGTGTCGGACGCGGATCTGATTCACGGCTCTTCGTTTACGAATAACGTGTGCGGCCGAGAACGACTTACAATCGATCGAGCTTTTGAAATCGTCTCCTTCGTTTCTTTCTCTGCTTTTTGCTTTTGTTTTTTTGGCAAATGTCTCTTTCGTTCCCTGTATTTTTTTTCAGTTTATTGCAAAACCCCATTGAGCGGCATCGCAAAGTACGTCATGTTCGATGCTTCGGGGGTGGGAAGGAGCTTTGGTTTTTGTCGAATGGCCGAGTTCTGACTTTCGCAGCTACTTTTCTTTCCCAATCACCGAGTCTCTTTCGTGTCAACTTAGGAGAGCGAAGAAGAAGTCTCTATCGCATCCAGACCGCTCCGTTCGCACGCTTCGCAAAAAACGAAAGGAACGAGAAGACGAGGAACGCATCGTGCCCCCAAGAACGACTCCGTAACAGCAGACGTAAGCACGGACTGAGACCGATGCACACGGCCAGCGACCTTCCTCCCCTCCATCGTCATCGCGTAAAGGAGAAAACCACCATCGTCTCCGTTGGCTCTTCTCCCTCTCTTCTCGCGGCAAACTGAGCTCTCGAGACTTTCACGTCGTCGACCCGTCGTCATGGGCAAGAAGCTCAACCGCCTGCTGGGAAGATCCTTCAAGCCCTCCAAGTTCAAGCCCCTCGCCGCTCTCGCCGTCTCCCGCCTCGCGGTCCTCAGGAACCGCAGCCAGACCCGGCTCGCGCAGGCTCGGTCCGACGTCGCTCAGCTTCTCGAGCTCCCGAACCACGACCGAGCTCTGCTTCGAGTGAGTCAACTTCTTATCCGATGAGATGAATCATCCTGTTTTTGAAGCCTGCGAGTTGGGTTGACTGGCAAAAGCTTGTTTGTTGTCCAGGTCGAGCAGGTGATGAGGGAGCAGAGCACGTTGGATGCTTATGCCATGATCGAGGGCTACTGCCATCTGTTGATCGAGAGGGTCAACCTTATTGAGCAGGACAAGTACTGCGTTTCTCTTTGGTCTTATGCATCCCATTTCCGTATCCAAAGATCAGCCATCGAACTTCTTTTTTTCACCTTTTTTTTTGGTTAATGGTGTGTTGGCCTGTTTTTGTGCGTGCGCGCAGAATTTGTCCGGAGGAGCTGAAGGAGGCAGCCTCGAGCTTGCTATTCGCGGCGTCGAGGTGCGGAGAGTTCCCAGAGCTCCACGAGATGCGCGGGTTCCTCACCTCTCGTTATGGCAAGGGGTTCGCTGCTTCGGCTATTGAATTGAGGAACAACTGCGCAGTGAATCCTCTGGTTTGTATGTTCTGCTATGTTTTGCTGTCATTTTTTACAGGATTGATTATGGTTCAGACTTGTTCATGTACGAGAAATTTTCATTTGCTTTTGTACGATTCTGTTCTGTCTGAACAAATAAATTGTAATCGCGGAACTTGTCATAAATTGAGACATAGAAAGACAATACAGAAGCTGAAAAGTAGGAGAAATACCCGGTAATCACAGAAGTAGAATATAAGTACAGAGTGTATTGGTAATATCGCCGTTGAATTATAAACTAGAATCCACGGATCACAAGGCCACTACATCTGACAATATTGTGAGTGAGTTGGCGATCAGTTAATTGTGATGGTTGATCTATATGTCATGTTGGTGATGGCTGTTGAAGCAATAGAAAATGCGGCTTGTCTGGTTTGATGTCAGTAGTGGATGAGGGCAGGCAATAGGCTTGGTTTGCCAAACAGGCTTCCGCCAAACTGGCATTGAGTAGTAACATAAAACGGAAGAAACTTTCCTGATCAATGCTTTTGTGCATCCTAATTTAGTACGATTTGCCTGTGTGAAATCTTGAATATTTTGCTTGGTTGAATGTTCTCTGTTCGTCAATCTTATCTCAGTGTGGTTTAGCCAATCACTTTGTGAGCCTTTGGTCATTGACAAGTAAACTTGGACTTGTGTAGATGGTAGAGAAGCTGTCGGCCCGGCAGCCTAGCTTAGAGAGCAGAACAAAGGTGCTCAAAGACATTGCTGCAACCAACGGCATAGCTCTGCATGTCGATGAGCCCATGGATCCGTTAGAGGTATGCTTGTTCTATGTTGAGCAGAGAGAAACACGATATTACTTTTCCCAAATCCTTCAATCAGCGATGTTTTTCATAAAATTGATGCAGGAAAACGCCGGTGTAAAGATTATGCCGGACCAACCTATCACTGCTGTGGATTCTAAACTCGAGGTTGACAACAATATGGAAAGTACATCTAAAACAAAAGTGGTGGATAACTTCTCTGACTCGTTCGAGGTGCAGAGTGAGTTCAAGGATGTCGCTGAAGCAGCCCATGCGGCTTTCGTGTCGGCTGCTTATGCAGCAGCAGCTGCAAGAGCTGCAGTGGACCTGTCTCGATCTGAATCTCATGGTCCCGATGATCAAAACAGTTGTAGTCCTAGTGCTCGAAGGTTAGAGGCGAGGCAGAAATTTGATCACACTGAAAAGCAACTCCAAATTGAACATGGAGCTCGAGGCTCTGTCAGGAGCAGAAATGCTGCGGAAACCAGACTTTCGATGTCTTCCTCCACCTCGGATTCAGGAGAATTGATTACGACTCCTCGGGTTGGAGCAGGCTGGCCTAATCACTCACAGGACGAGATATATTTCGACGAAAGCGACGACGAGAAGGAGCGTGATCGAAGTGGATCCCCATCTGATTTCTCATCTCCTACGCGAATTCCGTCAAATTTTCGAGCTGGCTTGAGGGCGGAATCAGGTGCAGGAGGCCATGTAGCACACCCAGCTGAAGCGACGGGCATGCGCGTCGGACCAGTCCTGGACCTAGAGAGGAGACCGATGTCTGTGAGGACTAGACATGTGCGTGGCTACTGAGCAGTTTCTTATGGAGCAACAGATGTGCAGTCCAACCATATATTGTTGTTCTTATCATGTAATTACTGTGTGATTTGGTTTCTGATCGAGGGGTTGTCAATAATTTTTCCAGGCAGAGAGAAGTCGTGAATAGGTGAGGGTTTTGATTCAGACTTTTCGCCATCTGATGGCAAGAATGGGATTGGTTTGTACTGTGCCATGTTCATATTGTCAATGTATTATTCTCAGTTGCACTGCCTGTCTAAAGGTTTCAAGATCACGGATCGGTGTCACGCTTTTAAGGACGTGTTTCTTTTGACACTTTTTGAGTGCTGAATATATCAATTGAGACAGATTTAAGTCAGTTTTCTCCATACAGAATGGATCAAAGGAGATGATCCCTCCATGAACATCAACAACATTATTTTCTACTCGTGCTCATGATCTAATGATGTCAACCATAATTTTTTTTTTTCGTTTAATTAAGTTTCCATGCGCCAAGATTCGATAATCCATTCATATTAAAACTAAATCACCCGAAATCCAACCCATAAATATAAGGAACTAATCCAATCAACTTGACTTGAACGAGAAAACTCATAAGATACGTCATGTTCTTTCGCACTATAAAAATCAGACCATTAGCATTTCCCCTCTTTAATCAATGTATAAAATTCATAATCAAAATCGATATACATCATCACATGTATGTCGGATGACAATGACAAGTATCGAAGCATTCCGAGTTATACACGTTTGCAGGCTCGTGAGGAAAGGAAGAGCCGAGCGAAAATGTGCATTTGAGAGTAGGTGGGATCGGGCGATCCGCCAAACAAAACGCGTGACGCCGGACAGAGCCCGTCTCTGACCGCCGGCCGATCAGTCGTTGCGGACACCTGAGCTCAGCTCCGCCGCGTAATTCAATACGATTCCGTCCGTAAACTGCAGATGGGCGAAAAAGAAATTGATTTCCATAGCTCTGGGTGCAGAGGCTGATCCTCCACCGCTGAAAGCCCATCAAGGCCCATATCGGAGACCATTTCGCGGCCCATTGTGCATGGACGTTTGGGCCTTGTCCATCGCCCGCGGCCCATAATCAGGCGCGTAGAGAAGAGGTGTCTATATAAAGGCCGGCACGAACGCGGACTGTCTCCGTCGCGGAACGGGGGTGCCTGTGGAAAATCATTCCTAGTTTTGCTCGCTGCATTTGGGGGGGACAGATCTGTGAGTCCCTCGTCTCCCATTCCTCCTCCTTGTTCTTCTTCTTCGTTTTCTTGTTGATTTGACTGTGCTGGGGTTTCCCGTTGACTGATTCGGGATTTGCGTCGAGACCAATTTCTTAGTTTTTCTCCTCGTCGTTGGTTTCTTTTGGGTACCTTTGAAGGGGAGGGGGGGGTGGTGGAATTTGCTTGTAACCCTTGCATGTCGGCATGTTGAGGTTTTGCTTTTTAGCTCAATTGAAGATGCATGGACGACGTGGTGGCGGGGTGTGTGTCTCTCGGATGATGTGGTTTTTGGTCGGAAGGATGATTTAGGGGGAATTCGATGAAGGGGGGAGGAGTTGGAAAGAATTAAGATTTGGGTGTTGCCCGGTTTACCAGCGATCTGGGATCTGGGTTTTGATCCGTATTTTTTGGGGTGTTATCTGTCGATTCATTGGGCGCATTTGTTTTCCGGAAGATCTTCTTTTGTATGAATGATTCGCTCGTATGTAGTCTCTATGTTCGAATAGTCGAAAGATGCGTTACTAGTTTATGTAGTTTAAAGCAGTTTCTGCTCTATTCGACCATCCTCGAACTCTAGGTGACTAAGCGTTCAGCCTTTAGCATTTCATGTGTTGGCTTATTTGTTGGGGGCTCTGTGGATTTTTAGGGAGGTATTTTGGTTTAACTTTCTCAGTTTTTCTGGAAACACCCCATATTAGTCATTGAATTCCAGTTTTGAGTTTGTTAAAATTTATCATGGGACATATAAACTCCTTTTATTATCTGGTTACTGTAGCTCTGGATGGGGAATGTTTATGTGTTGCTGTTGCTCTTTAGGGAGTTATTGCTGTAATTGTCCTAGCTCCACAGCTTTCAATCACGCAAGTTATATGCTTATGCCCATTGCTCCTTGCCTGTTGCAGATAATTACTGGAGCTGCTGCTTACTGCTGAGTTACCATGTCTATGGTTGATGAGCCTCTTTATCCAATAGCTGTTCTCATAGATGAGCTCAAGAATGATGACATCCAGTTACGATTGAATTCTATTCGGAGGCTATCGACAATTGCCCGTGCTCTTGGAGAAGATAGGACTCGAAAGGAATTAATTCCATTTTTAAGCGAGAACAATGACGACGACGACGAGGTGCTTCTTGCAATGGCGGAAGAACTGGGTGTATTTATTCCTTATGTTGGTGGAGTTGAGCATGCCAATGTCCTGCTTCCACCGTTGGAGACCCTCTGCACTGTTGAGGAAACTTGTGTCAGAGACAAAGCTGTGGAGTCCTTATGTAGAATTGGATCTCAAATGAGGGAGAGTGATTTGGTCGACCATTTCATTCCTTTGGTTAAGGTGAGGAGACCTTGGCAAACTGCTCCTAGACTACCGGTGAATCATCTTTGATGTCATTGATGCTCTTGCTGCTCCTTATGCCCATTTATCCTTAATTAACCTTTATTCCCCAAATTTAATATCTTAGATCTGGTCAGTTTTGACCAGCTCATCAAGTTTTAGAAGAACCTCGGAAGGTTGTCTTTGTCCTTGTAAATTTAACTAGCTTTCATGGTACATGGACTAGAGAAAAGAAAGGAAAATGATGATGGGGGTAACTTGGGAAACACATACTACGTTAATTTGTCTCAAAATCGTGAAAAAAAGTGCATGATAATGTCAATTCATGTTTTTTTTTCCTTTTCTGATAATATTGTACTTTCAGAGGTTGGCAGCTGGTGAGTGGTTTACTGCTCGAGTTTCTGCATGTGGGCTGTTTCATATTGTGTATCCTAGTGCCCCAGACATTTTGAAGACAGAGCTGCGTTCGATATACAATCAGCTATGCCAAGATGACATGCCCATGGTTAGGAGGTCTGCTGCATCAAATCTGGGGAAATTTGCTGCGACTGTTGAATATGCTCATCTGAAGACTGATATTATATCAATATTCGAGGACCTCACGCAGGATGGTATTATAAGTTTTCATCCATATTGAGTGGTTGCACTTCTTTTTCTGTCATCTGATTTGAGCATGTCTTACTTTTAAGGACTCTAACAATGTCACTGTGTTGAATTTGGATTTTAACTAGCTGATGTCATCAGGACTTTCTGGTTATAATGTATTCCCTAGTTGATAAAAATTATTCCAGGCACTATACAGATCTTTTTTTTGTTAACATGTTGACACGTAGTAGTAGTATAGAATTACCTCGTTGGCTCTACAAAGAATGTAACTTGCCCTTTCATTGTTGTGTCATGAAGTTTATCTTCATTGCTAATTTCTCTCCAATTGTTTTTTTATCTCAGATCAGGATTCTGTTCGATTATTGGCTGTTGAGGGTTGTGCTGCTCTTGGGAAATTGTTGGAGCCCCAAGATTGTGTGCAACACATACTCCCCGTTATAGTTAACTTCTCTCAGGCACGTTGCTAATCTACTGCTCCTGATAACTTTTCTTATTTTGATCATAGCTTGAACTTTTGATACATTTTATGAGCTTGCAACAGTGTTGATTTGCAATTGGCATGTTTTTGTTGCTACATGCTGAGAGGCATGTGATTTCAGAGACTCGTGTAGTGATTATTCCTATCATGGTTGAAACTGTTCACTGGTGTTTTCTCACCCCAAAAAAGGGCTTAAGCTGAAAGGCAAGGCTTTGTAACTTATGTAATGGGTTGAAGCTGAAAGGCAGTGTTCTGTGACTTATTGAAATGTGTGTTTAGAGTGGTAATCATGGCTGTCTATGTACTTGAAGATAGGGGAAATTCAACAAGTCTCGTGTAATAATATTGTCTCACTGACACATTTTTTTGTTTGAACCGCCCTGACGGTGGATCTGCCTTGTTGTAGTGAGAGCTAACCCTTTGAGGTCCAGTCTGAGAAATGGTAATAAACCTTGTAGTTTCTAATTTGGGAGCCATCACGGTGTAGGTAACTAGATAAGCCTTGCAAATGAGCTTCAGGCTACGCCCTATTGGACTACTTATTGGAAGCTGAGTCTGTAACTTGTACAAGGGTGGACTTGCAGATACAGACCAACTTTTGTTGCACAATTTGGCTCTTTGGAAAGTTGAGATATGTTCCTTCATAGTTATATATCCCTGGTGATTAGTAATTGGGACCTGTACGTATGTTCAAATATGCACTGGGAAAGATCTTAAGAAGTTCTTTTCATCTCTTTGTGGTTGTATCATTGAGGCACTGTGGAATAAGGTGTCCTTTGGCCGTGCCTTGTACTGAACATTCTTTTGAAAATTCTTCCATCCTTCGGTTTCTACAACAAGCACACCTACATATACTTGATAAGTAGCCAAAAGTCATTTAAGTTGAGTGTGTTTCCAGAATACTACAAGCAAACAAACCTGCTGCACTTTGGAGGTCGAATGATAGGTTGGGGAAAAAGCTACAGCTTTCTTGAATGATAATGTGATCTAGTCGTGGAACTGTCGATTAGTCTAGCAAAAGCCTTTTCCTTGTTTGCATTCAGATCTGACACAGCTTGCTTACTGAGAGTTGGGGATAATTATCTTTGGCACCATATGTTGTAAGATGGCGTAGAAGGCTTATATCATTATTTGTGGCTGAGGACATCAATTTTTGGACTTTGGGCTTCAGTTGATTTCTTGAAATGTTTTATAATATTTAAATTCACCCAGTTAGTGATATATTGACATGTTGGAGGTTTTGTTAACCATATGCTGCCAGTGAAACCTTTTTGTTAATTATGTGTATCACTTGCCTTTTCTTGACAGGATAAGTCTTGGCGAGTGCGCTACATGGTGGCTAATCAATTGTATGAGCTTTGTGAAGCCGTGGGACCAGAGCCTACGAGGTATTGATTTAATTCAAGCCATGGGATAGCCTTGTGCACCTCGGGTTTTCTTAAACTCGCAAGCTAAAAGAATATCTATATGGGAACCGATGCTTGTCAACTATAAGTGACTTCTTTTTGCACTTTTGGGTGCCTGTCATTTTGAATCGCTGTTTCGAAAATCTGCTCATCTGATTAATTACTTTATTTGTTGGTTTGGATTGGCTGCATGGATGGTATCCCTTTCAGTTATAAGAGAAATGAAAAATCAAATTTCATCTTTTTTCATAATTTATTCTTGTATGTTATGATCCAATTTCGGTACTTCTTTCACAATGTGAGTAATTTCCAGGACGGACTTGGTGCCTGCATATGTGCATTTACTTCGGGATAATGAAGCTGAAGTACGTATAGCAGCTGCTGGAAAAGTTACCAAGTTTTGTCGGATTTTGAACCCGGAACTTTCCATTCAACATATACTTCCGTGTGTCAAGGTGCGAATGTCTATGAAAACATAGCTTTTGCAAAGCTTTAATTTTGTTGTTCTGGATCATATTACGCATCTCACCTTCAGAATATCTCCATTAGTAATGACTGGCGACCTTTTGCAGGAACTGTCGTCGGATTCATCTCAGCATGTTCGGTCAGCTTTAGCCTCAGTTATAATGGGAATGGCACCAGTCCTAGGGAAGGTAGGTGCCTCTTACAGTGTCTGGTTTTACACCTTTTAATAACTATTATCAAAGAAGCCAGAGAAAATTTTGGCTCTTAACTGTTTGGATGACCACAGAGATGTTATAATTTTTTAACACCTTTGGTCCTGCAACATAACTAAATGTTAGTTCCTTCATTTTCTTTTTCTTTGGCTCGATGTTTATGTTTGTCCCTCTTACTTGAATGAGCCAAGTGAAAAGCAAGATGGGGGAAAAAAGAAATGAGGCATTAGTCCAAAATCAATAGCATTTCCTTTTATTATGAAACCCTAAACAAATACCGTTGCATATTGTGATGCAGGATGCTACGATCGAGCAGCTTCTTCCAATATTTCTTTCCCTTCTGAAAGATGAATTTCCTGATGTGCGTCTCAACATTATTAGCAAGCTTGATCAAGTCAATCAGGTTTGCTGCAAACTTTGAAGATTCATCTGCATCTTTTTTCTTTTATGCACTTCAGATTTCTTCATTGTCACTAATCATTGTGCACCTGTGAACATCTCCTCACATTGTTGGTATTTATTATTAGTATGAAATTGAAGTTAATCCTATGCAGGTCATTGGGATCGATCTTTTGTCACAATCGTTATTACCAGCAATCGTAGAGCTTGCTGAGGACAGACATTGGAGGGTTCGGCTTGCCATAATAGAGTACATACCTCTATTGGCCAGTCAGTTGGGTGTAGGGTTTTTTGATGATAAGCTTGGCTCTCTTTGCATGCAGTGGTTGCAAGATAAGGTAGGTTTGTTGGTTTCTAGTCTTACAGGAGAGCTCTTCAATGTTTTTTCTTGGTAGTGTTATGACAGTCGCAGATAACTAAAAGTCTTCTCTACTTCTGTTTCTTTTTAATGCCTCTGAATCACCAATGTCTCTTAACTTTTTATGCCTGCCAAGTTATTAGTAAACAATATTGAGGTTGTGGATGGACACAGGATTCCCATTTGATTGGAATTTTTTTTTTTAAAAACTGTTTATCTGAAGACCTCATTGTCTGTCACTGGCTGTTGACTGCACTTGCCATTTTTTGAAATGCTGTAAACCTGAAATCGCTGTCTTGGTTTTTGAAGTTGTTCTGAATGAATGTTTCTGCTGATATATCTTCATAAAGTTTTTGCCTTATCGTCCATCGATATAGTTTGTGAAGGATTTGGCATTTTGCCGGAAGTATGTCACTAAAAGCAAATCTCTTGCAGGTTTACTCAATTCGTGATGCAGCAGCAAACAACTTGAAGCGACTTGCTGAAGAATTCGGTCCTGACTGGGCAATGCAGCACATAATTCCCCAGGTATTTACATTGATTTTGACCGTTAATTACCAGCTTTGTATGTTTTAATTCTGTCATAGACATGCTAAAGTATTGTTTAAAAAAACTGGGGGATGTGTTGATGTTAATCCTTCCTTCTGCTGCTTCCTATTTTTTCGTCTGGGTCCTTCCCGCTTCATTCCCAGAGGAAGCCTTATTGCTTTCCTTTTATTGTGGCACCATTGAATATTATTCTTTTTCACAAATTATCACTTACTTTTCGTATTGGCAGTTAAAATAATAGTTGATATGTTTTATATTACAGACATTGGAGATGATAAACAATCCACACTACTTATACAGAATGACAATTCTGCGTGCAATCTCTCTTCTTGCCCCTGTTTTGGGGTCAGATATCACTTGCTCGAAGCTGCTGCCGGTGGTGGTTAATGCATCGAAAGACAGGTACCTTTATGCTAACGAAACTACAACATTTTTCATGAATGATTTCTTACGGCTTGCTTGTGCTTTGGAATTGGCAGGGTGCCAAATATCAAGTTTAATGTGGCAAAAGTGCTTCAGTCCCTCATGCCAATAGTTGACCAGTCTGTAAGTAACCCATGCAGATCTTAAAATTTTCATTTCTCAATATCTCTATCTTCATTTTTTTATAATTGCTGTTTTGGCAAGTAAAAATTTCATTCTAAGTTATCCATTCGAATTTTTTGCCTTGTTTTCCTGCTGTTTTGGCATTCAGGCTTAGAATCGTTTCTTATGTCCCTTTGGAAGAATGATTTTCTGCTCTTGATTTCTATAAGGCTTTTTTTTACCTGAAACAGACGGTGGAGAAAATGATCCGACCCTGTTTAGTTGAGCTTAGTGAGGATCCTGACGTTGATGTCCGCTTTTTTGCCAATCAAGCTCTTCAGGCTATTGACCAGGTTATGATGACTAGCTAGAAAGGTTGCTTTTCATAGATTCAGGTTGACATATGTCTTTAAATCGGTGTTTGATGTCTCTTTGGGATTGCTGTTACGTCATTGAATTAATATACTTCTCACGGTTTGAGTGAAGTCTTACAATGGATCCTTGATTTCTGATTCCGTTGAAGGAGTAGCTGTTGTATTTGCCAAGTCAGGTTAGAATATACTCTGATCAAGGGTATGTGCCCTGTCTGAAGTATGCGATTTTATAGTGAGTTGCTCATGTTCCGGGATGTTGGTGTGACGAAAATAGTGATTCATTTACCTTCTCCTATGTCTGCATGTCCAGCATGAAGCTTGAAGAGCGGTTTCCCAAGCTGATTTGCCTCCACATATACTTTTCTTTGCACGTTGAACATGTTGCCCAGTATATGTGGTTGGTGGATAAGAAAGAACAAAATATGATATCTCCGATTGCAGGTCTTGTAATGTGTTTTGATCTCACAAAGTCAGCAGTACAGTAAAGTAGGTTGGATTTGATTCGTATAAGAACAGTCTCTCCAAGGTGGAGAAACAGATTTCTTCGCCATCTCAGCTCAGGCATTCGAGGTACAGGGAATGTTCTTCCCAAGCTGAGCTCGTGGTGAGACATTTTAATCAAGTATCATTTTTATGGGTCTTTTTCTTCGTCTTCTAACCTAGAGCTACCTAAAGCAACGGGCCGTCCAGCGAATTAAGTAGAGCTTCTATCATTAAGGATTTTGATTTCTCTGTTTTTTCCAATTTCTGAAGGAGCCGCAGCCTAATTGTTCCTCTCATGCCCACATAGATCTGTACCAGTGCGGCTCCCATCATGGTTCCACCTAGTCACTTTGGATACGCTCATTTAGGGACCCCATTTATCGAGGATATAGTCTCTACAGTACACGTCGGTTCCACATGTCTCTTTCACCGTGTTCTTGTTAGGAGTTAAAAGATTAAAAACTATAGTACAGAAGTTTAGTCTTTTTTCACGAATAATCACATGTCGTGCGTTTGGAGAGAGCCGTACTTAGGTATATATCCATACTGTACGTTATAGCTTTTATTTATTTACCTCGCACTACTTATGACCATCATTCTCATTCATGGGGATCCTTATCAACCATATCCTGTAAAACTGATCTGAAATATATTTGAAGGTAAATTTTCACTTGAACTGGGTGTTGGCCAATTCAAACAATTCGCTCCAATATCCTCAAAACCTCGAAAATGTCCTTGTGGAGACTCATTTTGTAAAACAATCACAATGCAAAATTTGCATTGAATTGATAAAACGACAAATTCTAGCTCTAGCTTTGTGATACGGAACCATCACACAACCCCAACCCCCCCCAAGGAATTTACGAAAGATGATCCGCTTGGTCTGATTGAGACAGATTAACATCACAGTACAAAGATTGTTTCATAATCACATGAGATGCCGAAAAGGCCAGGCAAGAGCGTGACCAAGGATGGAGACCAACCTCTACGATGTGGAATAACATAGTGAAGACAATAAAGAAGGGGCAGGTAGATGGATAAAAAATGGATGGTGGGGGTTGAGAGACGCAAGATATGGTAAACTTCCGATACGACAGTTGGCTTGTCTTGACAACATCGCGGACTGTCCTACCACAAATGCATAGCGTCAAATGACCTGCTCTTCAAGTACTACGGTAACTTTCATATTCAGAATATGTACACGCTACTTTTGGACAGAAGAGAAGTTCTATGAGAGCAGAAGCCCAAATGGAAGATGACGATGAGGCAGAGGATAAACTAGAGGGAGGGAGAGCCTTTTGTTTCTTCTACTCTAGGTAACCAGATAACTAGGAATGTAATTAGTTCAAAGTCTTTGCTCATTGAGACTGATGATGATCAAATCACTGACTCTAGCTGATAATCGTACTTGGACGTAGTCTTCTTTGGCAGGAGATGCATATTACGCACCATGTTTATTGTTTTTCCCTCCTTTCGGAATATTCATTCTAGCAAGGAATCAAGCACAAGTTGCCAGGGCCGATGAAGGATGGGCTGATCGAGCTGCTCAAGAGCCTTGTCCTTGGACCTCTATGGCCGGCGGGCCTTCGGCAGGATTCGAATTTTACTCCCCTATTTTCGTGGCTTGCTAAGGTTTTGATTTTGGAAAATTACCGAAAAAAGTCATAAACTTATTGTATGAATACCTATTGAGTCATAAATCTTTCAATTTGCCAATATAGTCTTTTTAGCAAATTTTTGCTGAAAATTGCTAACGTGACGGCCCAGTCAATATCAGCGTCGACGTGGATAGTTTTTACAATTTTTAATTTTTCTTCTTTTTTGTCTTTTTCTTTTCTTTTTTTTTTTATTTCCCTCTGCCAGCTACCAGTCCTTGACAATAGCTAGCAGAAGTCATCGATCACAGGCATGGGTTGCCCTTGTCAGGTCTAGCCCTTGCCTATGATTGTCGACTGGTGGAGGGAAAAAGAAAAAAAAAAAGAGAAAAAATTATAAAAATTGTCCAAGTCAATGGCAATCATGCCACATAAGATGGTTGGTGTTCACGTAAAAAATTTTCTATCAAAATTGGTCGGACAAACTATATTGGCAAATTTTAAAAAGGTTTATTACTAAATTGAACAATTCGAAATGTTTAGGACTGAATTGGTATTTATACAATAGGTTGATGACTTATTTTTTGGGTAATTTTCCTGCTAATTGTAGCAAGCTCTAGAGGAGATGCCTTCTATACTATAGACATGTATTTCTTGTTGAGATTCCGATGGGATCTCGATGGCACCGAAGGCTGGCGAGATCCCAATGGTGTCGAGCCAAGATCTACCCACACTGAGAGAAAGAGAGAGTCTGGGTGGTTAGGGTGTGCACTTATCATGTGTGGGTGAGGATCAAATAGGGTGAAATGTGTAGGAAAATTGAGAGCTATTGAGACGACAAATGAGGATACTAAACGTGAGGAATGAGGATGGAACCTCATTCAAATCTGTATGCATGGGGTTTGGTTTCAAACTCAACCGTTACGAGTCGAACGGATAAGCAATGCTCGGGACTCAAAGACTTGTCGTATATAATTAGTTTACACAAAGTGATACGACGGACGGGAAGTAAGAGAGTACCTATCGTCGGTCATATTAAGAGTCCAACAGTACCTTGCCAAAAGACGTCCAGATCCAATTTTGTACATCATAACTTTTGGATCTGAAGAGGGCATGATCTAATTCAACTGCTTGGTAGGTTTTCTTCAAAAAGGGGCAAGGTCAACGGGTTAACAAATGGAGATCAGCCGGATGCAATGAACTCCACAAAGAACACGATACTTCCCAAAGTTGACTAACCTTTTGGAGTCAACATAGACATGTAAAAAGTTAGGTAACCATACTAATATTAAATTAAGAAAGGGGGAAATCAGTCAAAGAGAACAGGTGATCTAACACGCGTGAGGGGCGGAGTGACAGATCTCGCGTTAGAAACGTTGGGCTAATGATCTCCAATCAAAATCTGATTCTAGGAGTAATTAAAAAGACTCCATATACTTTACCAAAAAAAAAAAAAAAGACTCCATATATAACACATATGATCCTATATGTCATTAAATTTGCACAGATCAAAGTAAACACACGACGAATGAACAAGTCATATAATCACAACCTAGGCGTGGATATGAATTTGCAGATAAATTTTGCCACAGACCCGAGGATCACCGATGAACAAAGGCCCTGACATGAGACATCATTTTTAGCGCACGAGCTTGTGCCGTGTGCGACTTGCTAAGGACCTGAAACGCATGACCAACTCCGTCGTACACGACGCATTCGACAACATTGCCCGCTTTGGCCAAAGCGCCGCAATACTCCACGTTTCTATCCCTCAGAATGTCCCTCTCTGATATGCACACCAAGGTACGAGGCAAAACCCTCAGTTTCTCCGGATTGCCACCGCCACGCTCGTCTCGTGTGAGTGGATTGCACCAGGGATGGTCCCGACTGGTTCCGCGCGGCAAGGCCAGCTGCCAGTACGTGTCGGATGTGGCCACAGTCAGCGCCGAACCTGACGGCTGCACTGTGTGCTTCTCCGACTCCGTCCTCGCCTCACCTCCGAAGAAGGGCTGTATCAAGATTGCGCCCTTGAAGAGTAGCGATTTCACCGCTTCGAGCTCAGTGTCGTTATCGGAAACGAGTCTTGAGGCCAAATGGTGGGTTATGTTGGCTCCGGCACTGTCTCCAGCGAGGAAAACTCTGGAGAAGTCGCACTGCCTCGTCCACCACTCGCTAGAGGCTTCTAGGATTTGCTTTCCAAGCCACGTCAAGGCTTTGAAGCCGTCTTCGTAGGCGGCCGGGAGGGGGTTCTCCGGTGCGAGCCGATAATTCACAGACATGATCACGCAGTTGACTTTGAGGGCTAGCTTGGCTAAGAACTCATGATAGCAGCTCCAAGCGGCCGAGCCGACGCAGAAGCCACCACCGTGGAAGTACACAATCAACGGAAGGAGCTGGTTTTGCACGTTGTTTGGGACGTAGAATCTCACCCAGAGGTTTGTGAACTTGTCGATGACGGTGTCGGTTGATGTCACGCCGAGCTCTTGAGGCAATGCAGAAGAGACGAAAGGGACGACGTTGGGTCGCTCCACATGTCCATCTTCGCACACTTGGATGAGCCCTCCGATCTCATCTGTTACAGCGCCATGCCATTTCTGAGAGACATCGTCGCTGCCGACGGCCTTTAAAGTTAGGGTTGGACCGAAGGTTATTGCAGCCATTCTTCTGCTCGTGGAGAAATGATAATTAGATCGTGTTGTATGCATGAAGAGAAGATCAACCCAGAGCGTTGGCGAACGATATGTGATAGTATGTTGTCTATGAAATGTTTGGCATTAGTACTTCCTCATATAGAATCCGAGCAGACATAAAAAAAAAGGACTATCTAGGGTTAGATCAACAAACAAAAAAGAAAAAAAAATATATTTATCCATATAAAGAGAAATGTGATCCTATCTTGAGCTGCCAAGTGGGCAATTTGGAACTTGCTGCTTGAATTCTTCAGGTGGACTCACATCCTCAGCTTTTTCTCGTCAAAAGGGAAATAAAATTATCTGGCGACCTTTATATGTTCGTGACATATGCACGCACTAGCTTATTAATTGTTTAAATAAGACCAATAAACTAGCTAAGCCATTTATTATATGCATTCGAAAAAGATCATCAGTAAAAGAAAAGACGAATTTCTAAGCATCATAATTTTGCTAAGATTGATTTTCAACAAAATCTGCTCCACCCAAATGCCCTCAAATGAGACATTCTTTCTCGAATCCATCATATGTGAGGGAATTCCAAAATAGGAAAAAAGGCAACTCGATACGCGCATATGAACCTAGAGCTGGTTGAGTGGTCATACTTGGCTTGAATGCGTAGATCTCGTGTACGAATTACTTTTGACACTCAAAGCAACTCTTTAGGCCACGTCCTTTATCCTACTAGCGGAACCTTACTTTATATATGGGATAAGACAACTTGTTACGAGAACATTAAGGTTCCATTCGTTTTGTGAAAAACGTTATGTTTCTGGAAAATGTTATCCCAGAAGTCATTTTTCTAGAAAATGACACAATTTTTTGGTGTTCAGCTGAAATTTGAAAAAATCTCAGAAAATGTTTTTTGTTGTCCGGTATGAAAAAGATTTTTCTCCTTGCAATACTTTTAATAATTTTTGTTTATTAAAAATATTTTTAATTTTCATTGTTTTCTCTTTTTTTTTTCTTTTTTTCCTTGTTCTTCTTCTCTGGCAGGTCGTCGGCCATGATGATGGCCGGCGACTGGCCACAGGCAAGCTCAAGCCTCTCCTGATCCAATGAGGCCGAGCTCACCTGAGGTCGCCAAATGTCGACAAGGCTCTGGCAACCTTGGCTACACCGAATTAGGCGAGTCGGAGCCTTGCCATGGGCCGGTGAGGCTCAATCTCGCCAATCGTCGACTGCCACCGTGGTTGGCGACCAGCTAAGAAAGAAGAAGAAGGAGGAGGAGGAGGAAAAAAAAAGAAAAAGAAAATAGGGAAAATAAACAGTGAAAGAAGGCTTTCGGGAAAATATTTTTCTCTTTTGAGAAAAAGGAAGTCATTTTCCTCAAAAGTGAAGGAGTTTTATCCATAGGAAAGAAAGAGCTTTCCTTGGGAAGTTATTTTTCATCAAATGAATACTGAAAAATCCAAAAAATATTTCTTTAAAACTTATTTTTTGTGAAATAAATAGAGTTTAATTGTGTGAAAAATTGGTATCACATAATAAAATCTTAGATACCCTTAAAATGTGTGGCATGACATTGTTGACGTTTGAGGGAATAAACGGTGCCATAGTGGAAACTTTAGGTTGCCTCCCAATAACATCTTTTCGACGGGACCGCTGGAAACTTTGTACCGGTGAATTATGATAGTCGGGAGAGAGAGAGAGACTTTCCCTGCTGTTTCCTTCCACTTTTGGAGCGTGTGGGACTTGAATGGGCCCAGCCATCCAATTTAAGGAAAAAGCAACTTTGGCATCGGGCGTCGTGCACGAAACACCCGCCAGGCCCCCCCTCCACGTTTTCAGGAGAACCGTGGAAGATGCTCATTGATGGACTTCCGAACTGAAGTCTGTAGCCATTGGTCAAAGGCTTTGTCTCTTCATAGCTTCGCTGCATTCATCACATTCATGCATATGGTGTATACCTCTGTCCCGTAGTGATGAAGCATCTACTGTCACTATCTGATTAGTGGTCAGACCATTCAATAATTCATTTTTGCGCCAATTATTCTGGGCGAAAAATGGGGCCCTGGAGGACTTATTTCCCCAACACAGAACATCGAGTCTGGCATAATATATTTAAAAAGTAAGATGATAAGCATTCATCAGTAGACAAGTATTTGCTTTTTTCTTACCCTTCCCTTCCCTTTATTTCTTTCCCCTTTTTCCCCTTCTCAATCGGAGCACCTCCTAGTTGCATCCATGGTCAAGTCGTGTCATGATTGGCTCAAGCTATCTGTTCCGCCACTCGCACCGTCCTTTCTTACTTCTCTCTGTCAAGACATACATGTAAATTATATTAGGAAGATCCCACACGAAAGAATTGTTATGATGTGCAGCAAATTCTAATTAGTCTATAATTTATTGGCTTAACATTTTGAGTGATGATGAGTCCAATAAAATATATTGATGAGTTTGAATCTGGGATCCCTCTTAACAATATTCTCATATGAAGATTTTAGATTTTTACTATGCGTTGCTCAATACTCTCTTCCCGAGATCACTTGAGGCTAGCAACCTCCTGTGAGAGAGAGAGAGAGAGAGAGAGAGCGCGCTGATGTCAAACGACCAAAATCGAGTTCACTTAAGGCCAGCAGCCTCCTTAAGGCAAGCAACTTGCACGGTGGTCGCCAATGCTTGATTTTGCTCTCTTTCCTTTCATAAGAAACATTACAGGACATACTAATTGAGAGAGAGAGAGAGAGAGAGAGAGGTTTCATTGGGAGTTTGGGCGGATGCTGACTACCTACTCTTTCACTATTCATCGCATCACGAGTGGACGGAGGTGCTTGGGAAGAATTTTTCTCCACTAATTTTGTCAAGAGGAATTTTTATTGAAGGGAACCAACATCTTCGCAATAGTTTACGAGATAATACAACGCATGTCGCATATGAAAAAATGCACAAGGAAAAATAGGTCATTTGTTAATCCCATGCATCAACAATGAAACGAGAACAAGAGAAAAACACGTGGGGTGGGGTAAGAGCGATTAACAGGTTGCATGACGTCATTGGCTTTGAAGTTCTCTATGATCGAAACACCAACAATGTAATATCACCCACTTAAAGTGTACATATACTCAAAAGGAGGCCTAAGGGTATATAATGAATAATATATAGTTTTTCGAACCAAAAAAAAAAAGAATAATATGTAGTTTGGGGCAACAAGACATTCGATGTGATTGCCCGTGCAAATGGGCAGCTATCTTTATTCTGCGGACATTCCCTTGGTCGTCAGATTTCCTTTTTCGTACCCTTTCAATTTCATTGAACCTCGAAGTAGATTGAAGAAAGTATTTGTCACATGCCTTAACGTGGATGTGATAGTCACAGGTAGAGCATGACCGAATAAGATTTCAGCTGCCTAGTCGTTAATATGTCGAAGGAAAGGACCCAGCATAGTCACCAGGGTGAATTGGTTAGTCTTCAGTTTGTAACCGGGTTACGGACTTCTCGGAGCACCGACCGGCCGGATTCTCATTGGAGAGTATGGAAAGCCCGGAGGGATGGACTTGGGTTTTTATTTTTTTTGTTAATAGCAGGCATGCGCAGTAGGTCAAGACAGGATTCACCGGAGTTGCTGAAGATCGAAGGGTGTGGATTTGGGCTAGATGCCCTATGGCGTTGGTCCAGGTCCAGGGAAGGGTGTGCGGCCAAGATTGGGCCTTAAGCTTGTGGTTGGACCACCTTAAGGGCAGGTATCTGGCTAGGCGGTGCATTTGATTCAGCTTTTCAAATGGGTTTTGGGATTGTAAAAGCTCTTGAACAAATGTTAAGGTGTTTGGCAACTCTTTTAAGAGAGCTTTGGAGATGTATTACATTTCCAAAGTCCTCTAAAGACCTGTAGTCTTATGCAAGTCCTCCCAGCTTTAGGTTTTGCTCATTTCTACAATGCTAATGCATTTTTTTGCCTTCCAACTTTGCTCTTGCTAAACTTTTAAATTTTCAGTTTTGACCTCACCAATTTCATTGTGAAGCCTCGCACAATGTCGCTGGCAAGTCAAATCTAACGTTGGCGAGCCTTGCTTGAGGTCGCACGACTCCAAGCAACGACCGCCTCGCTTAGGGTCACATGACCTTGGTGAGGGGTCACCAAGGTCGTGCTACCCCGAGCGACCCTCGCCGAGGGTCACCTACGGTCATGTATCCACAGACAACAGTCGCCAATGCCAAACCTGGCTCATTGGCTATGGTCAACGTCTCACAGTTGCACTTTTGCCCTCATAATTTTCACTGTGTAGCCTCGTACAACTTCGTTGGTAAACCAAAATCTAGTAAGCCTCGCCATAGATAGCATGACTTCAGGTGACAATTGCCTGCTTACTTAGGGTCATGCAACCTTGACAATGAGTTGCCAGGGTCACATGACCCTAGGTAGCCCTCACCGGGGCTAACCTAAGGTTGTGCATTCTCAAGCGATGTTCACCAATGCCAAATTTGGTTTATTCGCGATGGCTAGTGTCTTGCAGTCACAAGAAGATTTTCTTTTATTCATTTATTTAAAATATATACTTAAAATTCTTTATAAGTCTATTTTTGTGAATCAGTATTTAGATCAAAATTGATTCCCAAGGCACGTTTCAATTACACTTTACTAAACACCATTTGCATTTAAAAAAAAACCCTTTAACTTGAAGTCTTTGCACTGCCCCAAAGACTTTCTCAAAATACTGAACCAAACACAGCCCAAATTCTTATCGGTGCACCTTCATCAAACGGGTTGACTTATTGGATATAGGGCAAAAATTTGAGGTGTTGACGTGGGTCTAAAATGCTTTGGCACAGAATTTTCTAAACTCAAGCATAAAAAATCGAGGTACTTGATTGAACGGAGAAACGGTGTGGGGGCAGGCAAAGGTGGTCGGAAATACGTTGAAACAGCCTCAGACAATGTTTGGTATTTGGCCCCAAGTCATCAGGCTTGGAATGAGCTTCTTTCGATTGCACTTGTCCAGCCCTCCAACATAACGGACCCAAAGTTCGCATGTTCAAGTTGAGCTGTGTGGAATTTGTTTATTTGGATGAACTTTATAGAATGTAGAGTTATGCCGCGTTAATTATGTTATGATCGAATGCTCGAATTAGATATATAATAACAAACTCAGATGTCATTTAAAAAAAATTCGGGTCTAGACTCGAAAAACAGTCGGATGTTCACAGGTTCGCATGACTCATCCCTGGTGATCCAATGTATTTGAAAATTCGTAGTAAAGTAATCGAGCTAATAATGTCTCAAGCTCGTGATCTGGTTCGAGAACAACTTTTATTCTGTTGCACACCGTATAGATAGGATCCGAGTCAACGGCCAAGCGCATTCTTTTTTCTTTTTAACTTCATCTGGAATTCCAAGTCCACGTTTAGTAAAACTTCTGTGCCTAAAATATAATATAAGCATTTTTCATGGACACGCAATTTACTAAAGTGTCTTAATCTTAATAATTACAAAGCATGGGCCAATCGAAGCTTCGATTTCCCTAAGTGATGTGCACCTGTTCATATCGGAGTCAACAAGCAACCACCCCGCAAGCAATAATTTAAGAATTTAAACATGCACTAACCTACAAAAATCGACATATTCTCTCGTTCCATGAAACTTGTTCCATTTGAGTCAAGGCTAGACCCCAAGCTAACCATCTCCTTCCTCCTCTTGATCATCTCCTTCCTATATAATTCCTAAACCCAAAAACTAGTTGTCAAGTTGAGAACAAAAGCGATCCCAATTACCACATCAATCCTTGATCTTCCCTAGGCCCGCCATGTATATTCAAACCGAACCCCATCTCAGCGCCGGTGCTGACGGCGACAACCTCGACTATGCCGAGCTCGAGAAGCAGATCATCCTGTTAATGACGGATGATGGCGAGGATGAAGGTGTCGCTGTCGAGACCAAACCCAATTCCTACAGACAATTAGGCTTCCCGTGCAATATAAGATACGATACTGCTTCTAATTTGGGCCAATGGGAGAACGATGGTTCCGGCTCGGTCCCGGCTTGGCTTTTGAATTTGTGGAACAGTGGCAGCGTTGGTGGGACTGGTGTGTTCATTCCTCAGTTGGTTCAGAAGAGAAGAAGACACAACTTCGGTGAGTTCTTGGATTGCTAATTCGAGAATCACCCTGATTTTCTTTTTTCTCTTGTTATTTCTCTTTTGGTGTTTTGGGACACGACATATGAATCTATTGATCATGTTTTAGAGTGCTGATGTTAAGTGGGTGCATGTTCGCAGGAAGGACGAACAACCGCAGGAAAACAATGTACAAGCAAGTGGAGAAGAAGATGCACAAGTGATAGTTTAGAACATCATTTTTGTCAAATAATACAATGTCAGTATACAATATGATTTTTTTTGTAAATCTTTATTTCCAATCAACAGTGTGCGTAATAAAAATAATCAATTACGCCCTTTTGAATTAGATTAAATCAGTGAGGTTGGTGGCCTCAGCTTAGGCTCACCTTCTCCACCTGGCTCATGTTAACCCAACTCTATTTACAATTCTAACTATATCGTCAGCCAGAACTTGAATGATTCAGATAAGATATGGTTCATTCAACATGAACATTTGGGAAGAGCGCAGAAACTTTACCAGGTTTTCAAACAAAAGTGATAATGGCTAATGCATATCGGAGCTTAAGAGATTTTTCAATTGTATATATACAGGGCCGAAGATAGTGACATGATGCATGTAATGGCGATACCCGCTACGAACATGATTAAGCCGAGTTGAGTGGACAGAGATCAACCAAATACTCGATACTTATTTCTCCTTAATCTTCAAAGTTCAAGTCGATTGCATAAACCGTGTCGCCTTTTAGAAGTCATTTCAACTAACTCTACTATCAGCTCAAATTTGCAAAACATAATAACAACTAGATAAACTTGATTAAACCCGTGAGATGCTCAAATTTGGTATTTTTCACATTTGAATGGATGTAACACTCGAGCTACTTGAAAGAAAATAAGTACTTTAGCAGAGTTCGAGTAAAAAGTTGAGTTGAATATTGTAGCTCGACTCATTTGCATTTCTATTCCCCACTGTTGCCCGCTGAGGGAAGCACATTGGACCACATAAGCCTAAGTCGATTCTTTCGCATCCAGTCTTCTATAATTTGACACCAGATATTTGATGTGATAATACTAACCATCCCAGGATTTCATGAGAATACTCGGATGTGCGCAAGACCAGGCCAAACTACGTAAATCACCCGAAGTGCTTCGGAGAACTAATGCATGGACATTTTAAATGTACATCAATTGACAAAAGAAGAATTAACACAGACGTGTGTAACATCAATAGACAGAAGAAGAATTGACACAATCACTTGTAATATCAATTGGCAAAAAGGAAAAGAATTAGCCATCAATTACACTGCAGCATTGCTGCGAAAAACTGATCTAGCTAGAACGAGTGGTAGAACCAATATGCACAACCAAAAGAACCTAAATCTTTTTCTCATAGATAACTTATTAAGCCAATCAATTGCATCCTTATCCCGTCAACATTTCAAACAGAAAATGTATTACGTATCCGACCGTCAAACCTATTGTGTGTCAAAACTTCTGTCACTCTTGCACTCCTATGTTGAAGACGCTGATGTAGCATCTCCGACAACTGGTTGAAGAACTCAGCGTCCCATCTATGAATCAACTGTGGATCTTCTGCAAAGCAAACGTAGATAGATGTAACAGCACTTTCCACCACAGCCATTCCCACTCCAACCTGAAATAGATTATCTAAACCATGAGAAAAGACGAAATCAAGTAGTCATAGCACAATAAACAGGGATGCCAGGAAGTCCCAAAGTTGGGGAAAATGTCAACGACGACAAGAAACCGGTGGTTTACAGCAATATTTCATTTCAGACTGGCCCACATTCAAAGCAATCAATCATCTGCATACGTTATACTGTTGACTAACAAAATATTGCAACTTGAGTGAAAAAGATAGTAGATATTTGGCCAGAGAGAGAGAGAGAGAGAGAGAGAGAGGACTTACCAAAACCATACCCATCAACATTGAAGTGGAGCCAACCATAACAACTCTATCATTAGACTTAAACCAAGCCCAAACTCCAGCGCAAGTTCCAGTTACAAGCCCTCCCAAGATGGTACCCATCAACAAAACAGCGCCAGAGCAATCGTATGCAACAAGTGCTTCAACCCCAGTGGACTGAAATAACTCCCATGCATCCCTTGCAGAATGGTTAAAGCTTTTACCATAAACTGCAATCTGACAAAAAGTTAAAGGATTGTCATGCAATGATATATAATAATTCCATAAAAAATTGTTAATGTTGAAAGGAGGAGGAAAAGTTAACAAAAGAAATGTCGAAAGATTCAATAAGGAGAAAAGCAAAGAACTTATGCTGCACGCTTGACGTATGCAACACTCACAGTAGTGTAACTGGGCTAGAATATAAGGAGCTGATAACTTGCAAATGCCAGAAATTTAAGGAAAATCAATTTCTTTTCCAACTTGCATTCTGATCAAATGCAAGTGTGGAGCGATGACATTATAACTAACAGAACATTTGATGAAAGCTTCACGTATACTTCATACTATTACAGCTGACCAAACAGAATATTTATGACTACCACCTCAAAAGGAATAGATATATCAGCCAATATCAATGTCTGAAATGAAGCCATTTTCTTGTCATTCCCATTTCTTCTTTTTAAGCTGACCATATATAGTTTTCTTTCATTCAATTCATTGCTAGTCCCTCTATTCCTTCATAAGACAAGAATCAATCCAGTTGAACTGATTCATTGTCTTTATAAGTGCAATGGATGTTGGCAGTAAATTTCATTATTCGAACAGGGTTGTAGTGTTTTAAGTACTTGTATTGACCTTGTTTTGTGCATATGGTGATACCTACAGATATAGGATCATCAATATTTCCTTGATTGTACATCTAGAAGTGGCAACTTAATCACAGATAAGATTTCGCTTTTTATGGATCAAACATAGATTACCAAGTTATCTCAAAATTCATCAGGTTGTGATGGAAGCAGTACCCTCCATATAAATTTTCTCAATCCCCCTCAACTCCATATATATTGTATGCTTAAATACCAATCAGGGCCACAGCCATCTGGCCATATCTTTTGCTTCTCAATTTTTTTCCCTACCATACTTGGGCACCGAAATTATTTTTATCTGTCCATATAGTATGCCTGCACACTCTCGAGGTTCTACTTCTAAATACCAGTCACGACTATAGTGTATATTCGCACCAGTGAAACTTCTCTGATTTTAGTCAACTGCTTATGCTTTAAGAACCAGACACCTATCACTGTCGAACAATGTTTTTCATCACTCATCGACAAAAATGCTTCCACAATGGAACTAATCATTAAGGACCAAAATGAGGCAGTCATACAAGCCGCCCCCCGCCCCCCCCCCCCCCCCCCCCCCCCCCCAGTAAGGCCACTACAGCCAACACTAGCACTCAAGAGATAGTCGACATCACTAGCTCGCTGTCACAGGTAGCATTGTAGAACCATACATCGGAACACACTCTGCAAAAATGCCAAATAAAACCATGATATAGCTTTATATCTGAACCATAGACTAATTTAGCTACTGCCCGAAGCTGATTGGTTTCTAAAAGAGACAGAGCAGACTACCAAGAACAGAAAAGGTACCTGTACATAAGCATATTTGTTGAAAAAGCGTACAAGTGTCTCCACAAGGTTAAAGAGAAAATCCACACAGCAGAGCAGACATTCGTTGTTGCCAATCTTCGACCGGAATCCCCTGATCTGGCAAATGTATTACGCAGGAAGAATGAATTAATGTTGCCAAATTTAAAAATACCAATGACATACCAAATAGAGCTAAATTGCTTGGTGTCTAGAAGGAAAATATAAGCCAAACATGCATACCTCCCAACGCAAGGTCCTTATTGCAGCAGTAAATAGTGATCCGTAACATATGCTTCCAAAAGATGTAGTCACAGCATATCTAAGTGTATTCAATAACGAGTTTTGTGGCATCGACAATGATTGTCGACCTCCATGGATGAGAACCAGAAACACCAAACCAGACACTATTACATGTACGGTATTGCAGAGAACTGCACCTGTCCAAAATAAGCTTACAGAGAGCACCTGCATGTGCATAATAATGGTTACAGAAGTCATCAACTTCATCCTGTCAGCTCTACTCATTCATTGCTTGTAGATTAAATCCCAAGATTGTTCAGACAACAAAGAGCAAAACTTGCCAGCTCACCATAAGAAGCCACCATTGTTTACCATCATCCATGCTTGATGCAATGACACCAGCTGCTCCGAAGGACCATATTACCATCCATAAAAGCATAACTAGCATAAACAAATATGCTATTCTCGTAACTTCAGGCAGATTCCATACCATCTTGACAGCCTTCTGAAGTACCAACATGGTAAATGGAAGTCTGCAAAAGAAAACAATTAAGCGAGCTAAAGACTTAAGGATTGGTAATTCTATGAGCATTTAAACGGCAGCAATTCTATATGCACGTGAAAAACATGAAGGAGACATTTACATATACTCTACATTCTGCCCGTACAAGGGAATCCCCCTCCCCCTGCACCATATTAGATCCAACTTGAACATCTATACTCCTCACCAACTGAAGTCCACATGAACGTCTTACCATCGCTCTCTATCAATGTGGAAAGACAAATTTTGTCTATTAAGGATAGCGCATGGTTTCATTTAAGAAAGAAAATCAGATATCAAAGTCCATTCAAGTGCAAAGTCAGTCGATATTCCAATTTCCAAGTACTCATAACTAAATTCAAATATTGCATATAATTCGAGATATCCAAATCATAGGGACAACGAATGCTTCTACAGAGTTGAGCTTTGAGAACCTTCATTTCTGTCATCCTTTACGATGTAATAATCTAATTTAAATCAAGTCATCTACTCCAAATAAACAAGTAAATTCCACAATAAAATGCAATCTCTACCTGTCTATAACAGATATCACATACAAAAACTGCAGTGCAGCTCCAACTGCGAAAGCAACACCACAGAAAAAGCGCTCACCCCAGAAGCACAGCACACTAATCACGGCGAGATAAGTAGTCAATATATGCACCGACACTTTCATCATCTGATTAGCTTGAGAACCCAGAAACAACAACCACATCCATCCAAGAAGAGTTCCTGCACCACCAGCAACAGCATATAATGGCCAGTACTCCTCCGTCAATCTGTCATCGCTATCAGACGGCACTCTGGTGTACTTGTCAAGATTTAGTCTGTCCGATTTCTCGAACCTGTTAAGTCCGAGAACTCCGAGGATAAGACCGAGGCCGAACAAGTGGATCAGAAATATCGCTAACCAAAAGACATCCCTCCAGTGCCTCGAGGGCGGAGAAGCAAGTATCTGACTAGGATCAGAGCTTCTTCTACTCCTCCCAACAATCTGCCGTGGAAAGGGTAAACAAATTGTTAGATGCCCAAACCCATATTTCACCCCAATTTAGACCACGATCCGATTCAATCCAGGGACAAACAAGAAAAGGAGAGGGCCAAGAAAAGGGGGCAATGTCCATGATCAAACATTAGCCCAGCACACAGACAGGGATAAAATAGGAAATTTGACACGGCGAACGTGTACATGAAACAGCAGGAATCGACCAACCAGTTAAAAGAAAAGCAACGGAGGCTGAACAAATCTGAAACGAAACATTTCACAGAAAATCCACAACTACTTCGCCAAGATAACCGACAGCAAACTGGCGGGCTTCATCAAAACGATCTAAACAAATTCTAGTCTCCGGACAGCAACATAATTCTAGCGACTTCGAGGAACTTGTCCTTCCAAGCAGACGAAAAAAACCACCAAGTCGAAGCTAACTACAATCAGTCAAGGGCAAAGCCCCAAATGGAAGCGATTGCTCCACGACCCAAATCGAGATGCCCGCAGCGGCGGCGACTGGCGGTCGAAAGGAACCGAATTTACCTCATCGGCGGCGACGGCGGAGCCCAGTTCCGGGGACGACGAACTCTGCGAGTCGCTCATCGTCCAGCTCTGATCAAATGGGGATTGATTAACATTCCCCTCCTCACCCCCACCCCACCCCCCCGCTGGTCAAGTCGTTCAGGTATTTAGTTAAAGTTTGAAATTGAAAACTATGGAGAGAGAGAGAGAAGGAGAGAGAGAGAGAACGTGATGCTGATTGCTGAGGTGAAGGAGGGGGAAGCGAGGAAGGTCAAAGACGGGCGGCAAATTGGGAAATTGTTTAGGGTTTTTTCGGGTAGCGACGAAACGACTGCCGATTCGTTTAGTTTGACAGGAAAATGGCGAGAGAGGGAGAGGAGGGAGAACGTGAGGAACAGGAGACTGGAAACTCAACGGCTAAAGTGAGGACAACCAGTTTGTAATCTACAATTGCTTTCCTCATTAATTTCACATTCGGGCTAATTCTAAAAAAAAAAAGGAAAAAAATATCAATTTTATTTCGAGCGGCAATTCTGGCACGGACTTTCTCTTTTGTCCCGATGAAAAGCGCCGACTTGTGTACTCGAGTCCCAAATCTGACCCCCGTGACATAAAATTTTGAAATTGTTCGGATCAGATTTGGGATTTAAGTGAAAGCTTGTGATTATTTACGAGACAACAAAAAAAAAAAAGAAGCTCGGGCCGGAATTGTCGCTCAAGGTAAAGTCGGCGCATTTTTTCTTTTTTGGAATTAGGCCAATTTCATTCGTATTAAGTTTTCTTTATTTCTTTTTGGCCGATATTCGAATTGAATTGAAAAAAAACTATGTTTATAATTTCCAAGAGCAATAATTAGAAAGAGAAAAAAACACAAACAACGTCGTTTCTCTATTATCTTAGTTGTCCGACTTTTATTTAATTTCCAACGACTCCCCCGCATTATTAATAATTGCTTTTTTCCAAGAATGAAAAGCCGCCTTTTTAATTATAATTACTGGGAACTATTGCAAAACAGTTAGGAGAAACTGCAATCCACTGGCGTCCATTTTGCGCGTCTTGTCTGCGGAGAAGCCGGCCGTATCTCGCGAGCCTATCCTATATCGCAGGGGACGCAAAAGTCGCGACAGTTATCGGCTACGGCTATAAGATGCAGGACGGCGGATGCAAAAAAAAAGGAAGCTAAGAACTTTCGAGGACGAAAGGGAAAAAAACAAAGGTCGGTACAATCATAAATTCAGAGAGATGAAATAGACTCTACTTGGATCCGCGCACCCCCAATAGTGATGGGTGAAAGTTGCGTTGTGCACCTAACATTTACGGGATGTACATTTAGCCATATCCTACGCTTGGTTTTACATGGCTATTTCATACGCCGACTCCAACTCTAATTTTATAGCTGCTCGTACTTTTAGGGAAAATCCCGAGAGAATATGAAAGTGTGCCTTAAATTTGAACACGTGTGCATGTATAGTACATAATGAATAGAGAAAATGTAGGAAGCTTTCAGCTTTGAAAGGTTAATTTTTCCCATAATGTTGGTCTTTAGGATTTTCCCCTTTAAGCATTGCGTAGCTTGTTGCGCTTCTAATAATCTTTAAAATTTAGAAACTCATCTACAGTTAAACCTGTCAAAATGGGTCATAAACCCATTTCTTAACCCATATATCAGTAAATAGGTTATAAACGGGTTAGTTCTATTCATTAAATGGGTTATAAATTGGTATAAACATAATGTAAATGTTAAATAGATTGTAAATGAGTTTACAATTTATTTAAACTCAATCCATCTCTTTCGCTCTCACTTAAACTTGCGTTCACTTACCCCACACTCTTATCTCAGTTTTGATTCAAATTTTTCTAAATTGAGTTAAATATTGAAGTATTTTAGCAATATGGGTCGGATTAGGTATTAGTCAATAGATTTGCATTGTATGAAAATGTGTCAAAACGGGTTAAATGGGTCTACATGGGTTGGATCATTTTTGACCTAACCCACTTGTTTGACAAGTAAGCATAATCTTCTATAAGTTTGAAATGTTTGGACCTTCGAATCCCTATCAAGAAAAGAAACACACACTTTGCCCTCAAAATATGTCATAGTTGTTTATGTGATGGTTCGTTTATTTCACGGAAAATGAATAATTTTGAAAATATTTTCTTAAATGTAATCACTTGTATTGCTTGCAAAAATAAATAAACAAAAAATATATTCATCATTCATGAAAATATTTAGACATAAATTATTATTGATAATAAAAACAATTTTTGGTGACTAATTATATATTTTAAGCGATAGAGTGATCATTTCTAGGGAAATTTTTTTTAAATTATTCACTTTCCACGAAATAGACGGAACACAAATGTCATTGACATTTACCGAAGGCATTCTTATGGCATATCAACCGTATTTCTTTTCATCAACATTTTTCTTAGTGTTGTTTTCACGTAGGGTCACATGCCTCGGCAAATTCCTAGACGTTTTGCTCTTACGGGGAACTGATCACAGCCTCCAAAAAAAGAAAGAAAGAAAAGTTGACTATACACCCTCTACGTAAAGAAAATTCTACACAGAAAGCCTCACCTGCCCTTAATACAAGGATTATAACCATCCGCTCTCTCTTGTCAATAGCGCGTAAATTAAAGCCGCCCATGTAGAAAAATAAAAAACAAACCCTTATACCGTCGGGGCATGCAAAAGAAGAAGGAGGAGGAAGAATCGAAATCTAAATTACCAAGTAACACATGAAGAAAGGATCGTCAATTTACCAAAAATAAGTTGCATCGAGTGAAGATTGTTGTCATAAGATGTTCTTCCTCGAAGAGATCAAGCCTCTCTTTCGAAGTCAAAAGACCCGAACTGATGAGACGAATCGATTTCATTACTAGGAAATTGCATTGCCGTGTAGTTTGGAGCCAACGCATTAAATTCCCGAAGAAAGTTCTATCGGCAGCCACATTGACCGAGAATTTTCTAAATTTCCTAGGGCTTCGACGCCACGACTTCAACTTATAATTGGGTGTGTATAATCAAGAATTAATTCTAAATTCCGAACCTGATTTTCACGTCATAGCCCCATTACTCACGCATGACGCACGTCGAGTTGACTTTGATTTCCCGGTTTGACCCATCTGAAACTCAGGATAACAGCATAGAACACAATCAATCTCTGACTTAGTCATGCTTAATCACAAATTAACACAATCAATCTCTGACTTAGTCATGCTTAATCCCAAATTGTTCGCTCTTTCTCCACCTTCGTTGGATAAAAAGGGGATAAAATTCCTTTCGTTAGGAAAATAATTTTCGTGCGGCATAATTTGAATGAATTTTTACAATGAATGAGATGCAGAATCAAGGGGGCTGTCCGGTCTATTCTCACGTGCATGAGGAGAAATGCATGAGCGGCGTTAGGTGGTCTATCGCGCGTCAGTCGAACGCCTTGCCTCTTGCTTCACGGCTCTCGCGGGGAAGAGAGAAAAAAGCAAATGTCGTATTTTTAAAGACTAATTCGAGGGAAATTTTATGATAAATGGAGATGCTTTTCGAGAAATCATTTTTCAAGTTAGAAAATTTCATTTTCCTAATCGTAAGTACGCATATTTTCTTCGACCGTAAATGGTTTTCCGTTTGACCGATCATTTTCAGCAAATTGAACGCGTGAAAGTCCAGAATACTAATTCGCGGGAAAATTCTTTCACTCCAACCGACATTATCCCGAGATGAAAAGAAAGCCGCCGTGCCGAATTTATATTAATTTCCGAAATAGGCTTTTTCTATTTGGTGGAAACGAGCATACCCCAAATTGAATGACGTGGGCGACGATGCCTCTGATGAACAAGAAGAGATTTTGGGCTTTGAAAGCTTTGATGTGGCAAGACCATCGATTTGTTGAACTGGGAGAGCAGGGGGCGTTAGGGGCTTGAGAGGCTTTTGATCCAGCAATTCCTTTGGGCTTTTACCGTGGCGTGCGAGTTTCGGCATGAACGGAGGAATCTCCTCCTTTGAGAAAAGGAAGGTAGGAGAGCTTTTGGAGGGAAAATTACCACAACAGTTCTAAATCAATTGTAATTATGTTAATTTAATCCTAAACTCTTTTTTTTTTCCCAATTCAGTCCATCCGACGCTTAAGTGGACGCTGGCCATCCCGCCGATGTTGATGGGCAATTTTTAATTTTTAATTTTTGAATTTTTATTTTATTTTTTTCGCTTTCGCTTTCGCTTTCTCTTTCCTTTTTTTTTTTATGCTTTCCTTCTTCCCCCAGCTAGTTCGATGACCAGTGGACTAGCCAGGGGCTAGGGCCGGCAAGGCCGTGAGGCTTGCCCTTGCCGCGGCCAACCTTGCCCGCGACGGCGAGGGCGAGTCTTACCAATGGCTGGCGAGGTTAGCCCTTGGCAGGTTCGGCGACCGGCCAAGGGAAGAAGGAAAGCCAAAAAAAAAAAAGAGGAAAGGGAAAGGGAAAAAAGTAAAAAAAATTTAAAAAATGACCATAGTAGCATCGGCCGGACGGCCAACATCCACATTAACACCAACTGATTAAAATTGATCGGAATAACTGAATTGACACAAATATAAAAGTTTAGAACTAAATTGATACAATTACAACAAGTTTAGAACTGTTTTAGTAATTTTCCCAAGCTTTGGATGCTCATGCTTGTTTCGGCGGACTCGCTATCAAATGGGAGAGCTTGGTCAAGACAATAGGCCCCATTTTTGGGGCAAGCTTAGCTTTCTTCTTCTTCTTCTTCTTTTTCTTTTTAGGGTAATCGGCTTACAATTTGGATTTGATCTTACTAGAGTTGCGGCACACGTTACGCGAGTGTTCAAAGTTCAATAAACATGTCGAAAAGAGAAGAGTTAATACATTTGAGAGTAGCCTCAAAAGAGAAAAATGGTAGTTATTTTATTGAGCTCAGAAAATAAGTGGGGATGGTTATTTCTCTCTAGTGGAGCGATAGATGTTGAAGTTCCGGATTGAATTATTTCAGGAAGGGTCCTTTTTGAAGGAATAGAAAATGAATCAAATCAATTTTTTTGGCTCCATGTATTGATTTCAAATCCGTGTTATCTATGTACTTTAGGCCAACCTCACTTTTGGCTTTCCAGATTTACCCTTCCATTTTCTACTATCTTTTAAAGAAAATAGCTTATTTTTGTTCTTCGCGTTAGTATGTTCTCATCAGAAAACTTTTCCAGAGGTTAAAATTAAAAAAGCGTCACAAGTAGAAAACAACCCAATACTTTTCAAATTAAAATAGAACTCGCTAACTAAGAAAACCCATACAAATTCATTTTGGGAATGGGGGTGGGGATTCAACTCTTGCTGTTGTTCTTTTTTCGTCAATTTCAAAATCATAATATAATCTTGAATGTTGTTGCACCCAAGCAATCAAACAATAGCTTATGATTTGTTATTCAAATGAATTTATAAATGATTATCGCGTGATGTTTTTAAATCTTATTGAAATGAGCATATATGCATCGCATCTTAGAATTAATTTGATTTAGCCCAACACAACAATATATACGTGACAAGGTTTTACACGGAATATGATTTGCCCTAAGATGGTTGGCCTAATGATAAATTGGATAACATATCTTTCACTACTAGATCACGAGTTCAATTCACGTTATGAGAATCATGTTGTGTTGCCTGATCGCTTCATATTAAATTCTTGACTGCTAAATAATTGGTGAAGGTATGATGACGAATCTTCAGGTCACGGGCGGTGTAGAAGATTTGTGACTCAAATTGAACATTTTTTTATTAGTGTTGTCGACTCAGAACAATTTTTGGAAAAAAAGGTGATCTTAAAGGGACAAAAGTCAAAAGCTCAAACATTGCAAATATTTACTGTACAAGTAATTAAATAAACCCAGATGGATCAAACTATTTGGGGCCCTCTTATTTTCTCACATAACTTTTCTTTCATCTTTGCCTTTCGTCATCCTCCTCGTCGCTAGCCTAAAAAATCAGTAAACATAAAAACTAGACTCGGCTCCACGGCTGCGCCTGCCACGTGGACCCGTCGGACTGTCTCGTAACGTAAATCCCCGTCCTCTCCAGGGGCACAACCGCCAATTCAACATACGCCGGAAGGAAAGAGCGGTCACGAGCCGGGCTCAGCATTTATTGGGCACGAACCCGATGCGCGAGCCCCTCAGGTCGAAGCCGATACGTGTCCCCTGCTGCTGCACGTTCCCCAGGATCGACAGCGCCGACGACGTGGGCGCGAGCGCGAAGCAGAACGTGCCGTTGGAGTCCACCGGTATCATGTAGTTCTTCGCCGGCAGCGCCCACTCCTTCCCGTCCCCGAACCGCAGCGCCACCGTCGGCACCTCCACGCTCCCCTTCGACGACAGGTCGTAGCACGTGTCGAACAGCGCGAAGCCCTCCGCCGCCGGCAGCCCCCGCGTGCCCCTCGCGAACGCGTCGCGCACCGCCCCGTACACCTCCGACCGCAGGCGCGTGACCGCCGTGCCCGAGTCCACGATGACCCCGCCGCTGCCGTCGCGGCCGAGCTGGAACGCCGCCTCCGGGAGCTGCAGCGGGTCGCCACCGACGCTGATCCCGATCAGGCCCAGGTAGAGGTAGGTGTCGAGGTGGGGGTTCCGGATCAGCGGCGCGGCGACGGCGTTGGGCGGCAGCGGGGAGCCGAACTCGAGGGTCGAGGCCGAGTCGGAGTCGCGGTCCACGAGGCAGTAGGAGAAGGAGGACGCGTTGAGCTGGGACGGGAACGACAGCGAGCCGCCGCCGAGGCCGAGCAGGCCGGCGGCGCCGACGAACAGGCCCTCGTTGTTGTGGCCGCAGCCGATGGCCACGTCCCTGAGCCGAGTGGAGCCGAGGGTGACGGTCTCCGTCACGAAGTCGCCGACGGTGTAGGAGCCGTCGCCGTAGGATACCTCGTAAAGGCAGCTCCCGTTGCGGCACTCGGAGACGTCGAGCGACCTGCGAGCGCAACACGGCACGAGTCAAACGATAAAATAATATCTAGCACAACCAATTTCGTCCGACAAGAATACGATGGAGAAGTGGAACCAATTAAAGGTCCTACCTGCATTGTCGGGTGTCGCAGGCGAGAGGGGAGAAGGAAGACGAGGAAGCCGGCTCGAAGATGGGGTCGGCTTGCTGGTAGCATTCGGCGCAGGGGGCGCACTGCACCCAGTTGACATCGCTCCCGGTGTCGATGACCATGTAGACCTGGCTCGGCGGGTCGCCGACGCCGAGCCGCGAGAAGTACTCGCCGCTCCCTTGGCTCGTCCCGGACACCACCGGGCTCTCGAAACCTTCGGCCCCGATTTCTCTCTCCGCGCTCGCGTCGAGTGGCTTCAGATCTGATTTCGCAATGCCGTTGACGGCCAGATCCAAGCGAGCCGCGAGGGACTTGACTCGGGCCGAGTCGCGCTCCAGCCGGGCCAATGTCAAGGACCTGTAGTCCCTCTGCGAAGGTTTCTGCAGCGTAGCCCGCGAACGCAGCTGCAGCGTCAAGGAGGAAGAAGAAGAAGGAGAAGGAGACGACGGCTCAGCTTCTTCTTGCTGGTCAAGCGGAATCGTTTTGCGGTCGAGCGAGAAGACGTTGAGGGTGCTATGGATAGAAGCAGCGACGTCAAGAACGGTGGTGGTGGGGATGGTGGATAAGGTGCGAGAGCTGGCCAATGCCATAGAGAAGGAGAAGAGAGTGAAGAGAAGGCGAGAGAGGGAAGTGGGTCTCGCCATTTTTGGGGATGGAGAGAGAAGGTTGTGGAGCTCTGTGGGGTTATAAATGGGGCGAGCATGGGGATGGGGGTGCTTCTCTTGATGTAAATCACGCCATTCTCGACGGGAGCTAAAGAAATTGAAAATGTTGGGAAGAAGGAGAGAGAGAGAGAGTGAGAGTGAAGCTTTCAATGAAGGATGGATTGATAGCTAGATTCTGAGAGCGGGCTTTGCATGCCCCTTTGGATAATTTCTTCTCTTTGACTCGCTCACCTGTCTAGTTTTGTTTGGCATCGCCGACTCCAAGCCAAAAAAGGTCAAAAAAAAAAACGAGAGTCTTTGATGGAATCGCCTGGTCTCGAGGGAGTTGAAAGAGACCGGACTACCTCTCTCTCTCTCTCTCTCTCTCTTCCTGGTCTCGAGGGAGTTGAAAGAGACCGGACTACCTCTCTCTCTCTCTCTCTCTCTCTCTCTCTCTGTTTGTTCTGAGTTGGATAAAGAAAGAACAAGTTGAAGAAAGAGAAAGTGAAAAGAGAGCGAGGGTTTTGATTTTGATTAGTGGTGGAAATTTGTAAAGCGGGGTAGGTGTACTACGGTGCCTTGGCTGATATGTTCTTTTCCACTCGTGTTTTTTGACTGGCGATGTACCCATCTGGGTCTGGTCCGACACAGAAAAGCAGAGCTAATCATCATGTGCTCCGTGATTTAGGAGTTGGATACAAGCAAAGATGAATATGGGGGTCCGAGGCGATTCCGCTTCTTTGAACAGGGTCACTTTTCATTGATGTTATTGCATCAGCCGTAGAGGGGAATAATGATTTTGCCTGTTCACATTTCGGCCGATTCATATCTCCTATAAATATACTATTAAGCTATGTTTAGTTGTCTGAATACGGAATGAGATATGATAATATAGGATAGGATAAGATGGGATTAGAAATCCTTTGGATTATCCTTCAAATTTGTAAAAAATCTTATTATATGTTTGGTGAATGTTTGGATATAATGTGGATATCTGGATGTGCTATCCATCACTTTAGTAACCTCCTGTGGACTCGGTGATGCACTCTAAATCCATCTTGAAGCTTCCTCATCAAAAGTTCCCTTTCCTTATGTAAAATTACTAGCTTCCTGCTCCGCCTTGTCTTCTTATATCAATGGACTTGGAGAGGAGCCTGCCATCCGAGTTCTTTGAAATGTTGGACTTGGGAAATCATTTTGTCGATCAACATACCTTTTGAGAGTATGTTACCAACATCTATGGTCGTTATTTTTTGCTAGAGCTGGGCTGTTAATAGATTCACGCTGACATGGTTTGCTTATTGTTGGTTGCTTGGGGAGACCTTTTTCTTGACAAATCTTTTTTGGGTTGATGTTGTAGGCAAAGTGAAGTCGTGCAAGCTTCGTCTTCTGTAACCATGTGGAGATGATCTTTCCTCTCATGGTGAATTTTCATTTATGTCAGTTGAGTGTCGATTCTCATCTTGATTATCCTTCGAAGAAAATGAAAAACTTGCGTGGATCAATTCTATATTTTCTCTTAGTTTTCTTGTTGCTGAGGAACTACTTTTAGTAGTACCTCGTATTTCTCGGGATCCTTCATTGGAATAGATCTTTTAGTAATCCACGGGGATCCTTCATTGGAAAAGAGGGCTTATTAAGTTATGGGTCGCGCTTTTTTCATTCCTCAGTTGACTTAAACACTCTCGTTTTTTGTGTTTTGACCATATTATCCTTTATGGAGCACACTATTTCTAGTACAACTCTATAAAAGTGATCTTTTTTTATTATTTAGATATCGTTTTTTTTTGCCTTACAGGTCTCACTTTTCTTCCTTTTCTTCTTTTCATGCCTTTGACGTCTTAATTCTTCACTCTTGCAAATCGCCTTTGGCCTCCATTGTTGTCAAAGAAAATAGATTATCTCAATTCAAAACAACCAGATTAAACATATTATGTATCATTATTTCCAACAAGTCAACTAATGAGAAGCAACATCAGCATCACAAAACCAATGATGAAGAACTTATGGAAATGATAGCAAGAAACCGAACCCAGAGGAAGAAAAAGTTTATAAGACGTGAATATGCTATATACTACAAAGAAATTGTGCAACCGATTCACAAACACTATTTTGATGCACACTATACTTTAAATGCAGAATTGAATCACAAAATCAAGAACTTCCACGACCCAACGAACAAATTCGCTTTAAGAAAAGATATCAAGGAATACTCAATAGAGATCGGGATGAGCATGATTTGAGAACAAGAAAATTAAAAAGAAAAAAAAAACAAGCTTTTGTCAAAACCATACCTTTGATAGCGAATGAGGAGTGTGCAGATTGCTAAATTAAGTAGTTTTTGGAGGATTTGGAGATGCATGATAGATTTATTGAAGAAGAAGGAGAAGGAGTGGGAGGCCTAAGAGAATGGCTTGTCAAAGAGAAAATATAGTGACAATTTACAAAAGCGAAGAATTGAGACGTCCGAGACATGGAAAGAAAGAAAAAAAAAGGAAAGTGGGACCTGCAAAGAAAAAGAAGAAGACCAAATAATTAAAAGAAATCACTCTTCTATAATTGTATCAGAAGCGGTGGCCCTACAAGGGATAGTATGATCAAAATACAAAGAAAATGAGTGTCTAAGCTAAAAATGAGTAAAAAAAGCATGACTCGTAATTTATTTGTAAAAATATCAAATCCGGGTTTATTTTACCCTCTCTCGCATAGGTTGTTGCTAAACACCAAATATGATAATTTGTTATTATATTCAAACTCAAATCCTGACCATCAAATACAGCCCGGAGGGGATGTTATTAAGTGATGGGTATGGGGTGGAACAAGGCCGCAGATCGCATTCCCCATCCATACCTCAACGAGCAGATATTTCTCTCGCACCTCCTTGCGATCTGCCTTCCTACCCATTATTTCTGCCCTAAATTTGCCCCGATCGATGTGGGAAGCCATGAAGCATAGGGAATACGTATTCGTGCCCATCCCTTAATAACAAAAGTCTCAAAAGTACTCGTTGAGCACCTCTCCATAAGGAAGCCCTTCTCCAACGAGAGATCACGTAGGCGCCTCGGTTCCATCACCAGCAGGAAGCATTGAGATAATTACTGATGCTGCGATCAAATCCTCTGCATTTGACTTTGTAAGTGTAGCAAGGCTGGCTATTGTTGCCTATGATTGCTGTGGCGATTTCAAAGCTGTGTCAGGATGAAAGATCTGGCATTTTAGGCTCTCCAAGTGGGTGGGAAAGCACTTTGGCTGACCACTCATTTGGTGGCAGACCATAACCAGCCTATCGCCCAATTTGATGTGATTCACGTTCCTTGATAAATTCTATTAATGTTGGACATAACACCACTCCCCGGCATCTAGAAGGCATTGTGACCATTTGAATTACGAAATGCCCTTCGCAGTTGCTGTTGGATGCATAGGATAGTAAACACTACTGCAAATTCTTTAGTCAATCGGGCTTTGCGCTTTGCCCTTAGAGAACATGTAACATTGTTACTCTTCTCCGCTTTCACTTTTGTACGCACTTTTCAGCTAATGTTATGTAATCACTTCATTTTGTCCAACCAGGATGAGTGATTCTTAGTACTTCAAAACTTTAGAAACTAACATTTCACTAATCTCGAAGTTCTGCATTGCACCATGTTAACTCTCCGCTACTTTGCATCTTATTAAGATAAACTTTGACCATTGCACTTCTACAGTAACAAATTTATTTCTCTGTCTTATGCATTCTAGTGATGAGAAAGCCATTTTAGAGAGGGTTGCATATTAGTCAACAAGAGGAATCAAGTTTATAGCAATTAATAGGCATAATTAATGCAGTGTGATTAAAACACGACACCAGTTTATAATATAACATATTAGATATCGATTGGTTGAAAAATGACCAATAGTTAATAATCATCGAATTAATCGCCATTTTGTCGGAATTTGCCCCTTCAGCTATGTATCTTTCTGGCATTCTATACATGGTATTTGTAAATTGGAGTATTGGATCAAATGGTGTCTCTGTAAAACTTCACCTGTTATCGGTTGAAGTGGGAGAAATATTGGTGGTCCCGCTGCACCACGTCAGCGTAGCCCTGGACCATTTAGAGATTGACATGTGGCGCCTACAACATTTGGTGGGCCTAACTTGACCTGCACAAAAATTCACTTTTTCTCTCATTTCAAAATAAAGGTTCTCTCTCCTCGTTCTTTGATGGAGAAGAAGTACGAGGACAACACTTTCTCACTCTTTCTTTTCATTGACGAGGCCCGGCGATGGCTGGTGGCGGGAAAAAGGGCAGAAAAAAGAAGGAAAGAAAAGAAAAAATTCAAATAATTAAAAAAAAGTTGCAAATATTATCCATATTAGAGTCGGCCGTGCTATGTAAGATGGCCGGTGCTAACTAAGGCTCCGTTTGTTTGGTGGAAAATATTGTGTTTTTGAAAAATGTTTTTTTCCCGGAAGTCATTTTCCTGGAAAATGTTTTCCCGGAATATAATTTTCCGGTGTTCGACAACCAATATGAAAAAGTTTCAAAAAATATTTTTGACCGGCGGTGGCGGCAGCGACCGGTGACTGGCGGCGGCGGCGGACGAGAGGTGGGCGGCGACCGGCGGCCGGCAATTGCGACCGGTGGCGGCGGTGACCGACGAGTGGCAGCGGCGACCGACGAACAGCGGTCGGTGATTGGCGGCGGCGGCGGTGACTAGCGGTGGCGGCCAGCGGCGGCAGCGGATGAGCTGTAGGTGGTGACCAACAAGCGGCGGCCGGCGGCGGCGACCAACGAGCAGCGGCGGCGATTGACGAGCGGCAGTCGGTGGTCGGTGGAGGCCGAGGCCGATGACCGGCGACTGGCGGCGGCCGGCGACTGGAGGGGGGAAGGAGGAGGGAAGGAGGAGTTTGGCGGAAAATGATTTCCGTTTTTCAGAAGCGAAAATCATTTTCCTTAAAACAATAAAAGATTTGGGGGTGGAGAAGGAAAATGTTTTCCCACGGAAAACATTTTCTGCCCCCGAACACCGGAAAACACGGAAAATGTTTTCCGGAAAAATATTTTTTTTAAAACGAACGGAGCTTAAATCGCCACGCTAGAGATTTTTGATCAAAATTAGCTGGAGTGATTAAATTGACAAATCGTTAAAAGTTATGGACTATATTGGTAAATCATCAAAAGTTTTAGAACTAAATTGACAAGTTGTGAAAGAGTTTAGGACTAAATTAGTAAAATCGAAATGTTCATGACTGAATTGGGTGCCTTACAATTGGTGTAGGACTTTTTGGACAATCTTTCCTTTAAGAGACTATTAAGATGCCATCACTTTCTGTGTCAAGGAAATCACAAGAAACAAAAAAACCTCCCGTGGTAATATAAGTATAATTGTTTGGACTTTTTCAAAATAGATGTCTATCAGTATCAACACACCCTCTAAGTCTATTGTGTTTTGTCTTCTTACCATGTCGAATAAGAATGGTTTTTGAAGTTCGCTAATGATATGACTCGAAGTTATTACTCGAGAAGGACATATTCGACACTTGACCATAGATCTAATAATACTCGATAGTATAAAAGAATCATTTCTTTTATGGGTATACAAGATGGGGATGGGTGATCCACACAACTATTCTCCCTAGCGTCACAAGCATGATAACATACCTGCAAAGAAACATTCGATATGAGACGTAACTACTTGGTCAGTTTATAGATATAAGAGTTTGTTATCTGAGCATTATCAACTTATTAGAAATCAAGAAAGTCACTCCACATAAAATAACAATTGTCCAATTCAAGCTAATCGTAAGTTCGTTTACGACATGATTCGAACTTGTGATTTCACGAGTGATAGTATGAACCTTTATCATTAGGCTGCCACACTCAACGGCACACTAATGTTTATCCTGTATTTGGCCCAAAAAACAAGGGTTTATCGTGTGTATTGGATATAGACGCTAGCCGATACACGACGGTAGGCATGTAGATTAGTGAGATTAAAGCAGCCACGAGCATTATATTCCTTTCACTTTCTTCTAATAAGTAGGTGGTGGGATGCCTACAATCTTTAGCTTTCCCACAAAGTTAAAGGCCTCTTTATGAAGAAAAAACCTTGACCTCGATGCCTCCAAAACCTTGCTTTTTCCCCATATCTCCGATATAAATATAAGCTCTACGTAAGAGATTGGGCGATTATATACCATCAGTAAAAGAGAGAACCATCATCCCAACTGGACCATTTGAATTACTATTATTATTATTATTATTATTATTATGATCATTATTCTTTTGCATATGCTAGAGACCCTATTAGGGGTAAGCAATTTGATGTGGGCATATGTCGTTGTAGCTACGCGATAAATTCTAAGTGTATATATATCTTATGAGTCGATCTTATAGATGCTTGAATACTTTGACATTATGTAAGTGAGAAAGACATTCTTCTTTACATAGGTGTCCCTACTTTGCCGGGGTTGGCTCTTGGCCAATTCGAAGAGGCTTGCTCTAGAATATTGTTCATTAGGGTGTCCAGTTTCAGGATGATGAAATACACACTCCGGAAGATTTGCCCATAACAATCTTCGACATTCTATCGAGTTTTTCATTCATGCAATTGATGACCCACTCATCGAGCCATCTTCGATCCGCAGCCAGCTTTACTCCACTCATTCCGCTTTCACCTACGAAAATTAGTGGGTGGGCAAGCGTTTTTCTCATGGGAGATTAGGTAGGAATTTGATAACAGAGAAATCTAATCCATCTTATACGAGAGAAATCTAATTGATTCTTTACATTACTGACTGAAGATGTCAAAATTCGACAGCTTGTTCGCTTTTTTTTTTTTCTTTTCCGTCATATCTGATTTACGGAATTGTTTTTTTGAGATACTTCACGAGCTCAAAGTCCATCTAAAACGAGAGTTGTCATCATAAAGAAAATCTCCATCTTGTGGTGCGATTGAATGGAGGACACTCGAGACTCATGAAGGCTACGTAGATTTTGACCGACGCTCTAAATTAGTTTGCATATATAGTTTAAATCAAGTGGAAGCATATAATAACCGGTCAAGATCTTGCGTGCGATTAATATCCAATCCATGTTGGCTTTCATTGTAGATTCGGCCTATTAATGAAAGGGAATATATCTTCAACGCCTAAGTGCCCATCTAATGATGACTAGATTTTGCAATATGTTGTCCATTAATAACCGGTCAAGATCTTGCGTGCGATTAATATCCAATCCATGTTGGCTTTCATTGTAGATTCGATCTATTAATAAAAGGGAATATATCTTCAAAGCCTAAGTACCCATCTAATGATGACTAGATTTTGCAATATGTTGTCCATTGAGTCGTCAAGCATTAGGTCTGGCCCCTTCAATAATTTGAAGTGGTTGAAAGCTCTTATCATGGAGAGGCTGCTTTACATAATGTCGGATCACGTGAAAAATGAAAATAACATGTTGATAAGCCGGCCAATTAAGAAATATGAGAAGTTTCAAGATTTAGATGAAAAGATTATTTATAATGCATATCACGTAGTAATACAATTGGACGATTACATCGTGTTCGCTGCGCAATCAATGTGTAAAATAATTTTTCGTGTCCTCGTGTTATTATCGTTATTGGTGGTTTCCTCTTATGGTGTGGTAATGTGGGATGAGAAGTGAAGGTAATCAACCTATTTATATATCGACATTGAGTATTGTGAAAGATTTGGGAAAATTGAATTTAGAAAAGGTCGCAATGCGACTGTTGCAAAATTTAGATTAAACAAAAAGTGGAGAAGAAAAATCAATCTAGACCGCCTTGAATAAACATTTGGTCTATTTGCGGGCAAGTTGTGAGGCAAATTATTTCCTTTGGGAGATTCAATTTCCTTCATGATGTCCTGATCAAATTAGCGAGATATAGACGAGCAATTACAATTTCTGGACAGATGCCGGGTCTTGCCTACAAATCCGAAGAGATCGATCGAACCCTAATCAAGTCCCCTAGGCGTAGAAACGATAGGTGGAGGCATCGGCTATGATGTTCCGCAATCCGCCGATGGTCGATGCCATCATGATGAACACTCCGATTATTATGGACGCCTGAAAGGCAAGTAAAGGAAGACAAAGTGTGCGTGAGCGTGTCATTCATTCCTCGAAATTGCATTTAACAATTGTTTTGAATACTTAAAGAAGAGATTTAGATAAAGACTTGCTTACCCAGTTGGCGAACCAGTTGAGGCTGAACTTCCTGGGCTTCTTGACGACCAGCCACATGATACTAGGGAGCTGCAAGATCAAGGCTCAGAAGAAGAACAGGTTGATCAGAAAACACTATCACAGGCTAAAATCAAAGATTACGCTATCACTCGTGGGAGAGCGAGGCTTACGAAATAGGATGTGGGAGCGAAACCAAACCCACCAAAGAAACCAAGCAGGTCGCCAAAGAAAGGGAATGTCACTCCAATGAATAATGTGAGTGCTGTTCAATCGAGGAACATGTACACCTTCACTTTCTGAACTATGTTTTGGTCTCTACCAGCCAAAGTTTAGGCTTCGAGATTCAACAAATGATCAGAGTAGGTTTAGGGGATCGCTCACCAACGTAAGCAGATCGAGTAAGGAGGTGGAGTGCTCTTCCGGGAGGGAAGTTCGCTCTCTTCACCATCGTGCTCTCCAACATATCGAAAACAGGCATCGCATAAACCTGCAAATGTCTTCAATATTACATGGTTTTCGAGGGTGACATGTCTAATAAAATCAAATTTTCAAACCTTATTTAAGGAAACATAGTTCTCTGAGAATGGAGTCATCAGTGAGCGAAGTGAGTTTGAAGTCATACCTGAAAACCACCAATGACATGGACGACCACCATCAAGTTAGCTGACGCGATGAGCCACGAGGGTCTCCTGAGTGCGATGAGCACGTTGTCGTCGACGTCTTGCCCGAAAGCCCAGTAGCCTATGAGAGCCACCGGGAAGTAGCAAACGGCGTTCACAAGGTAGGCCCCGACCACGCCTTTCCACATCGGCCCTTTGGACGGCGTCTCGGGTGTCGACGGGATGGTGGCCTGAATCTCCAGGACCACCGCATGCGCCGCAAAGGCCGATGAGATCTGGCCGAGCGCATTGAACACCCGGAACACAGTCTGCGGAGCCGGCGCTCTTGTAGGCGTAGCTCACGTCGGGGACTCGACCGTGCGCTAGGCTCCCTGCCCACGTTATGTTAGAGTAGCTGCACGAGGATTTCTCATTAAATAACTCGAACGGTATACTTGATGGTCATATATATATATTTTTTTTCATGATTTCACATGGTAAAATCGCAATGAATTTGTTATGAAAGCACGGAAATTTCATCACTTAATTTGGAAAATTAACAACCAGATTAAAATAAATGATTTAGTGGTCACTACCGATTTCACTTCATCAAATAGTTAATGGAATCGACACTAATTCTTGGATGGTGATTTTTCAACTCAAGCCACTCAGGGGTGACTCATCAGTCACTTTCACTTAAAGTTTAATAAACATGAACCCCGATGGGTCGTCGCTTGAAGACTTAAGTATACCGTAACAAATGAGATTGTGGGACAATGGAAGCTTAGTAATGAAGTACTAATCCTCCTATGACGCACTCGAACACAATTGAAGCTTTTGTACCTGAGAGACATGATAGCCGCGGCCAACGAAACGCCGGCGACGGAACTGATGTTCGGGAGCTGAGAGAGGAAGAAGTGGACCGACCCGAAGATGCAGATCCAGTAGGACTGCCTGATCCTTGGGCAGTCCGTGCAGATTATCTCCATGAACTTCTTGAGGCACTTGCCACCAGTGACCATGTACACGATGCCGGACCCGACCTGGACAATCAGCTGTTGCGGGAGCACGATCCACAGGCCGAGCCTCTGGCCAAAGGCGTGCTGCCCGAGGTCGACATAGCGGTCGAACCGGGTCCCCGGGACGCACTCATGGAACTGCACCATCTGCCACATTGTGTTCAGGGTCATGCACCAGGATAGGACTAGCATCATTACCCCCGGACCCCTGGACAACATACCAATATTTTCGAATTTTTCGGCAGATCAATTGTAAATTTAATGAACTTAAAAGAATTGGAAGCTCCAAGATTAATTTCGATAGATTATTACCATCCTAAATAGGCCATGGCATAAGGCAGACTGAGGACGCCGGCGCCGATCATGGCCGTGACTGTGTGGAAGGTGGAGTACCACCATTTGGCTCGCCGAGACGGGTCGCCCTCCTCCTTCCGTTTCCCGTAGGAAGCAGCGTCCTGCGAACATGTCACGAGAAATCAAAACATGGCCAAAAAAAGAAAAACATGCGTTGCAGCAATACACTTCTTTCTATCACAAGACCAAACATCAGGTGCTGACACCAGCCAGGCCAACCTGTGAAGGAGGAGAAGCCGACACCATATCTCCGCAACCCGTCTCAAGAATGAAGGAGGAGTGCCAAAACTGAATCTTGCAAGCTCAGTGGTCGTTTTCTTGTCTCCGAGTGTTTATAGCAGTTCGGGTTAAGCTTGACCGGGTGTATCGCAAACTGAATCAGAATGATCATACAGAGAATAGAAGAAAATTAAATGATGTACGAGTTTACCTAGGTTCATCTCTGAATAGGGTTACGTCCTGTAAATGGATTCTAGTATGATTTAGGTTTACAATCACAGCCACTCGTTACAATGATATCTTATACGAGTATAATATATATAAAATTTAAAATGGGCCCAAAGCTTAAGCCTATTCGAATCCCTTTAATTTCACAACAAACGGATTAGCAAACCCGATGTTGTTTCGGGGGTGCTGCCCCTGAGCCTTCGCCTGCTCACCGGCGAGCGGGGCCGCCGTCCGCCCACGGGGGAGTGGGATCCCCACCTGCTATCCGATCAGCGAGACCCCCATGTCGAGGACGTTGCCTCCGAACCCCCGCATTCCGTGCGTAAGGATCACGTATCATCGGATCATACTTCAATTTTCTTAAACTCGTGTGGGCGTGTCCGGTACGAGAAATAATGGCTTGGAAGTGTTCGTCAGCTCCGACAAAGCTTAAAAAGGATTGGTCATGCTCACATCGATGGTGACCGTACCAAATGAGTCCGTACAATATCATTACTTTTGTTATTCCTCTTGAAAGCAAGCACTTCCCACCTGTAAGTAGTCTCCAAATCAAAATGGCACTTCTTTTCCACTGCTCATTAATGAACTGTGCGTTACACGTCCGCGACCCCAGTTCCACTGTAGCAGTTCGTGTATGTGGTCGGCTGCGAAGCTCGAGCTTCATTCGTCAAATTACCGGTGCGGGCAAAGGTTGTGGCAGACAAAAAATTGTAGTGATTCCTGAGTGCTTTTGTTCGTCGTGGGGTATTGATTTTCAAATATGGAGTTGACGATCCAAATTGATACAATTTACAAGTGGGATGAGGACGAGGACATCTCATTGGAGGAGAGACAAAACAAAGGTTTCTGTCCATACACATATTTAATGGGAAAAGTGCCAAGAAAGTCATAAACCTTTTGTATTTGTGTCAATTTAGTCTTAAATGTTTTTTTATGCCAATTCAGTTTTAAACCTTTTGTTTTTATGTCAATTCAGTCATTTCGATCAATTTTAATTGGATTTTACTGACGTGAACGCCAACCGGCTGGCGGCCAGTCATCGGTGCTGACGTGGACAACTTTAATAATATTTTTATACTTTTTTGAACTTTTATTTATTTTTTTATTTTCTTTTTTTTTCCCCTTCCCTCCTCTAGCTAGTCTCTGGACTGCTCCTCCAGCTAATCGCTGGACCGGTAACCGGCTAGAGGCTAGTGGCCGGCTAGGGCGAGGCTCAACCTTGCCGGCCACTAGTGAGGGTAGCCTCATGCTGGGCGAGGCCTGACCTTGTTGGATTTGGCGAGGTCGAGCCTCGCCGATGGCTGGGCGAGGCTTGCCTTTGTTGTCGCTGGCAAGGGTGAGCCTCGCCGGCGGTCTAGTGAGGCCCGACCTTGTCGGATCTAGCGAGGTCGAGCCTCGCCGGCCGCTGGGCGAGGCTGCCCTCGCTAGTGGCCGGCGAGGTCAACTTCACCAGTGGCCGATGAGGGCGAGCCTCGTCGGCATTGGCCTCTAGCCCTTGGTTGGTTGTTGGTTTGGCAACTAGCTGGAGGAGGGGAGGGGAAAAAAATAAAAAAATAGACAAAAATTCAAAAAAAAAAAATTAAAATATTGTTAAAATTGTCCACATCAGCGCTGGTGACTGACCACCAGCCGGTCGATATCCATGTCAGCAAAATTTAGCCAAAATTGGCCGGAATGATTGAATTGGTACAAAGATAAAAGGTTTAAGACTGAATTAACATAAATGTAAAATGTTTAAGACTTAATTAGTATCAAAAAATGGTTTAGGACTAAATTAACATCAATGCAAAATATTTAGAATTGAATTGGCACGAAAAAAAAGGTTTAAACTAAATTGGTACAAATGTAAAAGATTTAAGGCTTTTTTAGCAATTTTCCCCAAACTGGGTTGTTCTGCACTTTTTAGGCTAGTTTAATATCTCTGCACTGACGACGACTAGATATTCCAAACCACTATGTGAAATCGGCGTGACATGTTACGAGACGGACATCCGATTGGTACTTAACATAACACACTTACATTTACAACTATCGAGTAAAAAATCTCTCTTGCCTACGTGTGAGCTCTCCCCCTCTCCTCCGAGCGTTTTCCTCATCCTCTACTCGTCTTATTGGAGGATTCGGCCTTTCGTCTCGGACTCTCGCTTTCTGATTCGCAACAACTTGCGAGCTTGCAAATTGGGCTTTTCATCGAATGGGAATCGTCATCTTTTCTTTTTAACAATATGCTATCTAGAGTTAAAAGTATAGTGCTAACGAAGTCTTCTTTGTTTAACGTTCAATTGATGGTAACGATTCCTCCTTTTAAAGTTGTGATGTTTTTTTTTATTGTTTTTGATGTAATGGATACTGGAAGGAACGTTCTCCAGCAATCAGAAGCCAATGAGTAATTGAGTGGGCGTAGGACTTTTTGGCCAAATAAAAAAGCATGTAATCACATTGTGCTTTAGAGATGCTTTTGCTTGTGCACCTCAAACCACAAAATGCGTCGTTTAGAATTTTCTGTCCTGTTGCTTTCGAATTTTTTATCCGTTTCCGTTTTATCCTTTGGGTCCCTTCCGGAATACAGCAACATATTTTGACTTATTCTTGTAGAAAAAAGAAAAGACAATAATACAAATAATTTCTAAACTTTGGCTCAATGTACTATATGGTTTACAAACTTTTAATTTGTTCAATATGTTCCATGAATTATAGTTTAACGTGTAATGTGGTTCTCGAACTTTCAATTTGTTCAATATGACTTTTTGACTTTTGGTACATGTTCAATTTAATCTCTGAATTATATGAAAATGTTCAATATTGTCCTTACATTAAATGTTTTCATATAAAAATTTAGGGATCACATTGTACATTAGATTGAAGTTCATAAATCAATCGTGTCATTTTTCAGAAAAAAAAAAAATACACGTTTTCACTTACTGGACAAAAGGTTCATGGAGAAGGAAGAAAAGAAATAGCAAAAGTTCATACAAAAATATCGTACTCTCGTTAAAGATTTTCGTGTTCTCCTCCGTCGCCGATTAAAGACATTTAGATTGAGAGACGAAAACTCTGCTTACCATTAATTATTAGATATCGTGCTCTTGAATTTTGTTTGGTTTTTTTTTTTCCTTGACAAAGTTTCATGTAATAGTTGCATCTTTGCAATTGCTATCTAGTTTCGTCGGATATAATCCCCAATCTTTCGTGAAATTCTATGTCGACGTTGCCGCAATGCCAGTCTCCATCGAACTTACAATCTCCCTCGTCAAAGGTTGGCAGCGTTGGGCACTTTTTTCGCAAGCTGATGATGCGTATTGCGGTATTGGATTCGCATTCTCGTGCCGTTATCAAAGTTTCAAAGTGTCTATAAGCTATTTTTCACTGATTTCGTTTTAATTATTGGTTAGGAACTTCGATCGCAGTAATTGTAACAAGATGAATTCGATGCTAAGGCACAGTCTAGGCTCTTGTTACTTTCTCTTTTGTGGGTAAATGACTAAGTTTACTAATTACTAATTAGGTGTGGTGATGGGCCGGATCAGCCGGATCGAACCGGGCCCTATCGGATCTCTCTTCGCTGGGCCGATCTGCATACGTCTGACCTCAAGCGGACAACGTCGTGGCCAGGTCGGAAAACCGATAGGAAGTAAAGAGAAATGGGCCGCGTGCTTGAGGGACAGGAGAAAGGGGTTATCGTTTACGTGACGTGAGCTAAGATCACATATTGTAGGGAGAGAATTTGAACACGACATGACACGGAATGCCCGGTTTTATAAGGCAACACGAGCCGACGCGTTTTCAGAATCAAGTCGTTTGAGGATGACGCGAATTGACCCGAACTACAGATATGATTATATAACATGTGGATCTGAAATGCTAGTTTCAGTTGAACCCTCCCAGGTTTGACAATGATTTTGCTTTTCGCGTCCTGAACTTACGACGAACGGCCGAGCTCTGCTCCTCGAACCAACTCGCCCCTCCCCAGCCTCACCGGTAGCGATCAAAAGTCCTGAAAGGGCTGACATTCTGGTGGACGAGCAAAAGCATGAAAGATGTGCTAGGAAACTTCCCTATTTTGTCCGGAGCGGCGAGTGGTCCCTTGGGAGTTGAAGTTGGCCCACCGCCAACAAGGAACCTCCCCGGTCGGACCGCATCACGCCACAAAAAAAACTCGTCGGCGACATCGAGATGGGCAAAATCTGAATCCGCGTTCCGGACAATCTCGATCCGTCGGATCTCGATGTACTGGTCTTACGATCTGCTTTAGGTGGTTGGGGGTGGGTTTCTCTCTTTGGACGCACGTCTCTAGAATCGAAAGTTACCATGTGGATCGAATGCGTAGATTTGCTCCCTCTTTTGGGCTATACCCTATCCTACTGTCATATATCCGGATTAAAGCGGGCGCTCCTCGCTCCAGAATATATAATCCAAAGCTTTGCTGATCGTGCTGAAATTCGAGATCTCAGCCGCTAAACTCAAAAGCATCGAAACCCCGAAAACGACGACACGAGAGATTGGCGTGAACCCCGGGCACACGATACGACGATGAGTAGCCACGAAGATTTGATGGAGGTCAATTAATTCTCACACGAAAAGAGACAGAAAAATAAATAAAACCAAAAAGGTTCCCCCCCCAAAAAAAAAAAAGAGAAAAAAAAGAGAGACGCGCCATGAAGCATGCTTTGGATCTCCGCTGCTGAAAAGGAGACGTTGCTTTTTGTGCGCTTTCACCCTTCTGGACGCTCTTTTTCTCTACGCGTCGCCTGCCTTATTTATTCCGCCGAGAGGGCCTACTCGTTGCGCGCCGAAGCTTCGACCGAACGACGCCGCACGGAATCCGCACCCGCCCCGCGCTCTTCCTCGCTCCTCTGCTTACCGGGCCGCCGCCGCCGCCGACGAGCTCCTCCGTTCGGGCTCTTGCGGAGGGAGGGCATATCTCGGTGGGATTTCTCTTGCTTCGTCAGCTGGGTCAGTATGAGCTCGGTCTTGCAGGTAAAACAACAAAGAAAAGGCTCTTTTCCTCACTCGCCGATTTCTGGGCTCGTCTTCATTGCTTCGGGATTCGATCTGCGTGAATGGGTTGGGGTGGGGGGATGAAATTTGATTTTGGGTTCTGTGCCAGGGCTTCTCCAAATCGCTGGCCATGACCGTGCTGTCCGAAATCGGGGACAAGACCTTCTTCGCAGCCGCGGTGAGTTTGACCGGCTCGGATCTCTTCTCTTTTCTTTTGCTCTCTCTTGTTTTTTCTTTTTTTTTTTGGGCGCTCGCGGGCGGACGGGACCCTGTCCCGAGCGTCGATCGCTCACGGGTGCATATGGCCGAGTGCCCGGAGCGGTTTTTTCCTTCTTGGGGTGCTGCTCGTGGGGTTGGATATCAGTACTTCCAATACGGCACTTGGCCCTCTTTTTGTACACTACTACTTGGCTAACTGAATATTAAATGGAGTGCCCTTTTCGTGGCGAGAGCTATCGATTTCGGAGCTGTGTTGTGCCGGGTGTTTTCCACGGGCCCGCGCGAGAAGTGGAGTCGTTGAATCCGGTGCTTCTGTATTTGCTCACCTGTTTCCGACCGTCGATCCGAGTGCTGTCTCTTCTTAATTCGCGTGCGTTCGGCGTCTTCGATCGGGACCTGCCCAGTTAGTTGTTCTCCTTCAGTTGATTGTGGATGGAGGAGGCTTGCCATGTTGCTATGTACTGGGTTCAGGTCTTTTGGTTGGATTACTTGATTGGATTGGTTTCACAGCGACGTGGGCGGTCGAGAGTTTGTAGAATTTGTCGCTGTACCATCGGCTCATCTAGCCAAAGCAAGTACCGTGTGTAAGAATTCAAACTTGGAAACCATTTGATGCTGGAAAAAGCTTGATCGATCTCTCGATGCTATCCGAAAGAGTTCGTTAAGTTCATGGAGTTGAAACTTTGGGGGATTGGGAGATTGGCTTCTGTTGTTACTGGCCCAGTTCTTCCACTTTTCTGAACTTGAGGGAATATCAGTTATCCTGTTCTGTTACCAAGTCCAAATCATTTTCTTAGGTCGCGGAGAAGGCCGATTCCCGAGTGGTAAAAAATTGGGCAGTCGGTGACAATGTTGCTTCTCTGCTAGCAACTTACTTCATGAGCTGAAAATGCCTCATCTCTAGCATATTGGAGTCTATTTCTGTCATTTGTCGCCATCGTAGTTGGCGGCACAACTTATTATGAAAAAATAGATAGTTTTGCATGACAAGTGTTGTGCATTAAGGCAGAAATTTGTCATCGGCGAGACAACCTATCAAAAATTGGGCCATGGTGCAAACCATCAAAACCCTTTCTCGAGAGCGAGGCGTGGATAGAACCATCTACGATTTATCCAAGGACATTTTTTTTTTCCCCCGAGGTTAATTTTTTTGTCTGCTTGGTGTATAGAACGGCTCTGGTATCATTTGCTTATAGGGTAATAGCATTGACAATAAGATCCTTTCTTTTTTAGAAGAAGCAAGATAATACTACGAGTCTATGAACCTATCCAGCATCAGTTACAAGTCTTTTTAGTAGCCTTCCCTATCACTTTGCCCAAAATCAGCGTGTTGCTGGTCAGGAAGGGGGGAATGAAAGAAAATACAAGATTCCCCATCTTCACATCCTATCTTGCAACTGCTTCCGAAGTAGCTTTGTCCCTATAGTGAGTGCTTCGTTGTCAGCTGCTTGACTAGGTTCCATTGTGACCTGCATTACATCAAACTCTGCCTTCCTCCGGAATAGCTTCTTACCATGTTCATTTTCATGATTCATGTTTTCAGATTCTGGCTATGCGTCACCCGAGGAGACTTGTCTTGTCAGGTTGCTTGGCAGCTTTGGTGGTAAGTGTACCTCTGCAACTTTCAAATATTTAACACCTTAGCATGAAGTCGTTCCAGACACTTCATCTTTCGTGGACTAAGACCTTCTGTATCTGCATCTTTTATCCAGGTGATGACTATTCTTTCTGCTTTTGTTGGTTGGGCTGCTCCTAACCTGGTAAGTTGTTTCCTATATGATTACTGTAGTATTTCTTTCTTCTCCTTCGACTTGGTGAATGTCAATATACATAACAAGGGCAGCGTTTGTTTTCTTTTACGTACCGGAGTCCCATTTGATGTTCTTTTATAAGGAAGTGATGGCCTGAAGCACATGCTTTTAGTATGGTTCTAGAATGACATATGCTTGGTCTTTCTGAAGCTTTTTATTTAATTGATTGTAATTTCATTATCTTGGAACTCTCATAATTTGACTTTTGTTAATGCGAAACACCTCAAACCTTTCAAAATACAACGATTGACATGTGGAATTACACATGATATTCCATAATTTTTCGAAACTCGAGATATCCTTTTCCTTCTTCAAAATTTTGGATGGAAAGTCACAAGTAGAAAAGTAATAAGCTGCAACAGACAGGCCTACCTCCCGAATCTACTGCATGCATTTCTTGTTGTTGTGATCCTGACCTAGTTTTACCCTTTTCCCGGTTGATATCATAGTTATAGAGCCTATTCATATGCGGTAGAAGAATAACATAACTGTTTCAATTTTTTGTTTCGGAGAATCTATTAAGCTGTCTTGGAATCAGTCTAGACAGTGAGATTGAAAGACTTTCTACAGGCAGAAGGTTTCAGTGGAAATGAGCTGAACTTGATTCTGTTTTTTTTGGCAATTTGCTTCAAAGACTCTAGAGAAATAACCTTAGTGCATGATAAGCTGACCTAGCTATTACCATAATTTCTTTTCTGCATGTCTCCTAATTGCAGGGATGCATTATGCCTGTAGAAATGGGCCAATTCATTTTATTCAAACAGAAAGTCAAATGGAAAATTCACCTGAACTTGTACACTGTAGACGGATGAACCTGGATAGACATTTCCACCATATCAGTGTCAATCATTTCTAGTACACAACAGCACCATACTCATTTGAGCTGCCCATTCTGAATCTGTGGCACACTGTAATTCATTTATCCTTTTTAGTCTGTATAAAGAATCTTCATTTTCAGCTTTTTCTATTTGAATGTACATTTTTTTGGTTCATCAAATATATTCTGATTTTATGGGATTCTTTGTGCAGATTTCCCGTAAATGGACTCACCATATAACGACATTGTTATTCTTTGGGTTTGGCATATGGTCTTTGTGGGATGGATTTCACGAGGGAGGGTAAGGTTATCAATTATTGCTTCTCCCCCAGGCTTAACCTTTTTCTTCTACCTCTAGACAAAAAGGTTTTACTTGTGTTGGACTTATCTGGTGGCTTTACAGGGAATCTGAAGAACTAGCTGAAGTTGAAGCAAAATTGGTGGGTCTTCCTTTGCGTCTCTTGTTTGTGTTCCCTCATACACAAATCCCAATCAGTCGTGACTGTTATGTTTTGTCATTAGGATGCTGACTGGACGAAGGCTGGCTCTGGAACAGCCAAACAGAATGGCAAGGTACACTTCTGATGAATAAAACACGGTGTGATGACTTGCTTTTGTTGTGGCTGGTTGAGAAATTGAGGTCAGAATATTTGAGACCATGCTTTATGCTCTTAACACCTTTAGGGAACCTGCCAGGTTTCTGATGATGTTAAAAAAGAGATGCGACCATTTCTCTCACAGTTCTTCTCACCCATCTTGTTGAAGGTTTGATATCTATATTAAATTTTAGTTGTCTGAAAACACAATAAAAGTTCCTGATATTTACATTGTTCCGTTCTGCAGGCATTTTCAATCACTTTTTTTGGTGAATGGGGTGACAAGAGCCAGGTACACAGTCCTAGGAAATTCAAGTTCCTGTTATAATTTTATTCTCTGAAATCTTTTGTTCACTTCATCTGCACTGAGTGTAATTTCATTTTCAGCTGGCTACAATTGGTCTGGCTGCAGACGAGAATCCATTTGGTGTAGTTCTTGGCGGAATTGTGTAAGTCAAGCTCCGAATCTTCTTGTTGCAGACATTCATAATGATTCTCTTCATATTGGACTACTATTTGTAGCTTTGAGCACATATGGGGCTTTGTGCTTTTGTCTCGAGTCTTGGCATGTTCATTACGATCGCTTAGTTTGTTATTTGGTTCATCAATGGGTATCAACTCCCCGATTCTTCAGACATTGAAAAACTTGGGTAGAAAAAGGTTGCACTAATCTGAGTTGAGACTACCATTTTGTTTAGCCAAGGATGAGTTGTTCCTAATGAATGTATTTGGTAGTTATGAACTTATTTTTGGCCATAAATTGGTCACTTAGTTAATCAGTGTGGAAATTATTTACAAAATGCTGGAGTTTTAATTGAAAAGTTGGTCTTATTGTGGACGATGAGAAAATTGGTATGTGTTATTCCGGGGCACCACATGGCCGTCCTCCAAAGCAATCCCCAAGTATTGAGTTTTATGTGGTTTCGTAGATTTCTCCACAGGGAAAGAAAATTGATAGAACTCAACACTTGGCGATTGGTTGGGTGAACAGTCAGCACCTAAGAATTCTCAGTGAATGAGGAGTGGGTTGGTTTGATCCTCGTGGTTTCTACATGTTTCATGTAGGTACTATATGCAACTTATTGAGCTGGTTCTACTTGCTTTATGCTCTGTTATATGATGATCACCTATTGTGGTTTGGACTTTGGGGACAATAGAGAATTTGGGTAGAGCCAGGGTTAATGTACTGGCAGTGCTCTTTGCTTCGAGGACTATATATTTGTACTGAGTCGTTCAATCACAGTTTGAAAATTTTGTAGACGTTTTGCAACATTGTGCTTCTAGTTCTGATGATTTAATGTGCATGGACAAATTTGAAATGTAAGACACATAATACCGTGCCAGGTGGGTGTCTTGGTATGGAAAAGAACATCATGCAGGCATCATCATTCTCATACTCTGACCGGTGCCTTCTACCTATATGAACAGACTTAAAAATCTCAATGTCTGACATTTTGTACTGCATATGATAGCATTTAACTAAAAATCTGCCGTCTCGTGTCATAGAACCTCTTTCTGCAATTTTGGAAGAGCAAAACTTAAGGTTGATAACTGATATACTTACGCTTTCTGCATACTTCCGGTGTGTATCCTTTCACAGCGGACAAGCATTGTGCACAACTGCTGCTGTTGTGGGAGGGAAGAGCTTGGCATCTCAGATTTCTGAGAGACTAGTAATTTCTGCCTCTTGCTTGTTTGTATAAGGCAGAGTTATATTTTCACTCTCGTGATAGTAAATTTGGGACATGCTTGAACTGTTGCATTTTTCAGGTAGCCCTCTCAGGCGGAGTCCTCTTTATCGTGTTTGGTATTCAGTCGTTTCTCTCAACAGTGTAATGATAAGACATGCGATATTGTTTGAGGTGAGTGACATCACATCCAATATCCACCATTAATTTGGGCCACTGATTCAATCGAAATTCTGCTAGCACATTCCTGTTAAATCAAGCCAAATGACACAACTCTACCCAGGTCAAAGCACTGGTATCCTGTTAGTTATTTATCATAAGAGCTGGCGTTTACTGACATCCCTGCGCATTTCTTGTTATAGTGTCTCGTACAATTGGGAAGAAGAAACTATTTGCATGCGAAGCCACGTGAGTTTTGAGTTGTTTGTTCTTGTGATTGCATTGGCTGAACTTTTTTGTTTCTTTTCCCATAGTGAGAAGATATAAGGAAAATCAGCTTTCTGGATTGCCAAGAGAAGGGGACTGGAACCATTTATCCTATTATTACTTCATAGCGACGGAGAAGATAAAAGATGACAACTTTAATTTCGAAAGAGACACGAGTTGGCTTTATGGCGATGGCAGCCAGCTACATTGGTGTACTTTCGACTTGTTATAGAGACAGTTCTTAGAAACTTCATTCAGTCCATTTGACATTTTACTTCCTTTCTAACTCTTCTATAGATGAAAATCATACTGGAATGCCAATGTCAGGAATTCCATTCCAATTGGTATAGCTTTGATAGCTTTTCACCGTATTTCTGCGACTCTCTCACTTGTTCTTTCCTTAAGATACAATGTACCCTTTATGTACTTGTATTCTGTCCAACATGCTTTTCTTTTTCTGGCCAATTAGCAGGAGGTTTTCTATAGTTAATTTTTCTAGATGAAGAAAGTATCTTATATAAAGTACTTTCTGATGCTTTATCGGGTGCAATCGCCCATCTGGCTAATTATTGGGTAAAATACCAACAATTAGCTGTAAAGTCTTTTATCTTAATGATGACTCTGCGAACAAATCCATACATTCTCCTTGTGACTCGAATTTATAATCTTCTCCTTCCTCAACCACACCTATCTTTCTCACCCCTTCTCTTATTTCTTTTCTTGAAAACCAACATGCAAAACTTCCGTAACATGAAATAATCACGAATAGATCCTCCTCCACCCCCAATTGTGCATCGAATAATTAAACCAGGCCAGCGAAAGCTCAAGCTTCCTCTTCTTCAACTCGAGTGGCTTGTTTTGAGTTTATTTGCAAACCTTTTCGTAAGTTCACTTAGATTGCGTTTGGTTGTCTAAACTTTTTTGTCGAGTAGGATAATATTGGGATTTGTTATTTCTTACACAGTGTTGGGTGAATATTTGGATATTACGTGAATATAGATATGGTACCATTTTGCCTAAACACAAGTTCTTCTCTCTACCCCCTCTACTTCTGCGCTGTTGTCATCAATCCGACGTAGCTGTTGCCTTCCATGACCACTGGTCAAGCTGCTGTAGACATCACCTCGCCACATATTTAACAGGATCTCTTGGTGTCGAGGCACCCTCTCCTGCTGAAGTTCTGGACGTCAGGGTGGCTGGTTCCTATGAAAAAGGAACATCCATAGTTGTCTGTGTAGTCTTCTCGGGATGCGGGTTTCATCTTCCGAGCATGAGCAGGAGCTCCCTTCTGCATTGCAATGCCATAGAGTGAGCCACTGACAAAGAAGGACCTTGCACTCTCGGAGAGGTGAGAGATCTGCGTTGCCCGTAACACAGCTGTGAATCTTGTGATCCTTCAGAAGAAAATTTTAAGACAATACAAGTCATCCACGACAAACCATAAAATATGACTTAGAGCGTCAGCTTTATCAAGCAATACTTCCACTGATCAATCGAAATAGTAGATGAATGGCATCGCTCTATTTCTTTGATTCCCATGAGGACATGCGCGTGATTGAGCGGGAGGTAGAAAAAGTATAAACTTTTCCTCGCAGGTGAAGTCTATATGTAACAGACACACAAGTTGTGAATGAGCAGGCATGACGAATGAAAGTTCCACCGTCACACCAGATCTAGGTGAAGGTGGAGATGCCGATTGTAAAGCTCCATTAGGGAACATGATTGGTTGGTTGGCAATGAGGATTGACGGTGATTGGACGTGACGATGATCGGCTGCTGTGGTGGTGGTGCGGTGGCCAGCGATGTTGGAGCTTTTATACATGGATATGATATATTCTTTCTTCATTCTGCCTCCCACATGAGATTTTTCAGTCCATGATGTGTCTCTCTTTTATTAGGCCTTCGCCTATTTTGGACAACAACCAAATGCTGGATAAGGTAGAATTTATTATATCCTAACTTTTATCCTGACCACCAAACGTAGCCCTATGGTGTTGAGTTGTTCACCTGTGAAATTCTTCGTGGATTCAACATCTGACATGAAATCTACAATCAAAAGTAAGAATCCAAAAGGTTGTTTTTCAACTCGGATTGTGCATGCCTCCTAGCTAGAAAAGAGGGTTCTATTTTTTGCATGAGGTTATGTATGTTATGTATAGTATTTGCCTATGTGCAGGCGTCTATACATATACATGTTTGCTTGCGTATGACTGTATATCTATCGATGATTGAGAAGGAGCAGACAAGGACAACCATCTTCCTTCCCTTTCCACTTTATTAGTCGGTAGTGGGAAGCTTTCTTTATCTAACTTTGGTTCAAAGGCAAATGAATTTGATTCCTCCAACACAATGCTTTTCTAGTTAGAATCTGAAATAGTTAAAGAATAGCCTACTTATACAAAGCCATCTTTGCGAGCTCGTGAACGAACCCACTTCGTCCGCGTGGACTACATTTTAATTTTAAAGATTAACAATCGTTTATGCACAAATTAGAACTGTCATTGTCCAACACTTTGGGTGTTCCATTAAGTGGGAACATGATACCAGAGAGCTACTTATCGTTTGCCTTTGGCAATAACAATAGGCTCTCTAGCAAATTTAAAGCATTATCCACCAGTGGATGGTCGCAGATTCGATGTACAAGCGTCTCCGTCAGCAACCAAATTGCTCTACCAACTCTGCGTTTACACATAAGAATTGGTGAAAGTGACGAGGGACTTTGTGAAAAGTAACTGCTGAATGGAGATGCGAATTCTCCACTAGTGCGCACGCTAGATGGCCACCTGGAATGTGTTTTCGAGCTCTCGTACATCTTTGTCGGTTCTGTTGTAGTTTAATACAGCTAGTGCACATTTGGCAGCATGATGAGCGTCGTCAGTTGTGTTTTCTTAAAGACGGGTGGTTATGTAGAAACTTGTAGAAAGAAATCCTTATGGAAACGTTGACCCAGTTTATGATTTCTCGTTCATGATCTAGTAGTATAGGCCAACAAGATCCATGTTTCTTGGATGTTTGAGTTTCGCCTACTATATCATGAAAGACCGATAGACTCCTACACTTCATCTCTAGGTATAAAAACGGTATGTGGATGCGTCGGCCACGATGTTCCGCAGCCCCCCGATTGTTGACGCCATCATGATGAACACTCCGATGACTATGGACACCTGAAACGCACAACAATAACCAGTGAGAAAAGAACAATGGAAGTGCATTTGTTCATTTCCTGAAGGAAAAGAAGAGTTTGATCTGAGACGAGATTTACCCAGTTGACGAACCAGGTGATGCTGAATTTTCTAGGCTTCTTGATGATCAGCCACATGATACTTGGGAGCTGCGAGAGGCTCATAGACATGTTAAATCCTTGTCAAGGGTACATTACATTATTCTGAATCATGTCATAAAATATGAAATCATACAGAGAGAGAGAGAGAGGCTCACAAAATAAGATGTGGGAGCGAAGCCAAATCCACCAAAGAAACCAAGTAGGTCCCCAAAGAAAGGGAATGTCACTCCAACAAACAACGTGAAAGCTGCCAGAATTCATTCTTAATCAATGAATACAGTGCATTCATGTTTTAGCATGTGTACCATTTTCTTATTGTGATCTTTTTCGAAATGTCCATTGAGTAATTTTTCTGCTGAAAGTTCAATAATAAACAGCAGGGTAAGGGAATCTCACCAACATAGGCAGACCGAGTGACGAGCCTGAGTGCGATTCCTGGGGGGAAGTTCATTCTCTTCACCACCGTCCTCTCCAACATGTCGAAAACTGGCATCGCGTAAACCTGCAATGTTTTAGTTTCCATCATCTCGTTAGTCAATCCGCCCAAAATAGGATAGGTACCGCGTCAACTGTTCATGCTTGGATAGCAATCACTCGTGAAATCGTGTAAAATCATGGTTGATTGATCGCATGAGTGAACCCGGGACTAATAACTAGGCCAAAAAGATCATTTACCGACAACGACTCAAAATACCTGATAACTTCCGATGACATGGACGACCACCATCAAGTTAGCAGATGCGATGAGCCACGCGGGTCTCTTCAGGTCCATCAGCACGTTGTCATTGACATCTTGCCCAAAGGCCCAGTAACCAATGAGCGCCACTGGGAAATAGCAAATGGCGTTGGTGAAATAGGCTCCGACCACGCCTTTCCACATCGGGACTCTTGAAGGCTTCTCAGGAGTCGACGGGATCGTGGACTGAATTTCCAGGACCACCGCATGCCCTGCGAACGCAAAGGAGATCTCGCCGAGCGCATTGAACACACGGAACATGTAATCAGCGGAGCTTGTGCTCTTGTAGCCGTAGCTCACATCGGGGTCTCGGCCGTGGGCCAGGCTTCCTGCCCATGCTATGGTTGAGTAGCTGCAATTGGAGGACTTGAATTAGTCTTTTGAGTGACTCTTGGTGTCAATGGAGGCTCAACATGCTCGCCAATTATGACTTTTGACCACCTCGTCCTTCAAGTTGTGACTTAAGAGCATTATCAGCATTTGCAGGCGAACAATCAATTAAATGTTTACCTAATACATCTCAGTAACCCGAAATTGGGTCTTAATTGTACGATTAAGTGTCCTTGCTGGTGATATTACACGACAACTGAAGCTTACTATCCAAATAGTACCATCATTATGTCTTTTTGAACATGCCTTTTACTTTCAAACATTCCTGATATGGATTAAAAATCCTGAAAGTCAAGTTTGTCAGAAGGCGAAAAGAGACCTTGAACAGAGGATGAGGAGTCGGAAGTGTAAATTCGAAGTGTCCGTTGCGTACCTGAGAGACATAATTGCCGCGGCCAATGAAACACCGGCAACAGAATTGAAATTGGGGAGCTGAGACAGGAAAAAGTGGATCCCACCGAAGATGCAGATCCAATAGGACTGCCTGACCCGGGTGCAGTTGGCACAGGCCATCTCCACGAACTTCTTGAGGCACTTGCCACCGGTGACCATGTACACGATGTCGCATCCAACCTGGACAATCAGCTGCTGTGGGAGCACGACCCAAGGGCCGAGCTTCGGGCCAAAGGCGTGCCGGCCCAAGTCGAGGTAGCGGTCAAACCGGGTGCCCGGAACACACTCGTGCAGTTGGATCATCTGCCACATTGTGTTCAGGGTCATGCCCCAGGACAGGGCCAACACCATTGTCCCTGGACCCCTGAAAAAAGGGAACACAAGACAAAAACATAAACAAAAGGATCAAAGTTTTGTGCCAGTCTTTATGTCCTCTTTCGTTTCCTTATGTTTGGGTCGGTGATCAGTTATTCATAAATGAGTCATGACATGAGGGACAGCACAGGAAGTCCCGGACTCCAAACTGACATGCCACGAAAGACTAGACAGACATTTAGTTACAAAAAAAGGTATTGATCTGGGATCGAAGCCTGTCCATCTGGTAAGAAGTACACTAAGCTTAAAAATTTTGAAGCACAAGCACGCGCTGAAAAGAGCTAGATTGGTTCAACTTACCATCCTAAATAGGCCATGGCATAAGGCAAGCTGAGAACACCGGCGCCGATCATGGCCGTGACGGTGTGAAAGGTGGAGTACCACCATTTGGCTCGCCGGGCTGGGTCGCCCACCTCCGCCCATTTCTCACTCAAATCCACTTCCTGAAAAAAAAAGGGGGGAAGATGAGCAAAGAAAGACAAGTCATTAGGCACAAAAAAATCTCTATAAAGATAGTCATCTGACAAGAAGACGGAGGATGGTGATGCTAACCTTCGAAGGAGGAGAAGTTGACACCATGTTTGGATCTCAAGGGGGAAGAGAGAGCGAGACAGACAGACTGAGAGGGAGAGAGCTGAGCAGGAATCGTGGAAGATCAGTGGCTTATATGTCCAGTATATGTAGAGTGGTGGGGTGTGGCTTTAAGACTTGATGGGAAATGGGAGGAAAGAGTGGGAAAGTTGAAGGGCTAATTAATTTAATGGTCCACTTCTGCTTTTTTGGTCTTTTCAAATGCGGACTTTGAGATGAAAAGGCAAATACTTATTACAATAACTGCTACATTGATTATCACTAGTTCGCATTTCGTATTCTAGTGCAAGTCGAGTAAGCACAACTTGGTAAATGAACCAATCACTTATCCCGCCAAAAAACAAAGCACGAGTCAAGTGAACCCTGTTGACAAAAGAGCCAGGTTCATGAATGATGAAATAATTGGCGGTAAGCCTCGATTTATCTTAAACACGTATCTAATGACTTTTAAGTCACTTAAAAGGAGTAACCCATATGGTAACCCCACGTGGAGTTAGGTCTCCCTTCTTCAATGACCACAGCGCACCACTTCAAAATCATTTATAATAACTCGACTCGTTTTGCACGGTTCAAGTCTCCAACACGAGTACTCAGATGGTAGATTGTCTCACTCATGAATCCGTTCATTCGGGCTCTCCCATGTGATGTGGTTCGAGTTGTTGCACTTATACGCTAAAACTCTTTGCGCTAAGAATTTGAATAGTCTCTCTTAATGAACACAATTCTTAAGGATTGAATTATGTAAATCGTTAATATTTTTTCTTTTCTAGTTTTTGCATAATTTGTGGGCATACTCAGACAATTATCACATATGCATGATCAATCTCGCATGATCTAATTTGTGGTCTATATATGTAGATTAAAGGGAAAAACTATTCAAAAACTCCTAAACCTATAGTATGGAGGCTAATTCAATCATAAACCTTTCAATTATGTTAATTTAGTCCTAAATCTTTTGATAATTTGCCAATTTAGTACTAAATATTTTGATTGTGCCAATTTAGTCCTAAATCTTTTGATGATTCATTAATTTAGTCCTAAACATATTGACGATTTGCCAATGTATATCCAAATGATAAGCTTAGAACTAAATTGATAAATCATCAAAATTTAGAATTAAATTGGTACAATTAAAAATTTTATGATTAAATTGATAAATCGTCAAAAGGTTTAAGACTATATTGACACAATTAAAATGTTTAGGACTGAATTGGTAATGTAAAATAAGTTTATGATTTTTTGGATATCATCCCTCTCGACGAAAGCATACATCTCCTCAAATCATTTGAGGATCAAATATGGGGTTGGTGGGTGATTGGGATCTATCCTCTAATGAGTACACTTGTGGCCAAAGCTGCATAGGGAGGACAAATAATGGCCTCAAGAACAATGATTAAAGGGGTTGTGGCTACTTCGACTGGTTGTTGGTGGAGGTCCTTTCCTTCCCCTTTCCTTCCCCTTTCGAGTGTCCCCAGAGGCCGAAAGATGACTGCTTATCTCCACAAAAAGCACTGTTCATCTTCAAAGTGCTTCCAAAGCTTTATTTGGTTATGGCCATAGTCATCATTTTATTCACTAGAATACTTCTTTGGATAACCCAGTTGGTTGCAATTTACTGGGCCGTCCTCTTTATTTGACCGAAACAGTTCTTTCCTTTCTAAAAAGAATTCAGACCGTGGAATTCTTTATCGTCTTTAAGGCTCCATTCGTTTGGCGAAAAATATTGTGTTTTTGGAAAATATTTTTCCGGAAGTCATTTTCCTGGAAAATATTTTTCCGGAACATAATTTTTCGGTATTCGACAACTAATATGAAAAAGTTTTGGAAAATATTTTTTGTCGGCGGTGGCGGCGGCAATTAACGAGCGGCGGCTGGCGATCAGCGGTGGCGCCCAGCGACTGAAGGGGGGAAGGAGGAGTTTGACAGAAAATGATTTCCGCTTTTTAGAAGCAGAAATCATTTTCCTTAAAACAATGAAGGATTCAGGGGTGGGGAAGGAAAATGTTTTCCATGGGAAAACATTTTCCGCCCCCGAACACCGGAAAACATGGAAAATGTTTTTTGGAAAAATATTTTTCCTAAAACGAACGGAGCGTGAGCTTTGTTGTGTTTTCAGGAAAGATTTAGCATATGCATTTTCCTGAAGGAAAACGACAAGTCACTTCTTTAAGAAAAATCACCCGGTAGATGCGGATATTATTAGGATGTCACCTGAATGGAAAACACGTTAATCTTCTGATTTGGAAACTAATATAGACCACGCGAAAATTCTTGTCTGGGCTAGGATCTATGGATAATTACTAGGGGTGATCGGTTTTCGGTCAAGTTTGGTTTCAAGGTGAAATTGGGAACTGGACCAAGGATTGGTTCCCAAAATTGGGAACAGGGACCAAGAACCGGGAACCGGTCTTGTCCGATTTCGGTTCCAGTCCAATGGAACTGATCACTTGTTTTTCCCTACTATTTGATGTTATCTTTTCGTATTGAATTATGTGATATGTATGCAATGATCCTCATATTGAAAAAATGAATAAAAAAAAAGTGATTCACTTATGATTTAGTTCACATTTTACTAATTTTTTTGAATAAATTAAAAAATTAAAAAAAGTATATGCAATTGATCTAGTCTAATAACTGAGAACCGGACCGTCTAGACACCAATTCTAACTTTTAGGAATCGGGAAACCATATCGATATTTCCAAAAATCGGACTAAACTGGCTTGACCAGTTTGACTGGTTCATAGTTTGGACTGTTCGTTTTGTGCACTCCTAATAATTACAACAAACGGGTCCAGGCAAGAATTGGCCAAAGCCACCGCTTTGATCGTAGTTGGTAGGGAATGTATACAAGCGGTGAGCATTTGCATCCCCGGAGCGGCGACCGCAACTCGCAAGAAGATATCCGAGCGATTGGGATTCTCCATTCCTAGAAGAAAGCAGAGGTAAGGTCATTGACACATCTTCACTCCAATTGAATGAGATGGGGAAGGACGCCACTGAACCACGCTTGAACTTCAATGGAGTCGCAGGTGTTTCGAAGAAAGCAAACATGGGGTCAGTCAGTGTCCTGTGATGAGTCTCGCATCTTGGAGTTCATGACCTTCAACGTGGGAAAATGCAAGAAGGCATGCCCAGACGTTTTCGGTGCGCAGCTAGTTCCGGCCTTTAAGACTGTTGATTTTACCTAGGATGGTGCACACACAATTAATGGGCAAACCTGTTGACTTTTGGGTATGGGTCCAGCTCCAGTGCACTTGAGATGAAACCAAAGAGAGCATGTGTATGGATTGTGAAAGATGCAAATGTGCGAAACTGTGATTCTTGTACTCGTTGTCAGATCATTAAAAGATTGTGATCATCCGTGTCAGAAAGCAAAATCTGTGACAATCATCAAGATGTCCCTCTCATAGTCATTAGTCCTGTTATGACCAGGATTCCCAGTTCAGAGTTCGAGGTCTAGCATGAAATTTGATGAAGGTGCACGGAATCTTTACTGTGTTCTGGTTGAAATATCAAGTGGCGATCTCACTGACTTTTGACATGACGAGGATAAGATTTTGCACTGGCTGTGTACCAAGGAAAAGAGCACGCTCTTTGCCATTGGGGCAATCTTTGGCTAAAGTTTTTAAATGTTGGGGAAAAACAGTTTCGATGATCTCGAGATCGGCAGCTCACTTTTTAGTGTTGTCCTCCTCAAGAACCATCTTTTTTTTGGGTCAAACCTCAAGAACCATCCTGACCAAGTATGAACGGAGCGCATGAGGTCCAAGCTTAACTCATCAAAGATCAATGGGTGCTGTTATCATCGCAAGATGAACTGCACATGTTGCATTTTTGTGGAGAAACCTTCCATCAAAACTTGACATACGAGAGAGAGAAAGAGAGAGAGGGGGTTGGCCACGGTGGCCATTGAGGGCCATTGGTGATGGCTGGTGGCAGGAAGGACCGGCGATGGGGGTGGCTAATCACATAGGATCGGAAAAGAAGACATTTTTGTGGTTTACGAAGATGTATTTATAGTTGGTAAGTCTAACGCTAATGGGGAGAATTCTCAACACGATCACAATTGTCCAGGGCCAAAATTATGCAATTTTTTTGCATACAACGTTTGAAAAATCGGGCAAAAGATTAGCAAGAGTGAAAGTACGGGCCTTTTTTCTATTTTTGGATTCACCCTCTTGAACAATATCGAAATAAAATTTGCCAAAAAAAGCGTTAATATTATGAAAAACCCCACACTGGTATACATGTAACAAATTTACTCTAAATTAATTTTTCTATCAAAAATCTCAAACTAGTACACTCGTAACAAATTTACCTTTTTAGCTTTTGTTAAATTTTATCATTAAATTTGTTGACTACGATGACATGTGATGACATAGTGATGTGACAAGTTCACATGGAAATAACTTAGTTTTTTAAAAAATAATAATAACTTAATTGATGTTTCTTTTTGCATTGAAGTTGACGTTTCTTCAATTAGCTAATTTTCTCTCTTCTTTATACCACAAAGAAAGAAAAAACCGTATGCACGCTTTCCGTCGCCACTTTTGCCTTGCTTGGTCACGGTCTTGGGGTTTAGGGCATAGGTTTCATCTTGTCGAGGTAGGAAAATGATAGTCCTCCATTCCACGTCGCGTTCAAGGCTCTATGTTTCTAAGGACCTCCTTTTTCATTTTTGTTGGATCTCTCAACCAAAACCTTCTAATCGCATTTGTGGTTGCTTCGCTTGTTGTTGGCTTGTGTCAAACCTGATATTGTGTTTCTATGTCTTGGTCTATGTAACACTGATACCGATATGCGATATGATACAATATGCGACATGTCATTTCTAAAAAAATAGAGAATTCCAACACGCTGGACACATTATATATTGAATATATATTTTTATATTTACATGATAAATTATTATTTTTAAATTTTATTTAAATCCATAAATAATAAAAGCCTAGAATTTACTTCTTGTCTCGGAAAAATAAATAATAAAAAAATAATATGGCGCGTACTGGGAGGGAGAGGAGGAGGAGGAGTCGTTTGCTAGAGGGGTTCTTGGTCCACGAAACGATGGGGGGTTCAGGTTTTGAGGGTGTGGTTTCCGCAGTTTGGTGCTTGGAGGATGCGAAGGAAGAAGATGCAAAATGATGAGGAAATAGATGCAATCGGTGTTCCTCTTCAAGGCCTCCTCCTCAGCAGACATCGTTGGTTCAAGCGTAGAAGAGAAATGGCGAATCAAGATGGGGAGGGAGTACAGAGAGCGAGTGAAGGCACTGTTAAGATTAGAACAGAAGATTAATGTTTTCTTTCACCCTTTTCTTTCTTTTCTTTTTATTTTTTTATAAATATATATTTTGACCCCTAATTTTTTGAAAATTTATAAAATTGATCCCCACATTTGTCAGGATCGTGTGTCGGGATTCTAGACTCACGTGTCAGCGGCGTGCCCAGAGTGTTGACCACATGTTAGATTTTTGACATCTATTGATCGCGTGTCGGAACGTGTTGGAACATATCGGACATCGACATGTTGGCTTCCTGAATGTGTTCATGCTTCATAGGTCTCGACCCTATATTATTTAGTGCTTGTCCGCAAATCTCTTTGTACACTTAAGTATATCTCTAGCTATGTTGGTAATTTGACACGAAGCGAAGATGAAGAAAAGTAGAGGAATTTCTTTATATTCTCTCTATTGATTTGATTTGCATTCTTTACTTGTATTTATAATACAATATATGAACATTAAAAGGAAATAATACGAAGATACATAATCAATTCAAATCACAATTTGATTCAATGAATCAATCTAACATTTTCGACACAAATCATATCCAACATCATTAGTGTTAGTCATGTCCTCATTAGCATTACGTGGTCTTTCTAACCTTGAATTGTACATGTGCCGAAATTATAACATGAAACTTGCATGTGAATTGTCTGATTGACTCATACACCACACGCTCAATAAAATGCCACTGATGTTAGTTTTACTTTGAGTGTGATTCTACGTATTCCATGAAAGTTCACTTTTTCCTTGTATGTAGAACTTGAAAAATACCAAGTAGCTTGTTTGCTGAACTCGATCTTCTCATCTCTTTTGTTGAACTTGATCATCCCATCTTTGCTAGTTATATGTGAGAGGTTTTTACAAAGCAATTGGTTTGTTTGTTGTTCTGTTACAGATGTTGGATAAATTTACAATTGCACCTAACTTGGGTGGAGTTATGGAGTTTGGAGACATCACGTAGTACATAGGCTGCCATGTAGAATATTTTCATGGTTGTGAGTCAATGGTAGTGAACTATAATGCAATTATTAAGCCTGTTATTGGTCTAGGACACACAGTTTAAAAGTTGTGGTACCGGATTCCTGGGTATTCCTTGAGAGGCGACGTTGAACAAATTTTTGGTGGTGATCAAGTGCTAGAATTTGTGGGTTTAGGATTGAGTTTTGGTGTTATTGAAGTACATATTGAAGGAGTTGCTCTTGGTGACCGTAATGGTTCTTATGCTCGTAGTGATAATAGTGAGAGTGATGATAGCGATAGGGATAGTGAATCAGAGCAAGATTCTGGTACATTATCTTTAAGTGATGATGACTACATTTTCGATGGTGGTAACGAGGATTTATTTGTTGCAAGGCGAATAGGAAGAGATGCTGATGTTGCTGCTGCTATTACTGATATAGTTGCCCAATTGTCATGGTGAGAAGAAAAAGGATGAGAAAAGCAAAAGAATAAGGAAGCCAAGGATCACAAATACTGATTTTACTGAAATATCAAAATCTTGTATTACCATGAAATGCTCCAATTGTCATGGTATTGGACACAACAAGACAACATGCCTCCAACCTCCGGCGTCTATAGAGATCAAACTAACCGGACTGAAATTCATACACAAATGTGATACATTTTCCCTTAAAATACCTTCCTTATATATGTCTATTATACTGGGTAAAAGAGGTAGGCCAAGAAAGTATCCAAAGCAACCAACTATTGAAGGGGGAGCATCTAATAAACAAAGCAAAAATACTACAATTGGATCTGTAAGAGCACAATCAAATATTGTTAGATCTTAGAGGAGGAGGGTGAGTTGTCCACCAGTACAATTCATATAGTTTTTGATAATGCCAAACCAAAATGTTAAAATGGTTTGTCTTCTTATAGGTTCTACAAGGATATGAATCCACTAAAAACTCATATTTGAGGGTGAACATTTTATTTGTTAAGAATTTTTTAATCCATTGTGATTAGCATAATAACATTATGTTTTTTCCCTCAATTTCAGATGCTTGGCAGTAACATAGTACAAGAATTTCGTCAAGGTGGTGCAAATTATATAGTAGATCTTTCAAACCAAGTTTCTGGACCCCCTCAAACTCAACAATCTCAAAGTGAAGCAAGGCAATGAATATTTGGGGAGAGTTGGATGTATAGTGTAGACTGTAAAGCTTGTTCAAATCTAGTACATAGCGAATTTTTCTTTTTTGGATGGTTGTGATATAGAACATGCTTTTGGACCTCTGTTGTCTGGTGTGGATTTGTGCCTTTTTTGGCTTCTTGGCTGGTTGGATGTCTGGTGCAAGGCTTTGTTCAAGTCTAGTGTAAAGGCTATTTTGGAAAGCTTGTTCAAGTATATATCGATCCGTGGCATTTTGATGACGAACTAGTCGATTGCATACGGCTTGTATGCTCAAAGGGACTCTCTCTGCCCGCTCATCTAGCCAGAGTTGGACGCAAGTCTCTTAGTTGTAATAATTCTCGTTCAATCAACCGTGTATTACCAAAATAGGTCATCTGTTTATTCTCCGTTGTTCTTTACCTGAGGATGTTGCTTATGATGAATGGCTGCACTGATTTTTACACCAACAAAGCCTTTTTCTTGTTGGTAATATCCTACAGTGAATTAGAAAGAAAAAAAAGATTCAGGCATCGATCATATAGGGGCTGTGTTAGAGAAATCTGGAAAATAAACTCGATTGCACATCACAACTTGACCTTGTTAATGTGTCACGCGTGCATACCGATTTAGAGTTTTTGATGACCGAAGAATGAGTTTGGAATAAATTTATCACATGCGTTCGTTTGGATTTCTCACAGAGGAGGCTCAATCATGCACACGGGCCGGGCCCAAAACAGCTCGGACAACCCATCATGGGAAGGGCCGACAGAAACCGTGGGAGCCCATGGGGCCCACTCTCTTCTTCCTCTTCCTTTTTTTTTTTTTGTCTCGTCTCCTTCCTTGGCAGAGAAGCCATTCGAATCCGAAACCGAAGTTGAACGATTCTTTGCTGACAACGACCCTTGTTCCTGTTCCTGTTCCTTCTAATTTAGTTTATTGTTTTTTTAATGGAAACACTCCCCTGGATCTTCACATGATTTACTAGCCGTCCGATTCGGCGCGCCCATCTCGCCGGGGGTCCCACATGCGGAAACGTCTCGTTCTTGGCTGAAATTTCGATGAGGTCGGAGGCCCATCATTGCTGGGTTTCTTCCCAAATCCGGTTTTCGTCGCATCTTCCAGTCGGATTCGGACTGAACCCTTTTCTGCTCCTCCTGGGATTCTGAGCCGCGTGTGGATTTGGGGAGCGAACCGGGGCGCGCGGCTTTGATTCGGCTTCGCGATCGTCATCGAAGCAGGGTCGGGTGTGCGCGTGTGCGGGGGGGGGGGGGGGGGCGAAGATGATGCTGCATTTTCCGGACCCGGCGAAGCTCAAAACCAGGAAGGTGGTTTCTCTATCCATGAATCTACGTGCAAGTTCAGATTTTTTCTTCTGGGGTTTTATTTTTGCTTGATCAGATGGACTTGGTCGTACGAATGTTGTTGTGGTGCTCTCTCTGTGTCAAATTTGACTTGCTGTTCGTTTAGTATCCGTGTTAAGTTGGGGAGAGCATCGGCCATCTTTATCTTTTGGTGTCCTCTGGTAGTTCTGCGCAAGTCGAGTTTCGAACCTATCGGTTGTTTCCGCAAAAGAGTTGTGGGTGATCAGAAGTAGAGATTTTATGCCATCGGAAAGAATCGGGTCACTAGAGTCGAGCTAAAGTTCTCATCTTTTTAGATGCTTCATACTAGGCTGTATGTTTTGTTGTTGTCGAATGATCGGAGTGCAGCGATGATTTTGCATCATCTCTCGGAACCTGCTGCACCTAGAACTATCTAGGTGCAAGTACTTGTTGGGTGATGCTGATGCCAATGTTTGCAGATTGTGTTTGAGGAGGTTTTTGCGGCTCTTGACTGTGGCACATTGGAGCAACTGAAAGAGTTAAGCTCTAAACGACGAGCCATCGAGGAAACTATAAATGCTACAAGCTCAATTACCGAGGCCATTGCGAGGGAGATGTCTGGGGGGCTTACCTCTCAGAATGAACAGGTGATTTAGCTGTTCCGTACTTGTGAATTCTTTCTTGAGCATGGACTTTACTTGTGAATTCTTTCTTGAGCATGGACTTTAGACTGTCTTCAAAATCTTACTTTCTTTTTGCAATTGTCTCTGAAAAGTCCTGTTTCTTTTAGCATGTGAAATCTGTTGATCAACTTATTTTTACAACATGTCTCTCTTAATTGTGACCTTTTTAAAGAGATTAATTGACAAGGAGGGGAAAAGTGTCATCGATTATGGAAACTGCATTATCTTGTGCTTCAATACTGGACATGTAATATTGGGATTTTCTGTTGAGGACGATGGTTTTGATTTACTTCCAAACTTCTTCTTTAACGAACACTAGGAGGATATTCTTTTTCTGAATGAGCTCATCTCATTTGCTTAATTTTCCAGTAATGGTGAGATGAGTTTTATGACGGCTTTCTGAGGGGGTTCTTAGTCATGCATATGCCCTGTATGTGCTACCAATCTGTGGAAGCACTTAGCAGCAATCTCATTCTGGTTGATTTTTCAAACTTGCTTCAGGATCTCCAAAAGTTGAAACAGTATCTACCCTTGCTGGAGAACTTAGTTTTCCATGTTGACATGGCTAGCAGCAACACCCAGATGGTTCGTTGGATTTCAAACCTTAGAATTCAGTGGGCGGGTGCTCTTACCAGCACCTTACCCTTCCTGAATCTCATGGGTCCAAAGTACTTCCAAGTGAATGACATTCGGTTTGAGCTCGGAATGAACCTCTTCCTTTATGCTGCAATTCTTCGTGAGAGGGCATTAGAAGTAATGCCTGAAGGTGGGCATCGATGTTTTAGTTGCATGGAATGGCTTCATCTTGCATAACTGTACTTAGACTTTCTTTTATATAGATCTGGTGCTGTCTGCTACCCTCTTCAGAGAAGCTGCTGGAGTTTACCATCACCTCTCTCATGATGTTCTGTGTTCATTACTATCTGCAAACTCTGTCCAGAGGCCACCCGAAGCTACATCATCTGTTGCCACTGTTATGAGCCTGATTTGTTTGGCTGAAGCCCAGGTTAGTGTTTTGTCCATGTTACTGCGACTTCATTGTCAACCAGTCTCAAAGCTTGAACTCTTATCTCTACTTTTCGGTATAAAAGTGTGATATTGTCCATTAAGACCAGTTGAATTGTTGTTAATTTGCTGGAACTTTTCTAAACAAGCTTTATCTGTCGGTCTGATGTTTGGCTGTTCATCTTTATACAGATTGTAACTATAATGAAGGCTGAAGAGAAAAGAACTACTGCAGGTCTTTTGGGTAAGTTGCATTATGGCGTTTCAGAGTTTCTTGATGAAGCCACATGTTTGCTTCATCCAAGAACTAGTGAACTCAAAGATATTTCGGCTCGTCTTTTGGTATGTTTCTTTCCTGTCTTTTGTTATGTACATAGTATACAACTTGCACATTTTCTTTTTTGTGTTTGCTTTTGTTTGATTTAAATTCAAATTGTGGGTGGGATTGAATTGTAAGACTCATATATCATGTTGGTACTCATAAATGATGGTATGGTCACATGTTAAGGCACTTCGTTTCAGAAGTTGGTAATGTTAGGCTTCAACTTTGGAAATATTACCATGTTTATCCTTTCGCAACACTTGCTCATAAAGTTACTACTAGCATCAGCAGACATCATAAAGAATCATTGACTGGTAATTTATTGTATGCACTCTTATCACATGGTAAAAATAAAATGAGTTTGATGTAGTTAATTCAGGTGCTGTGACCTGCTATGTTCTTATGTTTCCAGGCATTTAGTCTGAATAGTTTACATCATTTACAAAGTTTGAAGAGCTGAAATGGCTTGATCCATGTCAACATTATTTTATGTAAGCTGATATGTGAGGTCAATTCATTTCTAGGATTTGGTTGATCATAAGTTCGTGTAAGGCATTTATATTTTTTGACTAGGGACCAATTTAATTGGCTGATATAGATTCTGATAGCAGCGTACCTTTTTTTTTGGCTGGAAGATGATATCGATAGTTGTGTGCTTGATTATACGTGTCCTGCTTCACAATTGGGAATTTGTAATGAGTTCTATTTACAAAAAGAAAATTGTTTGGAAGCAGTTATTTGAAGTTATATTTGTATGATGTCCATGTACTAGTGATCATGGGAGTCATAAGGAAAGAGATAAAACGCTGTCAACTGGAGCAAATAGCTATCTTTTGTTTCATTGGAAAATTTGGCTCTTGGCCAGTTTCCTTGATTACTAACTTAACCTGGACGTCATAGTTCAATGGTAGTAGAAACGAGTTAGGCCTGTCATTGCCGAAGACTCTAAGTTTTTGCCTTAAACTTGATTTTGCCAAGTGCAACTTTATTGAACGTGCACAAACATTACTCCATTAGTAGAGCTATGGTGTGCGTTCTTTAAAATGCTTTTAATGGTCCTGCTCAGGAATACATCTCATCTTGCAAAGCTTTGCATGAGCTAAGAAGCCAAAAATACCTCGCGGAAGAGCTGAGGGCGGCTGGCCAAGTCGGGGTTGCCATCGGAGTTCTCTGTGAAGCCTTGATCAATGCGAAAAAGAGAATTCCTGGGGAAGAGTCATGGAGGGACATCATCAAGAAAGAAATCGATGACGCTGCCGAAGCTCTGAGGAAGTTAGAGAATGAGAATGAGTTTGTCTGGCATGAGAAGATCGCTTCGGGCGATGAGTTGCCGTTGCCTCAGGGTAGCCGAATCGTAAAGATCATACCTTACCATCCCACCAGATGCGAGACACCTCTCATTTTCAAGCTGTAGAGAACAGAGACGACCGTGTAGGATTCTTGTATATGTACACGTCCTTTGGGAGAAAAAGATGATTTTAATGTGCAGAACGATGGGAATTGAAATTTTGTGGGTCATCGTCCGTGATCTTTCAGTTCTTTTTCAATGGCCAGATGTCCCGGGGAGCATATAGTCTGAGCTGTGCACTCCCTACTTGTAAGAATTCGAATCGCGTCCACTAATAGGGCGATTGATTGTTCAGCCTTGGTTACAGGTGATCAGTTTCTTCTCTCTTGAGTGTGTTTTTCTGGAGGGAGATTGACAGAGAAAACAGAAGGAGAAGAAACCGTACGAATTATATATGGTGCACAAAGACTGAGAAGAACGCGAAGAAATGTCTCTTGCATTTGTAATGAGAAATGAAGGTGATGTCTGAGGTGAAAATTTGTTAAGAGAATGTGACGAGGTACCTGAAGTAGCACTTTAAATAATGGTACCTTTACACTACTGGCCTCACGGGTTGTGCGATACGAGATCCGTGGTTAACATACCACCTTCTTCGTCAAATCCGAAGCGATTGAAGTTTTGACTTGCATAGATAACAAAACTAGCTATGCCAAAGGGATGAACGTTAGGAACGTGAGTAAAATAAAAATTGCATACGTGAAATTCGTTTTCTTATATATCAAACGTGACCTTAAAATAAAAATTGCATCTGTGAAATTAATTTCTTATATATCAAACGGATAGGTTGCATAAGCTTTTCGTGAGAGTGAATACTCCATTTCTTTGGTAATGTTATCTCTTAATCAAACATAAAAAATTCAAAGGAAGCCCCTCTTCGCGGCTTGTCCGTTTGATCTACACGGACAGCGGGCTCCACGGATGCAATTGTGCCAATGCCCGCTCGCTCCCAATTTTCCCGTGTCTCTGTCTTTCTCAGGATTTTACAACCAATGATCTTCGTATCCAGATGAGGATCGAAATGGAGCTTTTTAAGAACTTGCTCAAAGTCCGTTATGAACCTTCCTTGTATGCGAAGGCTTGAAAGTGACGAAGGACCGCGCGACGCCGGGTCGAACGCTCGCAACGTAGCCTTTGCCCAGCACCGCGAGTGACGTTACACCCATTGCGTTTGGCCAAGTGGCCGAGTCGAAAGGCAAAGGTCTTTTGGCCATGGCGATTGCCCCCATTTCTTTTTCCCTTTTGTTTTCTTCTTTTCTTTTGTGTGGTCGACAAATTCCATCACTTTAGTTTCGCGCGCGGAGCATTTTAGATGTGAGCTTTGAGGCGAAGCACTGGAGGAGACGAACGATGGCCGTTCACTGCACTTGCGCGCACTTTTCTTGCAGACTTCCCGTCGTATCGCCGTCTTTATCCCCGGTACAGCCTACCCAGTCCATTTCGACCCATATGGGCTCGAGCTGCTTCAACTCAGAGGCGCTCAAGCTCTCCACTCGCAGGTCTTTCTCTTCTCTTTCCTCGTTTCCTTGTGCCTGCATAGCGGGGGCGAAGTGATGGAGCGTTCTCGTTCATAGGTTGGAGGGTCCTGTTCCCTCTGTTGTTTCGGAAGGAAGCGCGGTTGAAACGAGTTCTTCCACGTCTGGTTTCTATAAACTCACTTACTTAGAGGTGGGTCTTGCGATGCTTTGTTTCTTGATCCGTGTTTCGCCGGAAGTTGCCTGCTTTGGACATTTTGGTGAGTGCGTGCGTGACTTCTTGATGTATATATAGGGGAACAGTTGGCTTTGGGATGTGGGTGGATTGAGGCTTTTGGTTGATCCAATCTTGGTGGGTAACTTGGACTTTGGCATCCCCTGGCTCTACGATGCAGCCAAGAAATTCTTGAAGAATTTCCAGGTCTCTTTACCTTTTGCGTCAATTGGCTTCATTGCTTTGTTTGATGTGATTTTTGGTTGATTTTGGGGATTTTGTTTCGCTATGTTGCGTTTGGTTCAGCTCAGCGATCTTCCTGATGTTGATTACTTGGTAATTACCCAAAGCCTGGATGATCACTGCCACTTGAGGACGTTGCGGCCACTTTCGGAAATGAAACCAGATCTGAGAGTGGTTGCTACTCCCAATGCCAAGTCTTTACTGGATCCCCTTTTCAGAAATGTGAGTATAGTTTGTATTTCATGGGCTTGTTTCTCCGAGTACTTTGGCAAACTCAATCAGATCTTCTTTTCAATTCCTATGTAATGTTCCTTTTCTTCGATGCCATCTACTATGTAATTGAGGAGCACTCTTTGCATAGACTATTAATGTGTTGGCGAATGAGAGTCTCGAGTAGCTGCACTTAAGACTGTCTGGGAACCAAAAATAACTAAAGTGAGAATGCATTACAGCAAATCTCTTGGTATATGGCATGCCATTTTCTTATCTATGGAAGCTAAAAGTGTATGCTTGATAATCTACATCGCATCTCAGTACGTGAAATTAGTCTGGTAGCTCATTGAAAAGCTCAAGATATCAGGTGTAAACGAACTTGATTTCTGCGAGTGTCACATGTTGTGCTTTTAGCTTCACTTGATTTAGCTCCTCAGTTAGTTGTGTGTGTAGAGAGCTTTTGAATCAGCTATCTCTAGAATGATGTACTTTTCTTTGATTTTCATAACTGAATCCCGGAACCTGCTAAGCTGACACCTTAGACAATCCACAATGCCTCTGCTATGTGGTTTTTGCCTCGTTTAGTCCCCAACTTAGTTTCAGAATATTTCAGGTCACTTATTTAGAACCTGGCGAAAGCTGTGAAGTGGAAGCAAGAACGGGTCCAAAGGTCAGAATTGAGGCCACTCCAGGACCAGTTTTAGGTCCTCCTTGGCAAAGGCCTGAGAACGGGTATGAATTTCAATCTCTAGTTCTGCTGTAAATTATGACCCTAGGCAGTTTCCCTCCTATAAGTAATCTCATCTACTTAACTGTTAGTCAACGAAAATACATTTGTCTGTCGTGTTTGTGATTGAGCTATCCCCGTCTCTCTCATTGGCTTCATACTTCAGGTATCTCGTATCTCTACCAGGACAATCGAGTCTTTACTATGAACCCCACTGTGTTTATAACAAGAGTTTGCTGGAGAAAGAACGGGCTGATATTGTAATTACACCGGTTATTAAGCAGCTTCTTCCAAATTTTACCTTGGTCTCAGGGCAAGAGGATGCTGTTCAACTTGCTAAGCTGCTGCAGGCCAAGTATAGCATATTTTACTCGACTCTTTCAGAATCTTTGAAAAGCATACTTTCAGTAAGGATGTATGAAAATAGCTTTCTTTTCTTTACATGCAGGTATGTCGTCCCGATGAAGAATGGAGACCTTGACGGCAAAGGATTTCTCGCTAGTATAATCGAGGCTGAAGGAACAATAGAATCATTTAAGGTTTGTGATCATCACTTACTGCAGAGATGGTGCAAATTGAAATTACTGGTAAAAGTACTAGGGGAATTGACTTTGCTATTATGCAAAGATGAAACCTTTCATTTTACTACTGGTATTGTCTGCCGAATTTCTAATTAGAGAGGGAACTGGACCTTCCCGATTTTTCTCCAGGAATATATTGTCTAGCCACTTTCTTTGTATAATGATCGTCCATGTCTATGGTGGTTGTCAAGTACTGAGGTGATGTGATCAGCCATGAGTTTCAGTGTCTTTTCCCTGTTTGTGGATTAAGTTCTAGATGTATGAACACAGAGGACCTTCAAATGTTACAGAAACTTTAGCGTTACTAAACATTTATTAAATTTCTCATGAGACAACATAGCTGTATACACCGAAATATTTAGTTAGTTCCTAAGAACGTGTGACTTAGGACAAAGTGGTTCTTAGCTAAACTATGAACAGAATCTTAGACACATCGCTGAGCAGATACTTAGTACATACTCTCTAAAGACATGTAGAATTTTCTCAATGCCTTCTACTATGTTTTGCCATAGAAAACAATAGGAATCAGTGCCATGCAAACTTCCACTTCCAAATTAATTGCGTATAATCATTGAATACTAAAAAAATACCACTTATTTTTCTCGCCTTAACTATTGGCACTCTTCCCTGTCCCCTGTGAGGCATCATCATTAAACAGTTGATATGCATTCTCAAGTTCTTCTAACTTGTTTTTACTACATTATAACCTTATCTCAGTAGGAAGCTGTACAAGAACTTGAAACTGTTTCTGAGCTTCTATATCAGGGTGGTCAGATCTTATCATCAACTGACGAGGGGTGAAGTAAACCTCACGCTGAGTTGCAGCATTACCAATCTTTTGACCAATATTGTTGCATGTGTTGGAATTGTTTAGAACGAGAAGCACACTCTATAAACTGCCACTATGCTTCTAATTGCTGCTATTTGAACAAAAACTATGCAGTTGTTTTCATATTATCCTCCTGTTTAAGCAGACTATATCATAACAGATTGTCAGTGCTTGTTTCTTTGCAATGAGATTCGACATTGTCAGCTAAATGATAATCGCTCTGCAGGAGCTCTTGTCTAAGGAAATGCCAGATGCTCAAGTGCTGCAACCTACTCCTGGAGTACCCCTTGAGATATAACCTTGACTTGCTGTCGTTTGGAAGTGCATGTTCACATGGCCAACGGTTATTTCGAGTTTCAACCATCGTGCAGCTGCACTGTGAGCAGAGGGCCCCAATGCAGCCATCTGGTTGGAGAAACTCATTCTCAGGCTCGTACATGTAATCCTGTAATGGTTGTCAGTGGGATACCTGAATATGTCCTATGTATATATCAGACACAATATTTCCAGCATCTTGTGTCTTGATCGGTTTCGAAAGTACTCTCGATCTTCGTACTTGTCCTAGCCAGTTAGGGTGGTTCTGGGGACTTCTATACAAACGAAGTGCTTGATCTAAAAGTGGGGTATGGTATACATAGATAGGAGATGTAATTACATTTCCATTTACTATCTGCATTTCTCATCTACGGTTAACAGTCTAATTCCTTTTGAAGTCTCTGGATCATTACTATCTTCTTCTGATTTCTAGCCTAGCATGCATTTCAATCCCGTTCGTTTACCACTGCACTTTATGCCATGATAACCTTCAAATATCCTGCATTTTGTTAATCTCTGAAGGAACTAAAAATTTTACATCTGGAAATTTATAATTAGACAATTATATTTGTCGAGTGCATTGCATATTGCATAAGTTGTTTTCCCGTCTGAACCATTCTAAACAAAAAACAAAAATCATACAATATGTTCACCATGAAGTCCAATTTCTCTCGTAGTGTAGTTTATCTCAAACTCTTTTTGTCTGCTATGTAGTGCTGGGTTAACATCATTGAGCTCAATGTCAAACTCTTAACATACTATGGCCCATGGGCCGAGATGCCAAGTACCATTCTGCCTTTCCCTTCTCCACAATTTTCACAGATTAACTAGTACTTAAAAAATGTTAGGTTTATTGAGATCAATTTGCCAGATTGATATGTCAAGTGATGTGACCTATGCTTATTGAGTGTTGAATATTGCCCTGTTAGACATATCACGTTTTAAAGCATCCTATTCAATGTTGCTTCCTGTCGCCTCGCTTAGCTGGACTTTTGTTAATTGATGTATTCGTGATTCGCAGACCCTTCCCCGACCGATCCTTGTTTCCGTGAATGTTAATTATCGTCATTCTTGTTATCATGCGTTTGTTTTGAAAACATGGAGATTGGGACATTATCAAAGTGTGGCCGCTCGATCCCTACGTAACCACATGCATCGACCCCCATTTCTAGTCCAAGTTCATTTGGTGTTGGGTGTTGAACCAATTAGTGCTGCACTTGGCCATGAATGTCACGCGAACCTGGCCTAAGTATGCAGTCAGATTAAGAATACTTCCCCACTTTCTTCGTAATATGGGATGGATTAAGAAGCACCCGTTCGAATATATAAATGTTAGGTCATGCATTATTCTACCAAGTTAATTTTCAGGACGGCTGTTCAAATATATAAATATCAAAATATCTTTCTTGAAGTAACTGTAAGAACAATTGACAGAGTGATCTATAAAATTTTTTCACTTCTTTTATGAAAAGGTAGTTCTCGCTTTCATTTTGGAGCTTAATGGTGAAATGCCAACAATATAAAAGCGGGATTTCATCATCTCTCACCCGAAGCAAATTGGTTTGGCTAGGCGAATATCACCCCACATGAATTTGACAAGATTATCATTAATCTGAAAAATGATCATGAGAAAGCATCCAATGAAATGGGATTATGTTACAAGTACAAGAATTTTATAAAGATGCTATTATATTAGCTGAGGGATCAATTGCCGGAGGTTGCAACTTAATGTTTATGTGTTTCACTAATCAACTGATTTTACGACACTTAGGGATGATTATGACCTTACTGAGTATGTCACTGCCACGAAGTAGGAGCTTCGTATGGGGACAGGACACCAACCGAAGCTTTGCCCCTACCTTAGTTCTAGGGGTGTGCAAAAGGACCGGGATCCGCCTGGACCTCCTGGGATCACCCGGAACTGGACTGGAATCGGTGATTCCCGATTTCAATTTTTTGGAACCGGTGGGTACCGGTCCGGTTCCTGGTTTCTAGTGTGAAACCGTCCACTCGCCCACTTGGACCGGACCGGTAATATAGTAATAATATATTTATTTTTTTAATTAAAAAAATCTGACAAAAAAAGAAAAAAGAAAATAGGAGAGTTGTTGTTTTGTTTACTTGTTGACTATTGTGAACTTGTGGCAAACTCCCACGTGTAATATATAATACATGCTACGACGGATGTATTTGATGTGAAGTTGTGAGTTTTGTGACGAATTTTGTTTTGATGTGTAATTGAACTTTGCGGCAAATCTTATTGTCATTGTTTATGAGGGTTTTAGGCTCATTCAATTTGTTAGCTTAAATGAGAGCCTCTTGACTCTTGAGGCTTGAGCAAGTCATATAGAAGCTTGGAAAGTTGTAGAGAACAATTCTGCATCAGACCATTTTAGATGTTAGTGCATGACTTCTGCATCAAACTAGCGAAATCAGTTGCCAAAGTAGGGGTGTTCTGTGTACACTGAAGATACATCACACATGTGCATTAAGGTAAGTCAACGTAGCATATGGTGAACACAACTCACCAACGAGGCAACAATTAGATTGGTTCATTTTTTGATTTGCCCAGGAAGACTTAGCGGGACTAGTTCTATGGACTCACCTAGAAACCGGATTGGACCACTGTCCGGTTCTTGGGTGGGTCTATGAAACCAACGGGTAATTTTCGGTTTCAATTTTTTGGAACTGGTCTTTAACTGGCGGTCCACAGTTCTAAGTTAGGAACTACCTATTCGGATCATGCGCACCCTTACTTACTTCAGTCCTTTCAAATTTTTTCTATCCTTGATCTAAATTTCCCTTCTCTTTTATTTTTTTCACTTTTTTCAGATGACCAACGTAAGTAGAATAATATATGTGATGTGTGCATATCTATAGTGTCACGTCCTATTTAAAATTTATCCAGATGGGGGATGGACATGTCCGCCTCTTGTCCCTCATGCAATCAAAGACCACGAAGCGTCGTGGGACATCCGACTATTCTCTGGATATTCGTGCATGTTGCACTTCTATTTTCCCGCTTCTTCCTGCTGTCATCCAATTGGTTGAGTATATAAATATTAATAGAAATTGAAAAATATATATAAGAAGCTCTCGATCCCGACATGAAGATGGAGTTCCACGTTGTTAATTTAATTTAATTTAATTTTGAAAAAACAGATACTTGGAAAATTGGTGGGTTCCAAAAATTGGTTTGGCAGTGGCTTTTTCTTCTGTGCGCGATTTCTCCAAAGGTATGAAAATTAAATTCCACAAGTATTTTTAAAGACGATTACATATATATTCAAGTCCACATCGACCATTATCACCTAGCAGATTGTGATAAATGACGCATGCATTCTTGACGCAACGAAAATTATAAACATTGGCGCGTTGACTGGATCTTCTCATTCTCTGATGCGAGGGAGAAGATTTGAGAGAAGATCGTGTCTAGTCTTTCACGAAAGTTCCGCCGCTCGTCTCTTCCAATTCAATGCAACTCAGACACGACGAGACATCCATTTCGATAGGGTTTCGCCTTTGGCCTTTGGATATACTGAAGGGTCACTTTATCCTATGCTCCCAGGTCTCCTTTTGTATCGTTTCCCCTCTCTGTCTCTGTCTCTGTCTCTCTCTCTCTCTCTCTACTCGTGTCCATCTTCTCGATCCACGCGGCACCAATCTCTATCTTCTCGCGTCGACAGATCATCCTTTAGCTAGGGATTCGCAGGAAAATGAAATAATCTATTGGGGGCGATGTTAGGTATTTGAACATTCTTTCTCAAGATCGATGCACTTGGTGCGTGGTGATAGAGTTTTTTAGTATCTAAAATTGAGTCAAAGGTGTTCCATCTGTGAAATGATGGATTTGTTTAAGTGTCCGGTGAGTCACCCATGGACTTTGTACGCATATGATTAGGGTAATAAAATATGACACAACTAACTATGGTACGATTGAGTATTATGTTTATCTAGACATGACTTATGAATCTTTTATGGATTTTGTTTATTTATGTTTACCACGGTTATCGTTTTGATTTATGTAGTTTCCGTAATTTGAATTTGATTTAGAGGTGTAACCACTTTTGCATGAGATATTGATTTCAATACACTTTCCAAGTTCTTTCTCATTTCCTATGTTTAACATTAAATATTTTCTTTGATAATCCAAGAAAGAGGTTTAGCTATCTGGAAACTCAAGGAATAGTTATAAGTCTCATGAACTGGTTAAATTCTGACTATTTAGCTTACCAAGTGACATAGATTTCAATGGGATTTTGAAAGAATCGCATTTGGTTCCTTTGCTGGAAAACCCCTAAATTCCCAACCAAGTGTGCTAATTTTAGGGGCTTTGTCCAGCCTAATTATTACCATGTTAAGATTTTGAAATATGGTACTCTCTTGTACTGCATAAGTTTTTTTTTTTCGAAGTACTGCATATGTTAAGGGAGTACAATATATATAGTAATAGAATAAAGATCCCTTGATATCATGTTTTTATTAATCAATAACAACATGATAATAATAACAAACCAAGTCTTATCCCGACTAGGCAGTATACAATATTACAATCTATTACCCCACTGTACTTGATCTTCTATTAGATGCTTAGTAAACTCCAATTACTCCACAATTTTTCTTGTCGTTTCTTTCCACGTTCTTCTGTGTCTTGCCTTACCCCTTCTAACCAGCATTTTTTGTATCCTTTTTTTCATGTCTTGATCACAAAGGCATCTAAGGATCTTTCTTCAACATGGCCAAACCACATCTCACGAAAATTCCTCTCTATTATCTTTGACTTCTAAAATACCCACTTGGTCCCGAGTAGATTCCTTTCTAGTATCGCCTTACAAAACGTTCATCTCCAAAGTGCGCTTGCCGTAAGTTTTACAAAAAGCGAAAAGTCAGAAGTATAAGCCATTCCAAACAATCCGTGTCTTTACTCTATAGAAATTAGTTGGTACTTGGAAGAGTTTTAAGTCTTCAATTGTTGAACAAAAGGGTTGGAGGATGGAGTTTGGTTTGTAAACATGCTAAGGAGCTGCTTTTAGTACTTAAATTGATCCCTAATATCCTTATACAATGTATGAATAGCCTCGACACAAGAGCTCTCGAGATCAAAGCTATAGGAAAAATCACGTCCGGTTATGTTTCTGATACAAATGCAAACATTCATTGTCATGATTTTGCTACACTTGCAAATTGTCCTTTAGTTGAACTTCTAGTCTCAATTCTCACCGTACAAGGAAAATGGGCAGATTTACTTCATCAATTAAGAAGATTTTCTAGGGAGAAGATTTTCTAGGGAAAATATATCGACGAAATTGCTTGACTTTGGGAAGCGAGACACCTAATTACGATCATTGGTGTTTAATCACATCCGAATCATATTCCCAATATTTCTAGCGTACACTCGAGAGGAGCTTTCGATCAAGCCAGTATTAGAAAGACCGTATCGAAAGGTTTTAAATAAGAAATTCCTTTTCGATATATTAGGAAAATCAGGATGAGATGATCTTCAAGGCTCCAACTTTTCATTTCCGGATAAGAAAAATTTCTGCAATGGAGACTGATAACAAAGAAGGTGAATAAGGTGAAAGGAGAAATGCTAAATGTACTGAAATCTTTTTTACTAAATTTCATTTACTAAGCGAATTGCCAAAAACATGTCCGATGTTTGGATAATCCCATTACTTACGCTCCACTCTCAGACACTGGAGTAGAACTGATGATAATGAGCTGCTCTGGTATATTCGTTCATAATGCTTGTACCACTTAAATAAAGTAGCTGGAATGCAGTTATAAGTAAACTTTGTATCCTATGTCATATGTCAAGAGAATCCTCCCACTTGCTAGACACAAGGACAAACCACCAATCGAGCATTACCGGACAATTCCATAGCACATAAATCCGGCATTTCGCGACTCTCCCACAACGAGGTACCCAACGTGCTCTACCACTCCAATTCTAGCCGTCGAAGTTTCCAACTGAGGAAATATTTTAGAGCACGGCATGGAGATATTCCAAAGCATATGAGGTATATCTCTTCGGACGCACGCACTAGATGGATTCGTAGCACATTCAAAATGTTTAGGGCAAAAGATATGCCTCGGTATCTAGAATATTCAGCCAATTTAGAACTAGAATCACCAAGTAGAGGGCAAGTGTCGATGCTTCTATGGTTGGAACCTTCGCTTCCAAAGCGGGAAATCTAATATCTTTAGTCCTCTTGCGTTGTGCCTTGTGTCAACATCGATACAAAAACTATCTAATCGAGTTTGCTCTCCCAAATTTGCGCCAAAAGGAATATCCTATGTGCTTCCTCAACTATTCAAAAGTTGAGCGCTCACCTTACTTTTGGTAAACCACGCGATGGAGACCAGATTTGTCTGTAGTGGCGTATCACTCTCAATTCTTCAGTCTCTGTCTCCTCCGTCAATTAGCTTCTTTCCATGTTAACATTGAGTAAGTAAGGGTTACTGTTGAAGAAATATCTCAAGTTTGAGCTTGAAAAGAAAACTTTTCTATTTCTAATTCGAGTAGGTTTCATAGTTTTGGTAGTTGATTTGTTTTTTAGTTTGAGCAGATTCACTAAAAAAAGGTTTCCTTTATTAGATCTACTAAAATGTAGATGTCCTTTGTGTAGGGTATCAAAGATGAGCTTTTACTTTGATTTACATCCTGAAGATATCTAAGTGTATTGAAGTCAATTAAATCTTGTAAGTAAGATTTGCGAATTATTTTGTGAGATTGAAAGATTATTTGATGAGAAATTATCGAGCTAAATATTATGCGAGTTATTGGGTATGATTAGGAGCTAGGAAACACTAAGAGTGTTTGAGTGTGGTTGTAATATCTCTTGTATTGATTATTCTATAGTAGAATTCTTTGATGCCGTTTCCATTGACGTAGGTCATCCAATTGAACCACGTAAATTTGACGCTTGATCAATTTTCTTGTTCTGTCTATTATATTGTTTGATCGCTTGCTTCCGTAACAATTGGTATCAGAGCAAGGAAAAGTGATAATCGAAAGATTTGATGGGAAGGATTTTAGTTTACTTGATCTGACATCTGTTTAACTTAAAATGAGCAAATGTGTGTCAATTGCTAATCATATCAATAAATTCAATGTGATTATTGGTCAGTTGAGTTATGTTGAGAATGACTTTGAAGATGATGCACATGTTTTAATTTTATTATACTCATTGCCTGATAGTTGCAATATTATTGTTACCAATGTTGGTAATTCCTCTGGGTTAACAAGCTTGACGTTTGATAGGGTTCGTGATTTGATTATGAGTAAGGACATATGTAAAAGAGAATTTGGTGAATTTGTAACTGCTACTTTAGCAGGTGAGAGTAGGGGAAGAACTATTACACGTGTTAGCAGGAGTAGTATAAACTTGAACAGGCATACTCAGTCTATGAATGGTGGAGTTGTTTGTTGGAGTTGTGGCAAGAGGGGAACATCTTAGAAGAGATTGCGTAAGCTGAAAAATGAGAAGATTAAGAGAATTAGAGTTGAGTCTGCAGATAACGTTGCGGAGATGTCAGGTGCATATGTTTGAGAGTCTAAATTATGGCATATGCATTTAAGGCACATTAGCGAGAGAAGCTTGAAGATTCTAAGTGAAAGGAATTTGCTATGTGGTTATGTTACTGACGAATTGAATGTATGCAAGTGCTATGATTTAGATTAACGGGGGAAAGTGCAGTTCAATTCAACTATTAGAAAAACCATGGAGATTGTAAAGTTAATTCACTTGAATGTTTGTAGGTTATTGCGGTTTCCTTTAAGGAAGAGTGTCAGATTTATGCAAACAGTGGTGGATGACGACTCGAGGAAGACTTGGGTGTTTGTGCTAAGGCATGACTTTGATGCTACTGTCAATATTAGGCAGTTGAGAGCTTTGATCGAAAATGAGATTAGTAAAATGATCAAGCATGTGCAGATTGACAATAACATAGAGTTTCACTTGGAGCTATTAAACAAATTATGCATGAAGGAAGGCATGGTGATATACCGCACTGGTGTCAATTAACCACAACATGTTGCAGAGTTGATGAGCATAACATTATTAGAGACTGCCCATAAAATGCTCTATAGTAGAATTATTTACTGCTCTCAATGTGGACGTAGGTCACTTGACCGAACTATACAAATTTCGTGTCTGATTTATTTTCTTGTTCTTTTTATTATATTGTTCCATCGCTTGTTTTTGCAATAATTACCGTGCTCATCTTTCTCACTCGACACCTATGATCCATTAATCAAATTTATGCAATCTTTCTTGGGGCCGTTCTCTGGAGACACAAACGAGAGAACGGCTATGCCCAATGGGAATAGTCAAGTGGAACAGAGAAAATCGTTACAGCTGCTTAATTCGACGTATGATATACACGTGTATATATGTCTCAAGAATGAGGATGCAGTATTTAGCAAGACATTTTTCTTGATTCACGGTCCGTTAGACTGAATTTAGACGAGTACTTCAGGTATTGTTTTCTAGAATAACCCTGCTTCCCTTGGTTGCTTTGAGCTTTGTAAAAAGAAAGTATTGGAATAAGTTCTCCACGATTTTGAAATTTAAATTAATGACTTCAATCTCAATTTCAACAGTCTCGAAACACACCACGTGCATGGAATATCCCACTTGAAAGTAAAATGAAACAGAAAGAGAACTCTCGCATCTTGTTGTGCACAATATCAAAAATGTGTTTTTTTATTCTTATTTTGTTTATGATCCCGTTACAAAATTTCAACATGACTCACGCCCTATATTAACTCAAAAATCGGTGGTTGTATGTGTGGACGACGATGTTGTAGATGAGGAATTATTGAAATGAACGACACCCACTTCACTACGATGGCCTCGCTCTTCTGCAGCAATGAATCCACATTTCCCGTGCGACGGCCTGATCGGCTGCGGAAGCATTGCGACTGGCGCATACATCTGATTAGAGGCCGCCTCGTGGGGCAGTTTTGCGGCGGTGACTGCCGCGAAATCCGGCAGCTGCATCCATATCCCTCCCACGACGACGAACTGAGGTGCCTGAGCATTGGCGTTGTTGTGGCCATTGTTGGGACTTGGTCTTCTCGTGTGCAATCGATATTTCTGAAAGGAATGAGCAGAATACAAAGCATATTCAAATTGTTCTTGGCTAATTATATATTGAGAACATAAAGCTATTGCTTTAGGTCATTCGTTACGTGACAAGACTAAATATAGAACTCCACTTAAGTAAGTCCAAAAGATAGGCTAACGTAGGGGCCATGGTCAGCCTGCTATTCCTTGAATCTAGACCAAATTCTAAACACCAAATGCCGATTATTTTCCCTTAGATTTAGATTAACATATGGAGAATTTAGAACCTGTCTCTGGTATCATATTTATCCCGTCCTGACTTTATATTGGAATCGAAAAAATTCGACGAATTTCGTCACGGAAAAGAAGAATGGCTAGTAATAAACCAACCTGTAAATGGCTTTTAACTTCATCATTTGTGAGGCCATCGACCTCCATCACTTCCCTGATTTGCTTAGGAGTCGCAGCTGCATAAAGGAACATATCAAGTAAGCACCTACTCCAATGTAAAATAATAGTGAAGATAATAGCAAGATTTATTTCCAGAGATGGGACAAGGACCATGTGGTCCCCCGAGCTGTTGAAGAGCTTGCAAGAATCGCCGGTGCAACTCCATTGACCAGCACCGCCGCTGCTTCCTCTGGGCAGCCGTCTCCACCGTCGAGCAGTTGGCGGCATCGGGTGCGGGAAGTGCAGCTCGGCCGGATGGCTGCTTCTTCTTGGTACTACCATCACGGCCATCTTTTAAGCCATTTTGAAGTGGCCGAAAAGCACCATTTTCATGGCTTTTCTTGTCGTGCACAACAACCGCGACTTCTTTCGATGATGGTGGAGAAGGCAGATCCTGAACCTAAGGAAATGACAATTTAAAACTTATTTCATTCTATGCACCTAAAATCTCTCCGATGTGCTGAGAAAAATGTGAATTTTTTTTTTCAAGAACAAGTTAAACCACGCTGTGTATGAAATGTGAGTCTTAACATAATCTTTTGATTGAAATGAACAGAAAAAGGTAAACCCTATTTCATATCATAAAGCCAAACAACTTTTTACCCTAATTCATGCTAAAAAGAGAATCCAGAATAGAAAACGAAAAGGCAAAACCTAATTCCAATTCCTCCTCTCCATTCTGCACTTAAAACGAAAACAAAAAAGAAATGATTGAAAAAAAAGATGAAAATATCAAAGGATACCTGTCTATGCGGGATGGGATCTGGGTTCGGGTTCCACAGCTGCACGGATCTGAGCCAGTCCGATTTCTTGATCGTGTCATCATCGTCATCTCCACTCTTATCGTCGCGGGAGGAATGGTGCACCTCGACGTCGCTGTCGCCGTCACCATCATCCTCCTCGCAAGCATCATCTCCATCGTCGTCCCCAGAATACGAGCCCTTCAGAGGGATGAATTCCTCCAGCACAGGACCGTCCATGGACGTCTGCTCGGAATTGCACTCCGTCGACTGCCCCTGCACCGACAGCTGCTGCTTGCACCTCTCGATCGCTGCCAAACCCCAGGAAGGAAGGAAAAAAAATCAGAAAACTCGCTTCCCTTTTAATTCTTTCGTTAATCTGATCAATAAAAACTTGAACCCAGATTGAATCTGACTCACGTTCTTTCAAATTTTCAGAAAAAAAGAAAAGAAAGAAGAAAAATAACGCACCTTGGATCACTAGCTCCAAGCAGAGGGGGAGCTCGCGCTCAAACACCTGGATCTTGCGCCTCTCTTCCTCTAACGCTTCCATATAATTCCTCACTTTCTCTGGGCATTCCATCATTTTTCCTTCCTTCTCCTTCCTCAACTGGAGAAGCAGGTGAGGTGACCGTGGAACAGCAATGGCTGATCTTTAAAGCGTGTGAGGAGGGATTTAATAACGCGTGAAGGGGGAGGCAGAGCATAGGATGATCCGGAACCAGGGACTTTGTTGAGCGGGGGGGGGGGGGGGGGGGGACGGAATATGTCCGGGAATAATTTCTTGGGTTCTTTTGGCGCCTCTTGTTTCGTTTATTTTTGTCTCTTACGAGCTCTGATTATCTGGGGAGCTGAAAGGCGAAACAATGAAGGAACAAAACAGCTGAAGGATTCGAGTCGAGGTCGAGGTCGAGGCGTCGCGTAGGAGATGAATCTCGGATGTGAGAGAGAGAGAGAGAGAGACTCTGTGCCGTCTGTGTGTGTGAATATGAACAGAAGGAAAGAGAACGAGCAAGAGAAAGGAGAAGGGAAGAGAGAGAGAAGAAGGTGGTGAATATTCGCGGGTGGGATTCGCTTTTCGTCGCGTCTCTATGGGCTGGCGGTGACTAATAAAACTTCAGATAAGATCAAACACACACTCTCTCTCTCTCTCTCTCTCTAACCTAAAATCTAATCGTGACTTCCCTTGACAATATAATCGTGACTAGGAGGGGCTAATCTGGGAAAAAAATGGTCGGGTACATCGGTCCACATTATTCTTGTCGTGAGCTCTTTTTCATTGCCGTCTTAGGTTATGTCGAGTCGCCAATCAGCTCATTGTGTTATTGTTACATGCGTCTGATTGACATATGAGATTGATGCGATTCGCATATACTAAGACACCTATGTTGATTTTTCCGAAAAAAATATATGAAATTGTCGCGTGCTTGTTTCTGAATTGATTGAAATGATAATAATGTCTCCACTTGGGGTACAAAATTTTGGAGTATGAGCACATAGTGAGGAATATGCCTATGCTCGGGGTGGATGTGCGATTCATATTCCTTTCCTTCATTATCATATCCGTGCTGTTAATGAAAGGGGATTAATTCTTTACGTATGGAAAGAAAATGTGAGCACATAAAATCGAATAGAGGTCGTGGTTAAATGACTTGCCAAGCTTTTCCCTTTTTGTCACTTATTAAATGTGGAAAAGTATCAATTGCCATCCTCACCTTTTAAAACCGTACATAGATTCGCATCCTCACCTTGGAAAACCTATATTTTGCATCTTGGTGTTTGTTAACTAGATTTCAACTTGTATCTCGCGTAATCCGTGTCACTTATTTACCAAACTGTCGTTTTCCCTTCTCAAATTGCTCTCATCGCTATTTTATCCCTTCTCCCAAAAGAAAACCCTAGCTTTAAGAGTGCTTTTATTTTGCGAAAAATGAATAATTTTATAAATATATCATCAAAAATAATAACTTGTATCGTTTATATAAATAAATAAATAATAAATATTTTTATCGTTTACGAAAATATTTATATTTTATTGACTAATTATTTCAAGTGATACAAACGATTATTTTTAAGGAAATATTTTCTAAATAATTTGTTTTTTACGCAACAAACGGAGTCTAAGAGCCCTCCCTCTTTCCTCCTCCCCCTCTCTCTTCCCCCACCCTCTCAACCACCATGGTCGAACCCATTGCTGGTAGTTTCTCAATCCAAGCCCCATCTCCAATGACATGTCCCAGCTCAACACCCTCCAACTCTATTGTGTACCGAGTGCAAAACCTCCTCTTCGCTTCTCACACTCAACCCTCTTGATCCAACGTCCTCACAAATGCCACCAACCTCAAATCGAGGTCGGCAAAGGTTCGTCCTCCATGGTAGCCCAAATCGAGGTTGGTTCAACCTTTATTTCGGCTATAGAACTTGGATTGGTTAGGTGGTGGTGGGTATTTTTGTATGGCTTTCTATTCTTTTTTATGACTTACCTTATCTTTTAGGGTTAATACAATGAAAAACCCTAAACTAGTATACCATTGACAAATTTACCTAAAACTAATTTTTTGACCACTAAAAACCCCAAATTCGTACGTTTGTAATAAATTTACCCTCATTAGTTTTCATTTACTTGAATTAATACCACCAAAAATCACAAACTAATACATCTATGACAAACGAAGGATAAAATCCCAACTGGTATGTCCGTTAACTGTAATGTGTCATCCAATTAAGCAATTTGACGGTAAAATTTAACGGAAGCTAAAATAGGGTAAATTTGTCATGAGTATACCGACTTGAGCTTTTGGTGGTTCAAAAATTAGTTTTGGGTAAAATTGTCACATGTGTACCAGTTTTAGATTTTTCGTGATATTAACCCTATCTTTTACTCAATTCCATAATATTGCACAAGAACCTTTCTCAAAGTATTTAGCTATAATCTAGGTTCTTCTTTAAATAATTACTTTTACAAAAACTCAAGCTTTAGAATTCTCAAGTAATTTTTGCTATTGTAATTATTGTCTCGAGTTCAAATGTAGCACATTTTTGTCTACATCACTGTATTTTCGTTAACGAGCACCGTCCGAGACACCCATGAAAGAGAATATTAACTCTTAAAGAATTGATTGAATACTCAAGTGCTTATCTTGATGTGGAAGATCCCCGCATTTGAATTGCAAATGTATCTTGTTCGAAAGGTCCGACATTCTTAGAGCTCTCGACTAATCTCATTAAATGAATGTATCTTTTTATCTCACTCTCATATCAGGTAATCGTGGAGGTATGTAGATTTATATTCTCAAGATAATCTTAAGAGAATTCGCAAGTGCGATAATGTGAATCCAAATCCTAACAATGGGACGGAAATGAAGAGAGAGAGAGAGCTCATGGAAGTTAACAACGAGAACGGTGCAACTGATGGAAAATCGAAAGCTGGACCGGAAGCCTCTTCCGTCCCTATTTCATTCACGCGAATATACCGGGCGCGCGCGTGCGACGCACCCCGCCCGACTCCCGCGTCCGATCTGATTCTCAGACAGGGTGGCCCTTCGTGCACTGCAAGGGCCAGCTTTAGTTCTTACACCCTTTCCTTAATTCGCGAAGCGCTTACTTGCTCCGGGTACAGCGTGGCATTCACTCGCGCTCCTCCCGAATGACCAGAAAAGACACCTTTTGACTTTTACCTCCTCGCGAAATCTTTTGCACTGACTGTGCCCTGCAAAAAGCACACCATTCTTTTCTTCTTTGTCTGCCGTGCAACACAAGTTGAGCACAACTCTCTCTCTCTCTCTAATGGCACGACAAAACTAGGGCATAGTCTAACTTCCCTTTTGTGCCATTGCGTTGTTAGTTTCTTGGAAATAGCGTGACTCGCGGACGTCTAGGTCTTCGAATTTCATATCATTTTGAGACCCCATTCGCGTGCTTTTACTCAGTATGGATAAGGAATCTCTAGGCAATTTAACCTCGATTAGATTTTTCCCACGAAAGCTCCCTTGTTTGCGGGGGAGGTCCTTCTAATGAATGACCATTGGTTCAATTATGGAAAAGACTTGCGTAATGCTCAATTGCGTTCTTACTTTGTGATAAGAAGAGCTTGTCGGGGGTTATCACCATAAACAAAAATGACAAATTACTTACCAAATTCATAATGGATTAATGCTGGGTATCTTCTTTCTCCGCGCAATTGTAATGATGGATGTTACTGAACTTTCTTTTCGGAGGATTCCTCTCTAATTAAATTTGCGCAACATGCCGTGCACGGCATGTAAGAGGGTTGCCCTCACCAAAGTCATGTATATATTTTTTTCGGTCAGCTCCATAGTCAGATTTATCACGAAGCAATTACACATAAAAAACATTGAACTTTGGTGGCATTGACAAAGTTAAAGATCTGAAGCCTTTTGAGAAACATAAACCAAAAAGACTTGCAAGTTATTAAACAACATGAAAGTAAACTAGAGAAGAGTGATCGACGACGTCGGTCTTAACTTTTCCATCATATAAAAAAATTGAAAAGTAATGAAGCAACAGTAAGAAAAAGATGTGATTACGCATGCGTGTCGAGTGCGTGAGGACTAGTGAGTTACTTACTATTTCAAGTCAATAGTAAAAATGGCTTATATACAATAAAAAATGCATAGTCTGTATATAGGGTGGTATTGTAAACTAGCTTTCGCGAACCGAACTAAATCCAGATCTCTTGTCTCGAGTAGAAATCGAACTTGAAGCATCTTGTAGCACAAAATCTCAACCGTTTTACTAGTTAACCAACTCTTCAAAGTTATGCCTATATAGTGTTCAGTAGGTGATGAGAAAGATGGAATATTTGGTTAGCTTATCTTCCTTTTGTTTTCATTTAAAGCCAAATTATGGTCGATAGTGATTTTGATGAGATTCGGAGCTCTTTTTCTGTGGAGGGTCACGTAGTCGGTCATCTAAGTATAATCATTTGTTCAATTTAGTCCTCCAACTTTATCAACAAAATTGAATCTCCTACTTTATGTTGTTTATGAAATCAGGTCCATCAGTCATCGACATCGCAATTAATGAACTAATACGACATGCCGACATGACACTCCTTTTTTATTCGAAAAAAAAAATTTGAGAGTAGTAATTTTCCGCTAATAGCTTCAAAAGTTCACGTTGCACGCTGATCACAAGTAGGACGAGCCTTTCGTACTTGGGCTTCACGAGACTCCATCTTGAGCTCATTTCGGCCCTCCTAAAAGGTCGTCTACAACAAGCCCACCATCTTCACCATCGCAGCACATCCCATCGCGTAGATTTTGGGAAACCCTTTTGGTCATAAGCTCGAAAGCAAAAGGAGAAAGAGAAAACGATGAAAGGGAGGGTTTCTTTCATCTTCAATTCATAACCAGAGGTGAACTGTATCGTATGGCACCAAAGAGGATCCAGATTACGCGCAAACTGCAAACCGAAACCCCTCTTGGGGCACGTCGGATCGTTTAACTCGTGCCTAATCGTCACATGCATTTGGAGTTTGGTTCAAGAACTCGACGAAGAACATTATTACTAAGCACAGCAGAAAGGATGGGAAAAGAAGGGCAATGAAAAGAAAAGAGAGATAGGACGCCACGTGACTATAATTGCTCTCATGCAGAGTCACAACTCACAAGGGCAAGAGGGGCCTGTCCCAATCACATGGTCTGTGGAGTGATCTCTCGTTCGACGTGAAACGAGTCGAAGAATTTGGCAAGTATTCGCGTAGTCTTTCTCGCACGAGCACCGAAGTTTGGAAGCAAACAATGCCTGAGCTACAGTGTTGTTTGGTACTCTTCCTGCTTCTGCACATCTCTATCTCCTCCAGCGTCACTGCGCATTCCAATGGCCACTAATAAAAGAAAGAAAGAGGGGAAATCAGTATGAATTTCCATGCTTGGAAAGTGGAGGAGCGTATTGACGAATTTCAGTTGAACTGAGGGTGCAAATAAATGAAAAGAAGAAGAAGACGACCGCGAAAGGATGAAGTTTGTGAAGATCATCATAGACATGGAAATAAGTAGCCACTTCACCCCTAAAAATAAGAAAAATTAAGAAAAGCTGTTATTACTACATTAATCATCGTTAACTCACGGTTTTTTTTCCAAATCAAGGTTAGTTGTAGCATGGATCACTCTAATTCAAGGTTGTTGTTACACACGTAAGGAACATGTACCAAAAAATATCATGACTTGATTATTTGTATCGCAAATGTTGGGGACGTCGATTTTGCTCAAAATTGCTCATTTGTCATATAATGCAATGGGTAATTTGAAATCGAATATTACTAAAAAAAAGAGGATATTTAAAATTTCACTACTATCAAAACGAAATAACCAGCAACACACGTATCATTATTATTTCATGTTAAAGGCCAGTGTATACCAAAAAAAGTGATTTATTCAACATCTGTGTTACTTGCCAATAAGCATGCGACCCTATTGATAAAAGGTTTGAGAGGGTGGGAACGCTAGTATTACAGGTATTAGGTTTGACTCACGCGCTCTATAAGAGATAGAGCAAAAGTTAGAAAATGAGAAGAGTTACAGATATGGTAGGCCCAAAAAAATATCTATGTTGCTCTTCTTATGGAATAGGTTCGGATCATGTAATTTCGATGTTCGATTTATTTTTTTATCTGTTGCTGTATTAAATCTCTTATTCTTCGTAAGAGAATCTATGGTTTACATATGCAGGGCTTGAAAAAGTGGACGAGATAACTTTTTGGATGTGCCGGGGGAACATGGCACGCAGCGGGACCCCTCCCCGCCTACTGCTGTTAAGAGTCTATTCTAACTTAGCTTTTTCATGGAGGTGACATTATAGGGTTGCTAAAAAGAGCTTATAGCCCAATTCAGTCATCCCTTCGCTTTTTCCCATTACTGACAGTCCACATAGATTTCTCAAGTCGGATTGAGTTCGAGACCCATTCTCTATTGATGACCTATATTAACACCCCAAATTCATAATTTGAGAGTTTGGCATCTTACCCTCTTCCATCCGAATTATCTAACATCCACTAATCCTGAGAAAAGGGAAAACTAGCTCCACTTAGCCTATCTCCTCTTTCTTCTTCCTTCTGAGCCACCATGCTAGCGACCCTCATTTGTCACCTCCCTCTTCTCCAGAGCGGTCGAATGTCACCTTTGAACCTTGAACGGAGGTGCCGTGCTGGTCGCCATGTCCATAATTGGATTCAGTAGCTCTGGCTTGCGAGCTTCGTCAACCCTGGAAGGTGGAACTACACAATATTAAGCGCGAGTGACCTTTTTCTTTTGGAACCTGGTAGAGAAGAAGTCCTCAATCGCAAAGTTTCAAAGTGGACTAAAGCCTTCCACGATGCAAAACAGATGTCATTAAACTGGTTAATGTATCGCACTAAATGAGTATCTTGAACACGAAGAGTTACATCAAACGGCATGTAACTGATGTAGTTAGCAAGGATCACCTATAAGGGGGTGAATAGATGATCTTAAACAATTTTTATCAATTTAAGCGGAAATAAATGAATACAGTTGAGTTTGAATAAAATTCAGATTCAAAACAGTTTATTTAGACTGTGCTTTTGATGTGCAATATGTAAAGTAAGAGATAAGGGTTAGAAAAACTACACACAAATTTATAGTGATTTTTCAAAGCATAATTCATTAATGTAATTTGATACTTCAATAGGCATTTCAGGATGCTTTACCTCAATCTCAATTTTAGCATCAAAATCTGAATCTGAGTCTGACTTAACCATTAGATAGAAGTTTGAGATATCTTCATCACTATCTTCACATTCAGTATCACTCCAGGTTTCTGCTTTTAAGGCATTCTTTGCTTTCTCAAATTTGGTCTTCTTTTTCAGAAGTGGACAATTTTACTTGATATATCCGCGTTTCCTACAGTAAAAGCAGATTACTTCCTTTGACTTTTGTGTTTCATCGAGAGCCTTCTTCTTCTGAAGAGGTTTCTTTTCTTTGAGATTTCTTCATTTGATTTTCATCTTCTTGTACTTCTTTATGAAGAGAGTTAGTTCTTCATTGTCAATATCTTTATCTTCAGAATCTGCATCATCAGAATCAATATTAGGTTTTAATACAATTGACTTTTTACCTTTGGATTTATTTTCCTCATTCAGTTTTTTAGTCTTATATGATTGAAGAGTTCCGATTAGCTCATTTACTGATAGAGGCATGATCCTTTGAGTCTCTCAAATAGATGTTTTGATATTATCCCACTATTTTGTCAGTCTTCTCAAAAGTTTATTGACTTTCATCGCATTTGGGACAGGTTGTTCTTGATACTCAGGACCATTTACTATGTCAGTAAATCTGTCATACAAATCAGCAACTGATTCTTTAGACTTCATTCTGAAGGATTCATATTGACCAAGTAGTATATTGATTTGAGTTTCTTTGGCTCAATCTGTTCCTTCATAAGTAGTGTAGAGAGTATCCCAGTTATCCTTAGCTGATTCATAAGAAGCAATTTTTTTTATATTCAACAGATGCTAAAGCACAATAGAAAGAATAAATTGCTTTGGAATCTAATGCTTCTGTTTTTGATATCTCTGTTTAAGATAATAGAGGATCTGCCGGTATGTTTCCTTCCATCTTTTCTTTTGAATTAGAAGGTATCAGTTTAACTCCTCTGATGATGATATCCCATTGCATGTGATCAATTGACTTTATGAATGCTTTCATCTTATTCTTCCAGGTACTATATTCCTTGCTATCAAAATAAGGTGGTCTGTTGTTACTTTGTCCTTTAATGAGACCTGGAGCATTCAAGCTAGCCATATAGATCGTTAGCTCAAAAGTAAAACATTTCAATGCACAAGCAACCTGCTTTGATACCAATTGATGTAGCTAGCAAGAATCACCTAGAAGGGGGTGAATAGGTGATCTTAAATAATTTTTATCAATTTAAGCGGAAATGAATGAATACAATTGAGTCTGAATAAAATTCAGATTCAAAACAGTTTATATAAACTGTGCTCTTGATGTGCAATATGTAAAGTAAGAGATAATTGTTAGAAAAATTGCACACAAATTTATAGTGATTTGGCTTATAGCAAGCCTACGTCCACTTTCTCACGCTGACAACCTACTGGTTGGATTTCACTATGTAATCAAGAGGAATTACAAATTTGAGTGATAGTACTCTTGTGTATGATAAGACTTTCTATCTCACACGATCACTCTTACAAAGTATCCCTCAAGATCTTAATGTTTGCCTCAAGAAAGACAAACAAAGCACACTCTTACAGAGTATGCTCAGACTTTGGACTTGTTCATTCTCGATTTCGTCTCTTCCTTCTGCTCCTCGTAGATGTCCTTTTTATACTCCTCTACTACCAAACTAGCCGTTGGACAGTCTTCAAAGGATTATCTTCCAATCTTCTTCTTGGACAGATTTGTATAAAATGGATTGAGTAGCCGTTGGTTGACAAAGTCTGAATCCCGCTGATTCTGGTCGCCCATACAATCAGAATCTTGATTTCTATAAGTAGAGCTTTATCCGTCGTAATGCATTCTTGTCATAATGTTTGATTGTCAATCAATTAAACTAAGATTGAGTCAATCAAAACCTTCTTTTTGTGAAATTTATGCCAGATCACTAGCTGTTGTGATTCATTCTAAATAAGTTTTGCTTTTGCGTCTGAAAAATTTTAGCGTCTGAGAAATTTTAGCGTCTGCGTCTAAAGAATTTCTAATTCAGAGTTTGATCCAGTGTAGGTCTTCAGAAAAACCTGAATATTTCAATATTAGAGTCTAAATGACTTTTATGGTAAAGTTTAAATATCTTATATCTGAATCTGAACTTTTAGTCATGAGTATGAATTTTGAGTCATGAGTTTGAATTTTGAGTTTGAACTTTTAGTTCTGAAAATTTGTAAAGTCTGATAATTCTTTCTGAACTTCCAAAAAACATTAACCTGATATGGAATGCGTGTCAGATTTACAAGATAAATATAGAAAGTTTTTTCAATTTTAAAATCCATTAAGAGTTTTCTTCAACAATAACTACTGTACATTCTTTTTGCATAGCCGAACCCTAAACCGTGGCTCAGTTTAAGCATGCACTGGCTGAAACCTCAAGCTTAGGCCTTAATGTAAGCACCAATTGCTGAAGCCACCAGTAAAATGGAGAGAAATTTTTAAGATTGGATTCTGCGGTGGGAATGGCAGATTTTGACGAACAGAAGGAGACCAAAACCTGGTACTTTTGTTTTTTGTCCCCAGTGTCCAAACACTGTTGTGTTTCTGTACCTTCTCTCTTTCTCTCTCGAGGATGAGATGTGAGTTTGAGATGGAAGCACATTGATGGGATGGTTACAAGAATCGTTTCAAAGGTTTTGGAGTTTCATGCCATGTCTAATCAGAGACTTGGGCCCCACCAACCGCTCGCTTGGACCCATCCACACCATGACGTTGACCGCCACCAGTTTTGTCTTTTACGACTACTTCCGCTATATCTTGCGCAGATAATGTCGTGTTCTAAGTAAGAAAGGAGAAGCATGTGAAGATTGGCATCATAGACTACGATGTGGTACGATTGTAATCGTTTTCGTGAATATGTTACACTGCGCTTTGAACTAATTAATCTAACACCAATTGAAGTTGGATTATACTGATCATTATGTCCATCTTGCATCTTTTTTAGTACGCCTGATATCATTTTAAGAAAATTATTTATAACATGAATGCGAAAGAACGATAAAGCATTTTATGTTATATGTCATGCCAATATCGTCTCATTTCAGTCGTCAAAACATGCGATATCATTATTATATAAATGCTTTTTGAGAAAGGAAGAAGCTACAAAATTGCTTTATTCATTAACTTTTTTTGGTTTGGTTTTAGAGGGGGATGAAAGCGACTCGGCATTGAAACTGTTGTTTCATTAAGGCAACTCGAGTTTGGTGAAACGCGAAAAGATGGTGACATCTTCCCCTCCGCTTTTTTCAGTGCAGTTGTGGTTTTCCATGTTTTTTCACGAATATGGAACCTCTGCATGTTATGTCGAAAGATCACCATTAAAGCATCCCCAGAAATGTCTCTCGTTCACTCCTATTTCTCCTCGCAAAAGGACACATCCCCATCCTCTCTTGACCGATGATCACATCACTCATTAATCACTGTGTCATTTTCATGAACTAGGGTTTTTCATTGCTGTTTATCTTTTTGCCGCCCAAAAACACAAACAAACAAAAAATCTCTACTTGGATTATATTTTCATCAAAGAAAAGATAAATACAACTGTTGCCGCAGGTGATTGCGGTTATTGTTCGTACGTGATGCTCATTCGGTTAAACGTAAGTAAGCTTTGGTGTTGTTCTTTCATTCCACGAGCTTAATCAAGCATGCATGCAATACAGGGGTTTAAGAAACATGCATGATATAGATTGGAGACTTTTGAAAAGGACGTGTGTCTCCATAGTACACTATTCTTCGACAGCTAATCTAATAAGCAGAGTTTGCCTTTGACATTTTGTACAGAGATGTGATTCATGGTACAACCTTTTATAGCAGCTCGAGTTCAGTCCTCAACCTATATACAACAGCTTATTTATCCTAATTTCATAGCGCTAGTCGTAATTAATTGTTATGGTTTGAGTTCTTCAAATTGTCAACTCTCTCTCACTAATCGTTCCATCAAGAATGGACAAAATTTTACAGTATTGCTTATTTTGTACGAGAGCTTAAGCTCTCAAATTATAGACTGCCAAACTAATGTCAAATCAAATAGATACGTATATATGTGTGCGCCATCGGAATTTCGTACCAAGTGTATAAATTACGTAACGAATAGTACGACATTCTAATTAATGCGTGGACGTGATCGGTTCAAAACTTCAAAGCGGCTTCAAGTTTTCATGAACTGGTTGTCGGATTCAAGTCACTGTGCAGAGGCCACGATGGTCTTATCTATCAACATCAGTCGCCTATTTCGAAGAACAAAAGTTGGAGAGGAGACATCAGCCCTTCGTCCCTACAGTTTACATCGCCCCATGCATGCATACATCTCCATCAAGCTCTCTCCATCTCTCTCACTTTACTGCTCTGTCTCTCCCTCCCTCTAACACTAGCATGAGAGAGAGAGAGAGAGAGAGAGAGAGAGAGTAAATGAGACGCAGAAGAACTCGAGAACAGACCGGAGTTAGAGAAGAAGAGATCAAGAGCTCGGGAATCGAGCAACTTTTGGTGGAGCACAATAACGAGAGAGAGATAGAGGGGGGGAAGGGGGTGGGGAGGGGTGATAATGCAAGTTTCTCGGTACACGTTTCAATGCAAACAAATTTGCCCTTCTTTGCCGGTCCATTGTCTCCTTCGCACCCAAACACGCCAAGACCAACATGTCAAGATTTTCGTCCGTCCCAACGCACATGAATCTTCTCTCTTCTCCTCCATCTCCACGTGCATTTCTACGAACGCACACCCAAAGAGTCTGGTTAATTACTAAGTAAAGTGGAACTCGTGATAGTTATCTTTATACAATGTTTATTTTCGAAACGTTGAAGTAATAATTTCTGATGACACTTTCACATAAAATCAACTTACAGTCCCTCACATTGAATATACATTTAGTAAAGAAAAGGTCATGCTTAGGAATTCTTGAAAGATTCATTGAATTATTTGTCATTATTGCAACCAAACTACCCCATCCCCCCCCCCTCCCGTCAACGCTGCCAGATTTTAGGATTATCTATCATTTGCTAGATTTGAATAAGTTTCAAAATGGATCACAAACCCATATTCTAACTCACATTTATTTAAATGAGTCATCTCGAACTTAAAGTATGGATCATAATAGGTTTTAAAGTTAAAAACCAAAAGCAGATGGATTTTAGTGGATCTATTAAAATCCACTTTCCACCCATTTAATAAATAGGTCAGGCTTCCCACTTTGGTCTTTCTTTGCCAATCTCTTCTATCTCCTTCTTCAATTTCATGACTCGCGACCTTCTCCGTTTGTTTGCTCTACTTTTGCCGTCGTTAGGTTTTCTTCAACCTCTGACTTGCGACTTCAAGCTATTGCGACAAATTGCACTTCTAAGGAAACCCAAACTTGCACTACCACCTTCATGTCCCGACCATAATCCGACCCCCAAGCTCCCTCACTAACTTGACGAGTGTCCATGAAACAACCCATTCTTCAAAGGCAATAATTTAAGGAGAAAAGTTGCTAAATTAGATTCCGATTTGGGTTGGATACATGTTGAGTTGGGTATGGGTGACTAAATTTGCATTGGATATAAATGGATCAATTTGAATCGAACCATTTTTAACTCGACTCACTAGTTTGACGAGTCTAGATTTGAACCTCGATGGTGTTTGATAGTACATCACACTAATTTCGCTAATGACTGTGTCACTTGATAATACTCAAACAAATAAAAGATTCACAAATTTTCACGTCTATAGGACTTACATCACATAAAATAGTATATTCTTTCGACATAGAAAATTTTATGAATTTTTCTTATAAAATTATTACAACAAGCTCATTAAGGAGTGTTTATCAGAATGACATGTGCCACCATATAGTTACACTCTAAAACTGAAGAATTCTCTGATTATATACATCGTGGACTTGTCTCCATCTCATCAATTTCTAATTTCTCCCCACCAAAAAAGAACCCTCACAAATAGCGACAGATAACCCAAGTACCCATGACATTCGCCTTTATTTATTGCCTTCTCTCGTCCTCACTCATCTTCCCCACAACCCTCAAAACTCTAACTCTCTCTCTCTCTCTCTCTCTCTCTCTCTCTCTCGCTCTCCCCTTTCCCTAACCACACACAAACACAACATGCAAACATCCTCACTCATCACCTGCATATCTTCTGGCGACAGTACGTGCTTAGAGGACGACTCATTAGAAGACGAAGACTTTGTTCTTCTATCTCTCGGCCCGCCCGGTCAGCATCACCACCACCGCATCTCTAAGCACCCTCTGTATTCCCATCACCATCATCATCACTCGATCCTGAAGCTGGGTGAAGACCAGTCGTTGCCATCAGCGACAACTACGACCGCTGATGGTCATCGTCACCAGGATCAGAGCGTGACGGTGGCTCTTCATATTGGCCTGCCGACGAGCGAAGTGAGCGCAAACCCTAATCTCATCGAAGGGAAGTACTGGATTCCTTCCCCTGCCCAGATCCTTGTCGGCCCGACCCAGTTCTCTTGCCCTGTCTGCAGCAAAACCTTCAATCGATACAACAACATGCAGGTTTCAAACGACCTCACAAATGTTTTCACTTGTAATTGACGCATGAGTTTAGTTACTTGTTCTTGAAATTCATATCGGTGATGCAATCTTCGGGTAATTAATTAGTATTGTCATGCACAAGGACCAATTTTCTTGACAGTTCATGATTTTGAAATATCTTCTCCGATAAATGTGAAAAAAATTATTATAACTCGTAGGATAGAAAGCTTCATTTCTTCATTTTTGATCTTAACCCTGGTGTCTAGTTCTTTTTGTTTTTGCTTTGGGCCAACCCTGGTGTTTTATCTCTCCTAATGTTCTACCTTGTTCTGTCTTACGTGCCTCACCATCATATAATTTATGATCACTAAGAAATTTCTGTCAACTAAAACTTTATGAACACGACGAAAAAAGAAAAAAAAGGAGCTGAATATGCCTTCTGGGAAAATATAAATTTCGAGATCATGCATTGTTATCATCCAACACTTTGTGTATGCCTGATCTTCTTACATGAAAATGGGTCCAGCACTTGTGCGGTCTCTTTAGTACATCAAGGAATGGGAACCCAATAATTATTCTATTTCTAACTGTTTCATTCTCTTGGATGGGAGACAGTCATGTACTTTTCCTTCTTTTCTGAAGCAACTTTGTTTATTCAAAGAAAGATTACAAAATTCGATATACCAAATGATGCGACATAATTTGATATAGCTGCTAGTAGAGAATGTTACAGAACAATATCTTTGTGTACAAAACTTCACAAACCTTCTCAATTTACCCAACGAAACTTGCTCCTTATATCATGTTAATTTTACTCATATAATCAACTCATCGTCAACTTAAACTACTTCAGATGCACATGTGGGGCCATGGGTCGCAGTACCGGAAGGGACCAGACTCGCTGAAGGGCACAAAGCCGGCATCGACTATGCTGAGGTTGCCGTGCTACTGCTGCGCCCAGGGCTGCAGGAACAACATCGACCACCCGAGGTCGAGGCCACTGAAGGACTTCCGGACGCTCCAGACACACTACAAGCGCAAGCACGGCACGAAGCCCTTCGCATGCCGCAAGTGCTTGAAGGCCTTCGCGGTGCGCGGGGACTGGAGGACCCACGAGAAGAACTGCGGCAAGCTGTGGTTCTGCATCTGCGGGTCCGACTTCAAGCACAAACGGTCGCTCAAGGACCACGTCCGTGCATTCGGGGACGGCCATGACCCTCACACCGTGGAGGTGTGCGCGCACGAAGAGGAGGAGGAGGAGGAGGAGGAGGAGGAGGAAGAAGAGGACGATGGAGCGATAGAAGACCATTATCGCAGGGTAGCTCAAGGTTCTGGTTACTTATATTAGAACAGAATTAGCGTTTGTTCGTTGTAATTAGAGTAGCCAGGGGGCCTATTACTGTTTCTGTCTGATGAGAGAGAGAGGATCTATGAAGATGAATAGTGTGCAAACAATGTTTTGAAAGCAATTAATTATGTCAAGGAGTGGCAAGTTTCGATTGATGAATGATGATGGTCCACTCGATAAAATCCATGCGAATTCTCACTTACTTTTGCTAGTCTGAACTAATTTTAACGCGATAGAAAAGAATTTCTACTATCGCAAATTTCATATCTGTTAAAATGATTGGGGTGTTAATGATAATTTTGGGTGATGTACCATTTTAGAGAATATTCAATGATTTTGGATTTTTATTCCCAAATATACACTCTATTTATATCTTGAAATTTTATTTGGATAGGATATAGGATCCTAATTTTCACCTAACCTAAAAAAATTATTTAGAAAAAGAAGTTCCTTGGCCTTTTAATGATTTTAGTTTCTTTCAACTTCACGCTCCCTTTTATACATAACGATTCTTTCAAATATTTGGACTAATTGGTACACAAACAAACTCACAATATTTTACATGCTGCTGATTTCCACATCCATAAATCATTCATTTTATGAAAAGGACTATAATTTGGTACGTTGCATATACAAATGTTATTAATGCTATGCTGTGACGATCAATAACATATATATTTGCTTGAATTATAACATTGGTCTCATTGGTAAAATCACACAATTGTATCCTAGGGTTTAACCAATACAAAATTTATTCCTTTATATGTATGTATGTATGTATGTATGTATGTATGTATAGATTTTACTAACAATATGCATGGAGATATGCAAGGCCAACATTTTTCCAAATGTTTTGCCCCCACACTTTTTGGTCAAGTTCACGATGTTAATTCATGATATAACTTAGGTAACCCATCATTGCATCCTCAAATCTTACTTATCTATCAATTATACTTAAATAGTTACACTAATACGATGTATTAGATGTTTATGCAACAATAAGGTTTCGGTCTTTTCTTTTTTTCAAGTGACGAAAAGTTTAAGTCAAATGCTAATATTAACTCCCAAAGGATGAGTATATCGGAAGTATTAATGTTTTGTTTGGTAAGTCCTTCCCGTGTATGGAAGGAGTCTCATCTAGTAAAAGAGAGAATAAAGATGTATGCTATCCTAAGTGTATTGTGGAAATGACAAGAAAAATAATTTATAAAAAAAAAATCTCAGATGGAAACAGAAAAAAGAAGCTATTGGGTGGTGGAATCGCATCAAGATGGAGTGTAGCCACCACCGTCACGGTGGTTGCCTGTTTGTGGCAACGACAGTGGCATTGCTCTCCCTGTCCTCTTTAAGCTCTCTCTCTCTCTCCTTGAGAGCTCTTTCTCTTTATACTTTTAGACTATTTTTTAATTTCTTGTGTTTGTTTCCTGAAAAACATTTTTTATAAAAATATTTTGCCTATCTTCTGGCGTTTGGATTTGCTTAAAAAAATGAGTCAACGAAAAATATTTTCCAAGTTAATGGAAATCTATACTTAAATTCAGGAAAATGATTTCCTTTTTTCTCTTTCAAAATCGAAAATCATTTATCATTATATGACTAGATATTAGCGCCTATATAAGAAACTCTACACGGGAACCCCAATGCTTGTTTCCGGGCCCTTGATAGTAGCCCCTGGTTAGGGCCAGGTCCACTAGGGTCCGTCAAGGCCAAGCCTAGGTCTATAGAGGCTGGGCCCGAGACCCCGGTGCTCGTGCCTGGATCTCTAACCTCCGGGCCTAGGTCCATTAAGGTCGAGCTTAGGTCCACAACACCTGGGCTCGAGACCCCGCACTCGGAACTAGGTCCATTAAAGTCAGGATCGTGACCCTGGTGCAAAGGTCGGGTCCCTTGTGCTTGTGCTTGTGTTCATTAAGGCTTGGCTTGGGACCTCAGCACCTTGGCCCGAGTCCCTAGCGCCTAGGCATGAGACTATAGCGCCTAGGCCTGAGTTCCTGACGCCTGGGCATGGGTCCATTGAGCCTAGATCCCGAATGCCTGCGCTCGCTCGTGTCAATCAAGGATAGGCCCGAGGCCCCGGCGCCCATGCCTAGGTCTATCGACGTTGGGCTCGTGTCAGTTGAGGTCGTGCTTGAGCCTAGGTCCCTGATACCTGTGTCCAAGTCCATCAAGACCAAGATCAGGACCCCAAAGCTCATGCCTTGGTTCTCAGCGCCAGGGTCGGTGGTCCATTGAGGCTGGACTCGAGATCCTGGTGCGCATACTCGGCTCCCCAGTTACTTATACATAATTCACTAGTGCTCGAATAATGTATGTTTATTTAGGAAAACCATACTAAATAATGGAAAATATTTTCCAGCTCATTTAGGTTTTAACCAAACACAAAAAAATATTGTCATTTTCTTGAAAAAAAAACTTCATGGACAATATTTTTCAAAAATATCACATTTTTTGTGAAACAAACGGAGCCTTGATCCAATTCAGATATGATAAAACTATCCCATGCGCTATTGCTCTCATGCTCATTTTTTATTTATTTATATATTTTCAATCTCTTTTTCAAATTTGGATAAGATAGAGTTATCCCACCCCTTGATCGGATTAGACCTATCACGAGTTTAGCACCAAACATCCATTGGGTTAAGTAAAGAGTAACCTCCCAAGTTCCGAACACAATAGCAATAAGCAGATGGAACAGCTTGGATCGATTATGCTTTTTTCCTTTTCTTTTGCTAATGTCTTTCCTTTTATTCCCCCTCTTTCTTTTCTCCCATTTTACCATCGGATGCATTACTTCACTATGCACGACAGCCTCTCACTGTGCACGACCGCCAAGCAACCTCGACCACAGCCAAAGATTATGCCATTTCTGCATTTACTGCCAAAACTCTCTTGCCAGAACCTCCAGTTATATTCCCATCATGATCTATCCTCATTTACCGATCGTGTTTGGCAGCTAGTATTTTAGCCTATATCAATTGCCTTGGTGCTACATGAGAGAGAGAGAGAGAGAGCACATTACCTTCGATCTGCAATTACTTATTTCTTCGCGGTCTCTCTTTAGCACCAACAAAACCGAGCAAGTTGGCATTAGGCTCAAATTGTGCATATCTCTACAACATAGGTGTTTGTTAACCTGGAGCAAGGAGAAAGGATAGTCAATACTTGATGGACAACATCTGAAGATAGAATGCAAATTCTAGTGCACGTCCATTTTGGCAAAGGGAGAGCTCAAAAGAAATGGGCCTACGGCCAAATCTAATACAAGCCCGCGAGACATTGTCAATACTTGTTAGATGAGCTTAACTAGATATTTCTTGAACTTGAGTTAACATACTTAATCTGGTATTTCTTATTATTATCATAAGAAAAAGAGCATAATCCACATTTGGGAAAAGAGAGAGAATCAGAAGAATGAATGGGAAGCGTGATAAGTGGCGAGAGAAGAGGCAGAGTTCATTTTAATGGTTCGTTAAGATAAGACAAGGGTTCATTTATCCACCACTATGTGTAACACCAACATGTGCCCATGAGAGAGAGAGAGAGAGAGAGAGAGAGAGAGGAACAACGCCAACCTCTTTCGTTGAATACATTAGTCAGGTTAAATTCTGTCTCTCGCTGCAGATAAAAGACAGCACAGATACGCAGACTCGTATACAGTGAATTAGTCACAGGAAACTACTGTTCATCGGCTGGCATTTGCCTAAGTTATCTCACTCTGAGTATTGAGAGTGAGAGTGAGAGAGAGCAAGAGTACCAGTAAGGTCCAGTCTCTGATCTCTCTCTCTCCCTCTCCGTGAGACTCGACTACTACTATTACTAAAACTATGATAGAGCCCCTTTTTGTCAGTGCAGGACTGAGACAGAGAGACAGAGAGAGAAAGGGACCACTGAATTGTTACTGTTTTTAGGGTTCCTCCCAAAGGCCTCCTCTTTTTCCTTTTCAGTCCAACAACGAGCACATCCCGCGAAATGCTGTTCTCAGTCAAGTCCATCGTCGCCATTGTCATCAGTGTCTGCTTCTCTGTCCCTTTTTCCAAGCACCAAGGCTTATACTAATGCATTGCATGCACCCTCCACCCACCCATAATTCACTACACACACCTTTTCAGTTTTCGGGGGCCATTGTTATCGTTATTTGCTTTTATCATGGTCAGTCTGTCCTTATTTTTGTTTCTAAAGTACGTACCACTTTCTGAGCCGACACGGAGTTTGAGAGTTTTTTTTCTTTTCTTCTCTTTGCAAGGATGCATGCAAACATGGTATGATGAGGACACCTTGGACCACTTCAGCTTTGGGCTGCATAAATGGTCGACTGTTTTACGGGTCTAACTAATGAAGTTTGAAGCCGAGATCGTGCCACTGACCAAGTATAGCCTACAATTGTTCTGATTAGCGAAGCTACTCATATTTTACATGGATTTTGTGGGATTACTCTCAATCTCGGGACAGATCAACAATTTAGAAAACGGCTCCTTAGAACCAATCTGTTGCGCGCGAAAAATTCACGTATGAAATGGAAAAATTGTTGCATGATCTATAGATCCACGAGGACCATGTGGAGGAACAAGTAAAACGTTGGCCAAAAGAAATGCTTCCTGGTATGCAAAGAAGACTGAACTTCTTCCCACGTCAAGAAGGACCCAACCCAAAGTGTTATACGATACTCACTTCTGAACACTGCAAAAGTAAAATGTTGGCCAATAGAAATACTATATGGGCTGCATAAAGGAGTGGGCTTTTCTCCATACAGGACAGAACCCAACCCAGCATGTTCTGCATTCAAATGGGATGCTTGATGGGCCAATTCCCAATTTCTAACTCAGTTCTTCCCGATCGTAATGGCATTGGCGAAGAAAAAAGAAAGAACGTCAATTCGAATCAAGGTTTTCCGAGAAACTGAATTATAGAAAGGAAAAACAGAAATTACGCATCAGAGAAGTGCAATTAAAACGACCCTCTAATTTGAAAATTGGCCAACTTTAATCATCCTCAGAATCGGATGATTTGGAGACCACTCTCGAAGCAAAGCGATGGCTAATCTGTAATATATAGTATGTCGTATCAATAGTGTGACAGTCTTTTTCTTAAAGAGGCCTCAACTTTTTGACAAAGGGGATGATTTCGAGACCCCTCTCAAAGCAAAGGAATTTCCCCAAAAGTGTCCACGTTGAGTGAAGTGGCAGTTGCTATCAGCCATATCATCCTTCGTTTAATAAATTGGATTTCGTTATGAATAGTCTGATGGCAACTCTGATGATGGCCAAATTTGGCCCCTGAATAAAAAGTAGGATTTTTCGACACGCTTTTAATGAAAGACACTTGATTAGATGAAGATACTATATTTACAAAAAATTTATGCTACACGAAACATTTTGTTTTATTAATGCAACTTTTATTCAGGAATACATATAACAAAAAGGAAAATATCTTACTCCTCTCCATCTCTATTTAATTTCCGAGCTAAAGACAAAAGGGTAACAAAACCCTACTTATTCCATGTGGAAATATGATAAAAAACTAATAAAAACACAGAGAAAGATCTCAGACAAGGGTAGAGCAGAGAACTCCAACTAGTTAGTAAAGTTAGGGACGGTGGCTTGAGCCTCGCAGGCCTTGGCGGCTGGCGATGGCTCCACCCCCGGCGAAGGCGGCACCGGCTTCCCCAAGAGCTCGGTGGGCAAGTTGGGGACACCCTTCAAATAGAAAGTGTAGAAGAGCTTGAAGGGGAAGACGATCTGCTGCAGCTTCACGGTGCCGGAGACGCCCTCGAAGATGCCGGAGCCGCCGGTGACGGCGAGGAAGGTGTCCTGGTAGGTGAGGTAGGGGCCCTGGACGGATACGTGGCCGTAGTCACCGAAGTAGAAGCTGTAGGTGGCCTCGTAGCGGTCGCCGCCCTTGTCGGGGTGATGCTAGATGAGGACGCAGAGGCCAGAGGTGACGCCGAGGCGGCGCTGGAGGTCGCCGGAGTAGAGCTTGTTGGTGAAAGGGACGAGGTCGCCGAGGGAGTTGACGGTCTTCTGGCTCAGCCGCAGGTAGGCGGGGCTGCCTCGGTCCCGCTCATTGATCTCGTACACGCACAGCTCTTGCACTTTCGCTGCGGAGAGAGAGAGAGAGACCAAATTGATTAAAATGGTGGATCGTATCATCAAATGAATCTCGTACCAACTGCCAAAACATCGACTATGAAGAAAACAAGAGACTTGGCGTACCGGGTTTCGGAGCTTCAGGGGAGGGCTTGGGCTTGTTCCAGAAGAAGGCTCTGGTCGTGAGCTTGGCAGATCTCGTCGACGGCGTCTCTCGACGGGTGGTACTCGACAGCCTCAGGTTCCGCCGAGGCTGGCCGGAGGGATTCAAGCTGGAGATCTCTGTAACTTGCCGGTGAAGCGAAGGAGGCGACGGGAGGCCCGAGTGACTGGACGACGAGATTGTCGCGGAGGCCATTGTTGGACGGATGGTGGGTGGGAGGCAGAGATCGGAGAGATTGAATTTGCTGTTGTCTAGCGATTTACTGTTCAAGAGAAGCGATGAGACCTTCCGCTCTGTGCGGTCATCGCTTTTTTCATTTTATATAGAAGCACTTTGCGCAGGTTCTTGATGCTTTCGTTTGATCTTTTTCTTTTGCAAAAGACAAGTTGATGAGCTAGCAAAAGGACGAAACATAAATAAAGAAAAAGGATCAAGAAAACGCGGGTTCTTCCTGTAATTCATGTCTGCGGGATCGAATGACCTCGAGAGGGCTTTTAGTTTTCGTAGTTTGTAGTCAGTCAAGTCAACGGTGGCACCTGCACCGCTTAACTTTTTGTATTTTCTTCCCAAACTTAAAAAACTGTTTTTTGTTGGAGATATTATTACATATCTTTTAATTTATGTGTCAATTGATTTAGTAAAGTTACATTACAATGAAATATGAATGGTTGTAAATGAAGTTAAATTTAAAAGATACATACATATATCTAAAAAAAATTCTTATGAATCCATTTACAAAATGAGGTAATTGTAAAGTGAAGTGATAGTTTTTTCTGCTTCATGAGGATATTAATCATTTATCAACAATTCGATCAAGAAAAAATAAGGTTGTTATCGAATTGATTCCTTTATACCTTTGGTTTGATAAAATAAACTAATCTGATAAATGAACCAATTCGACAAAAAAAAACTAATTTCTACAAAGTTAAGAGTCTAATAATCATTATTTAGACGTAATAATAATATGTATAAATATATATACAGACGTAACATTATTATTGCCGAGGATGCGGCAAATGAAAAATATGAACAAAGACCCCTTCCAGACATACCGCATTAACAAAGGCTGATTAAATAAGATGGAGATCATCGGTATTAGTTGTATCATTTCGCAAACACTATCATACTATTTCAATTTTTCATCCTAAATTTGATTATTTGTACGGTAAATAGATTTAGAGAAAATAGAATTAGTCATTTAGATTTGAATTTCATTGCTCAATATAATATCTACTTTGGACTCTTTTCATTTAACATCTACTTAATATAATTTTATACGTCGGAGTCAGCATTCATCGTTGCACGAGGAAAGAAAAGAAGGGTTTAGCATTCATTAATGTATTGGCTGGGGGCATTGACCAGTCAACTGGAAAAAATAAACAGGAAAGTTCCAATTCTCTCAGCTAACCAAGTTTTGTCGTGATCTGAAACAGGCCCAGACAGTCCGATCCAAAGAGAGTTCAACTGTTCATTCTAAACTTGAACTCGACGAGAGGCCCAAAAACTTCTGCAAAAGGCCATGAAAATATGTGATTATGTTCTCATATGTTCTGTCAAAACAAGCCCGTTACAGGATCGAGCTTTCAAGAACAATTTTATCTGTCAATGTCTCAGCTCAAAGTTCATCAAGCAACACTCTCAAGAAAGCAACTCAACAATGGTGGACCAATCCATTCCAAGACAATGCTTTTACCACTTCAAAAACCAATTCCTCCCTTTAATGATAAACCCTTCATATGCAACTGTTTCACCAAATACGGCGTCGACCCAAGTAACAAAAATTTTTTCACCAAAAAGTTGATTTTTTGGTATTTTTTATGAGATGGGTTCTATGATAATTTCGGACGGGATTTCAATTGGCGTAACAAAGAAGAAGAGCAATAAATTTAGAGGTAAAAGACTGTTAATGATGGAAAGTGAAAAGACATTAACATTAATACATTGGTAAAAGTATAGCGGGAATATGTGTTCTTGATCATGAATCCTTTTCCGATAATCACACGCTGCCTCACACGCTGCCCTTTTTTTTTTTGTAGCAGTTAATACTTTAATTGCAGTTATAACTGCACCTCCATGATTTTAGGATACCCATTCGCACGTGGATGCCGTCCACGGTCAGTTACAACTCTTGAAGTGCCACTGGGTTGCACTGCCATAGCTCAATATCCATGCCTTCAATCGACATCTTCATTCTGTCTCCTTTCTTCTTTTCCTTGTGTCCAAACACATAGCCAAATTTAATAACTGGCTTATATATTGGTTTTGTCATCGAAACAAGATACTCGTCGATCACTTGCCATCAAGCATCGACATATGTAATTCATGGTCATCGATAATCATTGTTCATAATCATCGATAAGTTCTGCCATCTTTGATAACTACATCATAAAGCTGTTGATGACCAACACATAACTTACTGATAACTATATCGGTCTTATCACCGAGCGCTATATCCGACCAAATTGACTTTGTGTCGATTATAAAGAGGTTAGTTTTTTTTTTGGGTGTAAACAGCAAGGAATTTTTTGGATGTAAGCAAGGAAAACTAGAGCATATAACACCAGCGAACAAAAATTAAAAAAGTGGTCTTATTCACTATTGATTTGAGGGTTATACACATCCATTTTCTCATTAACCATCAAAATAAAGTGGACAAAGCCGCTTGTAGAAATTATGTTTTTCCCTGCCGGTATATGCTAAATTTGATACATAGTGCACCACTTGCCCAAAGAGCCAAAAGAATCGCTCGCTTCTTGTTGAAAGCAATGCAACCACATATATAGTCATGTACCAGTTCTCAAAGAAGACGTGCATATCCAATGTCCTAGCAATGCACGTAACATTCATTAATCGTGCAATCCGTTGTTCTAGACTATGACCCTGAAACGAAATGCCAATAATTATCACCTCGATTGATAAACGGGTTTTGAAAATATTTTCTTACATCTAGCTTTACTTTAAAAGGTAAGAAATTGCGACATTACGTTGTAAGTTTTGTAAATATAGCACATAGAGTTATTATATAGAAATCCTAAAAGCAAATAATGTCGGCTCTGGATATTTGTTTACGGTTAATTGAGTCAACACTTTGAGGTATGTAAAAAAAAGTCCTCCACTCTCACTCTCGAATAATATATTGAAGTTTAAGATTGGAAAAAATATGTAAATCTGTTGCGGAACAATACCAAGAAATGCACAAATAGAAAGGATGAAAGCAAAATCGAATCACACGAGACACAACATATATGTGGAAACTCAAAACGGAAAAAACAACAGGGAGAGAGAAGGGTTTTATTATCTTCAGCAACAAGTACAAGAGTACAATCAAAAAGCTCAAAAACCACTTGGTGAGCAATAAGGTCTAACATGAAGATAGAAAGAACAAAGAAGGGAGAGAATATGGAGGCTGGGGTAGTAGATGCATTGCGCAACATATCCCTTTTATAGTCCCCTTTCAAAAAACCCTATAATAAATGTGCATGGTCCAAAATAACATTATCATCAATTTGAAAGTCAAAATCAACAAATCTCCACCTTGACTTCAAATCTCCAGAGCGTTATATCAAATGCCACAAAACCTCTCTCCCTTACCACCGAGAGTGATCACACAAGGCCACCCCAAAATAGCGGAATCGACAACGCACACCCTTAAGCCTACTTGAGCATACTTGGTGTAGGAAACAAGGAATGAAACGCCACCTACTCCGGCTAGGCAACTCAAATGGTGAAAACGACAATCAAGTCCAAGCAATGCTTGAACTTTGTCAAAGAAACTGGTTTGGTCAACATATCTGCTGGGTTATCCGTTGTAGATACTTTCTTCACCGTAATTATACCCTTAGCAACCTCATCATGCACAAAGTGATACCGTATGCCAACATGTTTCGTTCTCTTGTGATACATCGCGTTCTTGGTCAACTGTACGTATCGCACTTTGGTTATCGCAAAAGATAATAGACACTCCCTCCTGCTTCACTCCAAGTTCTGTAACCAAACGCTTCAACCAAAGAGCTTCTTTGCCGCTTTTGTCGCTGTCATGTACTTTGCTTTGGTGGTAGACAAGGCAACTGTGTCTTGCAAGGTTGCTCTCCAACTAACCGCGGAACCACCAAGCATATAAATATAACCTGTCAAAGACCTCCTTTTGTCGAGATCACTTGCATAGTTAGAATCAACGAAACCAACAAACGAGTGTCCTATAACACAACTTCTATCAAAGACCAAACCACATCTGAGATTCCTCGGATGTACCAAAGAATCCATTTCGCGACTTGCCAATGAGCTTCACTTGGATGTGTCATATATCTGCTCACAGTACTAATAACCCGAGAAATATTTGGATGAGTGCAAATTATAGCATACATGAGACTACCTACAACACTAGAATATGAAACTCGAGACATCTCATCTTTCTCTTCATTGGTTTTAGGCGACAAAGAAGCTGAAAGCTTAAAATGGGACGCCAAAGGAGTAATTACCGATTTGGCATTTTTCATATTAGAGCGCTCAAGAACTTTCTCAATATACCTCTTCTGCGAAAGGTAAAACTTCTCAACCTGTTTGTCTTTGCGAATCTCCATACCTAGAATTTTCTTAGCAACTTCAAGATCCTTCATCTCAAACTCCCTGCTAAGTTGCCTCTTCAACTGTTGTATCTCTAATTTTTCTTCACCGCAAAAAGCATGTCATCCACATATAACAACAAATAAATAAAATAACCATCATGTAATCTCCGATAGTACATACAACTATCATGCGCACTCCGTGAGTGGCCATGACTCAACATAAAGCTATCAAACCTCTTGTACTATTGTCGTGGAGATTGGTTGAGACCATACAAAGAGCGTTTCAACCTGCAAACGTGATCTTCTTTACCCTCAACAACAAATCCCTTGGGTTGAGACATACAGATTGTCTCTTTAAGCTCGCCTTGTAGAAAAGCGGTCTTGACATCAAGTTGCTCAAGTTTGTTGACACCTAAATTTTAGCACATCATTTAGTGGTTAATTGCATAGAAAATTAGGGATTAAAATTTAACCCCTGAAAAAAAATATTAAAATTGCATAACATATAGTTTAAGTTCATTTAGATTAATTGCATTCCGCATCGGATTGGCGGTGACAAGCGAGCTTAAAATTCATCACGTGAATCGAGCTCGGGCATCGAACAAGACTCGGTTCACTCGGAAAGCATGGGCCGAAAATCACACGCAAAAGGGCTTGGTTGTTTTAATTTGAGCTTAAATTAGCCCATTATGCTTAATTAAAGAAAAGCCCAAATTAATTCAGCCAACTTAGAATTAAATTAAAGCCTAAACCTAAACCCGTTAGGACTAAAAAGTCCGGCTAATTGACCTAGGTTTTCATTATAAATACATGCTTATGGGGGGGGCTCTCATAGATTTTTTCAGAGATCAGAATTTTCAGAGAGAGTGAGAAACACACGTGAGATTAAGAGTAAGAAGAGAAGACGGCCGCATGTGCAACGCATCGCTCCCACGCCGCTCCTGAGTTGGGGTCACAACGCTGCCATCTTGCTGCTGCTCTTCTACGACGCCTCTGTACAGCAGCTAGTTCCTTGTTGTGACTCTACCACAACACCGACGCCTAAATCAACAAGCTGCTAGTGAGTCACAGTACTGCCATGAGTTCGTGCCTCGCTGTCCAGCAAGTTCAGTGATTTCCCAATCACAACGGTCCTGTTCAACCACATCGTTTGCTGCATTAGCACGTATTGTGACGATTAAGCCATCGTGATCCTGCTCCGAGAAACTCGCAGCTGCTCCTTCCCGTGATCGACGACGTTGCTGCCCTTGCGCACACCAAGTGGCCCTTTGTACTCTCCACGGTAAGTTGTTCTCCTGCCTTTGTGGGATTAAAGAAATTCCAAGCGGCGGTCAAAGCTTTAGTGGAAGTTGGATTAAAGAATTCACTTGGAGGTCTTCTCTTGGGGAAGACGTGCGAAGTAGAGAAAAGAAAATCGCAATTGGTTTTCTTTTGAGAACTGACACAAAGAATAACAATGCCCACAGGAGTTCTTTTTCCATGATACGTTGAGATTCTTGGACGTGTTCAACAACGCCAACGTAGCCCCATCATCACGCTCAGCCTTACCGTGCACCAGTGCCGTCGATTCGTCGGCCGTCGTCGTCGATCCGCAATCCCGATCCGCTGCAAATTCAAATTTGGAAAGAAATCTGCAAATTAGGTAAATATCTTATCTTGATTCTATTTAAATATTTAGTTGCCTATTTTGTGCTTATTGATATCTCATCTTGCATATTTAGATAATAGGCATTATTCCAATTAGGATTTTATTTCTTATTTTTTTTTTTTGAAATCTTGGATATCTATTACTTTTCAAATTTGGATTGAATTTAGAATTTTCAAAATCTTTTGAATATATCCAAGATATTTTAGATATCGGGAATTTTTCAAGATGTGATCGATTAGGAAAATTTCCTAATCCTCAACCGCACACGTGAAAATAAATCTATCTATCAGGCTTTAGATAGAGTTATTTCCATAGCGGGTATTTTGAATTTTAGGATCGATCTGTCAGGCTTCAGATCGAAACTTAATTCGAAAGATTTGGCGGTTATATATTTTTTTACTTGATTTTAATTTCGAATTTTGATTTAAAAAAAAACAAAAGATCACTATAGAATAGGTTAATTTCTTTAGTTTAAAATTGCATGTTTAGATAATTGGCATTTTTAATTCTGAATTTCATTAAAAATACAAAAAAAAATAAAAAATATGCCCGTCATTAGAAATAGGTCACGTCGTCGCATGACATATAATTTGCATGTTATGTTACATTAATCGCATGCCATTTTTTGCACGTCATTACATATAGGTTAGCTTTCATTTAAATAAGTGAAAATAAAAAATTTCTGCACCTTTAAACTCTAAGTTAGGATTTATCAAAATTGCCAAATTGAGTATTTTTCTTGAAATTAGTACCGAAAGGGCGTTAGGGTAATCTAGCGTAACCAAGTCTCCGGGTCTATAATTTCTGGTTCGCAGGAATAAAATAGTACTCCCGCTATTTTATTTAGGTTTCTAATCAACCTACTTTAAATGATTAGTGGCGACTCCCATTAAAAATATTTGCATGCTCATAATTGGACCTAAGTTGTGAATTGGTAGAGTTTGGGAGAACTCGAGCTAGATTAGTTAATTTAATTGATCTAGTAATCCATTAGCCTAAGATCGAAAACACGATTTTTTTAGGTCACGACAAAGTTTTAGATCATAAAGGGCCACCAACGCGAGCAACATACAAATGGAGCTATGTTTCACAACTGGAGAGAATACTTCATTGAAATCGATCCCTTCCTTCTGAATAAAACTCTTTGCTACCAAACGTGCCTTGAATCTTTCATTTTCAACCCCTAGAATTCCGTCCTTTCTTTTGAAGACCCACTTGCATCCAACAGCTAATTTGCCCTTAGACAATTTCATAATATCCTAAGTTTGGTTCTTATGAAGAGACTCCATCTCTTCATTCATCGCAACAAGCCACTACTCAGATTTAGAACAAATGGTAGTTTCATGGAATGTAGAAGGTTCTTCAATACGAAGCTCTTCAGCAACTGCAATACCAAATCGGTAAAGCCATATCTTTGGGGAGGCTTAATTTGCCGTTTAGGCCTCCCTATAGCCAAAGTCTAAGGTTGTTCAACTTCTTCTACATCATCTTTGATAAATATGAGTCTTGTTGCTCATTAAGTGACTTTCTAGCTGAATAGGAATATCTTCAAATGTTCTCCTTGGATGCTTCACAAGAAGCTCTACCTCTTTCCCAACATTCTCCTCTTGAATACCTATAGACTCAACTATAACCTTTCTCTAATCAAGTATAGAATTTTCATCAAAAGTAACATCCCTACTAATTATAAACTTTGGTGGCTGAGAGTCAAAACAACATAACCTATATCCCTTAACTCCATTTTCATAACCAATGAAAATACATTTCTTGACTCTAGGTTCAAGCTTACCATCTTTTACGTGATAATAAGTGGGACATCCAAATACTTTCAAACTAGAATAATCAGAAGGTTTACTTGACCATACCTCATTTGGAGTCTTACATTCAATTGCAGTCGAAGGAGAACGATTCACCAAATAACACGCTGTGTTCATGGTTTCAGCCCAGAAATCTTTTCCAAGTCCAGCATTAGAGAGCATACACCTAGCTCTTTCTAAAAGTGTCTGGTTTATGTGCTCTACCACCCCATTCCATTGAGGTGTGTGCCTAACTGTTCGATATCGGACTATCCCTGAATCTTCACAGTACTTGTTGAAATCACCTCCGCAAAACTCAAGACCTTTGTTTGTTCCAAGACACTTTATCTTCTTCTCAATTTGATTTTCAATCAACATCTTCCACTTCTTAAACATATCAAAAACGTCACTCTTACACTTCAAGAAATAGACCCAAGCTTTTCTAGAAAAGTCATCAATAAATGTTAGAAGATAAACCGCACCACCCTTAGATGTAACCTGTGCAGCTTCCCACAAATTGGAGTAAATGTAGTCAATTGTGCCCTTCGTCGAGTGCACCCCAATATTGAAACCAACTCTGCGTTACTTCCTAAAAACACAATGCTTGCAAAAGTCAAGTGAGATTGTATGATTCCTACATAGTAAACCACGCTTACTCAAGATAGTCATTCCTCTTTCGCTCATGTGGCCCAATTGCATATGCCACAACATTGATTTCTCAGAATTTGAAGAGGATGATACATTTGAAGAACCCACAATGGTACTTCCCTGTGGGACATAAATGCTATTTTTCTTGTTACCTCTCATCACAATCAATGAGCATTTGAAATTTCAAAACTCTACCTCCACCTGTGTACATACATCTAGTGGAATCCAAATTACTTAACGAAATAAGGTTCTTCTTCAAATTTGGGATGCGCTTAACGCTGTCAAAGTTCTTACTATATTGTCATGACATTTGATCCACATTGTACCAATACCCACAATCTTACAAATTGCATTATTGCCCACTTACTTTCTCATATATGTAGAACCAATCTTTATTTGGACACATGTGCTATGGACATGTCGAATCCAAAATCCGTTCGTTGTCAACATGACAATTCGAAGACAAAACAATAAGAACATTATCTGCATCAGCTAACTTATTATCCTTTACTAGACTAGTAGAATCGAAACTTTCCGTCAACTTCTTCTCCGTAGCCTTGAGCAAAGGACACTCATTTTTGTAGTGTCCAAATTTGTGACAATAGTAACACTCTACCTTACTCTTGTCCAGGCTTGACCGAGATTTTGAACGTCCCTTATTATTACTGTGCCTATCACGATGATTCGACCTTTCCCTAACAACTAAGCTATCGGCTTTATCACCACTACCACTTGCATTCAACTTTGTACACATCTCTATGAAGTTATGGATTCCCTCCCATGCAACATAGAATTCACAAAATTCTCATATGAGCTCGGTAGTGAGCATAACACAATTAAGGCTTGGTCTTCATCATCTAACTTCAAATCTAGATTTTTCATATCCATCACAATCTTATTAAATTCATCTATATGTTCTTGGATAGGAGTACCTTCTTGCATCTTTAGCGGGTAAATACGCTGTTTCAAAAATTATCTTGTCGTAAGAGATTTCTTCATGTGGAGGCTCTCAAGCTTATTCCACAATCTTGAAGTTGTTTCTTCATCGGTGACCTCACGAAGCACCTTGTCGGAAAACGACAATTGGATGGTGCTATGCACCCTCTCTTCCGTCTCCTCGATATCGGCCGTAGTTATGTCGTCAGGGTACTTCCCATCCAAGGCTCTAACCGAACCTTCCCGATGCAACAACGCCTTCATCTTAATCCTCTATAGCTCAAAATTGTTTTGGCCATCAAAGGGTGCCACTTTGAACTTGATAGATGCCATCTCGAACATAAGACCGAAATTCCTTTGCTTTGATACCAATTTGTTGCGGAACAATACCAAGAGATGCACAAATAGAAAGGATGAAAGCAAAATTGAATCACACGAGACATAAGATATATGTGGAAACCCAAAATGGGAAAAACCACAGGGAGAGAGAGGGGTTTCGCTATTTTCAACAACAAGTACAAGAGTATAATCTAAAAGCTCAAAAATCACTTGGTGAGCAATAAGATCTAAAGATCTAACAAGAAGATAGAAAGAACAAATAAGGAAGAGAATGCGGAGGCTAGGGTAGTGGATGCATTGTGCAACATATCCCTTTCATTGTCCCCCTTCATAAAACTCTACAATAAATGTGCATGGTTCAAAATACCCTTATTAACAATTTGAAAGTCAAACTCAACAAAATCAATAGAGCTCAAGATTAGCAGCTTTCTCTGTCCATGTACAATTGCTACACCAAGTGAATTATTGAGGGTAGCAATTGATCTTCTGGGATTACATCAAATTTCACTTTTTTTCAAAAGACAAAACCTCAAGCAGAAGCTTTTGCTGTACTCTCCCTCTCTCTCTCATGAAGATGACGAGGAACCAGAAGCATGTCTGGCAAGTCAAACGAAGAAAATATGGATATTTCAGGGAACTATTGAGGGTAGCAATTGATCTCCTGGGATAAATATCAAATTTCACTTTTTTCAAAAGACAAAATCTCAAGCAGAAGCTTTTGCTGCACTCTCTCTCTCTCTCTCTCTCTCTCTGATGAAGATGATGGGGAAGCAGAAGCATGTATGGCATGTCAAACGAAGAAAACATGGACATTTCGGGGAAGCAACGTGACCCCACAGAGCGAAAACAACAAAAGCTATGGTTCTTGTGCTAGACTGCAGAACATGATATAAAGAAACAGTTCAAAAGAGCTCCCGTTGCCCAGAAGCAAATTGACAGTTTTCTATTCATTTTTCTGGACCTTTCTCTTTATAACAATTATTCTATCAACCTCCTTTTGTTTTCCTTCCTTTCCAGCACCTAATTTCAGCTTTTCCTCAGGTCAGCATCTGTCTTTGTAAGTCTCTACAAATTCCATCCTTTGCAAATTGCAATTACACCACCACCCACTTTCTCTGTTCACCACCCCCCAAGTCCCAACTCCCCTGTAGTCCTTCTTCCAAATCAAACCCCATAAGACTGCAAAATTACAGAATGAACCCAAAAAAAATAAAAAAAATAAACAGACTCGAGCTGTCACAAGGCTCCGATCACCATCTGCTTCTTGTTGCACCCCAATGACAACAACTCCACCTCCCTCACTCGCTTCCCACTCCAACCGTCACTGTCGTCGCCACCGCCGCCGGCCGCCGATACTTTGAAGATGTCGACCCCGAATAACCTTACCATCTGGACCGGGGGGATGGGCGGGGACCGGCCCAGCCCGCTCCTCCGCCTGTACCCTATATGAAGCTGCTTCTCTGGCCCGGCCGACTGGTGGAAGCTCACGATGTCTCCAGCCCTCAAGCTCTTCTCCTTCACGAACCGGCTCCAACCCCGTGTCAGCACGTAGCTCTGGCTACTGTTCCAATACGAGTACCTGAATCTCCACACTTTGCCTCCACTGTCTTCGAAATTCAGCAAAACGCCCTTCAACGTTACAGAGCTCGTGTTGTTGCGCAGGGGGAAGTGCTTCTCCGCGTGTTGCTTCGGTATCACGAGCCGGTTCAGCTTCCCTACATCACTCGGCGTGACCGCCTTCTCAAAAAGGAGCTGACGGACCATCGCAGCCCCTCCCGGTGAGGACAGATCTCCGAGGGCTCCCGTCATACCTGCCCTTTTGCCGCTGTTTGAGTTCAAGCACTTCCTCTTGCTCTGCTCGAGTTCATCCCGGTATGTGTGCTTCCGCAACATGTCCACGATCTCCGTCTTGGAATGGGAGTTCAGGAAAGCGGCTTCGAGATCGTAGTCTTCAGTCTCGGGCGTCGGCTTGAAGTTGGTGGCGGCATCTCGGCCGCGGAAGCGCTGGGCCGCCACGTCGTAGGCCATCGCGGCCTCATCCTCCTCGTTGAAGGTGCCGAGCCACACTCTCTGATGCTTCTCGTAGATTTGCGCGCCCCAGCGGCCGTTCGGCTGAGGGACGACGCCCTTGTACTTGGATGATGGCAGCTTCCGTGACTCGGCTTCGACGCCGCCTTCGGGGTCCACTATTCCGCTCGCACCGCTGCCAAGACCGCAGAGGCTCTGCGGCGGCAGCGGCTGCGGAACGGAAACGGACTCGCTCGTTGAGCTGAGCTCGTCCATGCAGCTGCTGTTCCCATCCATCGCTTCTTCTCCGGTCGAGATCGAGAGAGAGAGAGAGATATTCTTGGGCTATTTGAGGAGAGAGAGAGAAAGATTGAGAGAGAGACAGAGAGAGAGAGAGAGAGAGAGAGAGAGAGAAAAGTATAAGATGGTGGCTATGAAAGTTTGGAGGGACTTACGATAACGGGGATATAAGTAAGGGACTTTCCACAAGTGTTAATAATATTTGTCGCATGTACTTCTTGGTTTTAATCATTGTTATGGTAAGGAGGAGTGTAGAACGTGTGTGTACATGGGGATAAATGAAGTCGTGGGGCATCGACTTGCCGGGTAAGGAACAGGGAAAATTCCATATATAGACGAGATTGTGATAACATTTATCAAATATTATGTCGACTCATCTCATTGTTCAATTATTATTGTTATTATAATTGTTAACATTAATCTAAAGTACCTATTCACATATATTTTATTAGATCTTCCTCGAGGGACAGTAATGCATATTAAGATTTATACAATGGTATTTTATATGACTGACTCGACTTTCGGATATGAACATATCATACATCTAAGGTGTTTGTGCGTATTACTGGGATCCTCCAAATTAAAGGGACGAATTTGCGTTGTAAATTTATCTCATTAGGATAAGCATGAACAACTGAAATGTGCTCCCCTCTCCTTTGTTCCTTGTTTTCTTTATTCCCTTTTCCCTCTCTTTCCCCCCTCTTCTCCATCCCGGGTGCTCCATCCTCTGTGTGCCGCAAACCGCTTGGGTCGGGCTCCACTTGTTTGTTCCTGTGCCACCCACTCTCAAAGGTCGTAACCTTAGATTGAACGTCGCTAGGGTTTTAAGGCTGCATGGATGAAGGTCGCTGGAGCTCGAGACCCTCAGAGAGAGAGAGAGAGAGAGAGTGATCAAGGTCGGTCGGCAAGCGAGACGTCTGGTGAAGCGGAGGCAGAGGAAGAGGAGAGAGGGGGGGCAGGGGAGTTACGGCTATGACATTGCCCGAGTTTTTGTAACATACACGTTACTTTGTCCCGTGAACCCTAATTACTTAGAACTCATATCTTTTCCATACAATTCACATTGGAAACTTCATAAATTGTGTAGGGTAAAACACTTTCATCTACGACAGTTGTCAAATTACACAAAGTGGTTGATTACGGGTTCTGGGTTCTGGGTCGGTCCAGGTTCAACCCAAGTTACGTGTGTATTCTTAATTGAACAATTGTTAATGAATTATCACCTCTAATAACTACAATTTATTGCTATAATCTATTGACCGCAACTCATATTTAGACACACAAAAATATGAAATATTAACAAAGTAGAAGTTTCAATCATGAATATTACCAGAAATAGAAGCTCAAACTAGTTGTTGTAGATTACACACTAGTCATCCAACGCTATAGAATACCGCGGGATTGCATAAAGACATAATAAGAAAAACACAAAGAGCCCGTCGGAACCAATTTTTCAATATTTGAAACTTGGAACCCAAATCATTCCCACCGATCCTATTTTCTGATTCCCGATTCTATCTGAAAATCATGCCCATCCTTATGGCTGATACCTTAGCCCACCAATAGTACCCGAAATTAAAGCCCGTGTGAATCCTAACACATCGTACCTGGATCAATCTGCTCAATCAATATAGAGACAATGTAAAAGGTCCAGATAAAAGCATCCCACATTTCCAAGTTGATGGGGGTTCACATGACGAGAAATACATGGTGCTAACGAGTGGACCTTGTTCCTTCCCAAGTTCATCTCCGGCTGAATGCTGACCACGAACGTGGCAGGTCCTTTTCCATGTACTATCCGCTTTTTTCTTCTCTTTCATCCGAGCAAAAATATCCCCATATGAAAATCTTTCATGTATGTCAAGAAAAGCATTAACGCACATGTAAATAGGACTCGGTCGTGTCATTCATTTCCTAGGGTGGCCGTAGACTCCGTTGGGTCTCACGAGCCCTGCACCACAACTTTGATCATCGAGAATTGGGACAGATGCTGCTGATCAGAAAATATTTTATAAGCTCGTTTCGTAAATATAGTGCGAATTCTCATTATTACTTTTTACTTATTTTTATACCTATATTTGTCTAATGAAATGATTTCGGTGTGGTCGTAACAGATAATATCCCCGTTGCTATTGTTTTGCGTACGACTTCGCAAGTGAAATATCGCCCCTTCACTAACATTTTCCCTCACCTCATCCGCTTTGAAACTCCTCGTAGTATAACCCCTTGAAGTTCAATCTGGACCATCACTTGCGATGTCGTCGGACCCACGGTTTGATCGGGTCGTACGCTTGCGTCGAATATTCGTATGGTCTGGCGTAAGGAAGAGCATCACGCATCCATGTCATGTCCCCCTGGTCACACACGGTGGAGCAAGCGCAGGAAAAAGTGTGTGTTTGAAAAGAGTGGAAAATCAAGGAACAAAGGTGCTGAACGGGTCGTTAAAAACCGCGTTGGAAGAGCTGGTGCATTTGACTGCCCGCCACACATAATCCCTTGCCAATAATGGTGCCGGTTTTCTCGCGGTACAAGTTGCGCGTATCCATATTGATGGGTCCAAATGAGCCAATATCTCTAGCAAATGATAGAACAAACTTTGTTGCAATCGATTTAATCGGGTCTTTCGAAGCGATTTTTCTTCATTTATGAATTTAAGGGGCAATGTTTTCCCACACCACATCTACTTCTACGTCGAATCCAACTTAGTTTTAGCAGTTCATTTTCCGATTAGGGGAGATGATGGGGAATTTTTGGAAGATTTCTCAACTCTGAGTGGTGCGGGGGACCCACGTTCGTCAAGTTGATAGAAAACCGAGAACTCGAGTCAGTGGATTCTACATTGGGGGTTCAATGGTTTTATGTTGGTCTTGATTTTCCATCGAAAGGGGGGGTCCCGCTCGAGTAGATTCCCGCCTATCCTCATTTTGCATGTTAATAACTAATTGATTAATCAATTGTGGGTATCGATTTTGGACCGTCATTTAAATGATATTTTATATTGAGGGATTTATGTTGATGCGACCTCAGATCCTTTGAACGCAGGAAAGGTGCAAACCAAACCAAATTGAATTGAATTTTTTTTTTTTTTCATTTTGGGGGGACGATGGTTCTGAGTAGGACATTAAAAGACTCAAGGAAGATAAGGGGAGGGAGAGCTTCAGTGGAGGTGGGAAGTTTGAGGCTTCTCACTTCTGCCGAAGTTAGCTCTCTCGAACTCCTTCGCATTTCCTCCTTTCAGGGAAGAAAAAGATTTGGAGGGAATATGAGAACTTCCAAGTAGAGAAGATAGACTCCACGTCTGCTTCAATAGGCTACAACTGGATAGGGTTAGTATAGTAGCCTTTTCTGTCTAAAATGATGGAGGGCAGTTTCGACTCTTGCGGTCCAACTGCTAACACGAAATCAACCCGCAAGGTTGGAACCGTTCCCCCGGTTGATTTCACGTGGGACAAGAGAAGAAAGAAAATGAATTTGCCAAACTCTTGTCATCCGATTTGGACCCTACTCACGTCTCCACCGCTACGTTTCATCTATATTCTCAGAAAGCTTCCATTCGGCCACGTGGCTCTTGTTCAACACGTACCAGTTATATATTTTAGTTGTTTGTCTATTATGGTACAGTATGAGTTTAGCGTGGAAATTAATACATAATATAATTTGATTAGTGAAAAAAAAACACTTGTCTCATTAGACAATATATTATCCCTCGCCGAGCAGCCGATTGAGGTTAGCTTGCCGGCTAAGAGCAAAACCTGAATGGCTAAGAGAGTCGTGATTCCCCTTATGTGTCTTACAATTTAGTTAAGTGCGTCATCTTTTCTTTCTTTCTTTTCTTTTCTTGACCAATCGTTATTATCTCTTAACATATCCCACGTTCGATCAAACAAGAATCTCTCCATTGCCAATCGATTTCAAGTTTGGGTACTAAACAGTTATTTATTGCACCATTGCGTGCCCATTGGACGTTACCTACTGTTTACCGACTATTTAAGCTCGAGTTTGGTCTCGGTCAATACATAGTGCATCCCGAGCGAGCTTGCATGCATGCATGGAGATCGTCATACCAGCACGTGCTGATCTGATTTTTCTCGGTTAGGGAGGACGTCAAGTGGGGCGAAAAGGCACAGAAGCTGCTGAGGTTCGTGAGTCATCTGATTTGGTTCTTATCCGATGCCGTGCCTAACATGGCTCGTGGCTCTGAGTGATCACATGCGTGCACTTAAACCACCTGTACAGAGATTCATGAATTTGTTATTATCATCGCCTTTATCCTGTTGGTACTCATACAGCAATACTATTATCGCGATCGATCCCTCGTGATTCGAAAGATGAGAAAAATTACTTTTTCATGACGATGTTGGGCACTGCGCCACTTTCCGACTTCCGAGGGTTGTGTTTTTGTAAAGTTGGAGATGACATAGTACATGACTCAGGATTAACACGACACATCATGTCCACTAAAGGAAAGCCACGCAATTGCGGCTGTTGCCATGTCAACCTCGAAGGGCATGGGAGGAGGGAAGATGGAACACGTTTCTGTTGGATCGTCATGCGCGAGGGGGAATCTTGAATTTGGATGATCTTGGGGGTGTTGATGGCGTGTCATTTCGCATGCTTTATGTTGTTTATTATTCAAATCCACGTGCGTATCATTGGTACAGTTTGAGAATGATGCCTCCAATAAGTACGATAATTCAATTACTTGGAGTGAATCTGGTGAAATTTATTTGTGTAGGCCTCCTCATAAAATGCCTAAAAATAGGGATTTCCAATGTATGGAAAAGCACAATAAATAACAATATACTATTCACAAAATAAGTCAATGGAAAATTTATACTTAAATTCAGGAAAATAATTTTCTTTTTAAAAAATTGAAATTAATTTTTCAAAATATAATTAGGTATTGGTTTTTGAATCCGAAATTCTACATTTGAGCACAGAAATCCCAATGCTGGTTCCTAGGTCTCCTACATCCAGACCAGGTCTTCGGTGATTAGGCTCATCAAGGCCGGGCCTGCGACCCAAGTGGGCATCCACTTCGCTCGCACCTGAGTCTATCAAGGTCAAGTCCAGAACCTTAGTCCCTACGCTCGGGTCTATTAAGGCAAGCCCAAAGCCTTGGTGCCCATGTCCGATGCCTTGACACCCGGGTCTAGGTCCACAAAGGCTGAGCACAAGATCTCGATACCCAAGCTCGGATCCCCAACACTTGGGCCTGGGTCCATAAAGGCCATGCCCGGGTCCCAAAGGCTTGAACTTTGGTTCGCTGCACTTAGGCCTAGGTCCACGAAGGCCATGCCCAAGTCCTCGACGCTCGGGCTTGGGTCTCTGTTGCCGGAGCCAGGGCGTATTGAGGCCAGGCTTGGGAACCTGATGCCCGTGCCCGAGTCCATCAAAGTCAAGCTCGATACCCTAGTGCTTGCGCTCCGATCCATCAAGGCTAGGCCTGGGATCTAGGTGCCCATGCTCCCATCCTTGGGCGCTCAAGTCAGGGTTCATCAAGGCCAGATCGGGGACTCTAGTGTTCATACCCGGTTGCCCATGCGCAAGTTAGTAGCGCTTGAATTGTGTATGCCTATTAAGGAAAATTAAATCAAATTTTTTATAGCAAACGACGGAAAATATTTTTCAGTTAATTTTTAGATTTCAGTCAAATACTTGAAAATATTGTCATTTTCCTGGATAACGTTTTTCAAAAATGTCACATTTTTTACAAAACAAACAAAGCCTTAATTTAAATGGGTTATGTTAACCCGAATAGTAACATGGTCTATATTATATGTTTCTTTTTATGTTACTTACATAATTTTATTATTTACCACTAATAGTTATCATCATTGTACTTTAAGGCTCCGTTCGTTTCAGGAAAAATATTTTCCTTTTGGAAAATATTTTCCCGGAAGTCATTTTCCTGAAAAATGTTTTCCTAGAATACAATTTTCTGGTGTTCGGGTAAAATTTGAAAAAGTTTCGAAAAATATTTTCTGGTGTTCAGCAACCGCTGATCCGGCAGCGTCTGGCGATCGGCGGTGGCTACCGGCGGCGGCGATTGGCAACCGATGGCAGTCGGTGGCAGCGGCGACCGGTGGTGGTAGGCGGGCTACCGGCGGCTGCGATTGGCAACCGACGGTGGTCGGCGGCGGTGAACGCGGTGGGCTGCGGGCGGGGACTAGCGATCGGCAGTGGCCGGCGGCCAGCGATCGGCGGTGGCCGGCGACCGACGGCCGATGGCCGGCAATCGGTGGCTGATGGCAGCGACCGGCGATCAACTTTCTCTCACACGGAAAATATTTTTCCTCCCATGGCCAATTTTGCCTTCACTTTGGTGGAAAATGATTTCCTCTTTGTGAAAAAAGGAAATCATTTTCCTCAAAATAATAAAGGATTTGAGGGTGGGGAAGGAAAATGTTTTTCCACGGAAAACATTTTCTGCCCCCAAACACCGGAAAACGCAGAAAATGTTTTCCAGGAGAATATTTTTCCTGAAATGAACGGAGCCTAAGTATAAAGCTTTGCTAGATTTCTTAGAATGAATTTGAATTTTTTTTTTTTGTAAATAAACCAGAAAAGAAATCCCAACCAAAAAAAAAAACCAGAAAAGAAGTGACTTTTAAAACGTTGCTTACACGAGTTTCAAAGCCCATTGCGTACTTGACTTATTTAATTGTATACCCTAAACTTGACACCGTAGAAATACCATTTGTAACCTGAATGACAATCCTCATTGGTCATTGCTACCCCCACAACCCTAAACCAATTACATCTAAAATGATGAAGAGTTTGGCTAAAAGCAATTTCAAATATTAAAAACAATATACGAGGAACGAGAATTATGAAGGACAAGTGAAGCAATTCATCGATGTTCAAGTCTGGTTCACCAAATTGGTGTAATAAATGATCTGACAAGCTATTATCAAATGTTAGAGATGACTCGCTTAAATGTCTACTCGCAGTTAGCCACGTCACTTAGTTTATCAGTATTGTAATCTGGTCTTGATAAAACCTAGTAGTGCTCATGTGTCCAAGTCCTCGTGTCAACACCCAATTTCTTCAAATAACAAGATACAAAGGAATACAAATTTTCTGAGATAGTTCCATCTAGATCAACTCCGAGAGAAATTCTAATTCCACAAAAGTGATTGAGTTCTTCATATGCCTCTCAGGACACTCAGTAAAACATCAAATGATCCCTAGTTTCATCAGGAGAAACACATAGCATACCAACAGAAGGAGGAGAAAAAATTATTTCACAAAAATAAAAGTACGCTGTGGAACGTGCAAAAAGGAATAAAACCAAGTACCCAGCAGCTTCCTCCATGCACCTGTTATGATTGCTAGCAGTGCTACCAAATACAAATTACTGCATTGTCTTCATCTTCGTATACATGTTAATAGTCACAACCTGATTTTGATGGGTAATCTTACCATGAAGATTACTTCTACCTCCTGAATTAATTTGCCCTAAGTCCGCGGGTAGGTTGGTGCAACTGCGTTTTGGGTTAAAAAGAAAATATTGAAATCTTCAGATGTCAATCCCAATTTGCTTCGACTTTTCATTTTCTTGAGCGATACGAATGACGGGAAACCAAAAAAAAAGGATTTTGACAATTAATCCCCTTTTTTTTCTTAAATAAATGGAGTCAAAGGCGATTGTTGCGACGTTTTTTCTTACGCTAGGTGGCGGCAAGAGCATAACTAGTGTCTAGAACGCAAGAAATGACGTATATTAAGGTTCCTAGTCTCCATCGAAACATCTTCAATCTTCATATTCAACAACATACCCTCTTAATTGCCTTGGCGTCCCTTTCTTATCCTACAGCATGTCTCTCTCTCTCTCTCTCTTCCTACTTCATGTAATGGAGTCAGCAAAAGTGACGAGTTATTGTTATGCTTGATCCTCGCGCGACGAATGGACCAAGACTCGTAATTTTTGGTCAAACCACGCGATATCTACGTGCCCGGGTGAAGTAGAACTTAGCCTACGTTGTCTTGCAATGCAAGAATTCATTCAAGTCGGGAGAGAGAGAGAGAGAAAGAGAGAGAGAGAGAGAGAGAGAGAGAGATTTAAGATGGGGATCGGCAACGCAAGTGGCCCTAGTGGTGGTTGTCTGGGCCGCATATGGTGGCTCTGACAGCGACTGGCAACTTCGGCACCTATTTACGGGGGTGGGACTTGGTGGGTAAAGATGCAGAAAGAGAGAAGAGACAGGAAATCCGATTAGGGTTTTCTTTTCTGGGTGTCCGTGTGATTTTTCAATGAATATACGGACATTTTTGGTAAAATCAGCGTGCTTCTGGTCTTAATTTAGATGCAAGGAGACCATTCCAATGATCGATAAAGTCAAATTCTGTAAGAGTTGAAGATTCCATACAAACAAAGAGTTCAGATAAGAATACGTGATTTCTTTCGCTATATAGACTATTATTAAATTTAGTGGATCTTATGTGAGATTCAATAAATTTAGTATGAATTGTTGAAATATTGTCATACATTGCTTGACAACAGGTCTTATCTTTTTTATAATTGAGTCAATCCAGTCAATTTTTCTCAAAGATCACTAACACGATGGCCAGCACTAATATGTAAATTTTTTAATAATGTTTTCAAATTTTTTTATTGATTTTTTCTTTTCTTCTCTTTTTCTTCCTTACTTTTTTCTTCTTTTTTTCATTTTCTATTCTTTTATTTTTTTTTCTTTTTCCCTTTTTCTCTTTGATGGCCATCATCGAGCTCAGGCGAGGGCTACCCTCACCCAATTTGACGAGGGCGGCTCTTGTTTGAGGCCCAGTGGAGGGAAAAAGCGAGAAAGAAAAAAGAAATAAAGAGAAAAGGAAATAAAAGAAAAAAAGTAAAGAAGAAAAAGAGAAGAATAGAAAAATAAAAAAATTCAAAAAAATATTAAAATATTATTAAAATTGTTCATGTTATCACTGATCGTGCCATGTAGGACGGCTGATATTCATTTTAGTGATTTCTGGCCAATGATGGACTCAATCAACAAAATGTAAAAAATTTTAAGACTCAACTGGCACAATTAAAAAATTTAGGATTAAATTGGTAAAAGTGTAATAGGTTTAGGGCTTTTGGACAATTTTCCCTCATATATATATGTGTGTAGTCTCCCTCCACCGATAAGCTTAAATTTTTGAATTGGACTTTTGAACATTATATCAAAGCCAATGCTATATCTTTCACCGTACGTCCACTTCCATCAATCAAATTTCATGTGACACTCTCTTAATCTGGCTTAACGAGTTGAAGGGGCTATATAAGACTGTTACCATGCAACGTGTGACAATATTTCAACAGCCCCTCTCACATGCAAGCTGGATTCAATTGGACTTCTCTATATGTAGGAGGGCATGCAATAGATTGGTAGCTACGTACGCAACCCCTTGTAGTTGTTTTACTCGACACACAACTCTCCACAATAGAATTGGTCCGGCATGCCACAAGAGTAACCTCATTGGCTGGGGGAAGCGTGTGCTTAGCAGGATAAGGTTCATACTCAAGCCTCAAGCTCACATCAGAGATTGGTGTGCATTATTTGCATGTCCGGACAGACAACTCTCCATCTCTTATCCTTGGAATCATCATATTGTTTTGTTCTTGCTCTAGAACTTCATAAATAAAGTTGGACCCCCACAAGGAAAGAATCCAAAGGGTCTCGTTTACTTTGACTTGATCAATGGGGTTGATGAAGGGGACAGGACACGGAGAGGTTTGCTTCGAATTTGGTCATGAAAACTGAAAGTAGCAGTAATGATAAGGTTAAGTATGTTATGGGGTTGAAAGAACACTCCATTAATATTTTCTCGTCATTTAAAAGAAAAAAACTTATGTGTACATTTATCATTACTCTATTATATTCGTGTGTCAGAAACATCTGGAAGATCGCGATAAGGAATTTTCTTGGAAGAAGTATTTGCTAGGAATAAAGCATAGACTAAGACAGCAGCTTTACTACAAGGACACGGTTTTTGAACGACAAAACAACAAATAAAGATACCACGCGAAGAATAGTCTGAACATCCTAATCATTTCTTTTTAGTTGATGGGAAACCCCATTTGAGCTAGGTGAGTAAAATCCCAGACACACAAGATACCCCACCAATTTCCAGGAGCCAGGTAAAAAATCGAGCCAAAATTCACAGGAACCATCCAAAAACATGAAAACCGCACTCAACGATGAAGGAAAATATGGCCCCCTTCCAAATAATAAATAATTTAAACATAACTTCTTGAGAGTAGTCAAGGAACCACTCCAGACCATATCATGTAAGGGTCATTTTTTAGCACGAAAGATGAAAAGGATTTGTCTTGTAATTGTAAGAGCAGGTTTAAGCTTACTTATCTTACTATAGTAGGTAAGTGCTAATACAAAATCTACAAATCAGTCATCCATCTTGAGTTAAAGATGGTGGAATAGTCTCCATCAGAGAATATAATACTTGTTCAATGTGTATGTTCACGTGCAATTCTCCATCTCCATTTTCAAAGACCGAGACTTTTCCATCTGATTAAAAGGGAGTCCTCTTTTTTCCGTGTGGAAACAAAGAAGACGAAGCAGACATGAAGAGTGACCTGGGAGTTCGTGGTATCAACACGTCATTGCAAAGCCACCATGCGAGACGAAAAGTCAAGAGAAGCTGGCCACTTGAGCCGGTACAGTTGTCTGCCAATGCACCCCTAGGGATCCCACGGTCTTTCTCTTGTTGTCTTCCGTCCCGGATCGCAACCCTTTCTCCCTCGATTCAAACGTCGTCGCCATTGCTGCTGCTAGAGATGAGTGTGGTTCGGACGGGCGGTTTCCAACATGGAACCGAGAACCGCTCACTTAGGACCGATTTCAAGAAATTAGAACCGAGAATCGCCTGTTAGTCGATTCAGTTTTTGGGTGGATCCATGAAACCAATCCCACCAAATTTCACGTAAATGAAAATGATCAAGAGTGAGAGAAGGAAGCGATGAATGGCTAAAGGCGCGGCCATGAGTTGGTGAGAGTTGAGAGTTAAGCTTTAGATAAGGGATTTTATGGTTTTCATTTTTCTAAAAATGTTTTCTTTTTCTTTTGGTTGAAAATTTTCTAAAAAATTATATATATGTATCTGGTCTGGGCGGGCGGGTGGACGGTTTCATGTCTAGAACTGGGAATGGGACCAGTACTTACCAGTTTTAGTAAATTATAATCGGGAACCAGATTGATCCTTACAGGAACTGTCGGTTCCGGGCCGGTCCGATCTGGTTTCGGGCGGTTCGGGAGATCCTGATTTCTTTGCACACCCCTAGCTGCTGCTGCTTTGTTCACGCTGCCAATTGTCGCTACCCGCTAGAATTTTCATCTCAAGAGGGAAAATGGCGTAGCCTGGTATGTGCTAAGTTTAGGTCTGAAACCTAATTTAGGTTTTTTCAAGCTCATACTATATCGCAACTTGTGGTTTAGGTTTTTTAACCTATAAGTGATTTTTATCTAGGAGTCGCTACTAATTAATTTGGGGTGAGTCGACTAGAAACTCAAGTAAAGTGATGGGAGAATCACCCTACTATTACGAACCAGAGATTAAATGAGTTCGGGGACTTGGTTACACTAGTTGAGTGACTAATGCCCTTTCGGTACCTTTCATCATGTTCATTTGAAAAAATATTTGTTAAACAATTTGGATTGATTTGAAGACCTATCTCTTAACATATAAGGTGATCAAACGAGTGCACAATCATTAGAGATTATCAGTCAAGATAGACATGTGGCCTGAGGTTCTAATTCTAACTAAGGCAACAACATTCAAAACATGACAAATAATGCAATTATGTTCTAATTAGAAATAACATGAATAATAATATTATAACAGTAGTCAAAATAATGTGCAATTATATAGTCCTTTAGGCTTATCTGATTTAGACATAATTATTAATCAAAATAATTCACAAAATTTAGAAAAATATTTAAAAATACTAATTTCTAAACTATTTCTAATTAAAAAAAGAATTTTTTTTCATTTTTTTAAAAACATTTTTTAATTAAAATAATGAAATATTAATATAATATTCAATAGGGTTGGGTTAACGGATCAGGATCGGGTCAAAACTAACCTGAATCAGTGGACCTGACCCAATGCGTTGACCCGAGTCAGATCTTCGGATCCGAACTGGGTTGGGGTCAACCCAGGTCATTGACCCGGGTACTGAATTAGGGTCGGGCTGATTCCTACATGCATAGGCACACAGAGACATTGGCCTAGTGAAATTCGACATCTTGCTAGCTAACCCAGACCAACTCTGGCCTAGTTCTTACCCCTAGAGATCACCACAAGGCCTTCTTAGCCATTTAGCTTGCCGTTCGACCACCTGCTTGTTGGCTAGCGACCAAAACCAAGTCAGCCTCACTAAGACATTTCATCAAACATTTGGCGTTCACGATTAAAACAAGGTAACTATGACCTATTCTGAGGTTTCGGCCCACTCCAATGGCCATAGCTCACCTCCAACGAGGAGTCTAGACCACGAATAGGATCGGTACGGGTTGAAATTCGCGCGAAACAGCCGACGTGAGTCTTGACCAATCTAAACCCAAAAAACAAGGGCGAACAGGGGATTGGGGAAGAACATGGCCGGCTCAGGCCGCCTTAGGAGACCACACTGACCTGACCTAGGCCCACCCAGGAGTGGTTCTAGCTTCTATAGGCACTCACTAGTCCCCTTAGGCTATCTAGCCGGCCGGACGACCTCAAGATAACTGGCTGGGGACCAAAACATCTCGATGTCTCTTGGACCTTTCGTCGAACACATGGCACGCATGGCCAAAAACAAGGAACACTGACCTATTTGGGGGATTTGGCTTGCTCCAACAGCCACGACTCACCCTCAACGGTGATGTGTGGCCTAAGAGTGAGGTAGGTATGGACCGGGATTCGCGCAGAACCGCCAACACGAGTCCCGGCCAACCTGCACAGAGAAAGCCGGGCAGAATAAAGGAATTCGGGGTCTAAGTAAACTCATTGGTCGGAGGCGTTGGCTCAGAGGATTGCCACTGGCTCTAGCTCGACGGGGAGGCTCCTGTTGCTTAGTCCTTCTTCCTATCAACGAAAGTCCTAAACTTTCTCACTCAATCTCTCTATATCTCTCTTTTCCTTTCTACTCTGTTCTCTCTCTCTCTCTCTCTCTCTCTCTCTCTCTCTCTCTCTCTCTCTCTCTCTCTGTGGCCTACATCCGTCCGAGGTCTTTTTATGGCCGATGACTACCTGTTTCTGCTCCATTAACTCCTCATTTAACTCACTTGCACCGGCCTACTCTGCATCTTGACATTTGTGGCCATTTTAAGCTAGTGCAGGGGATTGGTCTATTCCTCTACATCTCAGTGTCCATGGCAATGAGGAGGGGAAGAGGAGAGAGGGAGAGGGGCCGGGCTGAGCGGTGAAGGAGCTGCTAGGGTTTTGCATGGGCAAAGGAAGTGGCTGTGGCCATCGACTGCGCGGGGGGAAAGAGAGAGGAGGGGGACGGCTCACGTGAGGAAGGAGGAGGAAGAAGGAGTGCGTTGGGCCGACTTCTATGCAGAAGGGAGGAGAGGCTGGGCTAGGGTGGCCGAGCCCAGTCCCACACAGAAGGGGGGAAGAAAGGAGAGGGTCGAGTCGGGTTGGCCTTAGCTCGGCCCGATCTAATTTTCTTGATTTTTTTAATTTTTTAATTAATTTTATAAAAAAGGAAATATATTCTAATAATAAAAAAATACACCTAAAGTCTACATGTATTGCAATTAAATGAAAATATTTTTTGGTTTAGGAATTAAGAACATTAACCCTTAAATTTTGTGTAATCAATTTTTGGACAATTAAAAATAGGTGTCAACATCAACTATGCGTATAATATGATATTTCTGTGTTGTATCAGAACAAATATAAACATGCTTGAGTATGTGCGTGCATGTGGGCGATGTACGAAAGGGTACGCAAGCGCATTGTTAAAAGCCACCACGGACCATACTTTATCATCTTTTATGCATGTATCGAAATCGACAACTTTTCCAAGTCGACGTTACGCGTTTTCTTGGAGCACGAGAGATTATTTACCTAATAAAGTCCGAGACTCAAATAATTGCATTATCACGTGGAGAAACTATTTCATTCGTTGTCCCCAATGTATAGATCTCTTTCAGCAGTCAAGAAAATTACAACGATGAGCTTATCATATTTTATATACAACATCTCATTTCGCCCGTTCATACTCACCACCAAAAGATTTATTGATGGGTGGTAACTCCTAATGTTAACTTTATGTTGAACATGTCATTAACTTGTCAAACTAAATGGATAATAAGCATTATTGTATATTTACTCTTCGCCTGCTGCAATTTGTTTACCAAGTCTCCTCTCTTTGCATTCCATTATTTGATCAGTTCCCTTTTCCATTCGAGTTCTCATTCGACATTAGAATATACTAGTGTTGAGGTCACACGCTACACATGGGCGGACTCGATGCATATATCTCATACATGCACCGCATTCTTGGTAACTATGAAATTTCGTCCCACCTAATTTTCGACCTTATCCTAGAGCTTCCACTTGCATGTATGCACCATCAAGTTGGGCTATTTTTTTGCACACTGTATGATGATGTGATGAAAAAAATCAATAAATCTGTCGGGGCCAGCCACGGATTTGCCCTTTTTTTTGGGTTTCCACGTGAATCTTGAGCAATATAAAGCGAATTCAAATGGAATTACACTCTTTATCAGACTCGGGGCCTAACGAAATTTCACCCTTTTTAAATATCAGGTGGTAATTAACAATAGGAGCAGCTAGGTGCTGCCCCATGTTCGCTCGCCCACTTGGCCAATGCACGACTTTTGTTCACTCCCAAAAATATACTATGTGAGTGAGGACGTTGCCGCACCTGGTTCCCACATTAGAATGATAATTAAAAATGGCAAAATCTTTCTTTCTTTTCTCCTAGCGCGTCACGACATGAGAATTCTTTAGTAATTTGTCCGGACATTAGACTTGAGATTTTGAAGACGACGCCGGCTCTAGGAGGTCTAATCCCTCGACCAAGCATGGATTGGAAGAGAGATATTATTTAGGACGGAGGTTATTTAGTTTTAAACAATTTGCTTAACCTACATCTTTTAGTTTACTTCATTTGGGTCTACAAAAGTTGTTGGGCACAAACGACATTGCAATTGCAGCTGTTGAATATCACGAAAAATCTGCTGGGAACACCTGTTTGTTACTAAGGGGATGTTTGGTAATTGGCCAGACAGTGCCCGATTCTATTATTTTATTTTCGGAAACAAAAAAAGAACATAAATCCATTTGATAAATTTTTTGTTCCTGGACACAAATTTGTACACAGAATCAATGTTGGAATAGAATCAAGAATAAAAAAAAAGTTGATACTTGATTTTGAAAACAAAAATTAGAAATGAAAAAGAAATTTTTTTTTATCTTCTTCTTCTTCTTTCCTGGCATGTGGTCGACACCAGCGATCGGCCACAGGCCAAGGCCGGCAACGGTCCCCCTAGCCATGAGCAGCCGCCCTCGCTGAATCTGGCAATGGTCCAACGAGGGCGACCCATGCCCAAGCCGTGAGGGTCCAGCCCTCACCAGATCCGGCGAGGGTAGCCCTTACTGCTCACCTAGGCCATGGGGGTCTAGCCCTTGCCCTTGCCTGTGGCCGGCGAGGGCTTGGCCTATGGTCGGTCACCGGCGTCGATGACCTGGCCATGGGCCAAGGAAGAAGAAGAAAAAAAAAGAAAAGAAAAAAAGGTAAAAAAGAAAGAAAGAAATATTAAAAAATTCAAAATATTATCAATAAAAAGAAATTTTGTGTAGTTACTAAATACATTTATGTTCTTTTTCTATTCAAAGAATAGAAATTTTGGGCAGTTACCAGACGTCTTCAAATATTTAGAAATTATTTCTGAGAATGGAATAAAAAAATTTATTTTTGAGCAGAAATTATTTTCGAAAACAGAATGTTTACCAAAAGCATCCTAATTCTGCCTTGGATGACCTACCTTATCTTCTAGATTTCGGGTTGAATGAGCAACAGACGAATCTTTCAATTCAGCCTGTCATTCCTTATCTGAGATTTCTTTAGAACATGAAAGTTGCTGAGGAAGGCAAGTGCTGATGCCATCACCATAGTTCCTAAGGTTAAGAATGCTTCCACATCCTCATTCTCGATCTATTTCTTGGAGCAATGTATCTTGCGAGTGCAGAACTAAAGTGTTGGCAAAGAGAATGGAGAATATTCTGCCTGTTTTTCGTAAGTAATAACCAGTCAGCTTTTGAGGAAGGAGGCAATATCTCGGACAATATACTCTTAGCCCGTGAATTAGCAGTTCTCCTAGAGGCATGACTGAAAGTTGACCTGGTGAAGGCTTTTGACTTGGTTAGTTGGGTCTTTCGTTAAGACTTTGCTTATGCTTTCCTGTTCCTGGATTAGTTCCATCTGCAATTTGAAGGCGAGAAATGATGTATTGCATGAAGATAGTTTTCCTCATGCTGGTAAGGTGCTTCAACGTGTGAAGTTTGTGATTCGGACCCATATGTCTGAGCTCGGTCTGATGTTAACTAGGCGAACATGAAGTAAAGTTCCTTGAATTGCTCGATTAGCAAGTTTGAGAAAGAGAGAGACCAATAAATTGGTTAAGTCCACATACTGAACGTTGTAAGACTGAAAAGCTTCAGATCCTCTACCCATGTGCCATATAGAACTTCGTTTTACGAAAGAGAGCAATGCTAGATATATGAAAACCCACCTCCAGAATCGTTGTATAGATATTAAGGGGCTCCTCCACATCTTATAGGATATTGCCGTCCAGCCATTTGGAAGCTGAACGGTTCTTCAGTATATATATGCCGAGAAGAAATAAGTACACACAGCGCCACATCCACAGGAAGAGAACCACCTTGACTCGACCCCAGCATAGCTGGGGCTTGACTGACAACTCGGAACGTAGACATCCTTTTGCATAAGAAAGAACAAAGTCATGGCTTGAACTCAACATGAAACTTTCCTAAGTACATCAAACTCAGAGACACAAGTAGCTGCCAATAAAAAATGTCTCATCCCATAAGACAGCATTGTATGTGGTGTAGTTGCCAAAGCTCATCTTAAAGCATTTCGGTACCACTTGGAAAATGAAAAGACATTATTTACAAATGTATCAATTGATTCATCCGGTGTGAGTCATTCGATTTTTCTCCTATAGTGCCAAAAATCATGGAATGCATGGTACGGTGAACTATGCGGAGTGATCGTCGCCGTGAGATTGAGATACCGTGCATCTCGCAAGCAATTTGACATCGCATGACCGCATTTACTTGCAAATTGCTCAAAAGTTGAACAGATGCAATTCATCTTTCGAAAGCACCGAAGCCACTTGCATTATTTTTGTTGCCGAAGCCAAGCGATCGAATAATAAATTTGACAGAATAAGAAAATAAATCGGATACCTGATTTACGTAGTTTGGGCATTGTGACTTACGTTCACGGAGAGAGCAGCACAAAATTCCACTATAGATCAAGCGATATGATGGAGATTACAACCACACTCAAGTTACTAAAACACTCTAAGTGTTTTTCAAGCCCCAATTATACCCAATAACACATATAGTATTTAGCCCCACAATTCCTTACGAAATAATCTCTCAATTTCACAAAGGAATCGACACAAATTTGTAACACAAGAATTTAATCGACTACAACACACTCGGATATCTTCATAGTGTAATTCACTAGCAGAAGCTCATCTTTGATGATCTTCACAAATAACATTCCCTTCTTATTTATAGGCATGGAGTGGATCCAAATTAGAAAACCTCTTTTTAGGAAACCTTTTTAATTAAGAAACCTTTTTTCAACTAAGAAACTATTCAATTAGGAAACCTATTCAAAATAGAAAACCTACTTGAATTAGGAAACTTTCCTTTTCGTGCTCAAACTCAGGACATATTTTTAACAATCTCTACCTTGACTTGAAGTTTGAGTCAAGTCATAATTGCTTCTTCGGAACTTTGCTACTACTCTCCCACAGTCCCCAATAGGCTTAACCGCCACAGACATTATCCAAGTCCAAGCCTACTCGAACTTTGCTATAACTGTGGACTTCATCAGAACACCAACTACGCATGCACCTTTAATTGCTCCATAAGGATTTTTGGATACAACCTCCTCAACCGTAGATAAAGCTAAACCATCGTTGCATCCATATTTGTCAGGAGATCGAATACGTACCTTGTCAATGTCAGCAGTTGCAGCAACTGTTGATTTAATAGGCTCCACCTTGCTATAAGCACCATCTGTGTTGATTACTCCACTAGTACTCGCTATCTTAGAAGTTTCTGATTGCTACTCCACCTCAAGCTGAACACCATTTAGATTTGTGTGAATACTACTACTAACACTCTTATCCAAAAGTACTAAAGACTCATCAAATATAACTTCTCTGCTGATAAAAGGTGAATTTAATTCCGGGCACCATAACTTATAGGGGATAAAGACATTAGGAGTGCCACAACTTTCGTACGACGCTTACTTGAGTGCCATAATTTTTTTTTTCATTCACTTGAGTACCACATAGGAGTAAAATAGATCATTTGAGTGCCATTTCCGACAAATCATCCTATATGAATTTTTTAATTAATTTTTCATCCAACGTGAATTTCTTGAATTTCATTTTATTGATTTTTTGAACTTTTTATTTTTATTTTTCTTTCTTACTTTTTATGTTTTTTCAAGGTTGGCGAGGGTTGCCGGTGACCCTTGTCGGAGGCCTTGCCCTCGGCCAAACTAGGCAAGGGCCGCCTCACCATCTACCAATGTGGCCACGGAGGCCTTTGGTGAGGCCATCACGGCATCGCCGTTCGTGAGCAAGGCAGTGAAGGCTCTTGCCAAATCTGGCGAGGTTACCTTGTTAGTGGCTGCGAAAGCCCTAGACGAGGCCATTGCGGCCGACGAGGCTGCGAGTGAGGTGACGAAGGTTCTCGCCAGATCTAGCGAGGCTGCCTTTTCCGTGGAAGCAAAGGCTCTCACCAAATCTGGTGAGGCAACCTCACCTGCAGCTGCCCAGATTTAGCAAAGACCTTCACGACCTCACCCAAGGCCTTCACGGCCAAGGGCAAGGCGACCCTCACCCAATCTGGGCAAGGCCTTCACAGCCGATGAGGGTCACTGATGACCATCGTTGGCATTGAAAAAAAAAAGTTTGCAAAAAAAAAATATTTTTTTTTCAAAAATTCAAAAATATATTAAAAATTATCCATGTCACTGTCGGCAAAGCCATATCAGATGATCTGCGTCCATGTCGGATTTTCCAGTGAGGCAAATCACCGATTGCACTTAAGTAATTGTTTTTTCAAATTTGTAACATTCAAGTAAGGGAAAAAAAAGTTATGGCACTCAAGTGAGCGCAATACTGAAGTTATGACACTTCTAGTGTCCTTATCTCCAACTTATAGCCCCATTCACCTTGTGTATAATTTAGGAACATGTACTTTCTTGCCCTTTCATCGAATTTACCATCACTCACTCAAACATAACATAGGCATCCAAATGTTCTAAAAACAAAATAATTAGCAACGTTACTTGACCACACTTTTTCGAGAGTCCAACATTCAATTGCAATCGATAGGAATCTATTCTTTAGGTAGCTTGTCGTACTAAGGCCCCGTTTGGTTTAGCTTTGGGAAGGGGCTTTCGGCCTCGAAAGCCCCTTTCCAAAATGTTGAACCGTTTGGTTCAACATTTGGCCTAACATTGGCCAAATGCTAGCATTTAGAATGCTGAAACTAAATTTTTTGTCCCCAAACTACCGTCATTTATTTTGGCTTATTCCGGTTTTGCCTCTCTTATTACTGTTCATCTTTTTCGTGAGGCCGCCGGCGAGGGTGGTCGACACCAGATCAGGCCGGCAAGAGGCTGGCGAGGTCACATGACCCAGGTGATGGCCGCCTGGGTCGCCTGGCCTCAGGCAACGACTGCCGGCAGCAAATTTGGCTCGCCGGCAATCGCCTGACCTCAGGCAACGGCCACCAGCACTAGATCTAACTCGCCCTCGGCCTTCGCCGGAAGGCTGGCTTCAGCGAAAGGTAAAGTAGGTTTTTTTAAATAAAAAAGAATTCCCAAATCTCTTTTGCAAAAATTTTTTTTACCAAATACTGCTTAACCCAAAGTAGCTTTACAAGTGATTTTTTATCAAATGCCACTTACATTTTCTCAAGGGGCTTTAACCTAAACGTATTTGCATTCCCCCAAGTAGTATTTCAAAAGCCGAACCAAACGGACCCTAAGTGCATCTGCTAAAAATCTTCTAGCCATACCAGCATTAGAGAGCATTTTATGGGCCGTCTCTAATAATATTTTGCTCATCAATTCTGCAACATGTTGTGGTTTATTAGCACTAGTGAGATGTCTCACTATGCCTTTCTTCATGCATAATTCATTTAACAATTTTTGAGCAAGACTCCACACTATTGTTGGTCCACACATGTTTGATCAACTTACCAGTCTCCTTTTCCATTAAAGCTCTCAACTACCTGATCCTGACAACAATTTCAAACTTGTGCCTAAGCACAAATACCCACGTCTTCCTCAAGTAGTCATCAATAACTGTTAGCATAAATCTGACACTCTTTCTTGAAGAAAACTTCAACAACATGCAAACATCTAAGTTAATTAATTATGCAATATTCGTGGTTTATCTGACAGCTGTACTAAACTACACTTTCTGCTGTTGATCTAAATCATAGCACCTGCATATATTCAGTTCGTTAGCCATATAACCATATAACAAATTTCTTTCACTTGAAACCTTTAGGCTTCTCTCGCTAATGTGCTTCAAACGCATATGCCACAATTTAGACTCTCGAATGAATGCATTCGATGTCTCTACAACGAATTTCGTCACTGTCTCATCATGAAGCTTGGACAAGCCATTATGCTTGAATCCTTTCATTATGTCAAAGGCACCTCGAAGAACCTTTAGAACTTTACATTCTGAAGAATACCGACACCTAGCTGAATCAAGGGCACTCAAGGAAATAAGATTTTTCTTCAACTCTGGAACATGCCTCACTCCAGTTAATGTCCACACAATGCCATAATGCGTTTTGATTCTAACATCACTAACACCTATAACATCGCATTCAGAATTGTTTCCCAACTGTACTTTACTACTATCCATGCATTGATAAGTAGTAAACTAGTTCTTGTTTGGGGTAGCATGAAAAGAACAACCAAAATCCATAATTCATCCAGCAAATAACGAATTATCAGTAATAGACAAGACAAAATAAGCAATATCCGAATTACTGTATGCTAAATTACTATCTGCTATAGCAGTAACATCATCCATAGACTCCACTCTAATTTATTTACCTTTGTCATTTTTTCAGCTTAAGACAATTCCTTCTAAGATGCCCTCTCTTGTCACAGTTCCAACAGACAACACCATCAGTCCTAGACTGACTTTGTTTATTCATGTTTATACCACTCCTGCTAACATGTGTACCGGTTCTTCCTCTATTTTTACCTACTAAAGCAGTAGATAAATGTTCACCGGATTCTTTTCTACGGATATCCTCACTCATACTCAAATCTCGAACACCATCAAACGTCAAAATTGTTGACCTAGAGGAATTACTAATAGTAGTAATAGTAGTATTCCAACTATTAAGTAATGAGGATAATAGAATCAAAGTACGTACCTCATCCTTAAAGTCAATCTCAACTGAACTCAATTGACTAATGATCACATTGAATTTATTAATATGATTAGCAATTGACGCACTTTTGCTCATCCTCAAGTTAAACAGACATCGCATCAAATGGACCTTGTTGAACGCAAAAGGGTTCTTGTACATGTTTGGCATAGCTTTTATAAAAAATTCCAGTGGTCTTCTCTTTCACAATGTTAAACGCGACGTTACGAGCCAACATCAGTTGAATAACACCCAAAGCTCGTCTATTAAGCAATTCCCAATCAGCTTGCTTCATCGTCTCTGGCTTCTCCCAGATAGGGACAAGTGTAGTTTCACCTGATCTAGATAATCTTCAATCTGTATCTTCCACAAATCAAATTCCTTCCTATCAAATTTGTCGATTTTCACTTTTCCATCTTCTATCGACATTGATTCGCTTCAACTCAGCCAAGCCAAGCTCTGATACCAATTGTTGCGGAAGCCAAACGAATTGATAAAATAAAAAAATAAATCGGATATCAGATTTACGTAGTTTGGTTGTAGTGACCTACGTTTCTGGAAAGAACAGTACGGAATTCCACTATAAGTCATGTGATACAATGGAGATTACAATCACACTCGAATCACTCAAATACTCTAAGTGTTTCCGAAGCTCCAATTATACCCAATAACGCACACAGTATTTTGCCCTACAATTTCTCATAAAATAATATCTCAATCTCACAAAGGAATTGACACAAATTCTTAGCACAAGAATTTAATCGATTACAACACACTTGGATATCTTTAGGGTGTAATTTACTAGCAGAAGCTCATTTTTAATGATCTTCACAAATAACATCCCCTTCTTATGTCAATGTTATGGAACCATATGATATGGAACCGTTGGAGACAAAGTACTTACACAAGTTGCATATTTGAAGAAGCTAGACTGTCTGGTGTAGAGCCAGTGAACTGATTGCCTGACAAATCTCTAAATATGTCAATGTTAGACAGGATAATCTAGAAGAAAATACCAAGGTGTCCTTAGCTGTAGCATCAATCAAAGGTATAACTGAGAGAAACATCATATTTGAAAGAGAGGGAGAACATATTCAGCTGAGGAGATTGGGTCTCTATCTAATATGCTCCAACTTCATTACACTTCAATGATATTATTAAACAAAACTCAAAATATAAATCGATTCAAATAAAATGAACACGAGCAAAGAAAAGGCAACATGTAGCATTTGCTTTTCATCTATTAGTGTAACCCAGATAAGATCAGAAGAGAAGAAAATCTGTAAGTTGAGCTCCTTCATGGGCAGTCACTTCGACAATTAAAATAAGAAAAGAGGATTAACATTTCAAGATTCATTTCGAGCTTGTCGTAAACTAGCTTCATAAATATAGATGCAGATGAAGAACTGGGTCGAGCTGAAGCCAGTAACCGAAAAAATCATGATTTGCCCATCAGACGTGTTAATCAATTTCTGATACTTACTGTCGTACAATGACACGTTCCCCAAGTCCAGATGGGACAGCACCCCGTTATGAATTTGAGCTTAAATTCCCGATGATGTATGAGGTCAAACGATAATTTCAAAGGCAATGATAGTTGATATATCATAAGATTGGATTTTACCGACATATAATTTCACTGCTCCAACGATGAAGAACAGATTTGAAACAGAAAAGGATAGACTGTACGGGCTATTTTTTTACCTCTGCATTGGAGCAAAAAAAAAACAAAAATGTAAAAGAGAAATGCACTCCGACCAAAAAAAAAAGGAGAGAAATCCACAATCAACCTTCGGTCATCTTAACCAGAAATAACATGCATTGAGGAATATAGAGACTAACAAAAATGTGAAAAATCTCACATTATCGTTGTTGACACTTAAATTTTGATGACCTAACTAGTCATTCATTGCATAAAAATTAGGAATCGATTCCGTTCCCTAAATAAAAAATTAGTTAAATTGCATATAGATTATAAGCATTTGAATTAATATTTAGGCTCATATAACTGCATTTGCATTGGACCGACGGCGGATGGACTTGAATGAATGATTCTGAACTTAACTGGACTAAATCCACGGTGGCCAAAATCATGTGTATCAAGTTAGGAAAATTTGATGAAAATTTGAAGCGATAAAGCTTGATATTATCAAGATTTTGGTCACATGGTAAATAAGAAAGAAGCAATCGGCATAATTTTTGGGATATTTGTGAGATCAATTATTTAAGGAAATAAACAATTGAGAGCAAGATTTAGTCAACAAAAGGGATATTTGATTGAAAAGAAAGAGGAAAGAAAATATGCATGCGTTCAAGGATTTTTCGTTGACAAAAAGTATATAAAAGGGGGAGGAGGCCACAAAATTGAAAATACATGGCCACAATCGAGTGACATGAAAAAGAGAGAGGAGAGAATACAGAGAGAGCAGAGAGGAGGCTACGCATGTTCAATACACGGCCACGATAAAGGGAGAAAAAATAAAAGACAGAGGAGTCGTTTGGCCATTAGAGAGGAAAAATCGTGAGCGGGGGAGTTTCAAGAGCAGCCACGTTGAGAGAGAGAGAGAGGAGTTTTGGTTTTTCCCTGCAGGTGGGACACAAGAGACATTCAACGCATTGAAGAAGACACCAAGAGGGGTCTTCACCGAACAGAGAAAGCGCCAAAGAGAAAAAAAAAAACTCCTGCACTGCTGCCGCTTTGTCGTCGCTCTGCTAGTAGCTCTACTGAGACACCGCGAGAACTTCCAGCGAGCGACGATCCTCTTGCAGTACCCCGTTCAGCTACACCAAGTCGTGATTCCCCTAACGTGACCTTCGAGCAACATATCGAGAAGACGAACCCACTGTGAGCCGTGTCGTGTCCACACCAAAACAGACCAGCAAAGTTTCTGTTTTTGCAGGTTGTTGATCGTCGAACCGAGCCACCACAACTTGTTGCCTTCGCCAATCATCACCGCCCCTCCTAGCCGTGTCCCGTGAAGTCCAAACCAGGTAGTCCCTCAGCCACTAGTCGGCTGAGTACGCGTCGGTCGACTGTCCGATCATTCGAGCACCACCGCCGGTCACTGAGCTCAAGCCATCCGTCGTTCAAATTTGCAAACGTCATCCGTGAAATATTTCGAATTAGGTAACATGTTATTTGATTAAATTTCAATATATTAATGTTGACACCTAAATTTCGACCGACCATTTAATAATAATTTGCATAGAAAATTAGGGATTAAATTTTAACCCCTAAACAAAAATATTAAAATTGCATAGTATATAGTTTAAGTTCGTATAGGTTAGTTGCATTCCGCATAGGATCGGCGTTGGCGAGAAAGCTGAAAATTCATCATGTAAACCGAGCTTGAGCACTCGGCTCACTCAAGAGATTTGGGACCGAAATTCACAATTTTAAAAGGTTTTGGTTATTTTAATTTGAGCTTAAATCAACCCGAATTAATTTAATCCATTTAGAATTAAATAAAAATTAAAAGATAAAGCCTAAGCTTAAGCCCATTAGGACTAGAAAACCCGGCCAATTAACCTAAGGTTGTAATATAAATACATGATTATACCCATCGATCAGAGGGGGCTCTCATAATTCTCTTAATACAATTCTTAAGAGCACAAAAAAAAAGGTGAGCGAGAGAGATTAATGGCTGAAAAAGAAGAGAGGTTATGTCCTCCCATGGTGGTTCCTTGGGTGCTTAACAACTATCCATCATCGCCGCATCAATGCTTCCATCGTTCGAGATATTCAGCTATTGAAGACTCACCACCAAAGCAATAAAATTTAGTCAATACTAGACATGATGGAGCGGTGGTTTTTGTCTTGAGTGGTCCAAGCTGAGAGTGACAAAATGTTGATGCCTAAATTTTAGCACATCATTTAGTGGTTAATTGCATAGAAAATTAGGGATTAAATTTTAACTCTTGAACAAAAAACATTAAAATTGCATAACATATAGTTCGGGTTCATTTAGATTAATTGCATTCCGCATTGGATCGACGGTGGTAAGCGAGCTTAAAATTCATCATGTAAATCGAGCTCGGGCATCGAACGAGATTCGGCTCACTCGGAAAGCATGGGCCGAAAATCACACGCAAAAGGGTTTGGTTGTTTTAATTTGAGCTTAAATTAGCCCATTGTGCTTAATTAAAGAAAAGCCCAAATTAATTCAGCCCACTTAGAATTAAATTAAAGCCTAAACCTAAGCCCGTTAGGACTAAAAAACCCGGCTAATTGACCTAGGTTTTCATTATAAATACATGCTTATGGGGGGCTAAGAATTTTCGGTTCAGAATTTTCAGAAAACACACGAGTGAATCACTTGAGAGGAAGAGAGATACACGCAAGAGAGAGTTTTTGTTGGAGAGAGCACGTGAAAGAGCGGGAGGCTTCGTTCACAACATTCATGGTCACGATTGAAAGCATTGAGAGAGTGAGAAGAAAGGCTCAGTAGCCGAGCTTCCCCCCAAGGCCACGACTCCCCCTCCTGACGTGACCTTGGCCTCTTCATCGTTGTTGTTTGCTGTCCATCGAAGCCACCAATTCCTCAACGTGGACTTAAGCAGTCACCGCCGAAGTGCTTGTTATATCTATGACGAGCTGCTTTTGTTCTACATTAAAGATCCACCACAACAAATCTAATTTTTATTTTGCAAACTCCTGTCAACCACTATGTCTTTTGCAGATTTCTTTAGTGTGATTCTCACCACAAACAGCCTTGGTCGTGCTTTGTTAGTGGTAGCAACGTGTCTGGTCCTGCATAGTTGAGATCAATCCTATGTCCTTCAAGTAAAGCCACGACACCAGCAAGTCTTCGTCGCTGAACCTGCAATTGCAGCGAAACATCTTCCCGAAGCATCAGACTAATCACTTCCCCCACCTAGTTGAAGACTTGTCCAAGTTGAAGGCTGAACCCGTGAGTCCAAGAGGTTGACTTCGTCACTTTTCTGCCAACGTTGCTCTCTCCTAGTGTCCCCGAAGCAGCAGCCCAGCCGATCCTAACTTAATTTGGTGGAGTGGCGGCAACTCGCGGTTACGGCTTGCGACACACCGCCGGTCACCATTCCGACGCACCAACGCACCGTCGATCTGCAATCCCGATCCGCTGCAAATTCAAATTAGGAAAGAAATCTGCAAATTAGGTAATTATCCTATTCCAATTTGATTTGAATATTTGGTTGCCTATTTTGTGCTTATTGATATCTAATTTTGCATATTTGAATAATAGGCATTATCCCAATAAGGATTTATTTCCTTTTTTTTGAAATCTTAGATATCTATTACTTGCCAAATTTGGATGGAATTTAGAATTTTCAAAATCCTTTGAATATATCCAAAATCTTTGAGATATCTATTTTTTTCAAGATGTGATCGATTAGGAAAATTTTCTAATCCGCAACCGCACACGTGGAAATAAATCTATTTATCAGGCTTTAGATAGAGTTATTTCCATAGCGGGTATTTCGAATTTTAGGATCGATTTGTCAGGTTTCTCATCGAAACTTAATTCGAAAGATTTAACGGCTAGTTTCTTTTACTTGATTTTAATTTCGAATTTTGATTTTAATAAAAATACCAAAAGATTACTCTAGAATAGGTTAATTTCTTTAGTTTAAAATTGCGTGTTTAGATAATTGGCATTTTTAATTCCGAATTTCATTAAAAAAATACAAAAAAAATAAAAAATATGTCCGTCATTAGAAATAGATCACGTCGTCGCATGACATATACTTTACATGTTAGGTTGTATTAATCGCATGTCAATTTTTGCACGTCATTACATATAGATTAGCTTTCATTTAAATAAGTGAAAATAAAAAATTTCTGCACCTTTAAACTCTAAGTTAGGATTTATCAAAATTGTCAAATTGAGTGTTTTTCTTGAAATTGGTATCGAAATGGCGTTAGGGAATCTAGCGTAACCAAGTCCCTGAATCTATAATTTCTAGTACACAAGAATAAAATAGTGCTTCCGCTATTTTATTTAAGTTTCTAATCAACCTACCTTAAATGATTAGTGGCGACTCTCATTGAAAATATTTACATGCTTACAATTGGACTTAAGTTGCGATTTGGTAGAGTTTGGGAGAACTCGAGCTAGGTTAGTTAATTTAATTGATCTAGTAATCCATTAGCCTAAGATCGAAAACTCGATTTTTTTAGATCGCGACACAAAGGAGGGGAGATATTCACGAAGAAAAGAAAGGAAGTAGTGGCCGTGAATAAAAAGATCAAGTGAAGACAAATGGGTGTTGTTGCTTTGCTGTTTGTTGGTCCAATTTCTCATTGCAGCTCTCGCCGTGCCGGTCTCTATTTCCCACAGCGTTCTCAACATTCCACGAGTATCCTTGAAGCTTTCCACTGGTCTGGTTCGTTGGTGATCATCCCGGTGTGTCAATTGATCTCACTCAAATGGCAAGCTGAGTTATCCGAAACTTTCACTGGCCGCGTTGTGAGCACCTCACCGATACCGCAACACCAAGAAGTCTCCATTGACGATCCTTGCTGTGGCACTATACGTCTAGCCAAGGTGCCATTGTCCTTGTCACCGCAGTCAGTTGAGCTCCTCATCGACGGTCCTAGCTGAACCACCACTGCAAACTCGTCGAATCACTTGAGCATTGTCATGGTTGTGAGCTCTACCACAAGCCGCCACATCACCGCCACCGTCGCCGATCCGTTTGTCGCCAATTGTCCAATCCACAATCCCGATCCACATGATTCAAATTTGGAAAATAATCCACAAATCAGGTAAAAATTTATATCCGGTATATTTTCAAAATATTTAGGTTTCTAATTTGAATAATTTGAATATTCCGTGAATAGTCTGTGGATTGTTAAATATCTTAGAATAATTTTGTAATGTCCGCAATATTCTAAAACACTCAAAATTAGGAATGATTCCTAATTTGGCAACGTATCTGAACGACTATCCGACCTTATCCCTAAAGTACGATACGCGGCGATACGAAAAATCGTTATCTTATCCATAATCACTTAAATACGATAATAGATTTTATTTGCTTTCCAAATTTGACCAGTCAACTTTCCGTCGATATCTATAACCCTATAGATATGACCATAAGTTTAATTTCTTTGCCTCATTTAAATTTGATAAGAAAAATTTTGCGGATTGTATGGATATTGATTTGATGGTGGTGTTTATCTCTTATTTGTTTTTGTTTCTTTAAAAGAAAAGCCAAAAAGATTAGATGCAATTTGAATTGATTTCTTAGAAGATAATGTTGTATGTTTAGAATATATCTAGATAACTTTTTTTGAATAGAATGGGACAACCGATATTTGCTAGAAAGATAAGATAATTTCTAATTTAAATTAGGAATTAGGGTAATTTGTTTCCTAGTTTAGTTAGATATCATTCTAACCTTGATAGTTCATTTTGGGTTGATTTTAATTTCGAATTTCGATAAAAAAATACCAAAAAGATTGTTCTAGAATAGGTTAATTTGCTTTCTTTAGTTTAAAATTGCATGTTTAGATAATTGGCATTTTTAATTCCGAACTTCATAAAAATACCAAAAATAAATCATTTGCCCGTCATTAGAAATAGGTCATATTGTCGCGTGTCATATAGTTTGCGCGTTAAGCTGCATTAATCGCATGTTAATTTTTGCATGTCATTACATATAGGTTAGCTTTCATTTAAATAAGTGAAAACCCAAAAAAATATTGAGTAAATTGCTTGTTAATTAGAAATCATATTAAGATTGTTGATATTATTTTCTATCTAACAATGCAGATGCTTACGTTGTTTCGAGGTAAGTAATTCTCCAAATCTTGCAATTTATTTAATGTTTTGATTATTGGGTGTTACTTTGATGGTTTGCGCACTCGTATGATCACTTCACATGCTAGTGACTAAGTTAAAATAAATCCAAACTATTTGCCAAAACATTTTTTGAAAAGAAAAGGTACCGAAAGGGCGTTAGACTAGATCTAGCGTAATCAAGTCCCCGAACTTAGAATCTCTGGTTCGTAGGAATAAAACATATCTCCCTATATTTTATTTAGGTTTTTAATTGACCTACTGCAAATAGATTAGCGGCGACTCCAAACATGAAAACATTTGCATGTTAAGAACTTAAATCCTAAGTTACGAATTGGTGGGGCTTGGGAGAGCCCGAGTTAAGTTTAGTCTTAATAATCCATTAACCTGAGAAAATTTTAGGTCGCGACAATTAAGTTGCCTAATTTGAATTTATTGTGATCTCAATTAGATGTCATGTCGATATTCTCATATCCATAAATATTTTCGAAATCCATGAATTAGGAACTATTTCCTAATTTCATAACATGTTATGGTCGCCAATCTGGTCTCATGCCCGAGATACGATTCGCGATTACCCGGAAAATCGTCAATCCAATCTCCAACCCGAGATACGATTCGTGATTGCGTTAAAAATTGGCCAATCCGATCCTCATGCCCGAGATGTGATTTGTCAATTTATTTTCCAAATTTGAATGGATATAAATGATATCCTGAGTGATTAGATGCTATCTTTGGTTTTGGTTTGAATCTTTGTTTTGATTTGATTTGAATCTCCCAAAAAGATTAGATAGGATCAAGGTAAGTTTTTTTAAATAGATTGCATGCTTTTATAGGGTTTATCTAGTTACGATAACATTCCGATTTAAATTAGGATTTGGCCTAGTTTAATTCCTAAAATGAATTGGATAATATCTTGCACTAGATAACAATTTTTCATTATTTTCTAATTCCGAATTTCATGAAAAAATAACAAAAATAAACTTGTGCTTGTCATGCTAGAATAACTGCGTATTAATTTTGGTCCGTCATTAGAAACCACATGTTCAGGTCATTTAATTAGGAATCACATGTCACATTACATATAGGTTAGTTTTCATTTAAATAAGAGAAAACCCTAAAAAATATTGAGTGGAATCGCATGTTAATTAGGAATCATATTTAGGATGTCGATGTGATTTTTTGACTAACACTGTACATGCTTTTGTTGCTATGAGGTAAGTAAGTTCTCCATGTCCTTACAACTTGTTTATTGCTTTGCTCTATTGGGTGTTTCATTAATGGTTGCACAACCGTATGAATACCTCACATGTTACGAATAATTTAAAATCAATCCAAATTGCCTGCAAATATTTTTTTGAAATAAAAGAGAAAAGGTACCGAAATGACATTAGAGAAATCTAGTGTAACCAAGTCCCCGAATCCATAATCTCTGGTTTGTAGGAGTAAAGCAATTCATCCGATACTTTACTTGGGTTTCTAATTAGCCCACCAAAAAATAGATTAGTAGCGACTCCTGATTAAAATGATTTGCATGTAAAGAACTTAAACCTTAAATCGCAAATTGATAAAGACTTGGGAGAGCCCAAATTAGGCCTAAGCTTAATAATCCATTAGCCGAACCCTTAGGTGGCTCACTCCCGCAGGAGGTTTAGGTCGCGACAGTTTGACAACTCCATTGGAAAATTGAGTTAAAACTCTTAGTGGATTTAGGTTGAAATTTCTCTTTGTTGGGAAATATTTTTATTTGGCAGCAAGGATTTCAAGTATGTCCCTAACTTTTGAGGTGTTAAATGTTTTCGCAGATGGGAGTTATAAGGGGTGAAGTGTTTGTTAACCCTTGTCTTGCAGGAAGGTGTTGAGATTAGATGTTTTAATTTTGATATTGAAGCGGTGTTTCTTTATAAACTGTTGTGCATGCCTATGCATTTTCACTACACAATAGCACACACAACCTATCGCCAGACCTAGGTTGCATAGGATCACCTAAGATGATATTGAGATGGATACCACTCCGACTGTCCGCCCGCGGTACGAGTTGCCTATCTCAATCTCGAAACTTCTTTCTTGATGTCAAAGAGATTACCACCCCGGTCTGCATGCCCACGACATGGGTTGACTCTTTGATGAAGCCGGAGTCATGAGGACCTGGCTTAGTCCGCACGCCCGTGGCTAGTCCGATCATCCTTATGGCTCCACTTTGTTAAGCCTTATAGAGTAGAAATCGAGCCCATTGTGTCATGTGCATGTCTATATGATTGCCATTATCCTACCGGGTGAAGTAAGTTTTCTAATCATATGCTTTGCAATTTACTTACTTTTTCGTATATTTGGTCGGTCCATGATAGGTCTAGGTCGATTATAATTTTTTAAAGTAATAATCATTGAATCTTTTGAAAGGGAAAGAAAAAGAAAAAAAATAAGGCTTTGAAAAGAAAGTACTTTCAATTCATATTATTATTTTCCTAGGTCTGTCATAAGTCATTATTTCCCGAGAAATTTGCTATCATTTTCACAAGTACAAGGAGTAATGAAAAATGTCATTAAAATGAGAATAAAAAAGGACAATTAGATTAAGTCATGGACTGATCGTTTTGAGAATGTATACTTATCATGCTTTATTTTTGAATTAGGTTATTACGAACCGTCAACATTCCCCAATCCGTACTTGCTCAAGAGTAAGAATAACTAACCAAAATGAGCAGGCTTGTGTTACTGTCCTTGAAACCGAGATGAAGCAAGTCCTGAATGTGCTTGAGAATCTCACCAAACAAGTTGCTTCACTACAAACAAGCATTTCCACACTGTCTACACCCGCTCAACCGAGTGTAGAGATTGTACTACCCCATGACTCTTCTCTTATTGAGTCAAAATATAAGGGAAAAACCATCGCCATTGGCATTTCCTCGACCAAGAATGGTGCAACTTCAACTGACAAGGTCTGTTCGATCGTTACAAATGGGGGCAATGCATCTCCCAAGCCACCAAAGAGTGATGAGGCTAAGTGCATTGATAAGCTTGAAGAAAAATTCCAACAAAGGCAAGGCCTTGATGATCAATTCTTACGAGGTTTTGCTCACATTGTCAAGGTCCAAGTCCCTAAGAAGTTCAAGGCGCCTAAGTTTAACAAGTTCGAAGGCCTTTCCTATCCTAAGGTCCATTTACAATACTACACGACAAGGATGGCACCGTATGCTGATAATGTGCCACTCATGATCCACACTTTCCAAGATAGCTTAACCAAATCCCCTTTACAATGGTTCGTTTTGAAGAAGATTCACTTGCTCAATATGTGGGAGGATTTATCTGATGCTTTCATCCATCAATACAAATTCAATATCAACGTGGTCCCGTCATGTGAGGATTTGATTCGCAATGAGAAGAACAAGACCAAGACCTTCAAGGCCTATGCCACTAGGTGGAGAGCTCTAGCTGTACAAATTACCCTCGAGTTGACTGAAAAGGAGATGCTCAATATCTTCATGAAGACTTTACCCTTTGAGTTTCGTAATCGAATGTTGGATTCGAATTTCATTTCTTTAGCTGAGTTGATACTTGTGTGAAAACGCATTGAGATTGCTCTGTGAGATGGTTGGGCCATTGAGCAGGCTACCTCCGTTAAGAAGTTCATTCTCAAGAAAGATAAGGAATCGGCATCTAAAGTGAATGTAGCTTACTCTCAACAAAGCCATGACACTACCCCAACAATGCAGTCCACTGGCAAGCAACAGGGTGGATGCCAGTTCACTAGTCAACAATATGGCACTAAAAGGAACTTCATGCCTCTACTTGGGCCATTATCCAAAGTTCTGCCTATCCTCCAAAAAGAATTTTGCTTTCAAGTGAGCCGAAATGCCCAAACCCCGAGCGATTCTCTGGTTATGACTCATCTAAGAAGTGTGAGTATCATATGGGGGAGGTCAGTCATTCTACTGATGATTGTTATGTACTAAAGCATAGAATTCAAGACCTCTTGGATACAAAGGCATTATCTTTCCGCAGTGATCAACCAAATGTCCATCTAAACCCTCTACCCAACCAAGTTGGAAGCGTAGATGTTGTTATTGAGTAGAGAAATTTCTGTTTTTATACTCCTCTGCGAATGAGTCTTTCCTGCTTTCTAGGATTTCAAGTGTTTTCTAGGATTTCTTGCTTTCTAGGATTTCAATTCATGTTTATGTTTTGATTCGTAGGGTTTTGATTATTTGCATTTCCCTTCCAATAATGTAATTCATTTGATTCTATTCAATGAAATTACAAGTTTGTTTTCATTTTGAGGACATGTTAAAGTATATTAAATTAGCCCGGTGATGATATCCAACTAAGAAAAGAAAAATATCATCCACGGAGAAATTTTGAGGGCTAGGCTTCCTCATGCTTCCTCTAGAAAACCTTTAAAAAAATCCTTTCGAAAAAAACTTTTCCAAAACATGCATCAAATAAACCTTATTTGTTTATCTGACTCGTTTACGTCATGTCTCAGAGCATAATTCTCCAGTTTGTTGTGATGAGAAATTGACACATCGAGTTCTAATGATGATGAACCTGTGGGGCAAAGGATTACCTCATACTTGGGCTTGATTGGGTGCCCAACATTTTTAATCCACGCTTAACGCAAGCTCTTTTCCTTATACATCAATGAAAAATGATAAACTGAGGAGCGTGTTGAACTTTGATGATGATAATGGACCGACAAATCCGACTGAGATAATGTCATGGTTCTAATTGGAATCTTTTGAGCCTCAATTCACATTTGCTTAGTATCCTATTCATACACGCTTTCTTGTGTAGGGGCAAAAGTAACGATGGAACATTCATGTGTCCATCATTTCCAAATAAGGGCAATCAAAGGGCTCTCATTCCTAAGGACACTCTTTTTGTTTGATATTGTTGAGCGATGACATGTTCTTGAAATGGATATTATGCTTCTCGTGTATTTAATGAAATTTTTGAGTCTTGAACTTTTGCACGCCTGAAGCCGATAGGTGTTTAAAATACTCATATCTTTTGAAAGTGGGTTTTGCATGATGATTTACCTGTTTAACTCACCAGGTTCATTGAGAATGATCAAAATGAACAATTTAATGAATGATGTGGAATTGTTTGAGTATGCTAAATGAGATGTATCAGGATGATGAAAGGCAAACTCTATCTTATACACAGTCCCCTGTTTATACACTGTGAGTTGAGTGAAAAATTCTATATCCACAAGGTAAAGGGTTATCTCGCGAAAGGTACGACTATCGAAATCACAAGAGGCAATTCACTTCTCTATCCTAAACAATACAGGTTATCTATTGTTTCGCCACTCTGAGCCAAAACACTTGAAGAAGTTCTTTTAAATTAACCCTATCAAGAACCACCCTACATTAGGGTCAATTGGAGGTAAGTCATCATGACGTGAGAAAAATGAATAGAAATTTTCTTGCTCACATTTGCATCAATCTTCAAGTGTTGCTATTTCATATGAACTCATACGAAATTTAAGTGCCTTACGACGATGAAGATCATTTCTTTCTCTATCCGGCACACTTATATCCATTGTATAGCCCACTTGAGCCTGCAATTTCATTCCATAAAAACTCAGTTGGTGATCATCCCCCATATTGGGGGCAAGGAAAAGTCATCATTGTCCACGCAGCATATCTGGAGCGCCAATAGAAGACGAAGTGTGTGTTGGGCAATGTGTGCATTATAGATAGTGTGTGTCAAAAGTCAAAAAAAAAATGAAAGCTATGAAGCATAAAAAAATAGTGTGCCCGGTAAAAGCAATGCCATGCCCATGAAAAAAAAAAGTAAAAAAAAAAAAAAAAGAGAGAACTTTAGAGAAAAAATGTCAAGGCATGACATGTCAAAGTCATGAATCGCAGTGGAGCAATAGTCTTACAAGTCTCGAAGGCATCAAGTAGTGAACTCAAGACTGATGGTACATCTACCAAGAAGACAATTCTTGAAGGCAAAGAAGAAGACTAGTGGCAATGCCGAAATGATCACCAACTCTTTCACCCTAACTATACACAAATTTCTAATATAATCAAGAAATTCTCAATGGGTTCGAAAAATCTTCAACATATTTTGTTAATTCAAGTTGCTTATTATAATAAATCAGGTCTTGGTTTTGAGAAAAATACTGAATTGAAAAATATTTTTCCAAATGTCAAAAAAAGACTAAAGAAAAGACCTTCCAAATTTGTGTATAGAAATCACTTTCAAAAGTAATTTGTGAAATGCAATGGTCAAACTTCCCATAAATGTTCAAATTGCGGTGATTCAAATCACTTTAAGAGTGATTGTACTAAAGTTTGGAGATCTGTTCATAGAGACATTCTGAGAATAATTGATCCTAATCAAAATGGACCCAAGAAAATATGGGTACCAAAGAAAAAATGAGTTACTTATCTTTTGTAGGTACCAAAAAAAAGAAAGAACAAGTGGTACCTCAATAATAGTTGCTCAAGACACATGACCGGAGATCCTCTAAAATTCATCTAGTTAGAAAGAATTAAAGGAGGAAGTGTATCCTTTGGAGGCAACAACAAAGGAAAAATAGTTGGCAAGAGAACTGTTAGAATCGAAAATCTAATCATCAATGAAGTCTCACTAGTTGAAGGTTTGAATTTCAATTTAATTAGCATTAGTCAATTATGTAATATTGGTTACAGAATCACTTTCCAAGAAAACAAATGCTCTGGGATAAGTAAAGACAACAAGCAATCATTCACGGGTCGAAGACATGGAAACATCTACCTACTAGACACGAAGTCTAACGACTTACAATGTCTCGTCTCCATAAAAGAAAAATCTAATCAGTGGCACAGGAAGCTCGGACACACGTTAGCGTAAGTTGATTTTCAAAATAGTTTCAAATAAACTTGTCAAAGGATTGCCAGAACAAAAATTCAAGAGCACAAAATCAAATTGCTCTAAAGGAAAATAGGTAAGAAATTCATTTAAATCAATAAATTATGTCAGCACTAACCGAGCTTTGCAGTTGCTTCATATGGATATTTTTGGACCTACTCAAACTCTAAGTCTTGGAGGGAAGAAATACTGTTTAGTTATTGTAGATGATTATTCAAGATTTACTTGGGTATTCTTTTTGGCTCATAAAAGTGAAACATTTGAATATTTCTCAAAATTTGCCAAAAAGGTACAAAATGAAAAGGGTTACACTATTTCGAGCATTAAATCTGATTATGGACGAGAATTTGAAAATCAAAATTTTTCTTATTTCTGTGATGAAAATGGTATTCAACATATTTTTTCTTCGCCCTATACTCCTAAACAAAATAGAGTAGTTGAAAGAAAGAATTGAACTTTGCAAGAAATAGTTAGAACTTTTCTATTTGAAAATAAAATTCCAGCACATTTTTGGGTTGAAGCTATATCAACAGCTTGTTATATTTCGAATAGAATTTTTCCAAGACAAATTCTTGAAAAGACTCCTTATGAACTGTTCAAAGGTAAAATTCCTAATGTCTTGTATTTTCGGATATTTAGATGTAAATGTTTTATTCTCAAAAATCCTAATGATTGTGTTGGTAAGTTTGATGAAAAGTCAGATGAATGAATCTTTCTTGGATACTCAATAACAAGCAAGGCTTATAGATTATACAATAAAAATACTCAAACAGTAGAAGAGTCATTGAATGTCAAGTTTGAAGACTCAAATCAGACTTAACAAGATGATTATGACACTGAAAATCCAGCATCTGAAGAATCTAACATAGCATCTGATGAATTGACGGTAAGTGAAAATGATCAGAATCAAAGATCTGATGAAGCTCAGGAATCTTCAAACCAACAAGACAATGAAGAATTATCAAATCTCAATGATGAAAATGATGAAAGATTCAATAGAAACTGAAAGCAAAAATCTAGTCATCCCAAAGACCTCATCATTGGAAATTTAGATGAAGGAATGAAAACCAGAGCAAAGGCAAAAGAAGTCATAAATATGATGGCTTTCATTTCTGAAGTTGAACCAAAGAATGTCAAAGATGTCTTGAAAGATGAAAGCTGGATTGAAACCATGCAAGAGGAACTTCTACAATTTCAGATTAATCAAGTATGAGAACTCGTTCCAAGACCCAAAAATCATTCAGTTAATGGAACAAAATGGGTATTTCAAAAAAAACTGGATGATCAAGGAAAAGTCATCAGAAACAAAGCAAGACTTATGGCCAAAGAATATTCACAAAAGGAAGGAACAAATTACGATGAGATGTATGCTCTTGTGGCTAAGTTAGAAGCAATAAGAATTTTACTGGCTTATGCTTCTTTCTGCGATTTTAAACTGTTTCAGATAGATGTCAAAAACGCTTTCTTGAATGGCTACATTAAAGAGGAAGTATATGTGGAACAACCTCTAGGTTTTGAAGATCTTCACAAGCCTGATCAGGTATATACTCTCAAGCAAGCATTATACGGTCTCAAACAAGCACCACGTGCTTGGTACAAAAGACTAAACAACTTTCTGGAACAAAATGAATTCACAAAAGGTAATATAAGCACTACCCTATTCATCAAAAGAAAAGGTAAAGATATTTTAATTGTTCAAATCTATGTAGATGATATCATTTTTGGTTTTATAGATGAAAAATTGTGTAAAAATTTTTCTAAAATGATGCAAAGTGAATTCGAAATGAGCATGTTAGGTGAGTTAACTTTCTTCCTTGGATTACAGGTCAGACAAACCAAAAATGGCACCTTTCTTTGTCAAGAAAAGTATGCTAGGGAAATTACGAAAAAGTTTGGTTTGGTAAATTGCAAAAAGACAAAAACTCCAATGTTCTATTCCATTAGACTAGACAAGGATGAAAAAGGAAAACCAATAGATAAAAAATTATATAGAAGCATGATTGGCTTGCTTTTATATTTAACTACTTCAAGACCAGATATTCTGTTCAGTGTTTGTTTGTGCGCAAGATTTCGATCAAAACCAAAAGAATCTCATCTTACTGCAATCAAACGAATTATCAAATATATTGGCACTAATCCTACACTTGGATTATGGTATCCTAAGGGATCAAACTTTACTCTTATTGGATATTCTGATGTTGATTATCCTGGTTGTAAGATAGACAAGAAGAGTATTTCAGGAACATGTCAATTGTTAGGGCACATGCTTGTTTCATGGTATTCAAAGAAGCAACAAATTGTAGCTCTTTCAACGGCAGAAGTAAAACATGTCTCACTTGGCAGTTGCTGTGCTCAAATCCTTTGAATGAAATAACAATTGAGAAACTTTAATGTCAAAGACTCAACTGTGCAGATTAAGTATGACAATACCAGTGCCATCAATCTGACCAAAAATCCTATTCTGCATTCAAGAGCTAAGCATATTGATATTAAGCATCATTTTATCCGTGATCATGTTTTAAAAGGAGATATTAATGTTCAATTTATAGACACTAAACAACAGTTAGCTGACATTTTTACAAAACTTTAGAAAGGAAAAGTTTTGAGCTTGTTAGAGACAAACTAAATATTACTAAACCACTTCATTGAGCTGTGCAATTTGAACTCACATTACATCTAATGACTTATTTAATCAAGCACATATTTGAAGTGTCTGGTTTCGGCGTGCAACGCATTTTATAAAAGGTACGTATATCTCATATATTTTGTATGATATGTTTGTTTGAAATAAGTTGTCTTAATTGATACCGTTTGGGAATTAAAATTCCAAATTTTTTGAAATATAATTTTTGAAATTTTCATTAACTATCAATTGACAGTTTCCAAAAAGAGTTTTGTAAAAACCGATATATTGCAATTTTCGGTTCAAACTCTTTTTATTCTTCTCCCTCACTATCACTCTCCCCGAACACAAAAATCTACTCTCAAAAACCCTAAAGTTCTTTGAACAGACGATTTAGTCTAAGGATCTCATCTTTCTCTTTCAAAACCAAAAAAATTCTTCAATGGCGCCTAAGTCGACCACTGAATTAAAGAAAGGAATCTCTAGAAAATCAAACCATATCGCTAGAATGTTCATCAGGGCAGAAAAAGGTGGAGAACTAGAGAAGATTGATATCTCAGATACGGGCTTTGACACGGGATCATCTGAAGGTAAAACTCCAAGAATCCCCATCCATAAACGTGATCATTTTGTTATGGCAAGACAACTAATAAAAACCATCAAAGTAGTTTGAGAGAATCGGAGTAACCAGAGTACTATAAATACAGTGTGTAAGTCATTAGGTTTTCTGTTTGAGCGAGAAGTTGTGTAGGAATATGGAAGGGGTTTAAGAACTGGAAGAACACCTGTTGCTAAAAGGGGCATAGTTCTTAAAGAGAAATCTAATGTTAAGGAAACACCTATGACAGAGAAGAAAAGGATTTCCCGAAAAGGAAAAGAGAAAGTAGGGGAACAGTCGAATGCTGGTGGATTTGAATCTATTGGTGAGGAGGAACCTCATATTGTAGAGAAAAGCAAGAACATTGACTCTAGGAAGGAGGATAATGATGAGAAACTATACACTAACTTTGTGCCCATTTCTGGAATTCTCCCTGATGACAAGAATTTGTCTATCAATTCTCCTGCTGAGATTGAATTCTCTGTGTTTTAACAAGATTACAAGTTATCTACCTTTGATCTCTCTGCAATTCTAGGAGTGAAATATATTGAATTTTCTTTCATTCCTACTACTTTGATTCAGCATATCGATCTTTATCTGGTAACTCATCGTTCGTCTAAGGTTCCACATCTCATGTAGCTCACACTCTCTTTCCTCTAAATTTCATTGTCTTGCACAAAATCATCATAAATTGTCTCAGACCCAAAGGATCTTCCAAAACTGATGTTTCCAGATATGAGGCAAAGCTGATTTGGGCAATTTAAAACACCTTTCTTATTTCTCTGTCCCATTTGATCCTACTACAAATGTACAGATCTGTCAAGAAGGGCAAAGGTCAACTTCTTTATGGAGCTTTGATCACTACCATTTTTGAGCTCTTAAAACTTCCTATTCCTGAAAAACTCAAAGATAAACCTCTTCAAACTATGATTGTAGGGGAACTTATGATGACTAAGATGGGGTATAGGTTTGATGGAGAAAATTATAAGGATAAGAAGGGGAAGATTATTCCAGTCGAGCTGCTAAGTGAACAGAACAAGGGCTTTGTTAATATACTTCATGAATCTGATGAGGAGGAATTAATCGAACCTTTAGTGAGAAAGAGGAAAGTGCAGCTGACAGCCTCCAAAACAGACAAACCAACCAAAAGAAAATTAGTTGTAGCTAGTGATTTTAATGAGTTGGAAATATCCAATGAAAAATCTGCTAAACAATCTCACGCTGATGACAGAAGCCTTAAAGAAACAAGGTTTGTGCAATGGCTACTTCATCAATAAGCCAAGCATAAAGCTCATGCAGACAGGCATGCTGTCACTCAGCTCAAAATTCAAAGACTAAGAGATAAGGATGAAAGTATGTTACAATCTCTTAGTGACCTCATCAACCAAATAGTGATGAAGAATCAGTAAGATTACATGGCTACTGCAGAGAAAGAACCTGAGGAAGGACTTTCTAGGAGACAGAGGGAGTTTGATCATGAACATGTCATAGAAACTAAAATGCAGGAGAAGTATGAACATGATAATGCTCAAGTTGTTGAGGACAATAGCTTTGATCTGGCTGACATACGGGAGGAACAAAATCAGAATGCACAAGAGGTAGCTTCTTCAGAAGCAACGTCTGTAGATTTTCCTCTTGAAGGAAATAATAATGAACATGTTCCATCTGAAGCTCAACATAGAGGCAAAGAAAAGGAAGCAGAATCTGGTGACATTCAAACCACACACACTCCTTCTGGATACAATATCTCCTCATCTATGTCAGATCATGTAGCTATTACCGATCTAAGGTGAAGACAAGCTATAGTTCAGAATGAAGTCAAGGAACTTCGCAATGAACTTAGGGAATGAATCCAGGAGATCAAGGACTTGATGGAAGCAAGAATCAACAATCTGAAAATCCAAGTCAAAGCTGATGTACAAATTGCAGCCATTCACACTACAAATATTGAAGGATTATTCATCAACTCTCATCACACATTAAGCAACGATTGTAACAATTTTCTAGGTGTAGTCTTGTCCAAGTGCCTTTTCTATCTGCACCTTTTGGAACTTCTTCATCTAAACCTTTGGACCCTCAGCTCCTCCAGCAAATCCGCCAAACTGAACATCTATTAGTTTATGTGTTATTTGTTTTAGCTTTCAATATTGGTTTTTGTTTGACTTGGTGTGAACTCTGGATATTGACTTATGATTTGACATTGGTTATTAAAATCTCTTGATGAACTCTTATTATATTCTTATTGATTATGCTATTGCTGCTAATTCCTTTCTGCTGATGTCAAAAATGGGGAGAAGTATTATACAGATTATGAATGCAAATGTGGCATGAACGGTAGAATGAACTGTTATGCTGGAATATTATGTTGGTTTTAGAAATTAACACTGCTTTATATGCTTTGAATGTCATATCCTTTGAATAGAGTATTTTGATCACATAAATATTTTTTAACGCATATGGATAGTTTTGTCATCATAAAAAAGGGGGAGAATGTTGAGGAAAATCCCTAATTAGTTTTGAAGAATGACAAAACAATCTTTTACTAACCAGAATTACACTTAAGTTATTTGATGAAGGTAAATGCTGAGTCATCAAACTTAATCGATGAAAGGACTTTGTTAACAGACTCAAAATTACTCATCAGATTCAATAAGTATTATTTTTGGCATGTTTATGCAGGATAATCAAATTGATATCTTAAGACATCATAATTGGTTATCACAAGATCGTTCCTTAAACGCGAAGAACTATACGTATGGAAACTTTGATTTGATTGTATTGGCGATCAAATCACCTGAAAATAATAGTTCTTCTTCCAACGGCAATGCATTTTCTTTTGGGAAGTTTTCTCCAACCGTTTGATTTGGAGATCAATCCTCTGAATTATCCAATGAATAGATTGAAAATGGAGGAGTATAAAAGGAGTGTAAACGTCGTACAAGGAGAATAACTAGAATCGAGAATTCCAAAGTTTGAATAGAGTTTCGATTTTATACACTTGTTATTACTGTATTCCACGTTGTGATTTTAGAAAGAAAATTACTTGAGTGAAGAGTGTACGTGATAGTGCATTCTATTATCTGAGAAGCGCTGCTCTTATAATCTTTTGGTGATTCAATAGTGAAACACAGCCAACAGGCTGCCAGCGTGGAGAGTGGACGTAGGCTTAATAAAGTCGAACCACTATAAAAATCTGTGTGCAGTATTCTCTATCCGTAAACTTTCATTTATTATTACCGACATTATACTGCATGCATATCTATCAAACAAGTTCGTCAGAACACCATCTTAATCATCAGACGCAATCATTTGATGACAATTTACATACAAGTTTGTAATTCGCATTCATCTTATATTGAACATACGAGTTGTTGATATCAACTATATTCATTCCACACGTTTAAATCATACAATTTTATAAAATCACATATTCACCCCCACTAGGTGATAGCATTAGCTGTAACAAGTTAAAACTAGAAATCCCAAATCCTTCACCCGGACCGGCCGGTTCAGATGCCACCCTCTTCAAGAACCCTAATTGCATTCTCGCATTCTTCACGCCTCTTGCACAAACCCTCTTGCTCGATTCTTGCCTCCCTCTCGCAATTTCACTCTCTTGCACAACTCTCAGATGCCATCGTCTCACCTAAGTCACTCGCATCCCTTGCTCAACTCTCGCCTCCCATTTGTGTTCTCACTCTCTAGCTAGACTCTCGCCTCCCTCTCTTGCTCAATTTTTGGCCGATCGTGATCTCAATCACATCTCATCTAGGTAAATATCCAATGCTCCGTTTTTCTGTTTTTGCTGTTCTTCGTACACCGAAACAATTTTGATGCTGCGTCTAGATCTCCTTCGTTGGAATAGGGAGTGATCAGTTCGGAGAAGTGTAGGCATCTTGGTAATTTATGTTGAGGATATGCAGAAAGCACTGAGCTGGATGTATCTTAGAAGTTACAGCGAGAGGTGGATGGTATTCTTATGCTTGGATGAATAGTCTAATGCAGTTTAGAAGTCCGTCTCTGGTTTCCAGCTTTTCGAGGAATTTTGTTTCTTTTTAGCTTCTAATTTATCGCCGATGCGTAGTTCTTTCTTGTTCTGAAGTGGGTCGCTCAATGTTGAACAAATTTCTTAGAAAATGCCACCGGCTCATCGACCCACCCGGAAACCAAACCACACCAACCGATCCGGTCTAGTTCAATTCCAGGATCAAGTGGGCCGATTTCCAATTTTAGAAACTAGGAACCGACCTTTCTAATCCGGTTTCTGGTTTTTGAGTGAATATTGAATCATCTGGGAATCAATCACCCGAGCAATTTGAAGATTTTAAGGAGCAAATTCGGTTTACCTTTTGCTAAGCAACATGGACTCTATTATGTCTCTAGTTCTGATATACATTTGCCGTTTTATAAATATTTTCAGACATCTTTGATCTAGCCACGTGGTTCTTTGTGAGGGTTGATTGATTTCTAATTCTTTTTTATGACTTTTAAAATCTGCCAGTTATATATCTGTTGTTTAACTCTTACGTCAATATTTTTGCTTCTCACCTTGGGTAATTAGCAACAAGTTTTCTGTGGACTTTCGGAAATCTGTTTCATTAGTACAGCATATGAGAGGTCAGTGTCCTTTTCCAGTACGAAGGTTTACTGTGGAAATCGATACCTAATATAATACACCAAAAAACAATCAACTTTTTGTAATATTATCGACAAGGAGCGAAGGATGATGGACAAGTATTGGGGTCAAGCGATGAAGCCTTATGAATAATTAATTGCTGTGAATTTTGCTAAGTGTTGGACATGAGAAGTCGTGAGCATCCACCGATCAAGCATGCGGATCGCAGTGTCACTTGAATCTACAAATTTTTTATGGTCTTTTCATCTTCTTCTTCCTTGCATCTTGACCATTCCAATACTTTTATGTTCGGGAATATGACACAAATTGTCCCTGAACTTTGGCCAAATTTGCAATATTGTCCATAAACTTTAGCTCAATGTATAATCTGGTCTCCAAACTTTCAATTTGTTCAATAGTCCTTGGACTTTGGGTGCATTTCAACTTAATCCCTAAACTATATAAAAATATTTAATGTAGTACAATGTACTATATGAAAATGTTCAATATTTTCATTCTATTAATTCAAGTTCAGGGACTATATTGAACATTTTGATATAATTTCGGGACTAAGTTGAATACATACAAAAAATTCAAGGATATTGAACAAATTGAAAATTCAGAGATCATATTGCACATTTGGTTAAAATTCAGGGATCACATTAAATAAATTAAAAGTTCAAATATCACATTGCATATCGGGTCAAAGTTTGGAAACTATTTGTATCATTATCCTTTTATGTTTAGAGTAACATCACCTATGTTATCTATATTATTAGTTGGCTAATTTTGGCACCATGTACAACTCACTTTGTTAGAGTTTTTAGGACTCTTCGGAGTACCTTATTTCGTGGCATTTACTTTTCTACTCACTCTACCTTAAAGTTGTAAGCTTACTCTTATGCTAACTGATCAGGTAACCCTTTAGATCATCGCTCCACTATATTATTGCTTATTTGTGGGTAACTCACTTAGAATTGCAAGCTTATTTTATGGTTACTGGTCAGGTGACCCCTTTGGTCATCGCTCCACTGCAAATCATTGCTTATTTATAGGTAACTCACTTATCTTATGGCGTACCAAGAAAAAAATCATCATTCAATCTAGTACGAAAGCAAACTATCATACACATGCTAATACCAAATCAGATTTACAGCAGTTGTGATGATTACTTGAAAACATGAGAGTCTGTCATAATGGTGGGATGGTCATTTATTGCAAAACCGTAGGGATATTTAAATAGCACATGGTGATATTTTTCATGAGATCACCAAGCATTTGATAGATTGTCATTTCATACGATATCAAATGCTTCATGGCAATATTCCTCTCTTGTTTCTATTCAGACTATCAATGTCTTCACTAAGGCACATTTTTTTTTGGTCGATCACCAAGGCACATTTACTAAGGTGTTTTTTATCATCTTTTCTCAAATTTCGAGTAACTTCTTTTAAGTCACCATAAGTTTGAAAGGATGTTGGAGATAACTAAGAGATTCTTCAGAAATAATTAAGAGATTCTCCATGTCTCTTTTGATTGTGCATGTCCTTAATTAATCGTAATTGATTGTAACTTATATTGTAATATCTTATTATCTTATATAATATCTTATAAAACCTATATATACCTCATGTACTCTTCATTACTAGACACAAAAAAAAAATTATACAATTCTCTTCTACGTATTTTTATCTACCTTCTCCCTAGTCCCACCTCCCCTCTCTTCCATCTTCCGAATCAACCAGCACCCATAATTAACAAACGAATCCCAAAAAATAAAAGTGACAGACACAAACTGTTGCGAGTCTCCAATCACCACCTGCTTCTCGATACACCCCAATGACAACAACTCCACCTCGATCATTCTCTTTCCCCTTTATCCACCACCACTGTAGCCGCCGCTGCCCTCCGCTGACACTTTGAAGATGTCGACCCCGAATAACCTCACCATTTGGACCGGATGGACGGACCCGGCCCGGCTCAGCCTGCTCCTCCTGATGCACTTGATATGAAGCTGCTTCTCTGGCCCGGCCGACCGGTGGAAGCTGACGATGTCTCCAGCCCTCAAGCTCTTCTCCTTCACAAATCGGGTCCAACCCCGCGTCAGCACGTAGCTGTGGCTGCTGTTCCAATACGAGTACCTGAATCTCCACACTTTGCCTCCACTGTCTATGAAATTTAGCAAAACGCCCTTTGAAATCGAAGGGTTCGTGTGGCGGCGCAGGGGGAAGTGCTTCTCCGCGTGTTGCTTCGGAATCACGAACCGATTCAGCTTCCCTACGTCACTCTGCGTGACCTCCTTCTGGAAAAGGAGAATACAGGCCATCACAGCCCGACCCGGCCCTGACGGATCTCCCAGGGCTTCCATCATACTTACCCTTTTGCCGCTGCCGTTGGCGTTGAAGTACTTTCTCTTGCTCTGCTCGAGCTCATCATAGTATGCGTGTTTCCGCAGCATGTCGAGGATTTCCTCTTTGGATTGGGAATACAGGAAAGCGGCTTCAAGGTCGTGGTCTTCAGTGTCAGACTTCTGCTTGAAGTTGGTGACGGCGCCACGGCCACGGAAGCGCTTGGCAGCAACGTCGTAGGCCATCGCGGCCTCGTCCTCCTCGTTAAAGGTGCCAATCCACACCCTCTGGTGCTTCTCGTAGATTTGTGCGCCCCAGCGGCCGTTCGGCTGAGGGACGACGCCCTTGTACTTGGACGAGGGCAGCTTCCTTGACTCGGCTTCGACGCTGCCTTCGCAGTCCAATATCACGCTCGCGCCACTGCCAAGACGGCAGAGGCTCCGCGGTGGCGTCGGCAGCTGCAATGACTTCGACGGAAGTTGAATAACATTGGAGTCGCTTGTTGAGCTGGGCTCGTCTATGCAGATTATGTCACCATTCATTTTTTGTTTTTTCTGTTGAGAGAGAGAGAGAAGAATAAGTGGTGGCTATGAAAGATTGGAGAGAGAGAGAGGGAGAGAAGAAGAAGAAGAAGAAGTGGCGGCTATGAAAGATTGGAGGGACTACGATACCGGGGATATAAATAGAGGGACCTTCCACCAGTGCTTGTAAGTTGTAATATTGTCGTATAAAGACGTGGGCGTCTACTAGGGGGTCAACTCCAAGAGTAGGTTGTGCAAGGAACTAGGAAAGTTCCATTTTATAGACGAGATACGATACTATACGCTAAATATTAAATCCACTCCTTTCATTGATCAAGTCATTATCATCATTGCTGCTGCTGTTATTATTATAGTATTCAAAGTATCTAAGTTTTTATATTTTACCGAGTTTTCACGGGGGCCGCAATGCAAAGTGAGATTTATAAAGTGCTATTTATTATAAGTGACTTTCAGACAAATGTATATCATGGGCAGAACGATATTAGAAGTGCTAAAAATATTGCACGATGCTTACTATAGTACCAAAAGTTTTTTCCGGATCACTTCAGTGCAAACTTCGATCGGTGTCGCCGGAAATTCAACGTGACCATTTTTTATTAATTTTTCCATCTGACATGGCTCGCCAATATGCCCAGTCAGCATATGTAGCCCAAAACGACATTGTTTATGTATTTTGCCCAAAATATAAGGGCTAAATCGCAAATTATAAGGAATTTCCCAAATTGAAAACCCTAAGTCAACCCCAACCCCAAATCGAAACTCTATTCGATTTGCCCCCCAACGCAGATGGAGGAGGAGGATTGGGCTTGGAGGCAGCGTCAGAGGAGGATTGGCGGTGAGATTTGGCCTCGAGCTCGAGCTTCTTTTGCTCACGAATCTTTTGGATTTGCTTCTGCTCAATCTCGAAGCGCTTGGAGATGAGCCGGCCGCCGGTTTCTTCGATGAGGATTTGGGACTTCTTGAGTAGTTCTTGCTTGAGGAAGTCCATTCTGGGGTTTCGTTTTGGCTTCAAAATTGATGAGAGGAGGAGACAAATCTACATGAGTTCAGTTTGGCCATTCCATCAAACATGTGGCAAGCAATTTCTCAGTAGTGTTTACATTCAAAACAATTTGGAATCTGACATCTAGATCAAAGCCAAACATGCAAACATATTAAGAATCATCAAGCTAAAATCAAACTTAATCCGATTGTTGATCAATCAAAAACTAGCTTTTGACACTGCTATTTTCATCCTCAAATAAATCGAGATTGAATGAATAGAATCGTACCTTGATGAAAAGAGATTTTAGTGACAATTGATAATGAAGCAAGCACGAACTGGCTTTGGAACTTGTCAACACTCTTTTAATATCGTCATGAGGACTTCGAATGAGATCCAACAACTTTCGAAATTTTCAGTGATAAAATGGAGTGAAACAAAGCACTCTTGGTGATCGTTTGGAGATGAAGCCAGCAAAGTTGACTTACGATGAACGGTGACGAACAACGACAAATAGTGATGAGCAATGTTAGTGGCAACCGGAATTGAAATCTATGAACGATTTGCAATCACGTTTCCAGCTCTTCCGAGCTTTCGGTCAAAGAATAAGGAAAAATAGAGCTTGACAAATCACAACTATAGATGCAGCTGAGAACGATAGCGACGACGATCTCACAGTGGTTGAAGTGAAACGAGGTGATTTTTTTTGTAGAGAAAGAGAGTCATAGTGAACGACGTCCTTTTACACAACCAGCCACGTTGGATTGTACGAAGTTGTTTTATCTGTCCACGTGGACTGGATTTCTTTAACAAATGTCAACTCATTTTAATTTTTTAATTATAAATACCACGTAATCATTTTGGCCGAAACTTCTCGTCGGAGGCACTTAAGTGATAATTTTTTCTCTAATTTGATACTTAAGTAAGCCAGCAAAAATTTTTTGCACCAATATAAGCGTCATACGAAACTTTTAACCATTTAGCGTCCTTCTGCCCATATCATGCATCCGATGCATATGTACACATTAAGGGGATAAATTTGAATTGTAAATTTATCCCACACCACGAAGAGAAACATATATTGAGACGTCGAAATTCAACGAACTCAAATGTGTCGTTCTTCCATTTTATTATTCGCTTTTTTCCGTTCCTCTTCAGTTCTTTTCTTCTTGTTCTTCTCCATCCCCTCTCCTCCGTCACCGATGCTCCATCCCCCGGGTCCGTCATCCCTCTGGACGCCGCAAACCACCGCCATTTGTGCTGCTGCACTTGACTTGGTTGTGCCAGCCTCGGCCATCGCGTCCCTCTCTCGCTCTCAAAGGTCGTAAACCTCAGATTGCAACGTCCCTTGAGGTTTTGCTTTTGTCGTAAAACGTCCCTTGAGGTTGTCCGAAGAGAAGTAGGATTCAACATTTCCAAGTTGATGGGGGTTCACGAGAAATGAATATGTGGAAGTAAAGAGTGGGACCTTGTTTTTTGCCAAGTTCATCTCCCCCGGCTGAATGCTGACCCCCAACATGGCTCTTTTTTTTTTTTTTTCCTTCCAAACAAAAACAAGCCATGAAAAATCTTCCATGTTTATCCAGAAAAGCATTAATGGATATGTCAAGCGGAGTCGGTCCCGTGATTCAGGGCCCCGTTTGTTTCGCGTAAAATGAATAATTTAAAGAACATTTTCCTAAAAATGATTTCTTGTATAATTTGAAACCATTGGTCAATGAAAAAAGTTTTCATTATCGATAATAATTTATTTTTAAATATTTTCGTGGACGATGTAAATATTTTGCGTTCATTCATTTTTATAAGTGATACAAATTATCATTTTAGGAAAATAATTTTCAAATTATTCAATTTCCGCAAAATAAACGGAGCTTCAATATGTAGGGTGGGTGGTCGTGCAATCATTCAGTCCTTGAGCTTCAACTAGGAAGCCTCACGAGCCCTGGACCACAATTTTAATAATTGAATATTGAGATTAGATACAGATAGAAAATATTTTATAAGCTCATTTGTATCGTAATGCGAAGAATCCTATATTTTTAACTAAATTTTTCGAGGAACCTGATGTCATTGCTATTGTAATACATAGCCAATAGAATGGTTCCCTTTTGTTTTGTGTCAATCTTGGCAAATAAAATTCCATCCCTTCACAAGATCCGACCAACAATGACTTGTTCTTTGGGGCCAACACAAGGCGGGGCTTTATCCTCAGTCGCTTCCTTATTTCTGACATTTTTCTCACCTCAGACACATTGAACTCCCCCACTATACAACCTCGAAATTTAATCTGGACCATCACTTTTGGGTTCGTTGGACTCAGCGGTTCAAACCGGTCATGCACTGGGTCGAACATCCGACTCGTGTGTCCATGGTCACACACGGTGACTAAAGGAAGACAAAAATTTTGTTTAGAAAGGATGGAAGTACAGGAACAAGATGCTGAAGGGGTCGTTAAAAAGGATTGCTTTTTATACTCGGGCCCAATGCTAATCACGGTGCCGGAATTTCGAGCGGTATGCATTGCTCGTGTCTATCTTGACCCCACCGGTAAAAAAAAAATGCCCGTACGATAGAACAAACTTTGTTGTATTCGAATTGATCCGGTCTTTTCCGTGATTTTCTTTGTTTAGAAATCTGAAGGGGCAACGTTTTTACACATCACCTCAACTTGTGCGTCGAATTCAACATGGACAAAAGAGGAGGAGAGGAATTCTGGAAATTTGAGGGGTGATAATGTGGAATCTTGTAGATTTCTCGATCTGAGCTGGGGACCCCCACCCCCCCTCCCCCCCAATCATTTGTCAAGTTGATGCAAAACCGAGAGCTCCGACTCAGTGGGTTCTGAATTGGGTTCAATGGTTTTGCGATGTTCCTGATGCTGATCAAAAGAGGTACACCCACACCAGTAGATTCCCACCAATCCTCATCCTCCTCACGTATATGTCAATCAGTATTAATGATTAATCTTACGTGGGCAACATCGATTATGGAGTTGCAAACAATTTCGGTGAGGAACTTTCTGTTCGAGAAGCACTGCACTAGAACGAAAAGATGCCATCCTTTCAATGGGGAAAGGTATAAACAAGAGTACTTTTTTTGTTTCCTTTTCTTTTTTTTTGGGGGGGGCATGGGCCAAGCAACGAAAGACAATAAATTGGCCAAGCTCTTGTCATCCAACATCGACCCTATTACGTCTCTAGTGGCGATGTACATTTCGACTCGATCTCCACCTCCATTTGATATTTTATAAATATTTTCGGAAAGCTTCGATTCAACGGGAGTTTGTCGTTCGTCGCAGCCTCGTGAGTCTTGTTTTCCCGCATCCTTGTACTGGTGGAAATCTACCACTAGTCGAGCCTCTCTGTTCTCTATAGCTTCATTCAGCCGTGCATCGCCCTCGGTTGTGGTCATAGTTTTGCTTCTTTGTCAAAATCAAATTACTGTCCTCATTTGTTTACTAGTTTTAGTCTTGGTTTTCTTTTTGTGATCTTTGTCCTTTTCAATTCCCCAAAGAAGGAAAAAAAAAAAAAAAGAAAGCTTTCTAGTTGGTGCTCCAATCTCAGCATCTCATCTTCGGAGACTTCCCCACTTGTGGACAACACTCAATAATGCCCACCATAGATGCTGTTTGTTGTGATTACTACTTTTCAATTGCGAGTGTCAATGACCAGCGAAGTCGCCGTCAAGTAGGGGTAAACACCGGAGTCAAGCACATCTTCATCTAGTGGTCAAAGTTGAGTGCCGTGAGGTGATGCAATTTTATTTGGCGCAATTTTAGTTGGGTTTCCACACGATTTTATCAAGATTGTGTGAGAAAAGAGGTGTCAACTTTCTGATCATTTGTTTCTTTGGCGTTTGTCTAAAATCTGATTCAATGTATCCACATCCCTTATCTAGTATAAAAGACCTGGCTTACCGACGACGCTTTTGTCGCAGACATTAGGAGATAGTTGCACTTGTCATGTGCAAGGTAGATGCTTCAGTGTTGATGTACATTAATGAATATTAGTCGATCGTTAAGTTTGTCGTAAATAAAGATATAAGAGTTCATTAGTATTTCTCATGCTTTATAAATGGAGCCATCTTGTGTAATCTTTCATTAGGGTATTGAATAAAAATGTTAAAATGCACATGTGGATGGTATTAAAAAAGTCCCACGTCAAAAAATTGCTATGGTACGAAGTAGTTAAATATATCTTAGTTGTCCCAAAATTCATGTACTTAAGTTCGTGAATGAAAGCGGGTACAATTGTATATGTTAACATGTTCAAATTTGTGCTCCCTCTTAGCAATCTTCCTAGGTGAAAATATCAATTTTTTGTTGCGCGCTTCCAACAAAAAATGTAGCTTTTAAGTCTTTTTTTTTTCTCTCCCTCTATGTTGAATATCCTAGAATATTTTACATGTATATTTTAACATATGCCAATAATATATTTTAGTTGTTAACTCCTCCATTTCCAACTGATTTCAAGTTTTCGTATGTTAGTTATTTATTTAATTACAACATGACCTTTCAAATCGGCGTGGATTAAGCTACGGTCCTGAGATTGATAAATTTATTATTTTCTAAGTTGGAGATGACTTAAGATATGACTTCCGATTAACACGACATATTATGTCCACACAAAAAAGAGCACACAATTATAGAATCATGCGCGAGGAGAATATTGAATTCGGACGATATGATTTTGTGTCATTTCACATGCCTTATGTTGTTCATTATTTAATGTACATGCAATTTTTTCCAATTTGTTAATGATGCCTCCGGAAATACAATAATTTTTTTATATGAAAAGGGCTAAAGCTAGATACAAAAATTTTACGTCGTAAATCTATTATCCATATTTTATGACCTAATAAAACATGAATTAACTTTGTAGGAGATAATGAAAAGAAACTTATATCCAAGCGCTTATCAATTCCAAGATTAGCAAGTTGATCAGCAGTTACCCAAATCATTTGGCGACCCTCGTAAGCCATTGTGAAAAAAAAGTAAAGAAAGAAAAAGAAAAGAATAAAATTTTAAATTTTAAAAATTCAGAAAAAAAAATTAAAAAAAATTATTCACGTCAATGTCGATCGTGCCACGTAAGATAGCTGACATCCAAGTCAACGAGTTTCTATCAAAATTGACCAAAAAGACTACATTACAAATGGTCAAAAGGTTTGTGACTAAATTAGCCAAATTGAAAAATTTAGGACTAAACTACCATATGTACAATAGGTTTAAGACTCTTTGATATTTTCCCCAATTTGAGGCAATGTGCTATATCTATTAGATTGAGTCTTAACATGCACCCCATGATTGACGTTGAATGACTCATTCTTGCCATGAAGGGCGCAAATAACAACATTTCTCTTTCCTAGTCTTATTTCTAGCTAGAAATAGAAAAAGTAATGTTTAATAACGACACAAAATTTCTGTTCCCAAAATAGAAATTCATTTGATAAGTTATTCTCAAATTTATGCTCTTAACAACCAGCGAGCAGCGAACGGTTGGCGAGCAACAGCTGCGGCGAGCGACGGGTGGCAACGGACAGCTGACGAGCAGGGGCAAGTGGGCAACAAGCTGCGGCAAGCGGCCAAAGGCAGGCAGGAGGGTCGCGGGTGACTGGTGGCTAGCAAGCAGTGAGCAACGGGCAACCCGGCAAGAGATGGTGTTGGCAGCGGGCGACAAGTGGCGAGTGAGCGGTGATAGGCAGCAAGGGTGAGCAATAAAAAAGAGTTATTATTTATGTTTTTATTTCAAAAATAGAAAATTATAAAATTTTAACTTCTCATTTCTATTCTAATTCTATTTTTAGGCCAAAATTAGTCCAAAAAATAAAATAACAAAATAATTTTACCAAACGGATTTCTATTTCAAACATATTCCCATGAACAAAAAAGTAAAAAAAAAACAGAAAAACATAATAGTTATTATTCGCGCTAAGAGAATGAATTATCATATGCAACAAGAGCTTAAGAAGAGGAAAATTGTCCAAAAAATCCTAAACCTATTGCATTTTTGCCAATTCAATCTTGAATCTTTCAATTATACCAATTGAATCTTAAACCTTTTAAAAATTTACCAATATAATCTATCTAGAAATCGTTGATGTGGATACCAACCGTCTAACATGTCACAATCGATATTAACGTGAAATTTTTTATTATTTTTTTCAAATTTTTATATTTTGATATATGTTTTTTTCTTTTCTCCTTCTTCCTCCGCTGGTCGCCCAACTTTGGTGATGGTCGGCGACTAGCTAGAGGCTGCGAATGGCGCCATAGTCTAGCGAGGGTCACCATCGCCAAAGGCCAGCAAACGCGAGGCTTGACCTCGCCTCATGCAGGCAAGGGGTGCCCTCACTACATCCCAACGAGGGTGACCTCACCTGAGGCCAGTGAGGGTGACCCTCGCTAGTTGTAGTCTCTAGCTAGTTGCCAACCATTGCTGGGGCTAGGCAATCGACGGAGGAAGGAGGAAAAAAAATTCAAAAAAGTATTAAAAATATAAAAATTTCACATTTAAGAAGCAAGTTATATGCATGGTTACCGGGAAAAAAAGAAGCAAATAACATGCGCATGCAAGTGTTTATTCGTTATGACTGTTTAGGGTGGGTTTGAGAAAAATTCTCAAAACCGACACTACAAAAAAACCAGATTTTTGCTACGAAAATTTGCGACGAAAAAATTTTCGTTGGAAATTTCCAACGAAAAATTTTTCATCGCAAATTTCGTTGGAAATTTCCAACAAAACAATTTTCGTCGTAAAATTCGTTGGAAATTTCCAACGAAAAAAAATTCGTTGGAAATTTTCAACGAATTTTGCGACGAATTTAAAAAAACCCGGTATTGTTCGGCATTTTTTATATTCGTTGAAAATTTCCAACGAATTTCAATTTTCCGGGCCATTATTTCAGTTTGTACAATTTTTGTTGGAAAATTCGTTGGAAATTTCCAACGAATTTTCCAACGAATTACAAAAAAACCCATTACTATTCGGCATTTTTTATATTCGTTGGAAAATTCGTTGGAAATTTCCAACGAATTTGAATTTTCCGGACAATTATTTCAGTGTGTACAATTTTCGTTGGAAAAGTCGTTGGAAATTTCCAACGAATTTTTTTTCATTGGAAATTTCCAACGAATTTTCCAACGAAATTTCCAACGAATTTCAATTTTCCGGACAATTATTTCAGTGTGTACAATTTTCGTTGGAAAAGTCGTTGGAAATTTCCAACGAATTTTTTTTTGTTGGAAATTTCCAACGAATTCCAAAAAAAACCCAGTCCTGTTCGGCATTTTTTATATTCGTTGAAAATTTCCAACGAATTTCGATTTTCCGGGCAATTACTTCAGTGTGTATAATTTTCGTTGAAAAATTCATTGGAAATTTCTAACGAATTTTAATTTTCCGGGCAATTATTTTAGTGTGTACAATTTTCGTTGCAAAATTCGTAAGAAATTTCCCACAAATTTTACAACGAAAACCCTACTTCTTCCTTATTCAATATTTTCGCGCTCGTTATTCCCACAACTTTCGATTTCCACATTCACACACACACTCTCTCTCTCTCTCTCTCTCTCTCTCTCTCTCTCTCGCCTTCACCTTCTCCCTCCGTCTCCCCCTCCGCCACCTCCCCCGCCGCCCCCCCTCCTCCTCCGGCGCCGTGGACACCAAGCCTCCAAGCCTCCGACGCCCCCGACGGCCCCGACTCCCTCGACGCCATCAAGCCTCGTCGCCAGCGAGGCTAGGAGACGACGACGGACTTGATGGGCGGCGGCCCCGAAGCCTGCTCCCGCCCCTGCTGCTGCTGTTGCTTCTTCTTCTTCATCTTCGGCCATGGCGAGGGCCGAGCTCACCATAGCCAGCGAGCTCGGCCCTCGCCGGCGACGAGGCTGGCCCTCACCATGGCCGGCGAGCTCGAGCTCGCCCAGATCTGGGCGAGCTCAGCCCACACCGGTGACGAGGCTGGCCCTCGCCATGGCTGGCGAGCTCGGCCCTCGCCGGCGACAAGGCTAGCCCTCGCCGGCAACGAGGCTGGCCCTCGCCGGCGGCGAGGGCTATTTTATGATCAAAAAAGAAAATTCGATAAAAAAAGAATTTTTTTTTTTTTATGGAAAAAAAATTTCCACGATTTTTAGCTTGACCAAAAAAAAATTTGTAATTTCCAACGAAAAAAATTCGTCGGAAATAAAAATTCGTTTCCAATGAATTTAGCCACAAGTTTTCCAACGAAAAAAAATTTATCGCAAATTTCCAACGAAAATTGAAATTTTTCGTTGGAAAAATTTCCGACGACTTATTACCAACGAATTTTTTTTCGTTGAAAAATTCGTTGGAAATTCGTTTTCCAACGAATTTTTCCAAATTTTTCGTTGAAAATTTCGTCGGAAAAAACATATTTTTTTGTAGTGCCAGCTATTGAGTTCGAAAATCGGTAGAGAGAAATGCTTTGTGTGCTTCTGGGTCTTTGCTAGGACTTATTTACTAAATGACACGAAAATACTCAAATTATATTTCAAAAAAGGTTCTTTAATCCTGTGGCGGCATCCCATCTTAGGCAGGCACATTTGGGCCTCATGATGATGTATCTAATAAGATCGAAATATTGCTAAATTTTAGGATGAGCTAAAAGACAGATGTATGGCCGCAACACGTGACTAATGTCTGCACTTTGTGCATCTTATTCATACGCACATTTCCATTCATTATAGAATGTCACAAACATCTGGAAGATCCCCAGAAGGAATTGACTCGGAAGAAAGTATTGCTAAGGAGCTGCTTAACCATAAATACATGGTTTTTGAACGACAAAACATTTTAGTTAGGTACGTGAATTCCACACTCATTTCCATTTCCATTCCAACGAGACTTTCTCCATCTCTCATGAAAGGGGCGGTCCACTTTTCTACACGCAGAAACAAAGGAGGAAGCAGACACCAAGATTGACTTGGGAGTTCTTGGTGTCAACAATGGCTTCCGAAGCCACCACGTGAGACGAACGGTCGAGATAAATTTGGCCACTTTTGAGCCGTTTCCGTTGTTTTTGGCAATATCCCATTTGAGATCGATGGTCTTTTGCTGTCTTCTGTTCCGGAAGGTAGCCCATCTCGCTCGGTCAAACGTCATCGCTACTGCTGCTGCTTCTAGTAGCCAACCACATGTATGTTATGGAATTCCTATCCATCAGAATATACGCTACGTACATGCAGGTATATACGTGCATGAATGTGGACGTGTACGTTTTTATGCACAAACGTATAGTATGGAATCCGCATGGATCATACTCTGAGATCTCTTATGCATGCATCGGTCGACAACTTTCCTGAGTCGGCAAATAGTCGACGTTATGCATTTTCTTGGAGCATGAAAGATTATCTTTTAAAACAAGTCTTAGGACTCGATAGTTGTAGTATCACATGAAAAAACTATTTGGGTGCCCCCAAAGTATAGGTCTCTTACTAGTCAAGAAAAGTATACAATGAGCTTATCGTGTTTTATATATGATAGTCTTTTCCCCTCGTTCATAATCACCATGAAATGATACATAGATTGCTGGTATTTTCTCGTGTTGACTTCACGATGAACATGTCATTAACTTGTCCAATAAAATGGACAATAAGCATTATTGCGTTAGAATATGCTAGTGTTGAGTTAGACGTTACATGCATGTCGGTCATGGGTAGGTTAGTTTTCGGCCTTATCCTAGGGGTTCCACTTGCAAGTGCACTGTGACATTCCGAAATTTCACCCATTTGAAATTTATGAAATGACTAATTTTATTAATGTACTTGTAGTTGATTCTCGCCCGGAACTGATTATTCCTGGGATACTAACTATTAAGGAAAGGCTAATTATGGATTTAAATTAGTACGACTAGAGAGATTAGACCGCATCGACTTTCGACCATAAAATTGTCGAGGTGATATTTTGAGCCAATGTAGGCCAAACTTAGGATAGTTATGGGCCGATTCGTCACTGTCGTACTAGTGGATCACAGGTGATTCCGTTTAACCACGAAATAAACTGACGAACGATCTAGAACCTATACCGAACAATCATACCTATCAGAACTAGCGATTGATCCTCGCGGTTTTATTAACAACCGAGGTCGTCACGATCTGAACAAACTTGCACGTGAATTAATTTAATATCAATCACGGGTCGAATACACGAAATTCCCCAAAAAGCCACCCATTAGTCTGAGAATCGCTCAAGTTACGTTACATAAAATTCAATTATGAATTAGGGACCGAATTGGGTATCGGAAAATTAGGAAATCACGACTAAACGTTAAGACGACGTTGTGGTTAGAACATGCAACTTTGGATGTTTCCGAATCCTTCAGAAAAATTCAATTTCGGCAAAAAAAATGGAAAAGTGACCATTTTACTCTTGAGAATTTCTAAAGGGCTAGTTATATTGTGCAAGGGCATTTTAGTCATTTTGCCCTAAAATTTGAAAAAGACAATTTTGCCCTTGGACTTTTTAAGAAATTCCAAGATTGCCCTTGGATACTTTAGAAAAGATTCGATCTGGGCTGTCGATTTCAAGATAAGATCGAATCTGAACCAAATGATGAAAAGATTAGAGAAGGGGCATTTTGGTCATTTGTCATTTTTGGTCAAAACTTGGTCTTCAAGTCCAAACTCTCTCTCTCTCTCTCTCTCTCTCTCTCTCTCTCTCTCTCTCTCTCTCTCTCTCTCTCTCTCTCTCTCGGCTCCATCTCTCTCTCTCCCTCCCGATCGCCTCTCTCACCGCCAAACACCGCCCGTCACCACGCCGCCGTCCGGATCACCGCGCCACCGCCGTCCCCACCGAGCCTCACGTTGTGCCACCACCATCCCCTCTCCCTCTCAGCCATGTTCCCCTCCCCTTGGCCATGAGGAATCGGCCCAAGCCACAAGTCGCCGCCACTCACCGCCGTTCGCCGATCGCCCACCGCCGCTCGCCAATCGTCACCGCCGTCGCAAGCTCGCCACTTATCGCTGCCCATTTCACTCTAGCCGCATTAGTCTAGAGTCGAGTAAATCGCGATCTAAACATCGTCTAGTTTATCGGGTATTTTCGAACCCGTTTAGATGCAGTTTGAAAGAAATTAAGGGCTGATCGGAATAACGGGCCTTAGAATTGAATTTGGGAATTTTTGGTAGAATTTTAGAGGCCGAGTGTCGACTATGATTGACTATTCGGAGTGCTGTGATGTGCTGTTTGGTACGCGATCGGTACCGTTAGGTCTGACTCGAGATTTCGTGAAAGTGCCGTGAAGGGCCGAAATTGATTTGACAACGTTTGAATGTGGAAAAATGTCAATTTGTGTGTTTATCGCGTATTTGTGATATGACCGTGTTGTCGTGATGTATTTGGTACAATTGTGTGCACGTAACTTAATGCGAATGTGTGTAAGTGTGAGATTAGGATCGGACCGAGGCATTCTAAACTCGGGTCGCGATCACGTAGGCCTGTCACATTTGGTGCTAGCTAAAGAATGAGAAAATGGGAAATGAAATTAGCCCGAGGCACGACCAGCTTGGGTGAGATTGGGATCGGACCAAGGTATTCTAAGCTCGGGTCACGATCATGTATGCCTGTCACATTTGGCGAAGGCCGAGGAAAGTGTGAAAATGGGATCGGACCGAGATGTATGATGCTCGGGGCGTGATCAAGTGGGCCTAAGACGTATTTGCGTGGGCCAGGAACGTGATTGAGAATGAAATGTGTGGTATGGAAAGTGAGTGTGGGATCGAACTGAGGCATTCTAAGCTCGAGTTACAATCACGTAGGCCTGTCGCATTTGGCGAGGCTGAGGAAAGTGTGAAAATGGGGTCGGACCGAGGCGTGTGATGCTCAGGGCGCGATCGAGTGGACCTAAGGCGTGTTTACACGGACCGAAAAAGTGATTGAACAAGTGTGGGTACAACGAGTGGGCTGGAAATGTTGTGTGATTGATGTGTGTATTGATATGTGGAAAATACATATGTTTTGGCATATGCGTGAGAATTGTATGTTGGGATTGTGGGCTAACGTGCAGGTTGCATATACTGAGAGTCCAGGTATGTGTGAATGTTTGGTTGCTAGTTGCGTGGTTTGTTTGGTTGTGTATTTGGATGTGTCTGGAATTACGTGGTAGCTTAGGTAGAGTTTATGTTGCAACTTATTGAGAAGTGTCTCATGGTTGTTTTAACCAAACCATTTCAAAGCCCTCGCCTGAGCCATGAATCCGCCGCCGCCGCCAGAGCGTTTTGGGATAGTTATGCACACCGATCACAACGTGTTAAAGTATCCGATAGGAGATAATTTCACATGGATTAAGCGTACAACCGTAGTTTGAGTAGATATAGGATTACCTCACTGGCAGGCCCACACCTACACTGCATGGATGTTTAGAGATGGGGTTAATGAGTTTGGTCATATCCGAGGCTTTGACGTTCCCTTTGATGGAGTTGGGGACTGGGATCCATCAGCCATACCCCCTCCCAATGGCGAGCTGACTAGCTTGGAGACTAGTTTAGCTCAGTCTGGACTCCACCCTACTTCTGCAGTACCTGAACCCTCGGGAGCCGAGCATGAGCCAGAACTAGAAGAATCCCAAGCGGGATATGATCTAATGGATGTGGATCTTGAGGCAATTCTCGAGGATGGACAAGAAAGAGAAGAAGAAAATCCTGAAACAGAATCACAGGAGGTTCCAGAAGCAGAGTCTGGGGATGAACAGGATAACGTACCCGTGTACGAGTATAACCCCTATTATGTGCTAGAGGTCGAGCCATTGAAGAGCCAATCAGGGAGGAGCGGGATGAGGTTCCAGTAGGGGAGTCGAGTGACATAAACCACCCGATAGAGATCAGAGCTGAGTCGGAGTTCTTAGTGGACGCGACGATTCGGGAAAAGTCAGATTCGAGTGCTAACGAGTCGGACTTTGAGTGGACATCGTCTCGTGGACGCCGAGGCTAGTGGGGAGGTTAGGATCAGATCGTTTGAGGAGTACCATCTTTGGAAAAACAGAGGATCCAGGCTATCTACCCTTTTTGAGGACTTAATAGTAGTATATAATAGTGGGTGTGCATGTATATTTTGTGGATTAAAAGTTGGCGGTAGGGTATAAGTATGTATGTAAATGGATATTGTAAATATTTGGAAGTGTAATGTTTAAATGAAGGTGGTATGGCGATCTATTTCTTCATGGTGTTCTCCAATTTTATTGTCCGGATATATTTGATTGTTTCCGCCGCGAATTAACTCTGATGAGATTTTTGGATTTGTGATATATTTCTGGGACGTCGCACTAATTCGACCGAGAAGAGGGATGTCGTGACCTCGATGGGGTTTGGAACGTGACATGCACACCATTAACTTGGGCTAATTATTTGCACCTTTGATGACGATGTGACGAATTGAGAACCGCCGGAGCCAGCCACGGATTCGATCTTTTTTTTTAGTTTCCTCGTGAATCTTCAGCGATATGAAGCAAACGCAATTGAATTACACTCTTTATCAAACTCGGTGCCTAGCAAGATTTCACTCTCTTCTTAAATTAGTGATAATATAAAAAGTAGGAGTAGCTAGGGGTCGCTACCTTCTTCGTTCTTCCACTGGGCAATTGCACGACTTTTGTTCCCTCCCAAACTAAACTATGGTGAATGATAATAAAATAGCTATTATGTTTTGAAGATTGTTTAGTCATGCGTTCGGACATTAGACTGGAGACCTCGAAAACAACACCGGCTCTCCGAGGTCTAATCTCTAGTCCAAGCTTGATAATTATCTGATGGATTGGAGGAGAAATATGATGGCGGGGATATTTTAGTTCAGAACAATTTGCTTAACCTACTACTGAACTAGTTCATGTAGGTCAACAAAAGAGTTGTGGGGCACAGAAAGATTTGCAGCTGTAGCCGTTGACTATTACAAAACACTGCTGGGAACACCTCTTGTTACTAATTGGATGATCTACCCAATCTTAAGGTTGCTTGAGCAATAGAGAAATCTTTAACTCAACCTGTCATTGATTTAGGAGGTTAAAGAGGTGTTTTGTTTCATGAATGGTGATGAGTCCCCTGGCCCTCATGGTTTTCAGCTCAGTTTCGCGAGGACGCCTTGTCAATTGTGAGGCAAAGATTTCACCTCTGCTATCTTTGATTTCTTCAGCACATCTACGTTGCTGAGGAAGGTTGAAATGCCTGATTTTTGACCTATTTCTTGTTGTATTATTCCTTACAAGTGCATAAATAAGTGTTGGCAAACAGATTGAAGAAAAATTCTGCCTGCTTTCATAAGTAATAACCAGTCAGCTTCTGTGGAAGGATGGGATATCTCAGACAAAGTTCTTTTAGACCATGAATTAGTATAGAACGATTATAGGGTTGGCATTTCTCCTAGAGGCGTGGGGCTATTTACTCAGTTGGGTCTTTTGTCAAGACTTTGCCTAAACCTTCCTGGGATAGTGCCATCTACTAGATATGGGAGGAGAAAAAATGATGTGTATTGTATAATGATAGTTCTCCTCATGCTGGTAAAGTGATCAAATGTCTGAAGTTTGTGAGTCGGAACCATATGTCTGAGCTCAGATTCCTGTTAACTAGGCGAACGTGAAGTAAAAATTCCTGGAATTACTTGATTAGCAAGTTTGAGAAAGAGAAACCAATAAGTTGGGCTAAGTTCAACATTTTGAACATTGTAAGACCGAAAACCATGAGATCCTATACCCATGATGTAACCAAGGAGGACCATATAAAACTTCATTTTACGAAGCGAGTAGTGCTTGGCGTACGAAGCCGATCTGCAGAATTGTTATATAGACATTCATCATAAAGGGCTTCTCCACATCTTATAGAAAATTGTCGTCCAGCCTTAAGGAAGCTCAAAGCCAAAGGTTCTTCAAGCATATATATCCCGAGAAGAAATAAGTGCCCGTGGAACCACATCCACGGGAAGAACCACGTCGATTCGACCCCCAGTGTAACTGGAGCTTGAAAAAGAACTCACAAGGTGGACACCTTTTTGCATAAGACAGAAGCAGTCATCAATTGAACTCAACGTGAAACTTTCTTGAGTACATCAAACTGAGAGCACAATCAACTGCCAAAAAATAATGCCCTATTCAATAAGACACGTGGTATGTAGTGTAGTTGCCAAAGCTTATCTTCAAGCATTTCAGGACCACTTGTAAAATGAAAATACATCATTTACAACATATCAACTGATCCATCCGGTCTGAGTCATTTCAATTTTTATCCTATAGTGCCAAAAATCATTGTATACATGGTACAATGAACTATGTCAAGTGATCGTCAACGTGAGATGGAGATGCAATGCATCTCCCGAGCAATTTGACATTCAATGACCCCATTTTCTTGCAAATTGCTCAAAAGTTGAACAGATGCGATTCATCTTTCTAAAGTAGCGAAGCTCCTTGCATCATTTTTAGGCCTATGATATAATTGATTCCGGCAGACTCCCTTTTGAGGAGAGGACACGGTCAATCTTCATTGCTCTTCACTTTTCAAGATTTCTGATAGTTGGGACTGAAAGGTGAGGGCAATCCTTTGGCATGTTGGCTTTCCATTTCAAGGAGCATCAGTGATTTCTGCCTCTGGTATCGGTTTCTCTTACCAGCAAGCGCTGTAAAAGAAATTTTGGTGAGAATGAAAGTAATGGTCAACAGGAAATCCAATTTTGTGCAAGACAGCATAAAATATGAATAAAGAGCTCAGTGTGGATTTCATTTTGGAATTGCAGAAATGGTAATCATCAAATTTTTAGGAGCAATAGTTGGTGTTAATTCGCTGTTGCGGAAAAAGGCCAACTAAAACCCAGGATATAAAAACCTTCTTGATTATAGTGAACTGCAGCACCGGTCTGAACCTGATAGTGAGGCATATCAAAATGTTAACCTTATTTGTGCAGGTAAGGAGCGTTTAAAGATCATACTCACACATCAGCTCTTGAGGTAAACCAAAGTCATAGTCACTGCGTCTTCTTCTGATGCAGAAAACCAATAGCACCGCTAGTAGCACGATGAAGGTAACAGCACATGATAGGCCAATGGCAATTTTAGCACCGGAAGATAATCCACCATTTTCCCAAAGAAGAGAACAGGCAGGCAAAGATGGTGCTCCACATAGCGCTTTATTACCAGAGATGCTGAGAGGAAGAGAGATTAGAGTGATAGGATTAAGCTCAGAACCAGGTGAATTAATAACAAAATAATTTAGAAGAAAATGAGGGTAAGCAAGATTCTGATCTTCGCAAATAATGTGATAGCCAAATTTGAGTAGTTAATGCTCAGGCTACCATGCCATGTCCTGAATCAGTGAAATAAGGTCCTAGCAGACATCTCTAATTGTTATTATACCACGTCTATCCTAATTCTTTTTCCCCTACAAAGATTCCTTGAGAGCAGCGCAACAAAGTACATCCATTCACAACATGCAGCATAAGCTCTCATCAAGTTTCACAAGTAGAAATCATATTTATTGACTCAAGCTGTAATTTTAGCTTAGTGGAAGACGCTGGAACCCGAATATGAAAGCATGCCAGTGAAAAGGCCTGAATGTGTAATTTTTCAATGAGAACTTGTCCAAGGAGGCTGCACTTAAGGCTTCTAAAGGTGATGCTAGCCATTCAAATTCAAAACTTGAGCAGCAAGCGGGAACAAAAATCAGAAGCTGATAACTTTAGGAGAAATCAAGGTTTATGTTGATGAAAAGTCAAGAATGAATATATCAAAAGCTTCAGGAGCATATTCCATCTCAAAATTGCAGTAATTTCCTCATCGCCTAAACCAGACTGTAAGCAGATAGACCATGAAGATCCGAGACATAAAATATCATGACTCACTTTCATCTAGGAAGTAGATTACTTAGAACATGAGGGAATGTCAAGTCTTTGAGACTCCAAAAACAAATATGACTCATCCGTTGGAATGAAAATTTAGACTTAATCAAGATCCACTATTGTGGCAGCATGCGCTATCTTCCCATGAACACTTTGTTCACACCCCATTTCCCAATCCATGGGCCCCAACCCCAATCTCAAGCGCTTGTTCATACATGCACCGAGAAAAGGAAGAAAAAGGGAAGGCAAAAGTAAAGGATGAAAACCAACCATTTTGGAAGATCAGGAAGAGCAACAGTTCCTTAAGAAGACAGCAGATCCAGAGCAAAATTTCACAGGTCACTTAGAGAGAGAAGATTTAAAGAAACTGAGATAAAAAGCCTTTTGATTAGTGTAAGGTTAGATACACGGAGGGCTCATCATCACAATGATTTGAACCAATGTCACAGCATAACAATCAGAATACAAAATTATTGCATAAGCTGTACAATGTTACAATTAAAAGAAGATATAAGCACATGGGACGATGACTGCACTCTCACAGAAGCAGACGAGAACACTAGGATGGCACTTTCAATTCATAGTAAGATAGCCATTCATTAAACAAATCAAGAAAATGTAAAACTTCAAAGTGAGGATAGCCTACTCTATAGATCCTCCATGGACACCAATTGAATAGAGTCCCTCTGGGACCTGCCCTTCCAATAAGTTATCATTCAATAGCCTAGAACAGAGACAGAGGAGAAAATTAGGATTTGACAGATTAAAGGGCAATGCTCAGACTATCTGTCACACACAATAAAAGTAGGACGCATGATATATCATATGATATGGAACCATTGGAGACAAAGTACTTACACAAGTTGCATATTTGAAGAAGCTAGACTGTCTGGTATAGAGCCAGTGAGCTGATTGCCTGACAAATCCCTAAATATAACAATGTTAAACAGGAGAATTCAGAAAAGAATACCATGGTGTTGTTAGCAGTAGTATCAATCGAAGGTATAACTTAGAGAAACATTATTTTTGAAAGAGGGGGGAAACATATTCAGCTAAGGAGATTGGCTGTCTATCTAATATGCTCCAACTCCACACAACTAGCATAACAAATATTTATTAAAGATATTATTAAATGAAACTCAAAATATCAATCTACTCAAATAAAATGAACATGAGAAATGAAAAGGCAACATATAACATTTTGCTTTTAATCTACCACTGTAACCCAGACAAGATCAGAAGAGAGAGAAAAAATCTGCAAGTTCAACTCCTTCATGGATGGTCACTTCTATAATTAAAATAAGCAAAGAAGATTAACATTTCAAGACTCATTTTGAGCTTAGCTTCATTAACACAGAATGCCGCTAAAGAACCGGTCGAGCATAAGCCAATAACCAAAACATTCATGATTTACCCATCAGACGTGACAAGCAATTTCTGATACTTACAGTCGTGCAAGAGCATTTTCCCCAAGTCCAGATGGAATAGTACCCCGTAAAGAATTTGAGCTTAAATTCCTGATGATGTGGGAGGTTAAACGAGGGTAAGCACAACTGGGGTAAAAATTTCAAAAGTGATAATTATAGAATATTTCCAGAGATCGGATTTTACCAATATATAATTTCACTACTCCATCAACGAAGAACAGATTTGAAACAGAAAAGGCTAGACTATGTCGGCTAACTTTTATCTCCACATTGGAGCCAACAAAAAAAGAAATGTAAAAGAGAACTGGACAATCCACCTTCAAACATCTATACCAGAAATGGGCATGCATTTAGGAATATAGAGACCAACAAAAAGGTGAAAAGCTCAAATTACCATCTAAACCATTTTCAAGGGAAGAATGAGTGAGCACCCATTACAAACCACTAAAATCATGACTACTATAAACAGTTGGATAGAAATTGGACAAGTTTAGGGCCACAACACGCTATTAGTGAATAAGAGTTGAGTTCTCTATATAAAACCTATAGGTGAACCAAGCATAAGCTTCGAGAGTCTTTTAGCAGCAATTCTACTGAACCAACGTAAAGGGCAGAACTCAGCAGTGCTATTTCTCCTGAAAACCATCAAGGCAAAACAGTGACATTAATCAGAGGCCAAGAGCTGATCTTGTCCAGGGGTCATCATCAGATCCAGGTCCTCAACCTTGACTAGAGGGAACAGAAGCAAAATGGTTGGTACAATGACTTATGCTAGATGGAAGTAGTAGCACAAGGAGAGAAAGTTCTTATCAAAGCCAGAGCAACAAAGACAGCATAGCTCATTCGAATGACCTAATCCTCCTTTATGATGACAGAGGAAAATAAAAAAGGACTCGAATTGTGGTTGCAACTTTCCACATGTGGCGGCATAGCTCATTCGAATGACCTAACCCTCCTTTATAATGACAGAGGAAAATATAAAAGGACTGGAATTGTGATTGCAACTTTTCAGATGAAGTAGAAGAGAATGTCAAGAAGAAATAGTGCTGGAGCTTTTCCATTACCTAAAATCCTGGAGATCATAAAAGGAAATTAGAAGCGGAAAGGAGATACTTACAAGCTTACCAAGTTTGACAAAAGATTTATCTGGTCGCTTAAATAACCGTTCAAGCCTTGACTCCCAAGATCTCTGAAATACCAGTAAAATAGCTGATTTTAATATAAGGCACATACTTAAAAGCCCGGTATAAAGTACATCAACGACTTATTTGTTTATATCCTTAAAGAACGAGAAACAACACTCTACTAAATTTTCTCTGTCATTAAAGAAAACTCGGGGCCAATACCGTTCAAGATATGGGGATCTCGTACTTTCAAGTTTCCTTCTCATAATCTGGTGTATTATGTGAACTTAAGAGTGACAGACACTGCTTGCGCTGCATAGATCATGGAAACTAATAAAAAACTGAATATCTGGTAATGAGATTTCCTATATCCTGTGGAAGCATACTTCCAAATCTATTGTCATTGTTCTTCACTTAAATGCAGTTCCAGACTATAGCTTGTTGCTTGAGGCATGTGACCTGGCAGGATATCGAAGGTACTCTTGTGAACACAAAACTAGGAGGTTTCCCTGGCTACAAGAAGTTGAATACATTTATCCACGTAGTTGCCTCTTCCAATGCATTTAGTATATGTGGCTAGGTATGAAACATGAAAAAGTAAAACTGCTCACATTTCATATATTACAAGGGAAGTCTTATCCTTGCTGGGATGACATGTAACTCCCTCCCAGGCATCCCAACTGGTAGGAGCACAAGGGTCACCGTTCCAACCCATCCTCTCGGGAACACCAAATGACTCTTTCAATGCTCTCATAGCAGCCACTGGAAGAAAAAAGAAGATCGATCAGTTTCTCTTGCATACTCTGTCTTCCACAGCAAGCTAATAATCAGGATTCACATTTCACGCCAGATGCTTCTTATGGAAATAATAAGTATATGAATGATGCCTGGCTCATCCTTAATTATTCAAGACATCCATAACTGGATTAAGTTTTGCTGAGGACGTTCCTTCTATCCTAGAACCTAGAAGTGTCAACATTGCTACCACAGCTCTGCACCCGAGATGGAAAAAAAGGCATGCCAATGAGCTTACTGCATACTATGTTTGGTCACCATCCCGTGCACAGAATCTGCCTACTACTGTGAGAAATTTGGAGATTTTCAGGAGCAAATTCAGCTTCCCTTTTGCTGAATGATGAACAGTCGATCAAATACCTATCCTACACCAGTGTCCTTATTGATTCCAAAAAAAATTGAAAAAACAAGAGAGCACCCAAAAAATTATTTTTATAAAATTTCTCCGGCGTGCCAAACTTTGATGATCAGGAGCAACTCACAAATCCAACCATAAAATATATTGGGCAATCAAATGACGGATGAAATTTAATTCTACGATAAGCGGCAATGCCCATACCTTGCTCGGAATGAGTGGAAAGATCAACAGGAACCAGTGCGTAATTCTCCAGCCCACTAATCAAGGGTACCCCCACAACCGGCTCCAGCGTCACGCTCAAAGTCGTACTGCTCAAGTTCTTCACTGTGCAATGCCAATCATACGCGGCGAAAAGCCCGACCTCCTTATATATGTCGACCCTAGCCAAGTTGACCTCATTCACCTTCACATCAAAGACCCTCTGCCCAGCTCCGCTCACTTTGGATTCAATCTCCGCGAAATGTAGCCACAACAAGTAATCCATCTTCGCGTCGACCTCCAATTCGTAACCCAAAGACCCTTCCCTTGCCATTATAGCCGTCTGATATAACTTGATCGGGAAATAATTCGGTTGCTGATTAGCCTTTGCAATAGTACTGTCCGTGGAGATGACGACGGCATTGTTCCGCGAGTCGGGCGATCGGAAATCATAGTCCGACTGCCACGAACGGCCGAAATAATCCGTGTCATTGCTGAACCCGGGGCCCCATTGTCCCGAACCGCAGTCCAGGCGTCCGTAATTGACCAGAATGAAGCCGACCCCGATCGAGGCCGCATCGTAGGACAGCGGATCGACCTGAACCAAGGAGAGCGATCCGACGACGGGCGCGTCGGTGGCGACGCTGTAGAAACAGAATTCGGCCTCGCGGTCGGGGACGAAGGCGAGGAGATCGGAGTAGGCGCCGAGGCGGGCGACGTGCTCGGGCCAGGGGGAGCGCCAGCTGAAGACGAGGGTGCCCTGGACGGAGGCGTCGAAGCTCGGGGCGTGGGAGCGGCCGTCGTAGTCGTCGTAGACGGTGAAGGCGCGGACGTAGTAGCGGCCGGAGGGGAGGCCGGGGACGGCGTAGCAGTTCTTCTTGCCGAAGGAGAGCGGGGGGAAGGAGCGGAGGGTCTTCTCGGGTGGGGAGCTGAAGAGGAGGGGCTGGGAGACGAGACCGGGGGAGCCGCCGGAGAAGAAGCGGTCGGAGAGCCAGGCGGTGCCGAAGGCGTCGGTGGAGTTGGCGGCGGAGCCGCAGTCGATGTGGAAGGAGACGCGGCCTGCGCAAGGAAGAAGAAGGAGAATGAGTCGACAACAGTGGCGGGTGCCGTGCCGTGCTGTGCGGGTGGAATGGGGAAGAGAGAGCTTTGCCATTTACCGTACGGATAGGAGGAGGAGGAGGAGGAGGAGGAGGAGGCGGCGAGGGGGAGGAGGAGGGGGAGGAGGAGGAGGGAGGAGAGGAGGGTTTTGGACGCCATTGAAGGAGGGGGAGGAGGAGGGGAAGACTGCACGGAGGAGGCTGGAGTGAAAGTTGAAAAAGTGGAGGGAAAAAAGCGGAGGCGAGGAAGGAAGGAAGGAAGGAAGGAAGGAAGGAGGAGACGGGCGAGATTAGCGGGGATGAAAGGAGAGAGAGAGAGAGAGGGGGGGGTCGTTAGAACGCGACAAGTATAATTGGTGGAACCACGCCCCTGCCCCTCTCTGCTCTCATAAGTGGGGTCCACGAGTTCGGTTTCCCTTTTCTTAGTCAAAAAAAAAAATTTAGTACAAAGTAAATTGATCGCGGGTGCATCAATTATAATTTTTTATAATAAAAAAATTAATTCGTGATAAATTCATTATAAATATATTAATTCCAAATTTTTCGTTACGTTAACCCAAAATGTTAAGGTCAAAAAAGTTAGAAATGAAACCCCTTTGATACGTTCAAGTTCAACGCATTATTCACGGCCCTTCCATACGGAAATGACCGTCCCAGCTCCCCGAAAAGTCAGAACGGACGGGGGAAAATTTGAAGAGCCTCCAAGATCCCGGGTCCAACCGTTCAAATGAAATAGATTTACTTCTCGCATTTGGATAATTGAAATAACCGTAAAGAAAAAAAATATTAAGAAATTGCTCTGAGCAACCTTTACTTTTACATCTTTCGGCTATGATTTTTTTTTTAACGTTATATCCCCGAAGCTTTCGTTTCATCTAAATATTGACACATCGAATCGCGCGCGATTTTTTTCGCAGTCCTTCAGATTTCGAGCAACATTTTAGAAAGCAAATTTGTTCCACAGGACCGGTAAATTTCCATGGGGGAGCGCTCTATGCCGGCAGCGCATGTCATACAAACCGGTATTAAAGTTGAGTTCATATACTTCTCACTAATTGCAAAAAAGAAAGAGAAAGAAAGAAAGAAGGAAGGGATTTAATTAAGGAAAAATATTTAAAGAGATGCAATGTAGACATAATTTGTAATAATGGGGAATATATATATATATATATATATGAGAGAAAAGGTGGAGGTGGAGAGGGGTGGGTTCATATCTACGTGCGGGGCATGACGTGAACACGCTCCGTCTCCCTCGTTACCACACCAACAAGGTCAAGCCCTGCAAGTTGCAACATGAGAATTTCTTCATTAAAGAAAGAAGTGGCTTGTGGCATATTCTTCCGTTGTGGTTAGGAGGGGGCGGGGGGAAGGAAAGTAAACGGGTTAGGTCCGTGTTCTCGTCCGCGACATGCGCAGCTGCGGCAAATTCTTGGTCGAACACATCAGCGGATAATCGAAGGATCTTCGACCATGAAGCGCGAATCTCGGTTGAGACTTTGATGGCGGACGAATTGCTCGGGATAGAAATCAATGTCAGCATGTTTACACTTCGACGAGTACGGGACTCCCGTGGAAGTGGGGAATGCATCGCTTGATGGCTTGGTGGGGAGGGGGAGATTTTGGAAATCTCGGGACGTTTGAACGCTTTGGCCGTGAGGTCGATTCTAGCTAAGGTATCCATGTGACATCCCGTGTATTAACTCGCTCGAGCTGTTGTCTGCCTTGATCCGTTCTTCTATAATAAGCCTCGCAATTTCATCCTTTGACGTCAGTGTAGAAGCTTTCTCGGGAGATCACCCATCCCAATAGCGCTCTCACTTGAGCACGCTTTCAATGCTGAGTGTTGTCATTAGTTCAAAAGAGCGCCTCCTATGCATTAATTCCATTTTCGCATATATAATCCAAAAACGCTTTATTCAGTTTAGTGCGCAATTCCGTTCGTTCTTGTCCCATTTTCTATCCTCGAAAGCTTGTCGAGAGAAGCTCCCTGTCCGGTCCTCTTGTCAAGGTGATCACTCCCCGCCATCCATGGATATATCTAAATATTAAACCACTAATTAATAGAATGTAGCCCAGGGGGACCAAATCTCCCCGCCATCAACGGATATATCTAAATATTAAGCCACTAATTAATAGAATGTAGCCCAGGGGGACCAAACCCTTCACAGTTCACACCTATGAGCTCAAGGACCCTGGATGAAGCACTCACAAACGTTAATATATTTAAATATTAAATCAAGTATTAATTTATTAAACTTTTAAATAAGTTAGAAAGCGGTCCTCTAACATTTCACAACAAAGACTCTTACTTTCATTTCTCCCACTCCCCTTTGTTTTGGGATTTAGAGAGTTTATCCAATAGCTCTTCCTAAACATGTCTTCGCGCCTCTTCTACTATCGGTAGGAGACTAGCGAGTGTAAGGTGAAGGCTTTTTAGGGATGACACCCCAGCAAGCACGCGCTTAGCACGACAACCTAGCAAATAAGCCTATCAAACGAGAGGGATTAGGTAGGACAAAATATTGGTCCAATCAATGTAAATTTAGCGATCCATATCCGATCCAACCAGGCTTCTATTCTTAGCGATTTCCCTCCTTAAATTGTTGCCTTTGAAAAACGGGCGACTCTGTGGATCGGTTTGCTAAGTCGATAGCTAAGTTTGAGTACTCAAGTCAGACTGTGGGCTAGGATTTCTCGTAAAACATAGGCAACGTAGAGACATAGTTGTGCACAGCACTGATGGACTAGAATACCTACATTAGTGGATTGAATGGTCGGTTCAACCTGAGAACGGGACTAGTTGAATCTATTAAGGATTGGTCCGAACTGGTTCCCGAGTAGAACCCACAATAATGGCCTTGGGAATCGAGCACTGCATGGTCATGGGCCGGCTTTAGATTCGAACAACAATGTGAATAATCTAATGCTACTAAAAAGAAAAGGAGAATCCTTCAACGACGACAGCAACCACTCATTGAACAAAATCGGAAGCCAACCTAGTTTGGTCTGATTACCGAGTTGAACCGGACCCGAAGCTCACCCCCGAATGTCATCATCTCACCTCCCTATTGCCGCTACCTCAATGTCGGTCAAATTTTAGTATATTTAAATAAATCTGAAAAAGAAAAGTAATAAAATCAATGTTGCATACCCTTGCTTGCCTTAAAGCGACAAGCATACAAGAAACAAATAAGAAGGAAGATGAAAAGGATAGGTAGATGCAATCGACCCAGCCACAGAACAACGTGCAATCATCCAAATCCTCAAAAACCTCCTAGTCCTTAAGCTCCTCCTCCAACCCATCTTGTCGTATTTGACCTCTCTCATCTTAAATAGCTTCATTTTCTTCTCCAGTTCATCCTCTCTCTCGGCCCGACAACACTCCCAATCCAAGCTACAAGCAATTCTTGCCCGACACCCGCTCAAATACAAACTGTGCGACCTCCGCCAGGCCACCAACAACTTCCTCTTTGGCCGCCTCACCTCCTTCTTGCGCTACGCCCTTCTCAGCCAGAGGACGTTGTCCTCTAGCACTGCCTAGTGTGGTCCCTCGACCTGCCCTAGCTCCACGATGGCCTCTCTGCCATCACCGGGAGCTAGCACGGTAGCATAATCAAGCTCCTGGGTGCCTCAATTTCTGAGAAATTCATCTGCTTGGTCTACGAGTTCATCCGCAACAACATCAACAGCTCGAGCATCATTGTGACGGAGCCATCGCTTAACGACAAGATTTGCCCCTTCGGGACCCCAGAATCGGGTGACGAGGCAGCGGTCCCGAGCCGGAAAAGGAGGAGAGCAGCTTTGATCCTGCAGGAAGCTGGAAGTGGAAGAGGAGGAGCAGAGGGAGAGGGCACCATGCATGGGAGAGCTATATGGGCCGACATTGGGTTCTAATTGTGTTGTAACGAAAATGGGCTTGAAATGGCTATTTTCCCAACTCATTTAGATCAAGGCTCGATTTGGGAACTGCTTTCCCGAGGGACTTTTGGCCCTTGGACAATGGCAAATACCATTTGACGAAATTTTTGGAGAAATTTTGGAAAGGTGCAATTGTATTTCCAAAAGACCTTTGATCCAAGACAGGTCTAAAGGTACTTTGAGATTTAAGTACTTTTGGAATGCAAATTCATTTTTTTCTTTTCAATTTAACTCTCTTTGAACTTTCATAATTCCCAAAATGTCCCTACCTCACACAACATCACCAGTGAGGGTTCACATTGTTGGCAAGCATCTGGTGAGACTTTGGCGAGGCATAATCTAGCTGCTGGCAATGGTCGCCTGAGGTCGCCCAACCTTAAGTGAGGCTACCGGCAGCTAGATTTGGCCTCACCGGAGTCTCGACGGCCGTTGAGTCATTCGCCGATTTTGAAAATAAAGTATACTCAGGTTCAAAATACATATATCTAGACTTTGAAAATAAAGTCTATTTGGGTTCAAAACACATATGTCCAAAGTAAAGTTTGTTCAATTGTAAAAGTAACCAGAACCAAAATTTGATATTAAAATCTGTTCAGCTCAGAAGTAAACAGAATGATAATTTGAAGTTAAAATCGACTCATTTCAGAAGTAAATAGAATCATCATTTACACTCACATAATATACTCCACTTTGAGTAAAACAATTTTCTACCATTTTAAACATATATAAAACTAGCAAGACAATTTCCACAATCACCTCAAAGATGACATTTACATGTTCAAATTTAAATAATTGCACTTGCCGAATTTCACCACACTTTAAGGAAACAAATCACACCCATTTGAACATGTACAAAACTAGCAAAACAGATTCAACCATCACCATGACCTTACTATTTTCACACATCAAAATAGCATTTCTCAAGCAACCAAGTTAAAAAGTGTCAAAAAGATTTAATTAGTTTAAATCTAGAGTCTTCATTTATCTCGCCTAAAATCTGAACGCCCAAAGTCAGCTTGTAGATTTTGGATCGAGGGTTGATGAATTAAATTCTCTTTGAAGATTGACGGTGAAAAAGAGTTACGGTATGGAGGTGAAAATTCCCTTCGATGTTACCCAAATAAAAATGAAACAAAGGAGTAGATTGTGAAGTGGATATGTGCATGCACTCATAGGTGGCACTTCTTCTTTCCATCAATGGCCAGGTGTAAGAAATCAAGGCATATTAAGGAAGAGTAATGGCCAAATAAAATGATGGCCTATGGCTTGGTGTCAAGCTAAAACAAGAAGCTTATCTTAAGAGGGCATGTGGCATGTGACCATGATTAAATCCTGCAGAGGCCATGTGAGAGTAAGGTGTCTTGAGGGAATTTTGTGAGAAAAACAGAATATCTTCCCCATTTCACGGCAATTAAAAAATAATGATTACCACTAATTAACTAAAGTTTAATCTAATAATATTACACATTAATTACTAAGACGATAGTAAAACAATTAATACCGCACTACTATTAACGTACACAATAACGTTTAAAATTCTAAACACGTCGAGTTTAGAACAATTACGTCCCGAATCCGCGCCTCACAATTTACGGTCCAACAACGATTTTTGCGCGTCCGCACAAATACTAAGCTAAATAATACTTAATTTATAATTTAAGTATCATTGTCGAACATAGAAAATTTCTAACATCACATCTTTATTATTACGAAATTTCCGGACTTCACAAGTGCTATGCACCTTTGGACGACGTGGGCCCGCTCATCCCACTATGGACTCATGTGCCACCGGGACAGATCCCACCTCAATCATTCCCGGAAGGCTCAAATCGAACCCCACCTATGCCATCGGCATCCAATGTAGTACGAATCACATTATGTGAGCAGCAAAAAAAAATTGCACTCAACCACCATCACAAATAATCACAATTCCACTATGGTCCGAGAACAGGTTCTACGAACAGCAATACCCATGATGCCCAGCACTTATATGCAATATTGTCAAAATCGGAAAAGAAAAATGAATCACACCCCAACAAAAATGGGGTCGAAAAATAAAAAACAGACGACTGTACCTTCCCCGCAATCACGTTACGGTGATGACGATGATTTCAGCAGCGCTGAAAGCGACGCCGTATCCTCCGAGTCCAGGTCCAGCACCGAAATAAAATTACCCCGTCGCGTCTCTCTCTCTCTGTCGGCGGCTTTATTCGTGTTTTCTTAATTTTTTTTTCTTTTCTCTCAAATTAGATTGGAGGATACGACGTCGTTGGTCAGTCGCATACTTGACAATCACGGGCTGCCTGCCTGAAAATCAACCTTCCAAGTTTCAACCACCGTAATTCTCGCAGCTTTTACGCCTGACGGTGACGCTCTCGTCTTGTCCCTTTTCGCTCTCCATTCTCACTCCAGTCGCTCCACTTAATTACGCCGTCGCTCCGCCGTAGCCACCCCCTGCCTGCTCCCCTCCCTTTCCTGCCCCCGTGCTCAGCTGTCGGAGAACAGCGACGGGTGGCGCAGCAGGTCGTACGGCTGCCACAGCGAGTCCAGCGGGCACGGCCGCTGCGAATCGAGCCGCAGCCAGGGCTTTCCCTTGCCGCTCCAGTGGAGGAGGCTCACCGGGCCCGGGTGCAGGTTCCGGCACTGCCCCCTCACATTGTCCCCTCCCAGCCCGTGCTGGTTCCAGCGGTGCTCCACCCCCTCCACCTCGCCGGCGAACACCAGCAGGAACGGCGGCAGCGACCCCAGCTCGTAGATCCTCTCCCTTTTCTGTATCCTCATCCACCCCTCCAGCCGCTCCGTGTACCTGCCCTCTCGCCATCTCCACAGGTCGATCACCATCACGCCCGTGTTGAAGTAGCAGGGCCTCCGCCCCCGGAGCGCCGCCGCGTGGGCGGGGCTGGACCAGAACCGCGGGGTGAAGTAGGCGGTGAAGTTGGCGTGGCAGTACTCGGGGGCCCCGAGGACGCGGTCGCGGAGGTCGATGGACCAGAGCTTGGCCACGTCGTCGACGACGATGAGGTCGGAGTCGAAGTAGATGATGCGGCGGACGGAGGTGGGGAGGAGGTCGGCCAGGTACATCCGGGCGTAGTTGAGGGGCTGGTCCAGGGCGCGGCGGATGGAGTAGGTGATCTTGCCGCGGACGAGGTCGGCGTTGAAGTGGTAGATGCGGAAGGTGAGGTAGGGGAAGGTGGAGGCGACGGTGCGGCGGAGGTCGGGGCGGCGGCGGGAGGCGGCGACGAAGTGGAAGACGATGTTCTCGGGGCAGGAGGCGTGCTGGAGGACGGAGAAGACGCCGGCGACGGAGCCCCGGAGGTATGTGGTGTCGAGGGTCATAGCGACGTGGATGGTGGTGCCATCGTCGCCGGCGCCGCCGCTCCCAGGCGGCCGCGTCGGCCCCGACGTCGCCTGGGGGCATTCCCTGCCGTTCCGGAACGCGGGGGCTTCTCGGAACTCCGGGAGGCCGGCGACGGCGACGGCGGCGGAGGAGGAGGCGGCGGCGGAGATGAGGAGGAGGGAGAAGAGGAAATGGTGAGGCGGCGGAGGCATGGTGGTGGGTGGGGAGGAGGAATCAGAGAATGGGGTCTCGTCGGATGGGAGGTGGTTGAGGTGAGCGAGCGAGTGAGTGAGCCAGAGAGAGAGGGAGATGGGAGGGGTATTATGGGAAATAAGGGAGCGAGGGTTGTCCTTTTGTGGTTTTGTGGGGACGTGCCAGGCTGGAAACGACAGACGCGTCTTCGTGTCTGTTTTCTGACGATGATGCTCTCTCTCCCTCCATTTTTAATTCTGTTCTTTTGCCCTTTTTATTGAAGCGGGATGGCGTTTGATTATAATAAATGGCGAAACGAAAAAGAAGAAAGAGAGGCAACAATCTAATCGAACGGTGGTGGTTGCGCATGCACCTGCAGGGCTACGGATCACTTGGAGTAGCCGTACGCACGTGCCGTACCCACGAGTCACCTCCCCTCCTGCTCGTGCGGCCACATCCATTCATTTTACGTCGAAAATATCGCCTAAGCATGCTCGCAGGACGGAGGTTATAAATATTAGGTAATATCACGAAAATTTCAAATTGAGATATTTATGATAAATTTGTTTTAAATTATTTTTTGGATTAATATAACAAATAACTTCAAATTAGTGTACCTCTGACTAATATATCCCAAATTAATTTTTTGACGATAAAAAATTTTAAACCGATACACTTGTGATAAATTCATTATTGGTTTGTTTTTGTTAAATTTTACTATGAAATTACTTTGTTAAACGATACGCGGCGGTACCACGAAAAATCCTAAGCTGATATATTTAGGACAATTTTACTCTTTATTAGTTTTCGTTAAATTGGATGACACATGGCAATTGACGGATATACTAGTTTAGAGTTTTACCCTCCGTCTGTCATAGGTGTACCATTTTATGATTTTTCGTGATATTAATTAAATTTAACGAAATGGTAAATTTGTCACAAATGTACCAGTTTTGGGTTTTTGATAGTCAAAAAATTAGTTTATGGTAAATTTATCATAGATATACCAGTTTGGGGTTTTTTATGATAAAAAATTTAGTTTTGAATAAATTTATCATAGATATACTAATTTTGGGCTTTTCGTGGTATAAACCTTAGATATTGCAAGTTTTCCCACTCATAAAACATCGACTATTACCAAAGTGCCTTTTATATTTTCAAGCTTCGACAATGGAACATTGTAGCATTAGTGAAGATGGAGAATAATTTCAGTAAAAACTCGAATTAAATGGCGCTAACAAAGAAATAAAAGTAAAAGTGGCCACGATTTACGGGGTAGAATTTGAACATTAGTTTTTCTTCTTCCCACTTGATTTATTTATGCACGCGAAAGCATTAAATTTCAACACTAAATTTTTGGGCGGTGGCTTTTGCCATTACTCAAATGGCACACCCTAAATGGAAAATAATCTTCTTTTCTAATCACCTAAATCGACCGAAAGTTCGGTTTCATCTCTAGCATGGTGCGACTCTAGCATTAAAACAATCCACATTCTTGGCGGGAATCCCCCGTAATTTCTGTGCACGAAGGATGTAATGTTAAGTGGGTGCATGATTCCTTAACGAGCGTCGTTGAAATATTGGCTGATCGTATTTCAACGAGGAAGTATTTTCGCTTTCAATGCGTCGATTACACGTAACGAGAGAATGGCAATGAGATGTCTTGGATTTAATGTCAAAGGACAGCTAGAAAGTGCATTGACTTTTGACCTGTTCTGCATGCGATATTGGAGACGTTATCCACGAATTGACACCTTATTCGCTCTCGAATCGCGTGTCTGGATCACGGGGTGATTGGTGGACGTTAGCTGTGGCAAATGATGGACGGGTGTTTTGGATTAGACGTTAATATAACGAAAAATCTCAGCTTAATATGTACGTGACAAATATATTTTAAATTAATTTTTTGATCACGAAAAATTTAAAATTGAAATACATGTGACAATTTTATTCTGAACTAATTTTTTTATCACGAAAAATTCAAAACTAGTACACGTGTGCTAATTTTACCTCGAACTAATTTTTTTATCACGAAATACCCCAAACTGGTACACCTGTAACAAATTCACAATTTATTAGTTTTCGTTAAATTTTACTGTCAAATTGCTGAATTTGATGACACGTGGTAATTGACGGGTGTACCAATTTGGGGTTTTTCCTCTTTGTTTGTCACAAATTTATGAATTTTTGGTTTTTCATTATATTAATCCAATTTAACAAAGGGTAAATTTATCACAAATGTACTAGTTTGGAATTTTTGGTGATTAAAAAATTAGTTTGGATAAATTTGTTATAGGTGTATCAGTTTGTGATTTTTGATTGTCAAAAAATCAGCCTAGGGTGGAATTGTCACAGGCGTATCAATGTAGGGTTTTTAGTGGTGAAAAATTTTTCTTAAGGTAAATTTGTCATATGTGTACCAGTTTGGGTTTCTCATGATCAAAAAATTAGATCGAGATAAAATTGTCACAAGTGTACCGGTTTGAAGTTTTTCGCGATATAAACCCTTTGGATTAATAATGGTCCGAGAGGGAGTAAAGTCAACAAAAATGTTACCATCGGGTGGACTTAGTGGGTAGATCCGTAATTTCGAAACTAGCACGGGGACGTGTAAGTACATACAAAAAAAATTCCTGTTGTCTATTATCATGTGATTGGGGGCAGAAATCTTACGTGCATTTAATTACACCAGTCAAACGAGTGGGTCGCAGACTGGTTGGCAGGAGCCCAACGCAATCGGTTCTTAACCCGAGATTGGCCTGCCAATCCTTCTGCTCCACTTTGGAATTTATTATGTTGCAAGTCTTCTATTTCAAGTTAGGCTTCGTTCGTTTGGCGAAAAATATTACGTTTTTGAAAAATATTTTCCCGAAAGTCATTTTCCTGGAAAATATTTTTTCGGAACATAATTTTCCGGTGTTCGGTAACCAATATGAAAAAGTTTCAGAAAATATTTTTTGCCAGCGGTGGACAAGCGGCGGGCGGCGGCCAGCGAGCGGCGGCCGGCGACCAGCGGCGGCGACCGGTGACCGAAGGGGGGAAGGAGGAGTCTGGCGGAAAATGATTTACGCTTTTCAAAAGCGGAAATCATTTTCTTCAAAACAATAAAGGATTTTTGGGTGGAGAAGGAAAATGTTTTCTGCCCCCGAACACCGGAAAACACGGAAAATGTTTTCCGGAAAAATATTTTTCCTGAAACGAACGGAGTTTTAGTAATGAAATCTTATTCCGATCTTCCCCCCTCCCCCCAGAAAAAACTAGTGGATCAAATTGGGTCGAATATGGTCCGACCCAAATAAATATGTTTAACCCGTTTTGCCTCATTTTCTAGTAACTCATGTCCTACCTGACCTGTATTGCTAAAATATTTCCATATTCAACTTAATTTACAAACACGCATATATAAACTGAGGGGAGAATGCAAAGTGAGTGAGCGCGAGATCGAGTGGGTGAGAGAAAATGAGAAGAGTTATAAATGTGAGTTGAATCTAAGTAAGTTGTAGACCCATTTATAACTCATTTAACACCTACATTATGTTTAAACTCATTTATGATCCATTTTTTGAATATAACTTACCCATATAACAGCTCAACCCATCATATATAAGTTAACCCATTTCGATAGCTATACGTTCAATGAGCGGGGTATGTTAGTCGTAGATTGAAATGACGGACGTGTAAATCTCAATTTGGTAATGAGCTGTGGGCTCTTGGTTATTTTCAATTCTGATGTGATTCTGTTTGATTTGTTGGGCCGATAGAACATCTCGATTACGTTGGAGCACAATGATTCAAAGTAGGATAGGATAAAAGAAAACCTATAGTAACCTATTTTTGTACTTGGCATGCAAAAGAAGGGACGCGAAAGTTAACTTTCCATGGCCTTTGAGATCTAACATCGATTAGGACGACTGTGGACCCTTTTGTGTTTTCCGATGTTTAAAAATTTCGCATAACGACCCGATCCATTTCACGTGAGTCAAGCTCACAAAAGAAATATTCTAAGTAATCACATAAGGCTGTAACCATATCGAAGACGATGCTTACACACACGATATATTATTGAAAATCCAACGTGGGACTTCGGAATGTTGCAATTTGGGCTTCCTCTTTCATGAAGTCGCCATAGCGATTTCCCTTTTCCTTATTGTCTCACCTAAATATGGATCCATTCTACATAGGCCTCTTGGAGTGAGACTTACATCTTTGGGTGAATGAGTTTTGATCAATAACTGATCCATACCACTCATTCCGGGATTGACCCGATGGTGAGGATGTTCCCATACTTTCGGCTCAAAAACCACTGGCTGTGGGTTAGATTCAGGTCTCCAGGAACTCGTAGATCATATTCAAGTGAGGGCCATGACGATTGGGTAGCCGAGCTACTTCAACTCTAGATAGCCTGCTGATTATGACTGTCTCGTGAATTATCAAAAAAGAAAAAGAGAAGGAAAATAAGTGAGCCACGGTCATGCGATGTTGTAGTGAAAGATAGAGATTATGAGAGCTGGACCTTGATGCTCTTCAAGTGGGCTTGGATGATGAAATGGAATTTTTACTCCTGAAATTGGGCCAGGGAAAAGAGCGGACTATAGTGGCCCAAAACGGTTGCTTCAGCTTCAGAAGAAGAAAGAGAACATACATATTAGGTCCGTCTTCAATCTAAAATAATTTGTACAAGTTTCATACGTGGATGATAATATATGTAAAATTCAGTTATATAGTTAATACATTAAATTTAGGCTCCGTTTGTTTTGCGAAAAACATTTTTCTCATATTCCGGCGTTTGGTTCGATTAGGAAATGAGTCAACTGAAAACCTTGCTTTTTAGGAAAATAATTTCCTCTTTGAAAAATCGATTTTTTTTTTCTATGATATGACTGGGTATTGGCACTTGGACCGGAAGATTTTCATTTGAGTAGTAAAACCCCAACGCTGATTCTCGAGTGGCCACATCTCCTGCGCCAGAGTGTGGGTCCATGGAGACTGAGCCTAGGACCCCACTGCCTGGGCTGGGTGCCTTGACGCCCATGCCTAGGTCCATCAAGGATGGGCTCGAAGCCCTGGTGCCCATGCCCGATGTCCCAACACTCGAGCTTGGGTCCATAAATGCCATGCTTGTGTACTTAATGCTCGAGCTCCGGTTCATGGCACTTTAAGCCCGGTTTTAAAAACATCGAGCTTGTAGGTCCTTGACGCTCATATTCGGGTTCTTAGTTAATGAAACATTCTTTTTTATAAAAATATTTTTGAAAAAATAAAATTATTTATTTATTATTATTATTTTTCTTTCTTTCCTTTTATTTTTCGTTTTTCCTAAGCCCATGGCCAACCACGGCGACGGCTAGCAACCAGCCACAAGCGAGGGACTAGCCTTGTCAACCTTGCAAGTCGTAGCGAGCTCGAGCTCACCGACCTTTGGAAAGTTCAAAATTCGCTAGCCTCGTTAGAGGTAAGCAAGTCGCGGCAAATTCGAGCCTCACTGATCTTGAGAGTGCTCATCCCTCGCCTATGACTGGTCGCCGTCATCGGCCACCAGCCAAGGAAAAATAAAAAGAAAAAATTGAAAAAAAATGAAACAATGAAATATTGTCATCTTCTAGAAATGTCACATTTTCCGTAAAACAAATGGAGCCTTACGTAGATTATATTATCCAATTTTATTTATGGAAATTGGTTTTCCTCATTCCGCTCAACGGATAAACTTATGGCTTCATTAGATATCTCTGACTGGAATTTTTTATTAGATGTACCTAAGGTCACCATTTGATACGATATCTAGTGTTTCAATCGCATATCGAACGTACCCTGATGCACAGAATCATAATTTTTCATTGGACAAAATTTCTCTCTTTCTTCAAGCGGTGGAAATTTGATGTGTGCTGTTGAAATCGAGTACGCAACTATGTAGAATCAAATAGTTCATGTATCATATCTAACATACGTCCATGCATGGTTTGCATGCCCATGAAGATCGATCTACATAGAATCAAATAGTTTATATATAGGTCGTTGCTCAGTAATCTGTTTCCTGAGAAGATGGGGAGAAGATTTAGTGTAACTAACCGTCCAATTTGCACAGACGGGTGGCTGCTTAATTTCGTATGGAAAACGAAATGGAAATGACAGACGACAAAGACAACCGAGTGGAAAATCTTGGCATCTTTGTCTTTCTCAGTTCATGACAACTTATCAAATAATATATCTTCACCTGGACGTTAGACGGAGGCAATTCAACCAGATAGGTATCGTGTTTTCCTTTCCCCGAAAGGAACCTCGAGATAAGAAATTTAATGGGAATAAACTTTGAGATCAATCCTTACCAAAAAAAAAATACTTTGCGATCAACAGTTGAGTGGGACGTGCGATAGGTCGACGAGGGCTTCCGAGAGAATTTGACTTGATGTTTTTGAGCTGCGACTGTAGAGAACCCTTAGGCAGACCTTGGATACTATTTGGAGATGGATTAGGGTTTTATGTGCCAAGAAGAGTAGGTTTGTGATTTTGTGCAGATGCCCTTCTTTCTTTGAGGAGCAAATCGATCCTTCTGTTGCCGAACTTCATCTCATTGCATACTCCCAAGACTTGCGGAGGCAAAACAGCCACATCAAAACTCGTTGCGACTCGTGTTACCATGTCATGACCATACTTGTAACTCGTGTCAGTTAGTATCGGTCCAAACATATTGATTTTGGTTTCACGTATCAAATAATCGAATCAAGATAAAAATGTGTAGTTAGTATTAATATGTGAAGCTAAGTCTATAGTCTCTTGGGGGGTTTTTTTTCTCTCTTTTGATCGTGTTTTACCTCGTGTCTGATTCGTGTCATACAAATGGGCCCTGCGCATCCTAGCCATCAAACCTTTTCGAAATTGGGATCCATTTTCCACGTTATCTCGATGTCTCAAATCGTCAACTAACTTAATCACGAAGAAAACAAGAACTGTCCAGGATTGAAGTGAAAACCTTAGCAGCTTAGTTTACTTAATCGACAAGCAAATCTTCAAGATTCTACGCATCTGAACAGCCAACCATTTGAACAGTATAGTTACCATGTCTAAATAGGTAAAAGGGTCAGAAATTTTGACAGAGAAATGACAGAAACCTTGCTGCCCTTGCGCTGCAAAATCTTCCTATGGCTGTGGCTAGTGCAGAGCGGCAGGGAATTGTGGGTTGCAGGTAGGCGGAAATGCCCATAAAAAATAGAGTTGAGCAAGACGGACTAATCGAACCGAAAATTGCTCAAACTGGCCAATTTGATCCGATTTTCGGGAGTGTCGATCCGGTTTTCAGTTCCTAAAAGTGAAACCAGTGTCCAGATGGTCTGATTCCCGATTCTAGAGTGGGAACCGGACCAACTGGATCAGACCGAATATATATTTTTTTATTTTTTGTTTTAATTTTTGAAGAAAGTAGAAACCCTAATCAAATTAATCTGCCTTTCCTAGCTGATCGGGTATCAGATGGGGACATACAAAAAAGGCACGAAGAAAAACGAAATTGTCAAACACTCTGGCTACCCAGAACAGAAACATGCGCCCTCTTTCTAAATTCTAACCAACATAAACTTTTCCAAATTAAAAAATGGAAGAGATATTTTTCTCAAAGAAAAAAAGGGCAGGAAGATGACAAAGCGAAGTGTCGCTGGTAATGCCACCTTGAAGCTCCATTTCCTCTATTTCCCAGTCACATTCACTTTTGTTTAGTCCCAAACTGGAATGTTGAGTGTTGAACATTTTTACTCAAAATATTTCCATTTTTTCAAAGTATTGACAATAAGTGATTGGTTCCACATTGGACCCGGACCGGTGTCCGGTCCCCCATCCCCGGTCCCAGAAACCGAGAGCCGGTCCTCCCAATCTAGTTTCCGATTACTTGATGGAACTAAACCGGATCGGAAATCGATCACCCCTATTAAAAAGACCATAACTCATCTCATGTAAAAAAGTGGGGGCATAGTGCTGCACCAAACGTGTGGGGAGCATGTACTGAAATGCTTATCCTTTAACTCCCTCACCATTCCAACTACACCATATGTACTCCTCCATATAAAAACTATGAAATTATAATTCTGTATTTAATAGCCTATCCCTCGAATACTAATTTATATACCCTGCCCCTAGTTCTATTCTACATCAACTAGACCATATATGCATACACTTGCCCACATTAAGATAAAAATTATCATTGATGTCAAAATCATGCTTCCGCACAATTAAATTTTTAACAAAACACTAGGACTCGTGATTACACCACAATGTCTCGGTTTCCGCCCATAGACCAAACCAGGAGGGCAAACCTTGCAGCAATCCACTAGATAGTGCAAATGCGAACACAAATCTTGTGTTTGTTTAACTTTTTGCCGTAATACCACTTTCCAGAAAACACGACGAAAATACCTCATGATGGAATCAGAAGAGGTACTCCAAACTCGAACTCATTACAACATTTGACTGAACCCAACTTTACTAAAAATTTTGTGATAACCCAGGGGCACAACCGCAACGAAGCAAATGCCCAATTACCTGAAAGTCTGGAGCATTCTGCAAGCCTACAATTGGTTAAGTCTAGGCCTTTAGCATGTGCATGTGGCCTAACATGGAGCAGTTTGCACATAATTTGTGAGATTTAAACCATGCGCCATAAACCAACTATGCTACATTAGGAATATTAAAAAAGAAATGCTTGAAAAAAGACCGTTAAGCTAGTCGATCAAGTATATTACTTGCTGATCTTTCCTACCTAAAGCGGTTGGACAAGAAATTTTCTGGACGATCTAGACTGGTGAATGAAAGTGCCACTTGAGGTGTGATGAGAGAACCACAGTGTCTCGCACTATCTAGCGACCATTCTGCGATGGAACAGAAAAACCATCTGATGACCTGAGTGCATTGCCAAAACGCAGGAGCCGTCATGGGAAGGGAAGCCTGATACTTGCCATTTGGGAATGATGATGAGTTAGGTGAATGCATTTTGGGCGGACCGAACAGCAAGAACCGAAACAAGGAGGTCAACATGGTGAACTTCTGTTAATCTTGGATTGTTCTGCAGAAAAGTCCTAAAGTTGTTCTGTACTCATGAAGCTCACCTAGTGCTGGGACCAACGGGGGGCAATCCTCCAAAAGATCGGAAGGTTCCAATTTATCCTAGGATAAAACAATAAGGACGTGACAACGGAAAAATGAAATCAAACTATTTTATTTCGCAAAAAAAAATGATCTGAAAAATATTTTCCTAAAAATAATGGCTTTTATTGCTTCAAATAATTAGTCAATGAAAATTGTTTTCATCATCGACCATATTCTTAGATAAAGAATATATTTTTCGTTCATTAATTTTGTAAACGATATAAGCAATTTGTGACGGAAACGAAATTTCGTCACAAATTTGCGATAGAAACCCAAGTATTCCGTCGCAAGGTCGACCTCGCTGCCGCCCTGATCTGGGCGGCGGTGAGGTCGAACTCGCCGGCCACAGCCGATCGCCGGATTGGGAAAGCATAATGGGGAAAAAAGAGAAAGAACAAATGAAAAAAATTCGAAAAAAATTAAAAATGATTAAAAAATGATTCTTACGTGATTATTTTTTTTAGATATGTGTCCATTTGAAAGTGTTGCAATCCACGTGAACGGTGCAATTCTCATCAAATTGATCACTTTCTACTACAAATATTTGGATAAGTTGTCTTTACATGGTAATTTTTTCATTTTTTTCAATTTCAAAGTAATTGTTGTGGCCAAAACAAAATTTTAATTTTTGTAATTTTATGGTTTTAATTATGAACAGTAGACATGATATTTTTAATATTTTACGAGATCTTTTTGTTTTTATACAGACACAATGCAAAGAGAAATGGCATGGATGTATAATAAGAACTTAATTGGACGTTGATGATTGACAGATGAGTTTCGTATTAGGTTAGAACTATTTTTAGACTTTGCTAGTAGTAAATATGAGTTCATGGATGGAAATAAGTTAAGGTGTTCGTGTAAAAAGTGCGGTAATGGTAAATTTCTTGTGTGTGATAAAGTTAGAGTACATTTTTGTAGATTTGAGTTTACTCCGAACTATTATAATTATACTTCCCATGGTGAACCATTTATATCTGATGAAGAATATCGAAAAAGTAACAATTTTTAGTTAGGGAAAAATGTGGCTATTATAATCAATTGAACCCATACGAGAGGATGGTGATTGATGCAGCTAGTCATAATTTTGTTTCAAAATCGAATAATGCAAGTATTAGTTTTACTCCTACATGTGAACAAGTGGGTACTAGTCATGTATCACAATTGAAAGAGATAGGAGTAACGAGTTTTGATGAGAATATCTATAATGAAACTTTTCCATCTAATCAGTTCTAGGATATGTTGAAAGTAGTAGATGAGCCTTTATGGACAAGTTGTGAGAACCACACTAAGTTATCAATGACAACAAGACTGTTAAATATCAAGGCAGAGCATAATGTGTCTGCGGATTGCTTCAACTCTTTTGTTAAAGTAATGCGAGAAGCAATGCCTCGTGATAACATCATGCCAAGTGATTTTTAGGATATGAAAAAGTTAGTGGATAACTTAGGTCTTCCGGTTGTAAAGATTGATACATGTAGTAGGAGTTGTATGTTATATTGGAGAGATAATGAAAATGCAAAATCTTGCAAATTCTGTAGCCAACCTAAGTACAAAAATAACATGAGACAAGGTTGTAATCAAAAGCGTAGCCCATGCAAGCAAATATTTTATCTGCCCTTAATCCCCATGTTGCAAAGGCTTTATACATATCAAGCCACTGTTGAACACATGACTTGGCATGCAAATCATGAAACAGAAGAGGGTCTAATGTGTCATCCTTCAGATGCAGAGGCATAAAAACATTTTGATAGAACATACCATGAGTTTGCGATAGAGCCTCGAAACATCAGGTTAGGTCTCTGTGCTGATGGATTTGCCCCATTTGGGAAATCAAGAAAAAGTTATTCATGTTGGCCAGTTATCTTAACGCCGTACAATCTTCCACCTGATATGTGCATGAAGATACCTTATATGTTTTTGACATTGATCTTGACTGGCTCGCAAAATTCGAAAAAGTTGATAGATATTTATATGTAACCATTGATTGAAAGGTTACAACGGTTATGGGATGAAAGTGTCCCTACGTATGACGTTTCTACCGATTAAACATTTGTAATGGAGGCTACTCTTCTTTGGATGATAAATGACTTTCCAGCTTACGGAATGTTATCTTGATGGAGTACAGCTGGGATCTTAAGATGTCCGATATGTATGGAGAGATCGAAGTCATTTAAATTAAAACATGGAAAGAAACCCAGCTATTTTGACTGTCACAGACAAATTTTATCGATAAATCATCCATTCAGAAGGAATAAAAAAGAGTTTATCAAAAATAGGACTGAAAGAACATGTCCACTATTGAGGTTGACCAGCGATCAAATTTGGGAGCGGGTGCAGGACTTTCCAACTGTTGTTGAGAACCTACATGGCACGACTTTTGCGTACGGAAGTACACATAGTGGACAAAACGCAATATATTTTGGGATCTACCATATTGGAAGGCCCATCGTATTCATGATAATCTTGATGTCATGTACATAGAAAATAATGTTTTCGACAATGTCATAAATACTGTGATAGATGTCACCGGAAAAACAAAAGATAATTTGAACGCAAGAAAAGATATGCGAGATATTTGTGATTGGCCAACACTAGATGTGGATGCAAGCAGCAGATGACCAAAACCAAAAGTAGTTTATAAATTAGATAAGGAGCAGATGCAAGTTGTTTGTCAATGATTGAAATCTATGCGGTTTCCTGATGGATATGCTTCGAACCTCGAGAGATGTGTTGATTTGAATGAATGCAAGTTGACAGGTTTGAAGAGTCATGATTGTCACATATTGATGGAGAGACTAATTCCAATAACTTTTAAGGAAGTTCTACCGAACTTTATATGGGGCGTCATTACAAAGTTGAACAATTTCCTGCATGATATTTGCTCAACAGTGTTAAAGGCATCGCACATAAAGAAACTAGAGAGAGATATTCCAATTATTCTTTACAACTTAGAAATGATATTTCCTCCATCGTTTTTTGATTCGATGGAACATCTTTTAGTTCAATTGCCTTATGAGACCAAAGTTACAGGTCCCGTTCAATTTCAATAGATGTTTCCATTTGAGATGTAATTTTTTTAAAAAATAAAATTCAAATTTCTTTATTATATATTATGTTCCGATAATGTTTTTTCTATTACAACTAGATTCTTATATCATTTGAAAAAAAAAGTGAAGAATAAGGCATGCGCACATCGCCTTCGTCGCCCAGATCTGGGAAGCTTGTAGCTGCCGTCGCCGCCTGCCTGCGCATGTGGTCGCCGATCACCTGTCGGAGCTCGCTGCCACCCAGCTCGCTCACGGGCCTCTCCCCCACCTCGCAGTCGACTGAAGCCGTCGCTGCCTAGCTTCGTCGAGCTCGCCGCCGCCCAGCAGCCGCCCAACGCCGCCGCTGCCTAGCCGCCACCCAGCCGTCGCTGCCTAGATCTGGGAAGCTCACAGCCGCCGTCGTCGTCGCCGCCTGCCCGCGCTTATGGTTGCCGATCGCCTGCCGGAGCTCGCTGCCGCCTAGCTCGCCTGTGGGCCTCCCCCCCGCCTCGCAGCCACCGAGCAGTCGATTGAAGCCGTCGCTGCCCAGCCTCGTCGAGCTTGCCGCCGCCCAGCAGCCTCCCGAGGCCGTCGTCACCCAGCCTTGCCGGAGCACTTGCCGTCGCCATCGCCTCCCAACCTTGCCCAAGCACTTGTCATTGCCGTCGCCGCCCAGCTATTGCCCGATGCCGCCCGAGGTTGTCGCCGCCGTGGCCGCCGCCCGACGCTGTCCACGCCCAACTGCCGCCCGACGCTGCCTAGGCTATCACGTACCTCGAGACAAGTCAAACATACTCACATTCGACGACTACATAACAGGCACACAATTTTCATTTGCCTGGGCTTTTAATACGCGCAATCTGCAGGTTAGTCTCATATATACAATTTTCAGCCACATACACATTCCAAATACATTTCATACCCAATACACCAGTCGAACACATGGCAATTTCCAATTCCATATTTCACACACTCGATCATGCCTCACCATACTATTTTCATTCAACTAGCCCACAACCCGCGTTACAGTACACGCCTCAAATCGATTTTCTATCCAAGGTCCACATACGACCATCTCAAATTCACAACACTTCTCAGCCCACGTTGCAGTACACGCCTCAAGCTATGTCTCTTGCCCACGTTACGGTACATGTCTCAGGCTCAACATCCTCCACCTACGACACAATCCGCATTGAAGTACACGCCTCAGGTTGGCAGTCTTCCAGTAATATCGGGTATCGTTCCGCGTTAAAGTACACGCCCCAGGGATTCCCCGCGTTAAAGTACACGCCTTAGAGATTTTCACAATCACTCGCACGATATACCACATATATTTTTACTCATTCACACGCTCAAATCATGTACGAACACTCTCAATTGATACACAAACGTGCCCAATTTCCAGGCAATTCAATTCAACCCATATTCACACAAATGGGTCCACATTTCACCCAATTATCCCACAAACCGATGAGCATGCGAGGTCACCATTCGACCCACAATCACAGCCATTAATATAAGCATAAAAATAGCATATTCACGTCAAATTCCAGCCATAACAATCACACCAATCAGCCACCGCACCACACATCCAACCGACACATTTAGTCCCCAAATCGAACCATACACTCGTCATTTCAAACCGCACTTTCCAGCACCCAAACTAGTAACAAATCAGTCTCGAAACCATCATAATTTCACTCACAAATCAGCCAATATCAAATCCCAACTAAGCTTACCAAAACAGCCACTAAATCATAAACAGCCACTAACTAACCTGAATCAACTCCTAATCAAATCCGTCGATATCCGATATCCTAAATAGAGTTTAGGACGCCACTTACTTGAAATCCTAGACTAGCTCGGGCGAGAGGGGAGGGCGACATGGCAGTAGGGCACGGCGGCTACGGTAGTCCGACTGAACGGCGGTGATTGGCGACGGCAATGGCGGCTTGGCTTGGCCGGCTATTCTCGGTCACGGGAGGGAGAGAGAGAGAGAGGTCGTTGAGAGGGACAGTGGTGTGAGGGCGGTGGGGGCACGGCTCAATGGCGCGGCAGCGGACGAATGGATGGACGGTGGCCCGGGGCGGCAGTGGCGCAGCCAATGGGGAGAGGGGTGGGTGTTCGGTGAGGGAGGGGGAGTGAGCTGAAAGAGGGAGAGAGAATGAGGAGAGAGAGAGAGAAAATGAGTTTTAAACCAATAATTGTCCCCATTTATGGCAAAATGACCATCTTTTCCCTCTCTCAATTTTTCAATCGACGGTCGAGATTCATCCCTATCTTGAGATTAACAGCCGAGATTGAATCTTTTCTAAAAATATTCAAGGGTAAAATGGGAATTTCACAAAAATCCAAGGGCAAAATCATCCAAAAATTGTCATTTTCTCCATTTACACTTGGCATTAACAAAATTCCAAGGGTAAAACGATCATTTTACATTTCTTGCCAAAATTCGATTTTTCTGAAAGATTCGGACAATTCTAAGGCTGATCATGCTAATAACAACGTCGTCCAAATGTTTTGTCGTAACTTTCTAATTTTCCAAGGCCCAACTTGGTCTTTAATTGATGACTAAATTTTAAATAACGTAATTTGAGCGTGTCTCAGACTAACGGGTGGCTTTTGAGAAATTTGCATGTTCGACTTGTGACCGTTACTAAATCAAGTCACGTGTAAGTTCACTTGGATCGTGACGACCTTAGTTGTCATGTAATTGTAAGGATTGATCACTAGTTCCGACGGGCACGATCGTATATAGGTTTAGGGTCATTCACCAATTCATTTTGTGGTCAAACGGAATCACTTGTAATCCACTCGTATGACAGCGGCAAATTGGCCCATAACTATCCTCAGATTGGCTTACATTGGCTCAAAATGTCACCTCAACAATTCTATGATCGAAAGTCAGTTTATGATTGAATTTCTTTGGTCGCGCGAATTTAAGTCTCTAATTAGCCTTTCCCTAACAGTTAGTATTCCAGGAAGGATCAATTCCGGACAAGATCTAACTATAAGCATGTCCATAAAATCATTTATTTCATAAATCCCAAATGGGTCAAATTTCAAAATGTCATAATGAAGTGTCTTGTAGAAGCCACCAATAATTTGTGTCTTGGTGGCCAAGACAAAGAGAGTCACGCCCAAGATGAAGAAAAACAGAAGGCTAAGTCCATGAAGTTATTGAAGGATCATTATTAGGGGCTTAGGTGTCTTCTTGGTCATTAATAAAAAAGATGAGTTATATGCCATAAACTTAGAATATGATGACCCTAATGAGAGACTTAGAGGCCAAGTTAGGAAATAAGTGGCCCAAGTTGAAAGCTTGAAAAGGAAGATTAATGATGGCCAAAGACTTTCAAGGCCATCTTCATTATTTGCTTAACTTTTGGCTCTTTTTTTATAAAGAGCATTAGTGGACCACACTATAAATAGACTTTGTCCTCACTTAGTTTCCCTGTTTCTTCACACCAACACCAACTTTCACACCTCCCCTACCCTACCATTCGGCCCTCTTGCTCAAGCCATCCTCTCTCTCACACGTCGACCCCACTTGATCAACTATCTCTCTCTCACTCCAATCACCTTTTCCCTCACGCCACCTTCTCATCTCAGTCCCCACTAGATCTTGCTTTATCGAGTAGAGTAAGTAGATTCTCTAATCTCGGGATATGATGATATGATGCATTGTTGGCTTGTGTTGTTACCCGAGCCTTGATAGGGACTTGCTTGTGTGGCTTGTATGCTTTGTTGTTTTGCAAGACATAGTCAAGAGTCAAGCATGAATCAATTGCGAAAAAGGGAACGTATTTCTTGTACGCAGGTTATGGCATTTGGATCAAGACTTACTTGGCAAAGGTTCGATATTGAGGCATATCGAATCCGAGCTAAGTACGATTTTATTTAACGCTTGGCAAGTTAGGTCAAGTCACGGGCCTTGGACCGTGGCCGACATACTAGATGATTTAAGCTTATTGTCTATGAATCACAATCGCACTCACGCCTTCAGGCACTCTTGTTTGCATGAGATACAAAGAAAGATAAGAACACGGTTTGCTTGGTGCTTGTGACGCATGGACACACGATGGACTAAAGCCGTCTATGGTGGATTTCGAGATGTTGCTCGATGGATTTCAGATGCTAGGTGAATTCCAAATGCCAGATAGATTTCAGATGCCCGATGGATTTCGGTTAAAAAAAATGAATCCCATGTGTTTGTTCTTGCATGCATTGCTTATGTACCATGCTTAATGTTCTCTTGGTCGATGCATATGCCATGAATAGCAAACAGGCAAGGTAAGATGCATTTTTGCTATTAATCTGTCATCAACACTTTGAGCAGTAAGGTTGGACTCACGTCCGACAACGATTATTTTCTCCGAACTTGAAATTAGAGGATTTACTTATTGAGTCTATGACTCAATTCCCGTTGTTTTTCCTAGACTTGTAAGATGGCGACTCAGCCCGTGCGTTTCGATGTTCCGATATAACTTATAGTGGATGTCTTGGATGCGGTCGACTTGGAGGAGGGGTCGATCCTATCGGAAAGTGGTTTCCCAAGTCATGATCGATAAGGGTCTTGACCATTCCGTTTCCCACAAATATGAAGTGTGGTATATGTGGACAGAAGGAGGCTTGTTCGAACCTCTTCGTGGTTTCAACGGCCCCTTTGATGGTGCCAATGGACCGACACTTGGGAGCGCCATGAACAAAGCCTGAGCGATGAACCTGACTTGGGAATAACCGAGTGTGTTTTAGGAAAGAACTTTTTGGATGACCCTTTTTGGAGAAAATCACGATAGTAGGGCTAGGCATAACCTAACCGTGTTTGTTATAGCGGGTATACATGTGTGAATTTGCCCGTAAAAAGAAGGGGCATGTAAAAATATTTGGCTTGTAAAATATATAAGCTATCATGTAAATATAAGGTTTGTTCATGATGTTTGTCTTAACCTTGTTGTTTGTTCTAGTTGTGATTATCCCGAATTCATACTTTCGCTTGCTTGTAAAGAAAAATAATAACGAACGGGACGTCGCAAAATAAACCACGGGTCATAGTCTTGGCAGGGACGTGATAGATTACTTCATGAGGAATTGTGAGGCTCAACAATGCGTGATTTATTGGGTGTAATTGGAATTTGAGCAACACTTGAAGTATTTAAATCACTCGAGTGTGGTTGTAATCTCTGTTGTATCGCTTGATCTATAGTGGAATTTTGTGCTACTCTCCCTATGGACGTAAGTCACTACGACTGAACCACGTAAATCTATTATGCGATTTATTTTCTTATTCTATTTATTTTATTATTTGATCGCTTGACTTCCGCAATAAAAGTTATTCATAAAAGTTTCAAACCCGGGCATGTGAACACATGTCCTAAACCTACCCTCAGAAATTTGTGGAGGACGTGTGGCAAGTTCCGCTAGTTTCGGTGCAGAACACGCATATGCAGATGAGCGACCGGAACTTTGGCTGTCACTCAGCTTGACTTGGCACTCTCATATCGTTTATCGTTTGCATAGTGATTGCCCTTATCTGCTACCTTAAGTTCGTACCACTTCTGACTAGGATTGCTTGGCAGAAACAATGTGACATTCTCTCTTGTGTGTCTTCTTCCCTGAAGGAATCGTATACTCGTCACCTCATGAGGAAGTAGGACGGCAATAATCAGCCTCTGTGGTCCTTCAAGGATTGTTTCACTTCGACGTCATGCAAAAATTGTCTAAAAAGTACTAAATATTTATTATACGACGGCTAATTTAATCATAAATCTTTCAATTGAGTCGATTTAGTCATAAACATTTTAACGAATTACTAATGTAATCCTTCCAGATAATTTTGATTGGAAATCGCTGACGTTCGCTGACGTGATCGTCCAATCAGCACCGACTATCTTACGTGACATGATTAGCGCTAAGGTGGATAATTTTTTAATTCTTAAAAAAAAATCGAATTTATTATTTTTTTATTCTTTTCTTTTCTTTTTCTTTTTTTCCCATTTCTTCCTCATCATGGTGATGGAGCTGCTGCCCCTGGGCGAGGGCTGTGAAGCCTTTGCTAGATCCGGGTAAGGGACGGCCGCGATGCCCTTGCCAGATCTAGCAAGGTGAGGGCATCACGGCCCTTGCCCACACCCTCACTAGCTGTAACGAGTGCCGCAACGCCCTCGCCTAGATCCAACGAGGGTTGCGACCCTCACCCGTAACCGATGAGGGCTGTTAGGGGCCGGTGGAGGTTGCCAGCCCTCAACTGCCGGCTCGATGAAGAAGAATAGAAAATAATGAAAAAATTTGGAATTTTTTTAAAATTAAAATATTATCAATATCAGAGATTTCCGATCAAAATTAGCCAGAAGAACTACATTGGCAATTTGTTAAAAGATTTATGACTAAATTTTCAAATTATCAAAATGTTTAGAATTAAATCAACACAATTAAAAGGTTTAGGACTAAATTTGATTGCCGCACAATAACTTTAAGACTATTTGAATAATTTTCAACCATAACGAGGTATTTATGTCGTAGTTTCAACGAAAAAAGATGGTGTAAATTTCTTTGGATGCCAAAGTATTTCGACAGTTAATAGCATTTGTCGACACATCATCTACGTTAAACAAATTAATAGAAACTTAGTGAAGACTAACAACATCTTCTACGTTAAACAAATTAATAGAAACTTAGTCACCAAGGAAGACTGACAACTCGTGGCGGATGCACTAAAGATTGCGTACCAGGTTCGTTGCACTAGAGATCCCCACATGAAGGCGACCACCTGATGAGCATGGCGAACATTGATGTGATGACACTAGTCACGGCACTAATCAGAGAACTTAGCTATGGGTCAGCCGGCACTAGCCAATAAACCCTAGGTCAATAGGGGGGATTTTTCATTAGGTTTCAACTTAGCATCTTAGAATTTTTAGCCAAAAAAAAAAGGCTTAGCATCTTAGAAAGGAAATTTCGCGAGAAGCATTGGGCAATCGACAAGCAATATCTCTTACCTTGTATGCACTTATCATAAGGGAAAATTGCCCAAAAAATTATAAGCCTATAGTACGATGCCCAAATTAATTATAAACCTTTCAATTGTGATAATTTAATCCTAAAACTTTTAATGATTTGCCAATTCAGTCCTAAATCTTTCGACCATTTCTTAATTTAGTCATTCCGGCCAAATTTAATTGAAAGTAGTTGACCCTGGGGATGGTTGATTCTTGGTCTAGGCCGGTCCCGCCGAGGAATCGGGAGGCAAACTAGTAGGATCGGTTCCTGGGCGGTCCGATGTAACCAGTGGATTCACAATAATTCATGTTCTCTCTCGGCTTGAAGCTTGGTGGGTCATTGAGAAGTGCAAATGGGGTTGAGTCCGAAGGGCAATTCTAGCAGGGATCGAGAGGTTGAGGATGATTGTAGAATGGGAAAGGCACGTGGGGGAATGGGATTTTTACTTTTGTATTCATTTTTTTTTTTTGCCTTTTTGGGGCAACATGTATACATGATTATGTTTGTGCTGGAGTTAAAAGGCATTATGGATGATGATGATTCTTCACTTTTTCGCATTTTTTGTGCGGTTGGTTATTAATGTCTTTGCTGGGCAATTTTCTCCTGGGTTTGTCGTCTGTTATTGTGAAGCAGGGCCTCAGCTCAACTCCTCCTGCTCTTTATGAAAGGCCAAAGAGAATGACCGTCCTCTGTTTCGGTTGGAGTTGGAGGCACGAAGGAAGATCGGTGATTCACAAATTGCGAAGACTGAAGATTGAAGCCGTGCGTGAGAGAGTCGAGCTTAGGTTAGGTTTAGTTTTTATTTTTAGTATTTTACATATTTTGTAGAAATAAAAAATAAAAAATAGTTAGTCCGGCCCATCCATACGTGGAATCGGGAACCGCACCAATGCACCGGGAACCGCCCAGAACTGGCCGGTTCAGTCCGAGTGGTTCCCGGTCTAATCGGTCCATTTTGCTCACTCTTAGCTAACGTGGTGATCTAGTCAACGCCATTTGTCCTACGTGGCATGGCCGATGCTAACGTGAATAATTTTTATAATTTTGTAATTTTTTAGTTTTTCTTCTTTTTTTTTTTCTTTTTCTCCCTTTTTCCCTCCGCCAGCCAACACCATGCCTCATCAACCTTCGCCGACCTTAGGGGACTATCGCCCTCGGGCGAGGGACACCCGGGCTTGGGCTAGCAACGGCCAACCTCCTTGGATCCAACGAAGGAGGTACACGCTCGCACAGAGGTCAACAAGAGCAGCCCTTTCCTGAGGTCAGCGGAGGTTGCCGGCCATAAATAAGGCTCGGTTATGGCTAGCGGAGGGGAACAAAGAAAAGGAAAAAGAAAAAGAAAAAGACAAAGAAAATCATAAAATTATAAAAATTGTTCATGTCAGTGTCGATCGCGCCATAAAGGACGATTGGTGCTGGCTAGACCGCCAAATCATCAATTTTCAATTAAAATTGACCGAAATGACTAAATTGACAAATCATCAAAAAGTTTAGAATTAAATTGTTATAATTAAAAAGTTTAATATTGAATTAATACCCACATAATAAATTTAGGTTATTTTGGATAATTTTCCCCATTGACATAATTAAAACGTCTGGCAGTAATTGTGTGCACGCAGATGTGTACGAAGATCGTTCACAAAATTTAATTCAACAAAAGATAATAGATGATAAATGATAGAACAAAGAAGATGGTTCTTGCTTTTTGACCAAAGAAAATGGGGCCAATACCCAAAAAAAACTCCAAACTTTAGTCTTTATCCCAATTATATCCTAAACTTTTTTTGTCTCATAAAAAACCCAAAACTTTTACTTTTGTCCTAAATCTACCACCTAATGCCTTAAAAAACCCCAAACTTTAATTTTTGTCCCAATTATATCCTAAACTTTTTTTTGTTTCATAAAAAATTCCAAACTTTTACTTTTATCCCAAATTTACCACCGTTAAATTTTCCTTCTAATATTATCCTTAATAATTATTTTGATATTATTTTTTCAATTTTTTTTTTTTTTCTTTTTTTTTTTCCTTTCACCTTCAATCTTTGGCCAGTTGCCAGTTCGGCGACCGGCCAGGCTCGACCTTGCTAGTGTTGGGTGAGGTCGGCCTCGCCTGTTCGTCCTTGCTATGGCTTGGCCTCGCCCAACGCTGGCGAGGTCGGGCCTTGCCAGTGGCCAAGCCCTCGCTAGGGGTAGACGAGGTCAACCTCGCCCAACGCCAGCAAGGTCAAGTTTTGCCCGCTTTTGGCAAGGTTCGTCCTCGCCCGCCCCTGGCAAGGTTTATCCTCGCCGTGGTTGGCAAGGCTTGGTCCCGCCGACTAGTGGCAAGGTTGAGCCTCGCCGCCGTCGCCGGAACTAAGCCCTTGTTGGCGTTGGGCAAAGCCAAATCTCGCTAGCCACGACAAATCTCGCTAGGAGCGGGTGAGGCTGACCTCGCCCAACGCCGGCGAGGTCGAGCCTCGCTGACTAGAGGTTGAAGGTGAAGGGGAAAAAAAAAGAAAATGAAAGGAAAAAATCAAAAAATTCGAAATAATAAAAAATAGTCATTAATGGTAATATTGGACGGAAAAGTTAACGGTGGTAAATTTGGGACAAAAGTAAAAGTTTAGGGTTTTTTCTGAGATAAAAAAAAGTTTAGAACATAATTGAGACAAAGCCTAAAGTTTGAGGTTTTTTTGGATATTAGGTGGTAAGTTTGAGGTTTTTTATGGGATAAAAAAAAGTTTAGAATATAATTAGGATAAAAGTTAAAATTTGAGATTTTTTTTTATATTAAGCCAAAGAAGATGGGTCTCGCTTTTCGACCACAGAAGATGGGATAGAGATCTACAGCAAACAACTAGGGCTTCCTTTTCTTTGTTGACAGGTAGATGGAACACGACCATATGTGTGAAACAAAGATGAGCCCACGCATCAATCCCCTCCCCCCCCGGTGCCACTGCAGCCTCACTATATTAACACCATGTTCTCCTCTCTGGCCCAACAACAAGAATAGAATTAAGAGACCAAACACCCTCGTGCTCTCGTACCACCTCGGTCTCACTCGTACACTCTCCGCGAGGAACCGGACCCGAGTCTCAACGGATTCCGACCATGACCGCACCGACATCAGCCCCGGGCCGGGTCCTCATCGTTGGCGCCACCGGTTTCATCGGCCGGTTCATCACGGAGGCAAGCATCGAAGCGGGCCGGCCGACGTACGTCCTCATCAGGCCAGGCCCGAGCAGCCCCTCCAGGGCGAGCGCCGTCGAGATTCTGCAGAAGAAGGGCGCGATAGTCCTGCATGTAAGATTCGGCGTCTGATCAGAAAGAAAGAAACACCAAACGGCATCCGAAGAACCCCTCTAATTTTTGGTCTTCTGTCTTTTGGTTGAGAATTTGTCAGGGTTTGATGAACGACAAGAGTCTCATGGAGGAAATACTCAAGGAGCACGAGATAGAGGTCGTGATCTCGGCTGTCGGTGGCTCGGACATCTTGGATCAACTCCCTTTGGTGAAGGCCATCAAAGCTGTTGGTACTGTTAAGGTTTGCACAAAAAGATCCTTGATTTAATTACCCAAATTAGCATTATGCACTAAAGTACCTTTATATACGTCAGTGTCACTGTAAAATGCGATCTTTTTCCTCACACATCATTTATTGCATGGACCCAAGTAAGCAAGTTTTGCAACTTTTAATCCGTCAGCTTCTTTGTAGTCATATGCATAATTGGTATTTTAGATATTATATTGTCCGTGCTTAGCATTTTCAATGAAAAGATCGAGATATTTGATAATTGATATCATTTATTGCCCTATGAGTTGGAAAATGTGTATGCGGCATTTGGTGGGTTCGCGAAATGAATGTTTTCCTCCTGCGATTTTCAGAGATTCCTACCGTCGGAGTTCGGGCACGATGTGGACAGGGCTGATCCGGTGGAGCCTGGCCTCACCATGTACATGGAAAAGCGCAAGATCAGGCGGCTGGTGGAGGATTATCGCTTGCCGTACACCTACATCTGCTGCAACTCCATCGCCTCTTGGCCCTACTACGACAACCGTCACCCTTCGGAGGTGCTCCCTCCGCTGGATCAGTTCCAAATCTACGGCGATGGGACCGTCAAAGGTATGCATCTCACTAAAGTAGGATCGACTTTCTCACGAAAACTTAGCAAGTGGCAAATGGTCATTTATAAAAAGGGGGCGGCGAGGCGGACTGTCAAGGGTATGGACCGGATCAAAGTAGGGGTCGACTTACTTGAAAAAACTTGGCACTAGGCGAATAGTCACTTATCAGCGATAGGTGGCGGGCCGGCCCATCCCCACCCTCGGCATTTGCTCTGTGATTTAAGGGCGCATCAGGGGGGACGGGGCAGCTCACACGGAGCAACGGGGCCCCATTCGGCCGTAAATAAGATTCCAAACATTTTCTCGTAAATTTTGAATTCCGGTCTTACTTTAACATTATTTGAAGTAAACGGTTTGTAAAAAGATTACAAATTACATAACGGTCGCAATCAATCACCCCAAATACAAAAGAGAGAAGTGTTATCAAATTATAGTTAAGTTAGGTTACAAGTATCTTATTCTATTACATCTATTAAAGTGGACAATATCACCATCACGAATTGCATTAACAATTTATACATCAATGTACTATCTATGATAAACATCTATTAAAGTGTGTATGCGGTGGGGGTAGCTATGTTCCTGCCACGTGTCAATCTATAGTCGTTGATAAAATTATGACTTAGGTAGGCAGGCTTTATTTGGATACTTGCACGAAACGCTAAAAGGAAAGAGACATGGATGGAGACTCTCCCTTTTAAGCACAGTCAAATATGCCGGTCTATTGAACGACAATGTTAGGCTCGAGCGGAATAATCAAAGGATGTCATGTCAAGGAAGTGTTAACGAGTGTTAGGCGACACGGATTAAATTTACCTTATTTAACATAATTTCACTTTTGGTGTATTAATTTGGAGCACGCAATCAAGTTGAACACTGTAAAGCTTTCTTCGATTAACTTATTAAACAAGTCCCTCTAAAGTAGCCATTGGCGAAATCCGGGGCGGCACTAAACTAGGCTCGCATGAATCAACAGCATCTTGTGGGGTTTTTTCCATCCCAATGTGCATGTGCCCTCGTGCAGTACGAGGAGGATCACATAACGTGTGGCGTTGTCTTGTTGGCCTTTCTTCCGTTAAGGCAACGTAGGAGAACGAGCCGACAGGGTGAAGATCGGTCGTGGTGGTTAGCGTTATTAGTCGATGATTCTTTTTTCTTTCTATGATGAAAGATTATGCCATCTAGAATGCCAAAATATAGCACACGACACTTGCGTAAACCTGACGCTACCCCACGTCCCGGTCGAATGAGTGTAATGCCGTAGGGGTTTGACAGACATCCTGAGCATCATCATGTTAGATAGATGGAGTGAATATGAAGCTATGAGATCTTTTGACTTGTAGTTAGGCATGCGGTAGCTTCCCATCCCAGCTTGAGATCTACAAAAACCATTATCTATTCACAATGAGAAAATATGGATAAGTGCAGGAGAAAGTGGTAGGAGAAGAATGCATGCTTCTTATGTCTCAGATGCTTCCAACCATATTCAGCTTTCACGGCTGAAGTTGTTTGCTGGAGAAAGTCGTATCAAACGGGCCCTAGAGATCTTTGAGGCAACCCTTTTCTTAGGATTTTAGTTTGATTTTTGGAGCGGTGACGCGCCAATACCCGGTTCACATAATATCGAACGGTGGAGAAGTAGAAAAACTAATCGTTCGTTCTTCAGCTGCAGTTCACGAACTTCCCAAAGCGCCGATATAAGCAGAATATTCGTTTGCTTTCCAACTGCCCGCAGCTTAAGTTTGTCAGCAGGCCAGTTCACATGATCACTGGATAAGACCTAGAAACATGTTTTATATATGTCTTAGCCTCGAAAAACCCTTTATGATCACCACCACGACGTTACTAATGAGCAAAATCAAATGGTAGGTGGTTCACATGTCAAATTTCTTGCACGCAATCAACTCAGCTAAGAAGGTTTTATGTTTTGGATGCCTTTTGCAGCTTATTTTGTTGCTGGGACCGACATCGGGAAGTTCACCATGAAGACGGTGGACGACAACAGGGCGCTGAACAAGTCGGTGCATTTCCGACCGCCTTGCAACAAGTACAACATGAACGAGCTCGCAGCCTTGTGGGAGACGAAGATTGGGCGTACCCTCCCTCGCAGCACCATCACCGAAGATGATCTCTTATCTGCTGCCGCAGGTACAAACTTACCCCTAGTTAACAATGCCCCCAAACGTGCAATTAGAAGATTTCAATTGGTTAAGTGAAATGTTGATTAAAAGAAGACCTAACTAGCTCATTTCGATGCAGAGAATTGCATACCACAAAGCATCGTCGCCTCGTTCACTCACGACATTTTCATAAAAGGCTGTCAACTTAACTTCTCGATCGATGGCCCCGACCACGTTGAAGTGACCAGTCTCTACCCGGAAGAACCCTTCCGCACGCTCGACGAGTGCTTCAGCGAATTCGCCGCCAAGCTGGGTAAGAAGGTCAATCCCGAAGGAGAAGTCACCGTGCAGAACCCCTTGATGGAGGCCGTTGCAATCGCGGCGACCTGTTCATAATCGTGTTTTCGGTCTCAGCTTTCTTTTATTCCCGATTTCAGTGGAACAGAAATTGCCATTGATCTCATACATTGTCCCGGAAAGGAAGTGTTTAAGAAATCTTGTCTGCAGCTTTACATGGTTCATGTGACTTGTGTTATCAGAATCCCATGTTCTGGGTTTGGCGCCCAACCACTCGGAAATGGAGTCAATTTTAAATTCTTGTCAATTTGAATCTTACTTCTCTATCTCCTCTTAAAGTCTCCACCTAATCCCAAAAGGTATCTGAGAACTTTGGCAAGCAGCACTAACATGTAATCGAATTCTTTAATCTACATCAGCCATAGATTAAAACCGACAATTAAATATACCATAAATCAAACCCTAGTCTAAGCTCTCATTTCCCTCAATTCAAGCGTTTTACCTCTCGAATCAAGAAATTAATCACGGTGCTCGTGCCCCTCCTTTGCGTAGAGCTGTGGAACTTCACACCTAAATTTAACCCTATTTGCCATCCAGCTAGATAATCACATAATTTAGCCCACTAATCTCTGCCTTTACGGCCAATTTGCGCCATCTTCAGGCCCTTTAATTCATTGACTAACCGGAAGTGACTAGGAACTACAAATAAGAAATGCAAAATCTACCTGACAAAAGGAAAACCCAGAATGTACGCCCAGTCCAGAATGATCCCGAGTATATATGTACAGTTTTTTTAAAATTTTTGAGTTGGACTACAGCGCAATGTATCGTGCTTGCTCCGTTAAAATCACAAGCGCGAGGGGGTATGATGTTGGTATTGTCCAGTCTGTTGACAGATGTAAAAATCTATACTTCATGTACAGCCACAGGCAACCTCCCTTCGATGGGGACGCGGCAGATGGGACACTTCTTACACTTGTTGCAGCAAGACCTGCGAAGCATGACAGCAAACAAGAGTCACAACGCCAGAAAGGCACACTCATCCTGGGTTTGCTCGGGCGTTAACTCAAGATTTGCCGGGAAATATTTGTCTCTTCTTTGCCGCTTTAAAGTTCGCATTGAAGGACACACGATCATTGGAATGTGGGTACACAAATCAGTAAACAACAGTTCCAAAAGCCTAGAGGATTTTTACAACTGTGGCATCGGGGTTATAAACCACATGAAACTTGCATGCATTCTCATGTGGGAGAATTTTTACTTCAAATGAGAAGAATCTGAAGGTGGATAGATCATATATTTGCTTGAGAGATGAGGAAATGGAGATGCAGAGTAGAACAGGAGACTTTAAAGCGCTGGAGAAGTCATTTTGGGTAGAAGATTAAGAGTCAAGGAGTTAACAAACAGACATATCCAACTTTAGATTCTTCTAAACTTCCATGCTCATATCTTACATTCTAAACCGAAACTTCCAACTCATCTCTCAATGACCCTGAGTTACATATCATCCCCTAGCCTGCCAATTAGAAGCTCTGGTATATAATGACTAGCAGCCGGCCGATAAGAGCAAATACCTGCAGAGGGCATGATGCCGGCAGGGAAGCATGACCACGTTGATTTGATCTTCAAAGCAAACTCTACAAAGGATCTTTTCCTACAAAATTCACCATCTACATTAGTGAAAGTGGAGTATATCCAGAATATCTTGAACAGAATATATCTCAGACACTTGGAAGCAAAAAATTTAGCATCTTATGTCCAGAACATCAATTCCAATTATTTGATAAACAACTTCTTTTCAATTTTTTTTGAGCATAGACCCGAGTGATCAGCAACAGAGTCGAACACAGAAGAGCATCAATTTGTGCTGGAGAGTCCGCGGCTCATTCAAGGGAGACACAAGTGAACTCAGTTTTTTCCATTTCTGATGATTTATCTTCTTCATTATGCTACACTCTGTACTATCGTTGCTACCCAACACTTGGATAGAACACATTCAGAAATGCCATGCAGTGACTTGCACTGCCAATGAAGATGGTAACATCAACTTGGACCATAAAGTATTGGATTGAAAACACAGTCATCTGATCCCTCTGTGAAAGCCGTGAAAAACAAAACTCAAGCATCCTAGGTGCTAAAAACGTACATTTTGAAGTCTCTCATACTCTTGCTGGCTGCTTTTTGTTATTTCTGTCTGCTCACTCAGTGCGGCCTGTAATCTCCATATCTGAAGTCAACAAAATTTTTAACATGAAAATGTAAAAAGCTACACACGTATAGATATTATGCTATTAAAGTAGCATAAAGAATCAATATACTATTCTACAATTGAAAAAACAAAGATGAGATACAGGTAAGACTACATCACATGGAAAACAGACTCTTCTTACCTCCTTAACAAGATCTGACTTAGGCAACTTCTTCACAACATCAGGCGAAAAGGTATTGTAGCTGAACAAGACATGGAAAGAACAACACGTAGAAGATTATTCCCAGAGGAGAAGGGCGGAGGAGAGGGGTGGGACAAAAAGTCAGTATGCACGTGCAAACAAGCTTGTGTTAGTTGTGGTGCACATTCATGTATGTTTTTTGAGGTTTACATGTAAGTGGCTGTGGCGGCCTGCATGCTTGAATGTGAGTTCATACCTATCTATATACATGAGAAAAAGTTCATGCAATGAATTAGGGAAACAACACAAAAAAAGCAATTAAAGGTGTCAATACAATTTGAGGCATTTCTTCATCTTGTATATGCTTTGCTAGCAAAGACAAATACAGATTATTAGCAGAAGCAATTGGATTAAAATCAACTAACAAGACACTTTCACTCTCAGAGCCTGAAAATCACACAGAGGGGTTTCTTGTGATGCCACCTTAGAACTCGTGTGAAGACATAAGGATATTGCACCTGTGTGAGGCCATGTGAATTTGAACTTACAAGAGCATCTTTGTAATAAATTTGCAGAATCCAAGCTAAAGGTAAGTAATCTAAATCACAGCAAAAAGACGTCTATATGTCAGGAATCAGTCCATCTAACCATATTAAAGGTGCTTCTGGAACTGCGATGCTGTAGCAGTTACAACCACACAAAGTGATGACAACAGTGACAATCAGTGCAACAAAAACCTCACAAACCAACACGTCACTCAGTCAACACCAACAAACAAGTGCATGAAGAGCATTACGAAGATAACAGACTGCATGGAATAGGAATACACACCCAGAAGAGCCACTGCAGAAAAGTCTAGCTCGTTCCTGCTGGCTGGCTTCATCTATTGACCACCAACCCAACAACCTGGTAACATCATTGAACCCTTGTCAATCAAAGTTTAACAAGAAGCATCCTAACGCGAATAAATTAGGTTTTCATACTTTCCAACTTAAAAGATTACCGTGACCCATGATGCAAAAATCCAAAGCAATCACGAATTTTCAATGAGATCAGGAAGTAATTGCTGGAACAAGCTCCACTGTGCAACATAAAGACAATCTTTTCTATCAATCTATATGCAGCAAACAAGAGCCCAGCTCCTTGCACCAGAAGAAGAGGAGCAAAAACAACTGGAAGAGGCATTTGCTTAGCACCACGAGGTGTTCCCTACAATTTAAGAGAAAGTGAGTTAGTAGGTGCACAGCACATAGCCAATGACAACTAAGAACAACATTGTATCATGTCGAATAGCTGAGAGCTTCTCAAGATGTAATGACATACCTCCAAACGCATGATCAGAAGGATCTGGAAGACAACTATGGGAATTTTCATAATGTGGCCTCCTATATCTTGCAAGCTGCTGCACATTCTGAAATTTTGATCTTCTTCTGAAGAAACTATTAACTGTCTGTCCCAGTCAATATATCTGATAGCCATCGAGGATGGACCCGCTTCTCTTATGTAAGAACGCCCATGAATAGCTGGATTATCCCACTTCGTGCAAACCAGGAAGGCAAAGCATTCCGCAATTCTGTGGAAGGAGTTCCAGCATCAACTTTATCAGGCAAAGGGACTTGAAAAGGAGACCTTGTCAATTACAGTGCTAAACTAACTGAGCTCTACCCGTAATTTATAAATAAATCCCACCAAGTTAGACCGGTAACATCACCTGCATGAAGTTAGCAATACGTCCAATTAATCATTGGAAAGCACTCTTATATACTCAATACTAAAGCATGTCGATTTGTAGCATAAAATCATCCAAGGATGTACTGTTATGGAATATAGATTCTAGATGCCAAAAGATGACTATGACTAACATAGGCTGGTCATGCATTTTGAGCAGAAGAGTTATCGGAATGTAGTCTTAGTAGCTAAACTTTTTTCAGTGGGATTAGGCTTCGAGTATGGTCCCAAAAACAACTGACTTCAGTTAGATGAAAACTGTTCCCATAACTTAGCAAACGAAAAGTCAAAAAAAGCAAAATAGTTAAAGACCATTAAAATCAGATGAGGGATTAAAAAAATAGGGGCTTTATTGGGGCAAGTAATAATGCGTTGATTGGAATTCCTCCCAACATAATCAGCACACGTTATAACATTTGAAGACAAAATGATTTGCTACATTATTTTTGTCCCATGACAATGAGATAGGTGGAGAAACACTAGCACTTAGACAAATTGAAATAATGTATACACTGGCATGAATTTCCATGAACTTGAATCACTTCAGTCCAATTGTAAGAGGACATAAGTTGTTCTAATGCAGAGAAATAAGCCAATTACCACATAGCTTTAGAAGAGTAAATGTTGTTGCAGCAATGCAGAAGACCATAGATATTGCAACCCAGAAGTGCTAGAAGCAAAAATATGAGAAAAGCAATTAGCATATACTACTGGTTGAAAGACGATACATCACTAAAGTGGTAAAGAAATGCTTTATGAAGCATGACTATCAAGAGACACAAGTCCCATCATCAATAATAGTAGTTCTTCAAAAATCAAATACAAAAGAACAAGAAAGCAAGTCAAGGAAAAAGCACGACTTCAGTGGGACTAAAATCGCATCCTCCATCTTTCAATCACACAAACAAAATTAGCACAGTCAATCAAAGGTAATCTTAAGAATATCCAAATATTACATCCTCAAGTGACTCAATTCAATCAGGCTAGATACTAAAGAAAATAAATCCACATCATGTTGCACAATGCATCTTCAATAGCCAATCTAGCACACATCTCCCAACCATCATTTTGCACACAAGTATCTGTCAAGGAACAATCAAGTTGCAGGTCCAAGGTTCAACCGGCTGAAACGGTTCAATAATCACTCAGTGGAACTTTGACCGAGAATAAATTATAGCCCAGCAGAAAACGATTAATCTTGAAGAATATACTCCTTAGTTCTAAACTTGAGGAGGCTTTCCTTTTTTAATGACTTATCTCGTCGACATAAAACCCTGATTATGCACAAGACCATGAGAGGACCCTCATGCTCCTCACCCCCTAGCAGACCATCTCCTCCCATTCTTTGACAGGTCAGGCCATTAAAGACCTCCGTTTATCTAGCAAAAATCCATAAAAAAAGTAGTGTGAAAACCCTATCTCTCTCTCCTGCCCAAAGCTTGTTTATCAGCATTTTGATGATGATGAGTTGATAACAATGAGACTACTGGATAAAGAGCAGAAAGGGTTCTTAAATCGGCATTCCATTCAGACAACTTACTTAAAACAATTCAACTCCATAAGTGGCATTGGCTATAGAGATCCCAAGATCAAGAGCTAGGTGGACAACAATGCCAGGTTTTACTATAGAACCAGGGTTGACAATGATCTAGACCGGTTTTCCACCTACTGCGTTTAAGTGAAAGTTCAAAGGGAACAGACGTATGGGAGTTTCAGTTGAACCGGCTAGTGCAGTCTGATTTTTAGAACACCCTGCTAGGATAGGAAAGGAAAAAAGAGAGCAGCTTTGATATTCACCCTATTGGACACCTTAATTAGCTAAAAGGCTAGAAGCAACATAAATCTTAGATGAATCTCACAAGGATAGGGAACGTGTGAAGCCTCCATGCATCCAACTAATGCCAGCTTTCTGGAAAAATTTTCATGGTTTCCGCTCCTCAGCTAGTGAGAATTGTCCAGATGGATTGAATAGTAGAAAACATCTGAGGGGGATATTTTACATCATATCATACTTAATAAATGAGGGTATTACATGACATTAGAAGGATAAGATGAATGGAGGAGGTTCACACATATTGGAGGAAATTTTTGCTGCTGATAATAGAGAACAACAAAAGAAAATAAAAACGGTGAAACAAAAAGGTTTGTTGCCTCAACCACGAAAAACGATGAGCCACCCATCCAGTGAAATGATTAAAAAATAGCAGCGACATCCCAAGTCCGCTAAGACAAAATTAAAGTTTCTCCCAATTTCACTTGACAGCCAACATAAATGAGCTAATTACACGTAAATGAGAAGATTTATACCCAAAAAATAGCTTAAAGATACAGCACATTTATGGTTCATCAGGAGCTCTAAGACGAAGAATACAAGCTACTCTATAAGCATAACAAACATAGCAGTCAATGGAGAACCTTTCCCAAAGCATCGCGATTAGAATATGAAAGGGTTACTAACTTACAGGAAGGGTGGCCCATATTGCATCGTCAGTCAGGCTTTCATCATCTCCTGGCATTAAGGCCCTGCACATCCTGCATCACACTGATGATGGTTAAACCTTGAGCGCAAATGCCATATCAACCAATTCCAGGATCCGTGATCAAAGATTTTTTATAGACACTCAGATATTCAATTCTTAATGTACTTTTAAAAGCATTACAAAAAAATGATGCTTTTTTAAAAGCATCTGAAAGAACTAGAAGATAGTTTTGCATGAGCTGACAGTATTCCAACATAGCTCTCATAAGAACGTGCCTGTGTGATTTATAAGAACTTAACTTAATCCGGAAGGTAAAAGAGCAATCCAGTTAGCCACTGGATGTGAAAATTTTTAATTTGAAGTAAGACCGCATTTAATAATCTTTGACCTTTTGTCAACAAAAGAAATTATCAATTGAAAGAAAAGTACCTGATGTTATCAACCAAGACTGCAATCTCAAAGGCCAGTATGGGAAGAAAGAGAACCTTCAAGTCCACTACTGTAGCATATTTCAAGTTTGCAGAACATGTCAGTCAGTCTTCTAAGATATATAAATCTATAAAATTAAACCAACTGATATCTGGTAATAGGAAAAAATTGAGATGGGTACAATGATTCCTTCAAACAGTTTCCATCTAGAACAACTTGCAAAACCATGAAAAACCAATCATTTTGTTGACAGTGAACAAAATAAAATATTCATTTCCTGCATACCATAGGTCCGGTCGAGGTATAGACACAGAAGTAATTCAAAAGATACAAACAACGGGGTCGCCATGATAGCATGATATGGTGCCCACTGTTCAAGAAAATAAGACACCAAGTCAATACATTCATGCTTGTAGGACTCATGAAATTTGAGACACTATTCAAAACGAAAATGTTCTTGTAAGATTCAATGCACAAGACATGTCATACATGACGATCATGAGGCAAGGCTGGTGCCGGTAAGGAGAATCTGCCACGTGCTACAACAGCATGAAATAGCCACAAAGGGGCAAAAATGACCCTGCAGGACAATGACCAAGCAGAAAAACTATTTAGTGACCAAAAACCAAACAAACCACTCTTGTCAATAGCTCCATACAATACCCTACATCAAATGATCCACTTAATAAAGATTAAATCAATGCATCAAAAAGAAATTTTGAATTTTTATGCAATGAATTATATCATTATGGAGGAATTCATACATCTACTGCTCTGCTGTCTGTAAATTTACATGCATACATTACATGTCAAACAGATATGAACATATATAGACGCAATAGGTGTCGAAGAATTCATCCCACAAAAAAACTGTCGGCTGAAAGAGCGTTGATGCAAGTAACATTTAAACCCCATAAACACTTTCATTCAAGCAAGAAAGAAGAAGAGGTGGAACAAAATGATCTTGCACTTGGAGTAGGAGAGGGAGCAAATGGTATTAGTATGAATCCGTAACTAGAACAAGGGATTAAATTGGTTGTGAAGGAATAATTAGCATTGCTAAGAATCCGAGTGCTCAAGCAATTAGATAAGAATGTGTCAATAAAGCCAACAGAAGATTCAAAGACGAGCAATAGGGGACAATGCTGAGATATGGCATTGCGAACAAGAACAATTTCACTTGTTAACTTAAAACCAAGACGGAATGGTAAGGCTTTGTTTACTCTAAATTGACACTAATGGCCTATGCAAGATGACCGACTAATCTCCTAACGCCCTTCAGAGCAGGAGGTTTTTACCCAAAGCAGTGATTTTGCTCACTCATAGCTCCGTAGAAGCATGTGGACCACTCCTAAAATGGGATTGACTGGCCCTTACTCCTAACGCACGGGCACATCTCAGGCGAAAACCTCGAATTCAGGCTAATTGATCCGTCAGCTTTTATTTGCCTTTAATTTCCAAATACTGCATCATACAAGTAATGACTCCTTGATTGTCTACATGATTCAGGCTTTTCTTTCCTTGAGACTTGATTCATCCATTTTCAATAACTTACTCTGTGCTTTCCACTTCTGGAGAATCCGATGGCTACATAGCCATCAGACTAGCATTTGACAAATTATGAGCCCATTCAATTTCTTTGGTTGAACAAATACTTCAAATTCTTTTAAGTTCATCAATGCAACACCTCGCATAAAAATTTCATTGTCCATGAAAAGTCTTATGGAAACAAATTACGCTCAAGATCGTCCTCGGCGTTGTTGGCTGTTTCACGCTTGCCCAAATGCGAATCATATTTTACCATGCAGAATCATTAATTCCAAATGTGGCACTTGATTAGTGTTGGGACCGTGCCAGCCCAAGGGCAGAACGCAACCAATGCCTACCAACATCAATCTCTCTTGCTAAATTTTTCAGTACCAAACAAAGAACAGGGTCACCCATTACAGGGAAAGTTACTCAAGCATGCGATAAAGCGAAATCCAAGACAATGAATGACAGTGACAAACGCAGCACCTGAATAAACCCAACTAAGGAAGCTTCCAAACCGCATCTACATCACCTTAAACATACTAAAACCGATAATCAACAGAACCAATGCGAGCAACATAAACAGGAAATGGGTCAACCCAAAACATTAAAAAAAAAAATCAAATTTCTAAGAAAGTGAGAGCGAGAGAGAGAGAGAGAGAGAGAGAGAGAGAGACGAGCAAAACGACTCTTGGGCTTATCTTCCGTAAAATGCAAGCAACGAAGGACAAGGAGACGGCGGACCCTCGTGGTGGGAGTCGAGTAAAAATTCTAAAATTTTCCCCTCGTCGACTTGCTGGCGACCCGAACAGAAGAGCAAAGAAAAGGAAGACAGAGAACAGAAATGATTCGCAGACAGACAGACAGACAGACAGACAGACAGAGAGGGAGAGGGAGGGAGGGAGGGAGGGAGGGAGACCGACCACCAGGGGTGCCGGACGGAACGGTCGAGCTTGAGGAGGAGGAGGAGGACGAAGGAGAAGAGCAGAGCGTGCGCCACAAGAGCCTGCGCGGACTCGGCAACTCGCCTCCAGCTCATCACTCTCATGTCGGTGTACATGCCTGAGCTACAGTCGCCGCTGCACAGAGCAAGAAAGACAGAGCGAGAGAGAGAGAGAGAGAGAGAGAGAATTTAGTCGGAGATTTCAAGGAGGGGGGAAGACACCGAAGCGAAGCGAAAGGGAAGACCCCGTGTCTTTGCTCTCACGTTAGAATAGTCGTTAGTGGGACATGATTGCATCATCTGCACTACTACGACGCGCACTTGTCCCAAGACGAGAAAAAGAAAAAAAAAAAAAACACAGAGGATTTGGGCAGTTACTCCGTGATAATAGCAAAACTCATGAATTTGCTGCTTTTCCCAGTTTTTCGTGGTGTGCCATATTCGGACTTTTCGACTTTATATGCCTATATAGAAAAAATCGACTGAGGAGATTTTTTTTTTTTTTGGTCAGCAAACATTATATCTTATACTCATTCAAGTAAAAGTTTGTGACAAAATACAGGTTTCGGAACAAAGCAATTCCAAAAAACAAGTTGGAGGATAAATGACCCAATTAACCGGTAAATATTCATTACGGTAGGCTTTGGCGACCCAATCCGCAATTTGATTACTTTCTCTTCAGCAATGGGTCATCTTTAAATTGCTGAATAACTTTGCATGAGCGTGGGCTTCGGTGATCAATGCATAAGCTTCCCAACTCACTTGATTTGCTCCCTTGCTCATCATGTCCACCGGATCAGTTCAATCTGTCTCTAACACGATCTTCAGTCCACTTTTTGCTTCAAAATGTTTTAGGGCTTCAAGTACAGCAGCGGCCTCCACCTGAATCGCCGACGAGACGGTTACCAATCGAGCAAACCCATCTATCAAGATACCCCGGCTGTCTCGGCATACACACGCAATGGCCATTTCCCCTATTTCGGCAACAAAAGACCCATCTACATTAATTTTAATCACCTCGAGAGGAGGAGGGGTCCAAATCGGAGGTAATTCTTTCTTTGTTTGTGGTTTTCCATTCGTTTTCTCTTACCATTTGCTGAGGTTTTTCTCTGTGGCGATGGCTAAGATGACGATTTGTTGGTGGTTTAACTTATGAGTTCTAAATACCAAGTCATTCCGAGAATTCCAAATCTGCCATAATAATAAAGCAAGGAGCTTAAAGGATACATAGGTATGTTTAAAATTCAGCAACCATTCCTCTATCCGAGTCACTGCGTACCTATCAACTTCAATATTTACTGGTGGGTTGTTCCATATTTGCTGAGTCTAGCGGCATAGCAGAAACAAATGCTGTATGCATTATGGATTCTGTTGACATATCAAGCAACTGGCTTCATGAATGATCCGTCTTCAAACCAGATTCTCCTTAGTTGCAAGGGCGTTTTGGCAAACTTGCCAAACAAAAAATCTGATTTTGGGTTGTAATTTTGCCTTCCAAATTCTATTCCATAATTCTCTGGGGGTTTTGTATGACGTTGAACCTTGATTCTAATTTGGTGTTTCTTTTTGTGCTTTGATGTTGTTGTACGCACTCTTCATTGTGAACTGCCCTATTTTGGTTGGTGTCCACACCAATTTGTCCTCTGGAAGTTAGGGGTTAATGGGAATGGCTAAAATTTCCTGGATTGTTTCAAAGTCAAACACCTCTCTCACCCTTTTTTCATCCCATTTGGCCTCCTCCCTGACCATTAGTTCGGATACCCGAGTTGGATTCTCTCTGTTCGCAGGCCCTCCAATCAAGCCTCTCGAGAGCCACTTATCTTCCCTTATGTTGATTTTCTCACCATTTCCAACCACCCATCGAATTGACTGACTGATTACATTACAGCCCAAAATCAAGCTTCACCATCCCCATGAGGGACCTGAACCTTTTTTGCATGTAATAAATTTGTATAAGGATAATACAATCCTTTAAAAAGCCGACTCCAGAGAGAGTATGGATTCTGGATTAGTCTCCATGCCTGTCGCCCCAACATTGCCTCATTAAATGTAATTAAATCTCGAAAACCTAGGCCACCTTCATCCTTTCTTGCTTTGAGAGTGTCCCAGTTTTTCCAGTGTAACCCCCTCCTATTTTCAGAATTTTTTCACCAGTAAGCTGCAATTTTCCTTTCAATAGTTCAACAAATGGATAGGGGGATTTTGAAGATGGATATTGCATACTGTGGCAGAGCTTGCACCACTGTTTTAAGAAGGATTTCTTTCCCTACCTTAGATAAAAAATTTTCTTTCCAACCTTCCAGTTTCTTATTGACTCTATCGAGGATCTAAGCAAACATTTGTTTTTTTGAGCAGCCCCAGTCAAATGGTATTCCCAAATACTTCCCTATCTTTTCTATCTCAGGAACTCTCAGCTCGTATGTCATATTTCTTCTTAATTCCCTTGGGCAGTCTTTGCTGAAAAACATACCCGACTTGTTCAGATTTAGTGCTTGTCCAGAGGCAAAACAATATTGATTCAAAACCGCTGCCACATTTTGACACACAACAATCTTTCCTGCAAGGAAGAGTATTAAATCATCCGCAAAAAGTAGGTGAGATAAAGTTGGGCAAAAGTGATTTAATTTGATCCCTTTAATACTTCCATTTCCCACTACTGTCTGCAGCAAAACAGATAGCACATTAGCCATAATGATGAAGAGGTAGGGAGAAAAGGGGTCACATTGTCTTATTCCTCTAGTAGGATGAAAGGTAGGTAAAGGTTCCACATTTATTTTAACACTGTATGAGACAATGGAGACACATTTCATAATCTAGGAGACCTATGTTTCGCAAAATCCCATTCTCAGCATACTCACTTCCAAAAAATCCCATTCCACCTGGTCATACGCCTTTTTCATATCTAATTTGAGCACTGCATGGAATTTCTTTTTTCTCTTTCGAATTCGTAACTGATGGAGTACCTCCTGTACAATCAATATATTGTCTTGAATTTGTCGCTCACTAACAAAGGCGCTTTGCTCCTTGGCTATGAATTTCGGGAGCCACGGTTTCAATCTATTAGCCATAACTTTTGAAATGATTTTGTAAGCGAAATTGCACAAGCTCATAGGGCGAAACTGATCTAGCTTCTCTGGATTAGGAACGAGGGTAATAAAGGTTTTATTTAATTCAGGGTTAAGATTTCCTGAACTTAAGATTAGTTTTATTTCCCTGAATACTTCATTTTGGATGTCCTTCCAATGATGTTGAAAAAAATTTTTGCCCAAGCCATCTGGTCCGGGGGCCTTTAAGGCGCCTAGTTGGAAGGTTGCCTTAGTAACCTCCTCAAGAGTTACTTCCCTGGTTAAATCCTGGTTGACCTCTTCACTTATTAAGCATGGGATTTGATCGATTATTGGTTTGCAATCTCAAGCCCCTGTTGTAGTGTATAACTCTTTGAAATAGTTGACTGTCATGTGTTTCAACTGGTTGGGCTCTCGACTCCATTCATCGTTTTCATTTTTCAGCATTGCTATTTTGTTTCATTGCCTCCTCTGCACTGTAGTTGCATGGAAATATTTCGTGTTTTTGTCCCCCCATTTAAGCCAATTAATCTTGGATCTCATTCCCCAAAAAACCTCCTCTTGTCTCCACAATCTTTCCACTTCCATTTTCAGTCAATTCAACCTTTCTGTATCAAAGTTTAGGTTTGGACTCTTTGTAATCTCTTGTATCTCTTTTTTCGACATCGAAATTTGTTTTTCAGCATTTGAAAACCTCCTCTTACTCCACCCAACCAACTTCTCAGCCACCTTTGTCAATCTAACTGATAAAGCCATTGACTCTCCTTGAAAAGAATTCCAAGAGTCAGATACTATCTGCCCATATTCCTCATCTTCTATCCAAAATACTTCAAATTTGAATTCCTTTTTTCGTTTACCATACTCCGGAAATAGATTCAATAAAATTGGGCTATGATCTGACCCAATAGCAGGTAACGCAAATGCCTCCGCATTAGGGTAAGAAATCCTCCAGTCAATGTTGCACACCGCTCTATCCAGTCTCCCCTTAATCAAAGCTTCCCCTTCTCTATTATTGGCCCAGGTATAGGCACAACCCTTGCTTTCCAAATCCATAAGAGCGCAAGCATCCAAAAAGTCATGGAAGGCTTTACTTCTGTAATTCTCCTCCAATCTCTTCCCAACTTTCTCCCAGTGATACAGGATCTCATTAAAATCTCCAACCCACAGCCAAGGATCTTGGTTTAAGCGACTAATTTGTTGGATTCTGTCCCACAGTCTTAATCTATCTTGAAAATCAGTAGGTGCATGGACAAAGGTAATACGTATTTTTTGTTTGTTCTCTCCCATAACACAAAGCACATCAACAAAATATATGGAGCTAGAGTCAATAGAAATAGTAACCTGTTCATTCCAAAATATTGCTAATCCCCCAACCAAGCCAATTGGGTTCACTATGAAGCATTCTCGAAACTGTAATTTTCGCTGCATCCTTTTAACAACATCTTCTTTATTTTTTGTCTCCATTAAGAACAGGATAGCAGGCTTTTCTTTAGCCATGAGGGCTCGAATGGCCTGCCCTGACAATTCCAACAAATTAACCTCATTTGTACCCCGGTGGCTTATTAGGGCTAGCCACCAAAGCCTGAATTTGAGCTTCTTCCATAGTCTGGATGTGAGTGTCCAATAACCACTTCTCATCTAACGCCTCTTTGCTAGATAGCTGCAATTTATATGGAGAATACCTCTTCTGCTTCTTACTCATGTTAGCCTTGTGACCTTTGCATTTTTTCAGTTTCTCGACAACCAATGGTCCTTGCTGGTTACAAGCTAAAAGTACCCCTGTGCCACCTTGCAATTCTGATGCAGGATCCAGCATTGTCCTGTCAATGTCTTCCCTAATTATTTCCTGCATCATGACTTTCTTGCCCTTTGCGGCAGCACTACTACTACTTTCCATCTCCGAAGTACCCTCGTACACCGCTAGCTGCCTTGAATTCTCTGGTGTCTCAGGTATAACATCTTCTTTCATCAGTTCTTCTATCTTCTTTCCATAAAATAGATCCCAGTAGGGGCTGCATTCATTTGCCTCCGCCTTTAACCATGAACCAAAGGGTAATTCTTTCCTATTTGCAAAACGGTCTTCAGTGAAAGGAACTTCTCCACAATGTTGTGCGTAATGTCCCAATCTTCTGCATGAATAACAATAGTGAGGGAGTCTTTCATACCTAAAGTCCAGCCACAACTTCTTCCCCCTGTTACTAAACATCGATCCCGGTAAAAGAGGAACCGAGATATCCACAGAAACTCTTGCCTTTCCTACTTTGTAGGCTGTATACCCCCTGGTTTCAATTTTAATATCTGAAACAATACCTATTCCTTCTGCCACTTTTTCTATGACACTCTCGGAGATCCATTCTGTCGGCAATCCATGTATATGGACCCAAAACGTGTAAGACTTAAAGTTGTAACAAGCGGGAGGAGTGTCCGGCTCCCACGGTTTGAGCAAGAGTAGATGATTCGCAAAAGACCAAGGGCCTTGCTCGAGGACCTTATCTCTATCCGTTTCCAACCAGAATCGAAACTCAAAGATGCCTGGGGCGATCAAAGATATTTCCACATTCTCCATTTTCCAAACCCTACGCATTATATTCTGAAATGCCTGAATGTTTATCTTAGGGTTTTGGTAAAGTTGGCCGATTAAAGATAACTGACATTCCTTTATCTTTTTTGCAAAAATCGCCTCATGCACTGTTTTAATCTTCCTCTTTGACCACAATCCTCCTAGTCTCTTACACAAGGCAGCAAGACGAATTTCAGACTCCTCTGACTCCTCCATGAAGTGGGCTGGAGATTTTCAGTAAAGGGTCGTAATAACAGGTGAAGAGTGGTTGAAGTAAACAGAGGATGCTCAGAATTATGGTTCAGGGATAAAATGTAGAAGATAAGAAAAGGGTGAGGGTTTAGAATGGAAGTAGGGTACTGGGTTTAGGGTGGGAAGAAGATTTGTTGGAATGGTTTTCCGTGTATCAGCCATCATTTCGAGCAAATGGAAGGAAAACGGTAGGAAGTAGTCTGCCGGTCAGAGGGGATTAGGGTGTGAGGATGATTCGGATGAAGAGCGCTACCCGACGGTCGAGAAAGCATTTTGTCGAACACTAGATCTGCACGTGGAAGCAGCTTCCGATTAGCAAAGGAGTGGAGGCTCAATCAAGGCGGTGATGAACTAGATGAGTCGAGCATCAGCTGAGAATGCTTGGTTTCAAGACCCATCTAACTAGTAACAACGAACCGAAACCAGCAGTGAAGAAGGAGCTGTAACCACGGATGGACAACGACTCGGATTAAATGATATAGCTCTGGGCGGAAGTGGAGGCACAGAGGCGTAGGGTGGTGTAGACGATGGAGGATTGGAGGCGCAATGGATGATGGGGGAAGGACTCTCATATCGAAATCGAGAGAGGAAGCTCCCGTAGAAGGGAGAGAAAAGCTCGAGAAAACGCCCGAGAGGGGACCCAAGTTCTTAGCGCGGGGGGGCTGGATGGGCGTACATTCCTTGACTGAGGAGATTAGTTAGAAGGTTTACATGTCGATTGTTAAAAATATGTACATGTTACCTTTTCTTTTCGCCACTTAAATTGCCTCTTTTCTTTTTTTCCGAGGGCAAATTAGTTTTCGAACTCCGTTTTTAGATATTGATTATTTTTAGGGAAAAAGTCATCAAAGGCCCCAAATTTGTATCTGTGTGGCACAATTAGCTTCCGTCCAAGTTTCGTCAATGAGAACCGTTAAAAAATTTTCATGCATGGATACCAGAAAGCAAACGGTATTGACATGACGTCCACGTGACTCAAATGAAATAAAATCGATCTTATTTTGATTGAAAAATCATCTGACAGGGTAAATATGTCACATTGGTACGAGTTTTTTTTGGGTAAATGTGATTTTTTATATTACAAATAAAAAATGCAGGATAAATATATCTCGATGAGCATAAGTTAGGATCTTTTTGTGGATTTTTTTTTTTTGCTTATTTTTATCTGTTTTGGGGAAGCTTTTATTTTGGAAGCCTGGTCACCGTTGCCATTTAGCGTTGGGTTTATATTAGGGTTAGCCGAAAAATGAAATAAAGTGGTCAGAAAAGAGAAAAAGGAGAGAATATTGCTCTTTCTTAAAAGCACAAAAAGAAAAAAAATTAGAGAACAATCCGATATAATAAAAAAAAGATAGTCATTAAAAAACTACTGAGGTTTGTTCCAGTGACCACCCTTTTTATTTGGAAAGAAGGAGGTGTGGAGTTCGATTTTCCACCATTTCAGGAGGCTAGGGGTAGGGACGTATAGTTTTAGATGTGAGTTTCAACTCTCACGCCTTATAAGAGGTAGGACAAAAAATTTGAGACCGAGTCGAGAGTTAGAGTAGGACGAAAAAAAAGGAGCCGCTAAGATGATGAGCTGGAGTCGCCGTTGGTACACGTGGCACCGGCATTGGTCTCCGGATAAGTGGGCCACCACCGTCTGCCGCGTCTGCTTTGCGGGTGGGACCCACCCACCGCCGGGGCGCGCATCCGATTTTCGTTCTCTTTTTATCTGCTTTGCCGTTCTGCACCGTGGCAAGTGACGTGGCACCGACGGACCAATCAATGATTATTATTTTATTACTAGGAGACTTTAGTCTAGCAAGCGCTCTCCAACGCGAAAAAGATTGCATTTTTATTTTCTCCCCAAACTCAAAATTTTATCGTTCATTTCTCATTTCGACCAAAAAATATATATTTTATATTTGATATGGCCAATATCTAGTCGAGTAATTTTTACTATATTCAAACATTGAAGAGGATAAGAATATAATATTATATAGGATTAATACTATCAAAAACTCTAAACCAGTACTCCCATGATGAATTTACCCTCCGTCAATTTCCGTTAAATTTTATTATCAAATTATTGATAGATGACGGATGTACGAGTTAATGGTTTTATCCTTTTGTTTATCACAAATTTACAAATTTATGATTTTTTATAGTATTAATCCAATTTAGCGGAAGGTAAATTTATTACAAATATACCAATTTTAAGTTTTTTATTGTCAAAAAATTATTTTTTGATAAATTTATCACATGTGTACTAATTTAGAGTATTTGATAGTCAAAAAATTAATTTGAGACAAATTTATCGCAGATATATCAATTTTGGGATTTTTGAGGCATTAACCTTATACCATATGATCTTGTCCAAGTCAAAAACACACATCAGTATATTTAAATATTAAATTGAGCACACCAAAATTTAATGTTCTTACATTATATATATAAAAATAAAAAAGCAGACCGCACTCCAATATCCAAAGGAAAGGACATTAGTGCATGAAAAAGTTGAAAAGAGATTGTTGTGCGAATATTTACGAAAAGTATAGATTCGCGTAACCATACGATTGACTCTCGAATACGAAATCAAGCAGCAGCACATTAATAGGAAGGACAAGGGACCACACAATATAGACAAAAGAATATACCTAAGTTCGATTTGGGAATAGTTAAGGTGTAAATAACAACTATTATGTTCCCGAGCCAAATTTCTAGCCAAAAATAGATTTTAATGGCATTGTTGATCCCTCCACTCTTTTTAAATAATTAAAATCAGCCATCTATATATATATATATATATATATATGCAATATAATGATTCAAAACCGTTCTCATACTTTTCGAAATGTGCCAATTGTAAGTCGTTCCATTATAAGTTTTCCCTATTCCTAACTGATTTTTGTTGACGTAAATAATCGAATCGCTGAGCTCGCCATCGGAGAGCACTTGCCCTGTTATGATTCGCGAATTCTTTTTTACACAGTGCTAACTAAGCGTTGCATCAACTGCAATAAAATTTAAAAGTTAATCGACAGATTCGAAGCTCGCGACAATGACAGCTCGAGTTTCTTCGAGCTCCATGCAGAGATTCGTAGTAAGTTTAGAATTTGATTGCAACAATCAAAAATTTTAGCGCTTAATTGCACTTTGACACAAAATGTATTTATCCTATGAATTGGGGTGATCGGACTATGTCCAATATACCTAGCTCAAGAGGACCCCTAAAGTTAAATGACAAGTAAATTAGTCCATTTAATAATGATTGCTCCAAACCAACAAGATACAAAAGATTCTTAGCTAACGATAATTTGCACCTAATAGAATAATCGATTAGGTAGCTAGTTCACGCTTCAAAAAAGGACTATGTAGCTATGGTTCGATAATGATGAAGACAGCGACCCACGAACTCTCAATCATCGTCACGTCACGTCACGTTTAAAGAATGCGATAGAGTAATTAGCTATCATGAAATACCGGTGAATTATTGTTACAATTGAGTTTTTCTCTGGGCTTAAAAGTTGCATCGAGAATAATCTTTTCATTGGACACCTTGAAAGACGAAATCATGCATAAGTTTTTTTTTTTTTTTTAATTTTTATTATTTTGCAGTTTGTATATTAAAAGACACGTTGAGTGGATGTACATTGAGCACGCAATTCCTTGCTTCAATGTTTTGAATAGAACCTTCCCTATTACATGAGACATTTTAAAGAAAAAAGTTCAAGGCACCACTTATTTAAATTGATAATTTGCATGTAATGTGTAGTCAATAATCTAATTTTGGAAGTGCATAAGTTGCTTCTAAGACACCAAATTTACATTGATGTACCCACATAAATTTCGACACATAAAAGGTTCCTATAACAACACTTTATGGGAATTCCTAAGACGGACTTTTTAAATATCGCGTTGCATAAATTATCGCATGCATATCGGACAAAAGTTATCTTTTGTCTGAAAAAATATATATAGTCGATGCAACTTAATTACCGTGGATTGAAATATGCTAACCATGTGTTAAGAACAAGTTGTGTTACAATGTAACGTGTTATAGGAATACTGCAAACAGCCGTTGTCGAGGATTCCTAAAAATATAGAAATAAATTATACGAGATGACTACCCAAAAATGGGAGGGAGAAATTACGAAGAAACTGCTTAAAGGTGGGAGTAGGTTTTTGGAATTATTCACCCTCTCCATGATGAGCCATCACTTGGTAAGCCATCACATTTTCTAGTCTCTTATGAACTCGTCTGAATTTACTATACCTTTTTTTTTTTTTTTTTTTATATTTTAGTCAAGTTATTCAATAATTTGTTTCAAGTTCATAATATATCAGTGGACAACGAAGCTTCCTTTTTCTTTCTTTTACTTTGTGGTAGCTAACACAGTGGAAAATGACCTACCCATCGGTGGCTGCGATGATTTGTGCTCAGTTCCTTTCACGAAAAGTCCTTGGTTCAAAACTCGTAGGTGTCAGTGATTTAAGTGAAAAGTCGTGGCAGTAGGATGCTGCGCTACCCTCCCCAAGGACTAATAAGGCTTCATTATTGGTTTGAGCGCAAGCTCGCCGGCCGTGTGGACATCTTTGTCGTAAAAAAAAAATACAGTGGAAAATGAAGTTGACGCAACAATAAATAATGGGGGATTTTCCTATCTCATAACGCTTTGAATACAACAGCTTGGCATTTATCGTCCGTCGTTTTGTCATACCAAAGTGCCCTTAATTTGAGAGCACGGCACGATTTTCTATTCGTTTCGCAGAGCACGAGGAGGGACAGAGCCCCGAAGCTTCCTCGTTTGTAACGTTGGCCCTCGTTGTTGTCGCCGCAACGGAGCCGAACAGGCGAAGAAGCTCCACGAGTGATCCTCCTGTCTTGACTTCTGTTTTGAAATTTCAATAGAGGGTTTAGAAATCCAAGAGAAGTCAACAAAACCTGCGTGGAGTGCAGGTCTTACAAGTCCAAACGAGAAGTTTCAGCACCTTATGGGCCCTGCTGTTCGAGGAAAATGTTCTCAATTTCAATAAGGGGTTCTTCAGCTCCGAGCTCATTCGGCCCAGCTCAAACAAGCATGCATGTAATAAAAGGCTGTCCAAGCTCTTACGCCTTTAGAACTGAAGGTGGCCTTTGATGTTTCTGCTGTTTTTTCTCGGTTAAAGCCATCGGTTTGACCCTAATGGGATTTATAAGCCTTTGGACATTATTCGCTAGGATTGCTACTTGATTTAAAGTGTCTCATGCCTCTCTAGTTTAAGCCACAGCCCTGTTAGGATGTGGTTTATACTCCTCATCGATAGGAAAACATGAGCGTCCCATTCCCCAGTGAGCGGGCGGAGGTCTGATGGGGCTGCCTCGCAGCAATAGAAGGCTTTTATAATTTGGTTTTGCATTTTATTGGTAATTTGAATTTGAGCTCATAAAATCTCATTTTTTTGTAATTGAAGAATGTAATAGAGAGATGAGACGTGCTAAATATAGTGCAATCTACTGCTGGATGTAGTCTTGATTTAAGGGTGAACCAGGATAATACCTTGTGTCTCAAATTTTCTTCTTCGTCTTTACTATCTATTTCATTGTATTTGTGCTACTAATCCTAACAAACCCCAATTCTTTTGCCAACACACATGAGACTAAGGATTTCATGGTCGCAATGAACTTGAACTATTGAGAAAGTTTAACTTTGGAGGGTCTGGGATGTGTCTGCATCTCAAACCCGAACTCGACAATGCCAAAAAGCCCGACTCGAAACCAAGGTCAAGATCATCGAGACCCAATTGAGAAGTTGGTGGAGGTCTTTCCCCCCTTAATTTTAATTTCAGCTTGCTTAGAAACTATGCATATCACATCCACGAATCTATCTCAATGCATCAACCATTATTATACATAAGTCATGCTAGGTATTATGATGAGTGATATTCTACACACAATAAGATTTTGCCAAATTATTCAATACATGCTAGTTTTGTGATCCTTCTTGCATATGAAGGACCAACCCTTACCTGAACCCACCAAACCAAACCGCCTCAAGGTTAGCCAGAAGCGGCGGCACATCTGTACAGCTTTGCTGTCATATAATCAATAATGCAATCTGCATGTTTTTCGAACTTACGTAGGCATTTTCATACATATTAACCAAGCAATTGTCCAAGAAGTTGCCGCTTACCAGGAACAAAATATAATTTTTCTAGACATGGGGATTGACCTAATTTGGGTCCTGGAAGCTGCTGTGTACGTATGTCTGGAAAAGAACCCACGAACCAAAATCATATTCATCCACGTTTTCTCGCAAGCTTGATGATGCTTCTTAACCTTTTTCCAGAGAACATTGATTCTCATGGTTAAGTTGTGCATGTTGAAGCACTCATCCAAGCGATTCAAGTCAAAGAAGTCGCCAAGCTTGGGATCACAACCGGCCTCATTCATTTTACACCGCATGGTCGATTTGCTGTCTTACTATACTTGACATTCTGTCACTATAAGTTTGTTTACAGGATAATATGACGGTGACCAGAGTAACGGTACTCGGTACTTTAGAACGTCGTTTACTGGACACATCCGACAATGATCACCGTCGTCGTCACCACTATCTCTGACAATTAACCTTTGTTTGCCCATGTTACATACCCGATACGTAACCCTTTCTGCTCAATTACGTTTTTGTGAAGTTTGAGCCCAAAACTCAGTAACGGTGAACTCGTGCACTTCTTTAAGCCACTATGCCGAATTGGGCATCTTTGATTATAGTTCAAACCATAATTATATTGTAATCACCGCGAGGGTCGTTGGGTCCAGCTCCAAGTTGTGCAGGAACGTTTGAACTAGTCATATTGCTGTTTTTCAACGGGCCATTGAAATGCAAGGAACATGCATTTGCACGTAGCCCCCATCATCATCCCTCAAACTAAAGTCAGCCAAATATGAATGGAAGAAAATTGAGTAATTGAAGACGTGGCCTACATTACTATTAGGCCTAGCATATGTCTATGTCACATTATTGGGGATCCACTTGCCAACCACCCGTATTTTTTTACAGAACTTCGTCTAAAAGTATTGATAATGTGTAGAAGAATTTTATTTTTCTAGGCTTTTTTCCCCCCTTCAAATAAAATTATTCGTGTATTCTGTCGGTAATTAATTAGACATTAGTCCCGCATGAATCGTCTAAGTTCTTATGTAGACTTAAAATGAACGAGGTTGATCATAAAAGGTCACTCACCAAATTGATTTGCATGAAATGATCTTATATCAACTAATCTTTGGAAGGAATCCGAAATTTGCTCATTATAATGGATGGTGAAGACAAATGATGTTCAATTCATCTCGCTGATCCATTCATTGTTAAAATCTTTTTCTTGCTATTGTATAAGCTTGAGCATAGAGGTATAACCCTGTATAAATCTTTTGTTTGCTAATTTCCATCTCTTTCTTAATGTATATTTAAACCATCTCAGCTTCCGTTGCTTAGTTAGATCATGTTTGATTATGACAGACTATGACGCAACTTTTAATGAAAAGTCAAACCCTAACTACAAACCGGCTGGCCATCTTTAACCACCGATGAATTGTTTAATAGAGTTGTTGCCATGAATGGGACTAAGAAAATGGTCTGAGAAAATGCCTCCCACCTTCCACCGGCCATTACAACAATCCACATCCTTCATGACATTATATATATGTACTCGTCGTCTTCAATCTCAGAAATTTTTAATCAGAAAGCTACTTCGTCATTTATCAATTTTGAGGAAGAAACACTACAAAATGGTGCGTCCCGTCTCGGCGTGCACCATTGAACACCCAGAATCCATCACGCTATCTGTTGGGTTGTTCATCTCGGTCGTGGCTCTAGTAGCGCTGTGCGCAAAACACGCGCACCGGATCCCAAAAGTCCAAGAGAAAGAACCGAACACGCCCAGAGCCGCGAGGAAATTTCCTTTGGCATCGCCGCAGCATGTCCTAGGGGCTATCAGCAACAAGGCTAATCCTTTTGCTATCACCAAGAAAGGCGATGCCGAATATGAGATCGGTGGAGATCATGATAAGGGCACTGAAGGATTCGGAGAGGGGGGTTTATGGCAAAAGTCAATTCTTATGGGAGATAAATGCCGGCCACCAGAGTTTTCGGGTGCGATATATTACGATAGCTACGGTAATCAGCTGTCGGAGCTGCCCAAGTCGCCGAGGGCAGCCAGTCCTTTGCCGAGGTTTTTGGTTTCTGTCGTGAAAGAATAAATTTGCGTCTTCTAGTACAAACATATAATGTTGTGTAGATTATACAAACTTGAAAGAGAAAGGCAAATGGTTTTACCGTTATGTTTTTCTTTGCAACCTCTTTGCTTGCTGTGAGTCTTGCTAGCTGATCACATGATGCTTCCATTTACTCTTCATACACTCTTTATCCTCATTGATCACAAAAAGTACTCACCGAATAGTGATTCCAGAGCTTAATACATTTCTATGAACTACTTCCACACCGTCAACTCAAATCTTCCATTGAGATCTCTTTGATGAAGACACGGCGTACTCAAATTTCTTATGCAGATCACTCCCTCAATGCAAGCGAGCCTTGCAGCAAGGCTCAGTATCTAGAAAGTCAAGAAAGAGAACATTTTAATCTGCATTTTCTTCTTCCATGAGATTAATTATTCAGGTCTTATAGACTTTCTACCTTGCATGACAGTTGAATTTATTCATGAGGGAAAAACGCCAAATATAGACCTTTAAATGAATCCATGCGACAAATTTAGCGTAAATACATTCTCCTTCTGGATTTTATTCTGAATAGGAACCCTGGAAGTAATACACCAATCATTTATGTGGCTAAGCAGTAAAATATACATAATTGAATTGGAGATCAAGAAACAAGATACAAAAAAGAGGAAATGATATACTCAAGCTTCCGGCTTAGTTTCTTCTTCCGTCTGTGAATGGACCTGGTTTCTTAAGTCCTCAAAAGCCTTCATGCTTTCAGCATCAAAACCTCCGGCAAACTGCAAGCGACCACAACTTGGTCATCATTCAAAATGTCCATTTAAAAGGTGTTATCTGAATTCTAGCATCAAGGCATGGAAGTGCTCCAGTTAAAGTTTTAGAAGATTCACATGTAACGGAGAGAGAGCAGAAGCATTACAGAGTGCTCAAATCTTAAATTCTAGGAGGAACTGACTTCTCACAATGACTGTTCTAAATTTTGCCAATTTAGAAATTGACCAATTGAGACGACAATCAAGGAACAATGCACTGTCCTTCAGAATTGTATAAGACTTGGTAGCGAAGAAGATGTACCTGATGCACACGGAAAGCGAATCGCACTCCTTGCAGAAGCAAAAACTCTCTGTTTGGTTCCTTATCAGAACCACCCAATGCGTCAAGTTCAGATGCCACACGTTTCATATACTTCCTTGCCAATTGCACAGAAGAGAGTTTGATCTGCAAATATGGAAAATCATCAGACGAGAAGCTTAACAAAACATATACCATGAGATAGTATTTGAAGTTTTGTTAAAAGCGAATTTTTCAGACGATGTATTCTTCCAGGACGAAAAGGCTTCCAGGTTTTGTTGGACTATGATTAAGCTGGTTTCAGCTATACTAGTAGCTTTATACTGTTACAACCTTAGGACAGATCATTTACTAAATATCAAATGTCGATCTAGGAAATAGTTCTTATTTTTCTGTCAACAAACAGAACTAATTAAACGAAACAAAAAAGAAATCAAACATCTCAGATTCTCTTTAAGAATATTGAAGGATAAACTCAGGCTTGAAGATACCTTGCCAACTACCCCTGAATCCAACAACCAATCGATTGGGATTCCAAACTCCCGGTATCGTGATATGGCCATGTCTCTTGTGCGTAAGAGGGCATACACACTCTGTTCCACTCTGCTAGAGAGAGAGAAAAATGAATCGCATGATATCGTGAAAAAGAAAAAAACTTAATCAGTCTTCAATTCACTCTAGTGGAAAACCTAGGCAATTGCTGTTATTGTATAGCCAATCGCTTTGAAGCAAAGGAACAAACGGAAAATATTCAAGCTAACGAATAACCAGTTTATTGTTTTGCTTCCAATGCCAAAATCTTATCCCAATTGCGAAAAAACTTGGGTGGTTTCTTATTATATGAGTGCGCTAAAGAAGGTGCTTACTTTTCAAGCAATGAGTACATCTTCTTTAGTGCAGCCTCGCAAGGAAGTTTTGGGTCATCAGTGAAAGAAGAAACGCGCTTCTCCAGTTTAATCAGATCCTGGTATTCAAATGCTGCCTCTCTTAATGCATCTGCCTTCCCTTCAGGCCAGTCAAAGTGCTTCAGAACTGCCCTTTCATCGACCTTGTTAATGGCAGATAAACAAAAAGGATTAGATATTTCCGCCAGCTAAAATGTTGGAGGGATTTTAAATAAGCAGGACTGAAAATTTATTAAATTCCTCCATGTTGAATTTGCAATGCTAGGACAAGAGCAGAAGGAACTACAGTAACTCTTTGTAACCTCGATTTCGGTCTCTCTCCTTTTTCTTTGCAGAGATTAATTCAGCGTGTATAGAGGTATTAAGTACGAGACTAGAGTTTCAGATCTATGGTTCATTAATAGGCTCAGAACAAATCCAGATGCCTGAACCAATTACAAGAGATGTCTAAGGGTCTTTTCTACAGAGAGGGCGACAAGCCAACTCAGCAAAACAAAATTAAATCTGTTTACCAAGAAGGAAAGTTCCTCATCCAGCCAGTTGACAAATGCCACAAGATCTTCAATCTTGGTAAAGGATGCTGCTCGGACTTCGGTTGCTAAGGACTGGACAAACTCACCCTGGGATTCTACATCTGCCTTTACCTGTCATAGGAAGATGAAATATCTCTATAAACTTAAAACAACAAAAAGAAGCAAAGTTGCATGAGCAAATGATGAAAAACAACTCACAGCTAAAAGGAACGTTGATCTATTCTCTATTTCCCCAATCATGTTGCTCCTAGCATCTGACACATTCGCTGTGGAAGAAATCAGAGATGAAGTATCCTTCTTTGCCTCACGTTTCATCAGCGTCTGATAAAACTCCACTAGTTCAGGAGCCCGATGAACCTTCTCACCGCTTCCTGTTCCTCTAGGAAGACTGCCCGGTGGAGGGGGAGGACGAGGTGGCCCACCCGATGGCGGCGGAGGTGGTGGCGGCACGCCTGGCAAGGGTGGAGGCATAGGTGGGCCTGCGGATGTAACCGCACTCGAATTATTTGCAACACTAGGGGCAGCTCCTGACGTTTTAGGTGGTGGACGAGGTGTCCTCGGAGGCCTCTTCTCAATATGTGCAAGCTTCATTCTACTCACTGTTTGAGGATCATCTGCCATAGCATCAGCTGACTGGCCTCCTGAATCTTGTGAAACAACTACTTTCTCCTTTATCAGAGCAAGTTTTGGTGGCAGCGAGATATTTTTCTCCCTGTCTGACCTGCTCGAGTCATAGTTAATGTTGAAACTCCTAACACCAAACTTCTCAGCTCTTGCTCTGTCGGCCCTTTCCTTGATTTGCTTCTCCCTCTCCAATGCCAACTTATGGCGGTCTTTATAAGCAGGGTACTTTTCATCCACAACACCTTCTACAGATTTAGACATCAACTGGAATGAACTCACCACTGAATTCAACGAATCACCAGACGGTGTTTCACCCTTAAGCTGAGGGGTACTAGGCGTGTCCGGAGGATCAACAGATTCATGCTCCATCCTACCAAAAGTTGTAATGGCGTTATTGTCACTTGCATTCCTCACCATCAAGGCCTCCAGTGGGCCCCTCAGTCGTAGACTCGTGCTCTTTCCGCTAGGTGACCCACCTGAGAAGGATCTCGCGGGTGACGTAAAAGCACTTGAATCGTCTTTGCTTCTACCCCATTTTTTCAATTTCTGTAGTAAGCCAGGCTTCCTACTGAGACTGCTATATCTGCCGGTGGAACTATCTATAGAAGCATTGTCAAAGTCCTCACTTCCAGGGGAAGAAGGGTGTGAGAAGTTGCTTTCGACATCTGTATCTCCTTGTCCACGTTCTGATCCAGCATACTCTACCATCAGCTGTTTGGCCTTTTCTTGCGACTTGGGGCTTAGGCTCTTGCTAAGATCACGAGCAGAAACCTTTCCTGGTGGTGTCTGGTAGTTCCGGAGCTCATACCTCAAACATGCATTGACCCAACGGAGGTAGACTAACTCCTCAACTTCGCTGAACCTGTTCATCTGAAGTCCTTCCACCTGCTTTGACAGGTCTTCATTTATGTGTCTCAACTTGTTGACTTCCTCTCTCACGGATGCAACCCTTTCGGTCTGCACAAAGGAAGCATTATTGAACATGTCTACTCTATTCCGGCACTTGCTAATCCACTTAACACAAGTTTCTCAATGACGATAGCCCCTCAATCAATCACAGTATCTGCTAGTGTAAAGGCATGCCCTCCAGTAAGTTAAGTAGCTACTAAGGCAGCATTTTCTAGTATCCACAACAACCGATGCTTTAATGTATGTAGAACACTACTTCCGGAACCCTCCTATTCGAGTCATGTATCAGCATTTCTTAGGAATTCAGTCATCTATCAGCAGTCTTAGGAGACAAAATGATGATTTGCCAAAACTGAAATGAATTATACAAGGCCGTTCAGACACTAAGAGATCATTTTGTGGTTATTCAAAGGATCACTTGATACCGCAAGCTGTACAGTTGCACGTTAAAGATCCTTGCGCTGCTTGGGGATGGGACAATATCTGCTCTTATATAGATAGATAAATGCAGCAAAACATCAAATTAAGAAGCAATAAATTGGACAAAGAATAAAGCAGAACTCTCACCTCGGTCATATTCGAAAGAGCTGCAATTCTAGCTTCCGCAGCATCCAGTCTTATAGTCAATTCTCTTTTCTCGTGCTGAAGTTCTCTGTTTTTCCTTTTCAGCTCCATGACCTCTACCTCCAACTCCTTCATTGCTTTGAGCTTCTTTTCTACTTCGGCTTCTTTTTTAACAGCTTCTTCCTCTTTGGCCTGAAGTCCAGACACTTGTTGTTTGAGCAACAGCAAATGGCCTCTTGTCTGGTTTGCCTGAAGTTGAATCTGATTCTGCAGTTCCTTAATCTTGTTCCTCGCTACCTCTAGATCCTTCTTCACTGAAGCCCCACGAGCAATCTCGTCTTGCAGCTTCTTCCTCTCTGACTGTAGCGAATTGATAGTGATTTTCAGCATGTCGATTTCAACAGTCTTAATTTTCAGCTGCCTCTGCAACTCGACAATGTCTGATTCTTGCTCCTTCAACCCATAATATTCAAGCAATTCACCTTCCAGCTTCATTTCCCTCTCCTCTAATTCCTTCACGAGCCTACGCATCCTCTCCAGTTCACTGGCATTGTTTGACATTTCAATTTCATAAACTCTGTCTCCGATCGCATCATCGAACTTATCATCAGGTAATGGAAATTCTATCTCCCCCGAGAGAAGATCTTCAAATTCAGGGAAAAAGTCCTCGGTTTCCATATCAGGTACATTGCTCGAAGCTGCGTTAATTACACTGCTGATCAGTTTCACTTCAACCTCCTCTTCCTCCTCTTTTTCCTGCAGCAAATTGGAAATAAACATAAATTTCTAAAAAAGCCATGTTTTTAGTCCCAGTTTTCTCAAGCTAACCAACAAAAGAAGACTGACAAATTCAAGCTCTGTACAATTATATCAAAAGATGAAATAATCGCAAACTACACTTACTTCCTCCTCTTTGAGGCGAGAAGTAGAATATGTAGAGTGCTCTTCATCTCTTCCCTCACTTCCCTGCCTTTCAAAGCTGGTGTCACCATTTTCTGAACAAGAGCATCATCAGCATAAGAGCAGAACAAGATTCCCCGAAAAGGCAGATCCACACAGTCATTACCATATAGGCACCAACATGATGAAACATATCGAATTTTCCCACTTCACAAAAGACACCAATTCAAGAAAAGTACGAAAACCATGGATAACTGGAAAACCAACACATCTTTAAAATGATTACATTACCTAGAAGCTTGACCCTGAGAGAAGACGATGGTGGTTTCGAGCCTCTAACGTTTAGCTGCTTAACTGCATAAGCTGCAATTGAAGCAGCAACCAGAAAGCCTAACCTCAAAATCATGTACGTGAAATCCAGATGATAAAAATCTCAACTTTCAACTTCCCTGTAGACATAGCGCCAACACCCATCTCTGCTCAACCCCATGACCGAGACTTCAACCCCATCGAATCCCCAAAAGAAAAGAAAACCAATGGAGCAACTGAGGAACCCCCAGAACCAAAAGACACAGGGCAGTCCAACGACGAACTGTCAGAAGAGTTGGAGCAGCGAGAAGGAACAAAGGGCGTGTATCCAAGTACTGGCGCAAGTTACGTTATCGTCTTATCGGGTCCTCCTCCCCTCGTGAGACAGACGCTCGTTGCTCGAAGTTGAAAGGCGACGACGAATTGTCTGATAAGTAGAATTCCAACACAGCTTTCCCGCTAAGGTCGGTACAGCAGCCACCAATAACTAGTGGCCAGTTTTTCTCCATTTCTTTCTTGATTTTCTTCAACCAATCGTCCGAAGAAAAGAAAAGAAAAATAAAGGAGGGGGGGGGGGATCGAGAATGTGACCAATTACTTCACATCTTCAGCGACTTTTTATAATGAGCCAAGAAATGGGAATGAGAACGACTGCAGAAGCTGTTAAATCTTTATTTTCCCCTTGCTTTTTTGCCACCCAAAAAAAAAGAAAAACAAGCCCGACACGTCCCGCCCTGCATCTTCCTCGTCCGGAGGACCGTTTCTATCTGGCCGTCAGGAGAGGGAGTTATGGCTCGTGCTTCATGGCCGTTGCTGGGTCTCCTTGTTAACGTCTGTCTTTTTCTTCCTCGAAGGTATCGAACGACGACCGGTTCGTCTGCAAAAACCGACTGCGCGACGAACAGATGGATGAACTCAAGAAGGCCGTGGGACTGCACCTTGAGGTGACCCCCCAGGAGCTTGGGTCAGGAGCATGAATAGGCAGACATGATCGACGATTGGGGGTTCGGTTCCGCGGGGCGGGCCCCACCCCACCTCGAGAGCTGGAGGTAACGGTAATTGAGACAAAAATCGAACTGGGTTCCAGCACAGTTTCGGGAGGCGCTTGGAGCGACGGAGGGGGAGGGGACCATGAAAATGTAGCCAAGCGCAAGCAACGCAAACCAAGCCTTTGTTTTTGGTGGGGTGGGGGGTGCGCGCGCGACCTCTTTTTGGCATCTCTGCGAAGCACGTCTCGGTTTGGCTTCCTTGGGATTATCTGGCGCTGAAATTGGTGGGGGCACTCCCTCCCTTTTGGAGCCTTGTGGATGGCGACGATGTGAACAGTCGTGAGCAAAAAAGCCGCTATTCTTATTTCTTTTCTGGTGCGTACCAGAGAAAGCATGTAGCTTTACTCGCGACGATTCGTCCGATTTTTTCAAGTAATGCCCCGCGCCGGATGTTTACTACAGAGAGCTATGCTTTCTCGTAAATTTCCTATGCCGACGATGCCTCGGCTCTCTTACCTGCATCCGTTCCTTTCCGTTTTTTTTTTTTTTACCGGGACGTTACCCACCCAAAACTATCCTTCTTGTTGCGCGATCAAACCGCGCAGAAGCACCGAGCTTCGTGTTCACAAAATCGGGGACGTCCGAGTGCTGTAACTCCTCGGCCCACAGGCGAAAAAACACGGCTATCATCCAATTTGAATCCCCTGGATCGGCTCGTTCACGTACCGAGAAACTCTGAGAGAAGGCACGAGCGTAAAGAAAAACGCAGTAACTCGGCCGCCCGACCAAGACCATCCTCGCAATTGATCTTAGGACGTAAGTCATTCCCCATCGGACCAGGCATAGGGACAGGCGGGATTCGGGTCTCGGACAGCGAAATGTCGGTGACTTCGGCCGAGGAATTTGGGCGGCGGGGACCCATCGAATTTGGGATTCTTTCCTCATCCGTTTCGAAGAGCGCCGAAGACCAAAAAGATGGAGACGAAAGAAGTCCGTTGCGGGCCATGAACGGGCCACAGCAGCAGAAGGCTAGCCGCCGAAGGACTGTATCCCTCCCTCCTCCTCCTCCTCCTCCTCTTTCAGTGGCCTACATTTCACCGGGGCCAAAGACAACGCATTCTTTTGTTGCTTTGCTTTTACGAGATAACGCGGTACGACGTTACATAGGGATCTCCATCACCGATCCTAATCCAATTTATACCCGGCCCTTTGCAGTCGCCCCCGTTTGAGTCGGGATCGCGACGTGCCGTGCACGCATCAGCATCGGCTTGTTTGTAACGCCCGACGAAATAATACCCGCGAAATCGGCTCGGCAATATCGCGCCGTCGCGAAGTGGGTCCGCGCGAGAGTTCCGCCTTTCCCGAAGGCCCAAACGTGGGTCCGCCAGAGTCCGAACCGAAGAACCGCGACTGTAACCATAATCCGTTTCGGCTCGCCCGAATTCTCTGGGCCAATTTCCTTTGTTTTTGGCCCATCAAATCGACTCCCTGGGCCGAATATATTTATTCTTTAATGCCCTTACCATTCCCTTATTTTTCCCTTAAGTTGACTACTCAAATCAATTGGAGATTATTTCAGTCCCAACTATGTCGCCCAATCTTGCAACTCCCTTTAGAAATTCGACTTAGGCTCCCATCAAGTGACATTTGACAGGACACTTCTTAGCCAGATGACTTTCCTGTGGGAGTTGATTTCATTTTTAATTCAGATTAAAAGGGTTTTTTTCTTTTCAGCCTAGCATGCTCTTTTCAGGCTGGATTTAGGTGACCAAATGATAAGGGCACAATTAATTGATTAATCTTGTTATATTATTGTCAGAGACATATGCGTAACTTATGTTAAGATCCCACTAGTGGCACACTTGGACATCGACCTCATAAGCAAGTTCTGGATCATTAATTAATAGAAGGAAGATGTCAAATGAACAGCATATATTAATCATCATGAATCGATTAGGTGTGGTCACGCTAATTAGACCGTTTGTGCCGTCGTATAATTAGTTGTGAGGTCGTCAAAAAGCCGCTCGCCATAGCTTCTCAATTTTGTGCCTTCCTCGTTTTTTTCTTCTTTTCTCTAATAATTTGTCAATGTATAAGGTCAAGAAATGGGTCATTTGACAAATCTTGATACCAAATGCCGCGACGTATGTGGCAATCAATGTCAATCAGCCAAAAAGAAAGGGGAGATACCATTTGGGAAAGGGAAAATTCCAATTAAGGACCCCAAGTGGGGTTACATTCTTAAAAAAGAGTCCAAAGTGAATATTGTGTCAAATAAGAGCATGAAGTGTTTAATCAGTCTCAAATAAAGACCCGAAGTGCCCAAAAAATCTTAAATAAGGACCTGAGTCCCCGACCGGCCAAAATACTTGCCGGCCGACGAAAAAAGTTACTGTTCCGGCACCGGAACAGTAACTTTTTAATTTTTTTTGTTTTTCCTTTTCTATTTTTTTTTTTATTTTTCCTTTTCTATTTTTTTATTTTTTTTGTTTTTCCTGAGGCCGGTGACCTCCGCCGGCCTCGGCTATGGCCGGTAGAGGAAGAAAAGAAAAAAAAAAGAAAAGGAAAAGGAAAATAAAAAAAACAAAAAAAATTAAAAAGTTACTGTTCTGGTGCCGGAACAGTAACTTTTTTCGCCGGTCGGAGACCCAGGTCATTATTTGAGATTTTTTAGGTACTTCGGATTCTTATTTAAAACTGATTAAGCATTTCAAGCCATTATTTGACACAATATTCACTTTGAGCCCTTTTTTGAAAATTTAACCCCACTTGGGGTCCTTAATTGGAATTTTCCCTTTGGGAATTTACTGTTGGAGGGTTAGGTGAGATGGCTTAGTGTTAAGTGCATGGGGACAACATTAGGGTTTGGCACTTTTGGAGGAGACCCGACATATTCATTTGTGAAAATAGTAAGGAAAATGTTTGCATAGCCGTATCACGTCACAATGTTATGACCACAAAAGACGATCGATGTGCCGTTTAATGCTAAAGTTCTCGAGACTTCTTAGATATCCCACTTCTTGGAACCAAGCTTTTAGCCATTTTAAGGCTGGATCAAATGCTTTTCTATGTCGTCAAAGCACAAATCACCTTGTTCCTGAGGATACGGTCACATTGGAATCTCAACCTTGTACCAGAACGAATGTCGTCAACGTGTTCAAACAAGGAGAGAGCCTTGGGGACTCGATCCTTTTGGAACGACACGCATTCCCTTGGAACGTGGGGCCGTCCGTTGTGAGTTTTCACAGTGAAGCGGACGAACTACGACTCGAGAAATTGGTTGGAAAAATCTCCAAAGTTTGTCTCGGGTGCGTTGTGGGTACATGTTCCCCCTTTTGGTTTTTATCGAATGCATATTTTAAGTGGAACGCCCTTGGATCAAAGTATAATATTGTTTATCACTTCAATTATTATGCGGGTTGATTCACGCCTCGTCTGGAGAATCCTAGGTTCAATAAGAGTATCATTCTCATCGGCCTTTGGCTAATAGTACTAGTCTTTTTGGGAGTTCAAAGAAACAGCATCATCGGCTCACAAGCGCCACGTCTTGGGTGAAAATATTCCTCCCTGAGCAGATATCTCTAAATCTCAAAAGATCACATAAGATAAACACAGACGTGTATTCTTAACGCCATCTGTCGAAGTGATCTCATAATTATTGCCATCGGCGAGAGACGAAGAAGAATATGCGATTTCTTTCACGACCGTAGAATTAAAGCAAACTCTTCACAAGCATAGGCAGATACTTAATTGGACCCATATTCACTCTAAAATTTAAACATTTAGTTGTGAACTCATAAAGAGACGGTATGACCGCACTATGTTGACATATAAGTTAACACTTGCTTGAGCTTCCTCTTAGATCTACTCGTTATGAAGATATCAAGCTTCTGCTACCCTTCTTCAACAATGTCTCTCTTAACTTTTCCCCAGATCTATTTCTTTCGTCTCGTAATTTCAAACTCCTAAATGCGATAACTATAGCTATTGTGATTTAATTGATATCTAGTCTGATTTATACTCATATGTAAAGAAGCCTAACCTCTTGCTAATCAGTCAAATGTAATATATACTAGCATTAGACTTCTCACATATTTGACTAGAGAAAAAAATGAAATGCTGCAAAACCCCAAACGCGAAGCCTTGTGTTGTTCATATTAGCTAACACCATCCACATAGCTAATTTTGTATTAGGGAAGCAATTTATTTCCATGGTCTAGAATGGATATCATCATATTGGTTTAGTTAACAAATTCCCGTTCAGGAACCGAATAAACATTAGACTTTTCAAGACATTAATATTTCTGATAATATGTGTAATTAGTATACATCTCATTAGATGTGCTCAATAAATGTTCTTAAGGCACTGAAATCAGAACATTAGTGATGACTATCTCTGAACTAGCACAACTTGATAAAAAACAGAAAGGTAAATGTTATAGAGTGCCTCTTGAGCACTTGCTAAATTCACTATTCGAAGTAAGTGACTTCGTTAACATGAACAATTCTTTTTTCATTTTCAAAGTGTCTCGAAATCAGTATTTTAAACAATGGGCTAATACCATGAAAAATCTTAAATTTATATACCAGTGATAAATTTACTCGAAACTAATTTTTTTATCACCAAAAACCCCAAACCGGTATACTTATGACAAATTTACCCAAAACTAATTTTTGACCATAAAAAACTCAAAACCGGTACACTTGTGACAAATTTATCCTATGTTTAATTGAATCAATACAAAAAAAAAAATCACAAATTAGTATACTTGTGACAAACGGAGGGTAAAACCCCAAAACCGGTATATTTGACAATTGCCACGTGTCATTTAACTCAATAATTTGACAGTAAAATTTAAAGGAAACTAACGGAAGGTAAATTTATCACAAATGTATCGGTTTGGGGTTTTTGGTAGTCAAAAAATTAATTTCGGTTAAATTTATTACATGCGTACCGATTTGGAGTTTTCTGTGGTATTAACCCTTTAACAATTAGTTAGCTTGAGTAATTCCCTCGTGGCACTCGTAATAATCTCGAAATTAGGCAATTATTATTTGTTAGATGAGAAACGAGGTTGGACGAGGCTCGAAGACGCCAACACTTGGCTCATTTAGCTTGAGGCTCAGCTCGGGACAAAAGCCGATCGGGCCGACTAAACCCCAAACAATTACGGCTCTCTCGCAAGGCGACACCCCCAAGAATCTTCAACATGCCGCGCCATCAATTCTCTTGATTCCAGATCATCTCGATCGTCATTAACAAAAGCCCGCCAAATAATTAATCAAATATTTGTAGTTTAATTACTCCGAAAAACAATCGCCCCAAACTAGCCTAATATAAATACGTCGCCACCCCAGTATCAAACTCCGTGAAAACACAACCCGGAGAAGGAGTTCAGCCATTGAGAGAAATTGATTTTGAGTGCAATTCCATACCAAAATTCTTGCGACGATGGAATCCTCCACCGGCAAGGACTTCAAGATCGGAGAGTGCCAAGGCCAGAAGGTGGTCGACGGCGAGGTGATGCCCCTCGTCCTGCTCCCTTCGGAGCCCGCCAAAAGGGATGCCGAGTCCCTCGTCGTGGCCCTGAAGAAGAACAGGGAGTGGTTCGACCAGATGATCATCAAGAACAGTGCCGTCTTGCTCCGTGGCTTCGACGTGAAGAGCGCCGAGGACTTCAATGAGATCGTCGAGGCCTGCGGGTGGGAGGACATCCGCTACATCGGCCCTGCGCCGAGGACTCACATCTACAAGCGGATTTGGACGGCAAACGAGGGCCCGCTGTCGGAGTTCATATACTACCACCATGAGATGGTTCTGGTGAGTGACTAAGTCAAAACACGCATAGCAGTGAAAACGTCTTTCATCGCGTCCTCCCTTAACGTGATATCACTTGTGAGTTTATCAGTTCATGCGTCTTTTCGTTTCTTGACACAGATTTCACTTTTAGATGCTCCAATGAACTCTTTTAATCTTGAAGTTATAAGATAGATATTTAGTTTGATTCGTTGCATCGCGAAAGTTGGATTCATCGCATCACCGACTATGGTTGATTCGGTTTATATCTTAAAAGAAATCTGAGGGCCGATCGAAATGAGTTCTTTTCGTGGTTGAGTAATCTAACGGAGTGAATGGAATGCATCAGCAGTGCAATGAATTTGAATGAGAAAATCACTCCTCAATATGCAATTGCATCCACAATGATCAATAGAAGCATGTCCTTTTTCTTGTCTATTTTCTCCTTGTCTGCTTCTCGCATATTCGTTAGAGAACAAATTAGATAATATTCAGTTCAATCAAACACTAACTAAAACTTACTTGCAGCAATCGTGCCTTACAACTCAAGTTCATATTTTTTAAAATTGAATCTGACAAGTTCTCAATGGATTTAGAAAGCGCGCTATCTCTTTCTGTAGAGAGTAGACTTCAGCTTGCTGAGTAGGGCAAAAGTCGTTTTCAATTGAGTCCCTCTCCTGTTGAGTGGTGACCAATCTAAATTGGATCTATTTATAAGACGAACATCAACTACTGTGGATGCAACAGTTCGAGGAAAACCCCAAGAAGGTGATACTGTACTGCGAGGTGCCGCCGCCAGAAGGCGGGGAGACACCATTTGTGCCGAGCTTCCAGGTGACCAAGCGGATGCTGGAGGAGTTCCCGGAGGAGGTGGAGGAAATGGAGAAGAAGGGACTGATGTACACCTTCACTGCCCCGAGTGCGAATAACACTTCCTCCATGAGGGGCCGCGGCTGGCAGGATGCTTTCGGCACCCCCGACCCAGCCGAAGCCGAGAGAAGGTATACTCGTGTATATGCGGTTCATGATTATTTCGATATTCTATCTGTCATCACGACAAGAATTAATTTCCGCAGACTATAGCTCAGTACCGGGCACGCAATTGAAGCAGAAAAAAATTAACATTCTTTTCGTAGAGGAATACATAATCTGCATAAAGTTTAAACTCTATGTGACCATTTGAATCCACAGTTTTTACTCTCCTTTCTAAAATGAACTTCATAACAATTTTTCTTATGTATTCAGGAAAGCCCGTATGAATCAAATTTCACACAATTTGTGTCTATAATACAAACCCTAGTCACAAATATGAGTTTGGATTCATATTTCGATCAGGACCCCTCTTAACATATTTTGGAATTTTACACAATCTACAGATAAATTGACTAATGCAGCACAACGAAAACGCCAGTATTTGTCCAATTTTGATTTTGCTCTGCACAAAAATTTCACGATTGGAAAATGCAATTTCATTCCATTGTAAGTAATTTTTTGTAGGGTTAAGGCCATGGGAATGGACGTGGAATGGCTGCCCGACGGTGGACTGAGGACGATAATCTGCCCGCGATCCCTCACGAGGGTGTTCGAGGGGCGGAAAGGGAGGAGGATGTGGTACAACACGGTGGTGGGGATGCACGGGAAGGAGATCAGCTCGGCCACAATGGCCGACGGGACCGAGATCCCAGACCACGTGGTGAAGCGATGCGGCGAGATCATCGAGGACGAGAGCATCCAGTTCAAGTGGGAGAAGGGCGACGTCCTCTTCTTCGACAACATGGCCTTGCTCCATGGACGCAGGCCGTCGCTCCCACCAAGGAAAGTGTTGGTGGCTACTTGCAAGTGATTTGGTCCCGAGTGGTGCTTTCGAAAGCTTTGAAACAGATTATATGGAGCCAGGAAGAAGTGGAATGAACCAGGGCAAAGTCTGAATAAATGTTGACTTTGTTGTAAACGTTATACCATATGTAATAATGGCAGCAAGCCGCCGCCACCGTGTCAGCGAGTTCCCACGTCGTCGCTCCTCCTCCGCGACTCGGCAGGGGAGGTCGCGACCTCGGGCAACCTCAAATCCAAGGTCGAGGACTGCCAATATGGGGTCTTCTTACTAATAAGTAAAATTTTTACTTTATGAAATATCCATTGTTGTTCACTTCCTCCTCTGCGGTGTTTATGATTGACTTTTGATGTCCATATACAAATTCCTCACGTGGAATGAAAGAGGTCCACGAGATACATATGTTCGATCGTGTAGAAACATGGGAATGACCATGCTCGCTACTTATCTGCAAATAGTAGCAAAGGGAATGATGTATACCTCATTGCGCCTCGTCCATGTCCTAATCTACTATGCCATACAACGATCGCAATGACATCAGCAAGTCTGAGAATATCCTCCAAATTTGCATGCTTCTCCAATCCATGAACTCTTTGCGCACCATCTCAATTGACGTACAGCCCTAGCCTCCAATGTCACGCCTTGGTTGTCGCCGCGTCATGTTTGTCCATGCCAGGCAACCTGAGACTCTGGTGCAAGATAGCATCGGTCGAGATCGGATTCTTAAGAGAGCCGATCATAACAGTTTGAGATTGTTCATTCTCTTGAATCCTTTGTCCAGAAGTCGCAATCTAAAATAGCAAGGAACCGCCATTTTTTCATGGCAGAATGGTCTCAAATGTTTTGCTTCCATGTTGTTTAAGAGAAATCAGAAACGACGTCATGTTCATGTGTTCGGGGGCACCGTTAGTGTCTCGCAAGCCATGCAAGAGAGAATAATAAAAATAGCTGCCTTGGATTTTTCCTTCACGTGACACCGGCGGACAACATTTGCAAGTTTTAAGACATAATTTTATGAAACGAAAGTTTCATGACCCAATCACACTTTAAAGGGTAACTAACAGAAATATTGAGGCTTTCGATTCACTTCATTCATATATTTTATTAAAATGTAAAAATAAGAATAAAAGCACTATCTCAGCTACGTTGTGCCACGTCTAAATTCGAGATGAATGCTAATTAAGTAAGCCTTGATGAAAACTTAATCATATGGCACCTTGTCAATGAAGAACCATTCTGTTGTCTTTTATCAGTATTGTTTTTGCTACATGTACAACTACTATGCCTTCGCCGCCGTCCATCATTACATAATACTAAAATGGTGTTACCAGTGAGATATGCGTATGCATTATGTTAGAAAAGTTCCATATCGCAGAATTAGGGTAATATGAAGCTGTTAATATATCTTAATTAGCTCATAACTCATTAGCAAAAACTTTTGAATAAAGGTCAATTGGATATTTTGCCAGGCTCAACACATTGAACTCTTTCTTGTCGATCTCCTGGGCGAAGATATCAGATTTTTTCTGCACGCTCCCAACATTCACCAGTTTTAGGTCTTCATGGGATGTTTGTTTGTGGATGTTTCTGGCCTTCAATGCCTCTATTATTTCTCTTAAAATGGCCCAAATATGCATTAGCCCACTGGGTCTTAGAATCCAAATACTCTACTAACCCTAAAACGGTCTTACCAATTCAAATCATTGCCCGCAAATTAAAGTTTATTATCTTCATTCTTTTCCTTTTGTACTGATTTTCTCAATAAGGCCCATTTTGCAATAGCTCAGCGGGTCTGGAATTCGTGCACTCTTATATATGTGGAAGCAGAAAAATCCAATTCATTGAGTTAATCTATGTTGCCTTTTTCAATTTTTTTTTGAAGGGTAAACCTCTCAAAACCAGCTTGGAATTTATCATACACACTATAAATTATCTTTTCAGTTACACTAAGTTTATTTTTCTAATGTCAAATGCATATAATTATCGTAACTATTTTATACATAATATTATCAAGGGATAAGTGTACTAGAAGTATTAAAACTTCTCATCAAAGTACAATTGAGTTTTAAAACTCTTAAAAAGTGCAATTAAGTCCTAAAACTTGTCATGAAGTACAATTGAGTCCTAAAATTTTTCAAACAGTGCAATTGAGTAATAAAAATTATCAAATTGGTCTAAATAAGTTATTCAGTTTATTGCACTTTTTAAAAATTTTAAGAATCGATTGGACTTTGATAACAAGTTTTAGAACTTGATTACACTTTTTTTTTATAGTTTTAGGATTCAGTTGCACTTTTATGATAAATTCTAGGACTTCTAGTGCAGTTATCCCATTAAAATCCACGTTCAAAGATGTGATCACAATTAAAACTTAACTACTCATTCTTCAACACAGTAAATAAGTCATCATCTAAATCCTACTTCAAAGCCCCCTCTCCTTTCTAATCGTTTTCCAGAAGACCCCGGTGCATTAGCTTTCAAAGTTTGGCTTCAAAAGGATTAAAAAAAATTCGAGTTGATCTGCTTGTGCTAAAGAGATGAAGGTTACGTTTAAAAGGCACCATTATCAGAATACTTTGATGAATGAAACTTAGTCAACTTTGTGCTTCTCCAAATAATATAATCAGCTTCTACCAAAAAATAATAATAAATATGATCAGCCCCAAAAAGAGCTTTTGCCGTCAAAATTGTAATTAGGACGAACAAGGGAAGAAGAAATGATTGGTGAATGGCAAAAGACGATGGACTAGCAAGGCTGCAACGACTTGATGAATCATATGAAATTTGACCCTAAAAAGGTACTAATGGCAAGATAACAGCGATAGATTCGCGTGTCTCGACACAAACCTCTTAAGGTGACAACCGTGACAAAAAATCTTAGGTAAATTAACACTTGAGGAATGCACCTTTGAAACCCAACGTAAAAAACTTCAGGATTGACATAACTAGTTAGAACATTAGGGAATTTCTCATGTAAGAACTAGATATCACATGATCAAATTTTGCCAACTGCTTAGAAATTACTCTGAATTAAGAACTGCCGCACCGATCAAAGACATGGACTCAATAGATTACGGGTACCGTAAGATATTGTGGATCTTCAGGTCCTCCACGTAAGGTGGGTAATTCACTAAATGCATGAAAAAGCCATAGAATTATGTCCAAATGATTTTGAATAGGAGCGGCCGTTCACTTTCCTTTTCTCCATTTTCTTCCTCGTAATCATACAAAAATCTTCTTTTTTCCACAGCACACATAATATTCGGTAAGTCGCGCCTCGCGAGCAACGTGTGTTTTTTCTTTCTCCAAAGTCGTGAGAAACGTGGTTAAGAAACTTTATTAAATTACATCAGTAGTAGACTTTGGGCTGGCTTTGTTGGTGTGCATAAGATAAGCGTAAATGGTTGAATAACTTGGCGAAAAAAGAGTCAAACTTTTCCGTCATTCAAACGTTGAAGAAAGGGATCCTATCGCAAGCAATAACATTATCTAGAATGAGAGTCCGTTCGAGGGTTCCTTGACTGAAGCATATCCCTATACAATGTCGATGAGCGTTATGTCTCGGATGAATGCATCGGGCTTCTTTCGAGTGTGAATCCAGCTAAAAAAAAAATTAGAACTATTAGATTACGAAAGGAAGCAACTAGTAGGCCTCATAAACCTCATGCTTGACTGGCTTAATGAAGTAGATTCATGTTTGTTTTCAACTGTCTTGTGAAATTGATTTTTCTATGGTTGTGTAAAAACTTATAAAGGCTGAGCTAGTTTAATGCTTATGTGGAAATTTCGCAACAAGTCGAAATTTCGACGTGAGAGCTTTAACTCTTCATTGTTACTACTCCGTTTAAAAGAACGGATTTTTTTTCCATTTGGGTATATTTCTGAAAGAGTTGATAAGTCTAAAATATCGTTGGTAAAGAGATTATTGGTAATAGGTAATTGATAACTTATCTGTGCCATCACTTTTATGAAGTTTTTTTACATTTTGGAAATTATCAGCTTTTCTTTTTTTTTACCGATTTTTATATGTCTTTCTTACAAAAAGTAAAAACTTGAAATTTATCAACTCCCATGTGAATTTACTAATCTTATTTTAGCGACTTAGCAATTTTTCCAATAAAATCATCAAGAAGTTTTTTATTACCAATTCTCAATTGAGTTAATTATCGATGTTTATTTTATTTTTTTATTAATTTATCACATTTGGTTTTCATTTACTAACTTTTATTTGTCTTTCAAACAAAACGCCATAAATTTATTGACTCTTATATGAATTTGCCGACATTGCTTGTATGAGTTACCATCGTTTCACCCAATAGATTACCGACTGGTTTTTATTTACCTCACTTTCTTTCGAGTTACTCACTAAAACTAATCTGCTTTTTTCATTGAAAAAAATAATAATAACAGCAATAGTTGTATGAATTGCTAGTTTGGGACAAAGTATTATCGGGAAAATTACCTAATCAATCATAAATCTATTGTACGGATGCCAATTCAGTCTCAAATTTTTTAATTTTGTCAATTTAGTTCTAAATATTTTCCGCAAAATTACGATGTAATCCTTTTAAGTCAATTTTCGCCGAAAATCACTAACATGATAATTCAGTTATCACCGATTGTCTTACGTGTCATACTACCAGATTAACGATTTTTGACAAAGATTGACTGAAATTATTATAATGTAATTTCGCATAAATGTTTAGGACTAAATTAATAAAATTAAAAAATTTATGATTAAATTGACATATATATATATATATATATATATATATATATATATATATATAAGATTTAGGATTAATTGGATAATTTTTCCTAAGTATAAGCGTATGAGTTAGCTCTTGAACTTGCCGAGACCATTTGTAGAGTCCTAGGATGACACCTTACTAGGATGTCAGTGCCTTGTCGCGTTGTCAAACTTTAATGAGCCATTAATTTCGGAACCAAATATACACTTAGATTTGGTCCCCATGCAACTAAATCATGACCAAAATTCACTTGTCTACTCTGAATTTCAACCATCCACATTCCCCTATCTCTGACCCATTAAAACGTATCCCCACGTTATTTCTCAGTAATCGCCAGCAATGTTTTTGTCTGCAACACCAACAATGAAGAAGGTTGGACGACTAAAACCTGATCAAAGCTTCCCAATTGCAGAAAACCATTCATTGCTGATCAAAATCCAAGTGCCATGAATCGGGTTCTGATCCACCTTCCATTTGTTAACATTATTCTTTTCATTAATTTTAGTAGGTAATTGTACGGGTATTACATGAATAGATTAATCGAATGCGATAGGCAGAAGAATGGCCGAAAATTATCACAAGTTTTTCTTTTGTCGGAAAATTATCACAAGTTCATTAGTCATTACATCCGCAATTAGATGGTGATCGCGATTCGGGTTATCTTGAAGAACTGCCATGTTCCCCACCGTCTAGATGTGATGGCCCAAGCCAAGCGGCGAAGCATGGGGAGGAGGGGTGGCAGTGCATCCGCGCCTCAGTCCTCGGACGTGCACAGGGAAGGGGGGAGCTTCTCTTGTCCCACATCGCCTAGGGGTAGTCCTGGACAGGCTTATAAAGTTCAAGATCCTATATATATGTAACGCATTTCACACAAGCTTCCGCTGTACTGAGAACAACGCCTTGAGGGAGGCCCGTAGTTGGGATGGCGATACATTCACGCCAGTGCGGGAGGCCCAAAGAGGACAATATTGGGCTGGGATGAGAGATAGCAGTGTGGTTGCGCCTCTTCTCCAGACAACGCGTTTTAAAGCCATGAGGGTCGGTGGGCCAAAAGTGAAGAATATTACATAGCGTAGACCCGGAATGTTAAAAGTGGTATCAGAGCCAACTCTTGATAGCGTGTGGGCCCACAGCAAGGGCGATGTGCCCGTAAGAGGTGGAGAGTGTGACGGCCCAAGCCAAACAGCGAAGCGTAGAGAGGAGGGATGGCGGTGCGTCCACGCCTCAGTCCTTGGACGTGCGCAGAGAAGAGGGAAGCCTCTCTTATCTCACATCTCTTAGGGGGGAGTCCTAGATAGGCTTATAAGGTTTGGGATTCTATATCTATATAACACATTTCACACAAGCTTCCGCTGTGCTGAGAACAAAGCCTTGAGGGAGGCCTGTAGCTGGGATGGTGATGCATTCGCGCTGGTGCGGGAGGCCCGAAGAGGACAATATTGGGCTAGGATGAGGGATGGCAATGTGGTTGCGCCTCTTCCCCAAACAACGTGTTTTAAAACCGTGAGAGTCAATGGGTCCAAAGCAGACAAGATTACATAGTGTAGACTCGGGATCTTACACTAGACATCCTCCTCCATATTTCTCTAACAATATTTCTAATTATAACATGTCATTAATTCTGGCCTGAAGTAATACCCTCGGTTAAAGTAGCTCCCTTAAAAGCTTTCCTTTGTATGTAGTAGGACTAGTATTTTTACCCATGCTTCACTTGGGCTTCATACATAATTTTTTTTTTTTTTTGAGAAGTGTTGTTTAGTGAAACTGCTTCTCTACTCTTGACATTCAATTTACTTGGGAAATAGCATTTTTAGAGTTACAGCAATGACAATAATCACGATATTGTAAAAAAATATCACTGGGAAATAATATAAATGATATGGAAGATGAAAAATTATAGTGGGTTCATCTACCTTTATGACGGGTGATCCGGGCTTCAAAAACAAATTGACTCTAATTTTGAACACAACAATGCGTGGATGACGGATCCACCATTCCCTAAAAAATGACAGTCTCTTCTCGATCACGAGTTTCGTATACATCAATTGATGAAAGATTTAGTGGGTGTCAATTTTCAAGAATTTTAGGGGAAAAAGTTTCTAAATCAAGGCCTTAGGTACTTCATATTTGGGATTAAAAAATAACAATAAATTTTTACGTTCAATAAAATGCAAAACCAATCCACATTTTACGATTTTGACCCGTTTGATTACAAAATCATAATCAATAGTTGATCAGCGCTATCATCCACCGGTGGCAACTGCTATTGATGCCGCCCGCCAATGCCGCCGTTGCCAATCGTGGCAGGTCTCAATCGTTGTCAATGGTTGATCAGTGCTCTTCGTTATCGATGACAAGTAAAAGTGCCCCATAATTATCTGTCATCCATATAACGGAATAGGTATCTTGCTTTAAGGAATGATATATACTACTTAAATTACGAATCCATTTGAGAATTCCTTGTCGTGGAATCAAATGAGACCTATAAGCAATCGAGTGTAAAAGGATTTGGCCAGAGAGAGTTTAAGAGTAAATGATTTGATTTACATTATAACGTTTCTAATAATGTCTTAACTTTGTAAAGCTCTGGTATTTCACAGCAATTAAGTGCTAAATGTCGTAAAATTAGCAACAAAAAAAAAAAAAAGATTTGGCAACAATCAAAAGTCCCAAGGAGAAAGATATGCTGGACATCAAGAGAACATGTTTGGTCTGAATAAAAAGAAACGAGAACAACCCTCGTTTCCAAGCAATAACGGCACCCTTATGCTAGCATTAGATATAGTATTTTACTACGCATTGTATTGGATAAAATCGAAAATTATTTTACTCTTTATAGTATATTTTATTGCAAGCCAAAAATCAATTTTTCTCTCCATATTATTCTACAATTTTATAAGTAAATTTTTTCTATGAATATCTCAAATCACATATCATGCATAATATTCATTTTACCTTATTATACATATAATTACTTTCAAAGATATTTTTTCTCATTCTCATAGGTCAAGTTTAGTACATGTTGTTAAGAGATTTTCATCTCAACTTTGATTTTTTCGTGGAAAACTCTTAATTTTTCATTTGGAAAAGGAAAAGACTCCCTTCATTAAAACTTAATACATGTAATCTTTTAATATAAAATATCATATGGTTAATCGCGATGTTTGCATCTATTAGATTGGGCGATTGATTAGGACCCCTTGGCGATATTTTTTCTTTTTTTCTTTTTAATTTCCAGTGTGACATTCATTTTCAAACTGTGAAATGAAACTTAGCCTTCAGTCTCCAATTCTTCATTTAATTCAAATTTTCTTCCATTGATTTGGATAGTTCTTGGGCCCCAAGTCCACGTGATGAGATTGAATGGAAACTTCAGTTTTCCATCCTCATCACGACCTTTCTTTTTATGCCCTTGTCCTATGTTCCTTATGGAGGACGCCTCTTTTAATTCTAAAATATTCTATGTTCAAGTTATTTTGCCAACAAGATTATTCCTTCCTTAATCTAATCCCGTTCCTTAACCGGTCCACTCAACCCAAACTAATCCCGTCACTCCCTACTTTAGCGCTACAGGATTGACAAAGTTGGAACGCATACATTATGTTCTGGAGTCTAATTCTTCTATATACTTTACAAATACGAGTTCTAATAGTAAAATACACCACTGTGCCAATAATCATTGCCTAAGAAAGTTGCAGCCGGTTGGACTTTTAGGCCCAAAACTGATATCGGCTCTTGATTTTGACAGATAATGTGTGCAAGGATATTACGGCAACATGCTTTGACGTGACTAAATGCGAAAGAGATTGGAAGGAAAGTTGGATAGGAGAGTTGAATCCCTACAAGATACTCAAAGACCAAAGTCGCACATTTTGTTATATTAGGAAAAATCTGGGAGGGGCAACCCTAGGATCCCTTTTGAAGGTCGGTCTCACACCTGCGGTGGAGCGTTCGGCATTGTACCGTGGCTATTTCGCTCCACCTGTGATTCGAAGGTCCGCCGCACCCCAACCAAGACGCCATATTTCTTTTTACACGAGGTATATGTTGCAATTAGGCAACACAGCACGAGTAATTCAGAGATTCGCCCACGACGTAAATCGAATTCGTGACCTCTTAAAAGATGGATGACCCTTCTACTATTAAGCCAACCACCTTTCTGATACACACCCCACACGCACATAGCGGCGTAGAAAAGTTGGATTTAAATTGAGGAAATTCATTGTATCCGGCTAACCAAAATTGGCAGCAAAGGGAAGGAATCTCTGGTCTCTTTTTTCCCCTTATGATAGGCACATGAGCCTAATCAACAAGCTGACAACTTTTGCAAGGCCACGATTCTAAGGGCTACCCCATCCATGCGCAGCGCACGCAATGCATACCTCTCCCTGGCCAACCCTTTGGACTCTCACTAATTGCAGGTCAACTCTTCCGCTTAGTTCGTTTAATCTCCATGACCTAGCATTCATCTTCCTTGATGGAACTGGCATTGACCGAGGGATATAAATCGAAAAGGAGCCTTTTGAATCTTGGAATCTCCATGTGAACACAGCTTACAGTCCTCGTGTGTGAAACGGTATTGCACCCGGGTTGCTATTTATGACTCGGTCAAGCTGTGGAGCGATCTGCTTCTGCAGCAGCGACTTAATTTTGTGGAACGTGTTTGACTCCTCGTTTGTTCGTCATTCATTGCAACCGACCCACTGACTTGCTTGCGGTCACTTTTGAAGAGTTCTTTTTGGGAGTTGGTGGCGAAGCGAACGAGTCTTACTTAGCGAGATTTGACGTTGAACAGCAAGTGAATCAGAGAGGAGTTCGCCTATTGACGCGAACATTGGCTTCGGAGATAGGAAATTTCATCGACCCCGAACATGCTCCCGCTTCGACAGCGCAAGTCATTAATCGAGGTACCGCGAAAGCTATCATGAATCTCTCCAAACGAGAGGAGAAAGATGTAGACCCGATTTGTTCCGTCTCTCTTTACATCTCGGGAAACGAGCTCCCATGGGAGCGCTTTTGCGATCGAGTTCCTCGGAAAGGTACCTAAGTTTCGGCGCAGAGGCAAAGTTTGATTTGATGTTTTTCCCTAGTTGCAATGCGCTTCTTTTAGCATTCAATGTTAGTCGCTCTCACAAAAATGCCAAAATATTATAAATAGATAAAAAAAAAAATGGTAGGACCACGAAAAATTGGTGCGACCGCGCGAGCGGGATGACCTGGACCCTTCTCCTCCTTAATCTTGCACTTGACGCCGAGCATTTTCCGGGTAAACGACCCGAAAATTTTGAACAAGCCAAGAAAACGTCTTCCACTTGAACCGTTCGCAAGACGCTTTCAATGACCAGCCCACCCCGCATTTTTTTTTTCTCTTAAAAACAAAATTATAAAATGAAACTATGTAATTTCTTTTTCCGTGCACAAACCCACCATTTTTTAAGGCTTCATCTGAACTCTGGGATGTAAAACTCGGAGGTATTCTTTAAAAAGAAAAGAAAAAAACTTTCTCCTCAATTGGACCGCTGGTCGTGCAGTCACCGGCATGTTAAAATAAAAAAGGTTGTCATGTCAGTCCGTTAAATATATACACCTAGACAGGCGGGGACGTCCCCAGTCGGAAACAATTTCCTTACTATGGTGAGGTACCCTCGATAATCACCGTCAATAATCCATGACAGGGCCCCGATTTACCGAGGTCACGACCTTGTGGAAAGAATAGAATCTCCACGATCTCTTTCTTCTTCTTTTTTATTTTGAATAAGTAAGTGCCAAAACATTATTCTTATTGTTACGCGCAAATCTTAAGGAATAGAAAAAAGAAAAAACAGAACAAGGAAATCTCTGTCCGAGATTCGCATGGAAATAATATGGTCCTGGAACGCCTGCGTCCCACGTGCCGCTTATCCGCTCCGAATGTCGGTCTCGCACCGGCGTGGGGTCATCTATTTCCTCGTCTCGCGCCTAATCCCCGCACTCCCACACAAACGGACGGTCCCGATCGACTTTGCGTGCGTTGACTTTCCCGGCGAGGACGACCCCCCCGCCCCTCGCGCTCCAACCCCGTAGACCCGCGCTCTCCACTACGGGTTCAACACGTACAAATCCGGTTCTCCGTTCAAAGTCTCCGGAGGGGGCAGGCCCTTTTCTCGATTCCCTTTCCCCTTTTCTTCTGGTAACTTTGCTCGCTCGCGAGACACCAGCTGGAAAGGGGCCAAAACGCGATTATGCCCGCGTAATGACAGATCTTTTTCCTCGCTTTGACCTTGGGAAACGGCTAGAGGATGTCGGGGGTTTGCGTGGGGGGACGACGGCGTCGTCGAATTTTGAGACCGTGCCAAAGTGGGCCTGGCTTGGCCTGCAAGGTTCGACGTCTCCGTGCGCCGTGCCCGGGTTCGAATCACGCTGCCGGCGGTCCGTCCGCTATAAGACCTTTCAGGCGTGTGGCATGGGCTAACCTCCCCTCCCTCCCAAACTTCTTCCTACCAAAAAATAATATAATAGGTCGATGTTCAGTCGAGAGAGAGAGAGAGAGAGAGAGATAAAGTGGTGAGATTAGCGAAGGAGTCATCGTGATGCACACCATCGTCACCCAAGTGTGCTTACGAGGATCGGATCGGGGCGGGGGCGGGGGCCACACGAGGTGAATGGGGGGAGGCTTTGGTTTCTTATGGAAAGCTTCGCACGCAAAAGATTTCCTTGGGCCTTCGAAATTGGTGTTGAATTCCACGCCTTCTCTATTGAGTAGGTGACGCGAGGAGGGGGGAAATTAGGTCCACTTGGAGCTCAATCGCAGCAATTTTCGATGGCGGGACTCGAGTTACGTGACTTGCGAGTTCTAGAGTTGTGAAGATTCTTGAAAGAAATTAGCTCGGCTACATGATTTTGTTGGACTTAGTCCGGTCCGACTGTTACATTCCCCCCCCACCAAAAACGCTCCTTCTGGTTAGGATATTTTGTCCCATGAATCATGGCGCGGATGCTTATCTTTCAATGTTCGCGGTGGACTTAATCGCGTTCTAATCTAAGGAACCTGATCGCATTGAATTGGACGTCCTTTGATTAGGTGACGGCGATAATGTTGAGAAGAGAGAGAGAGGAGACAAGATGACAACGGACTGAGTAGAAGATACATGCCATGCTAGGCTATGAGCATGTAAGAGATTCCTTAAATCAACGGGAGGAATTTCATTACCACTCGTAAAGTTAACAACGTTGCCCCCAACATATTACGTAAATGTGACGAAATATTAGATTGGCTACGGGTATAGCAGAGAGACGGAATATTTCTTCTCTTTTTGAAAATAAAAAAAATCTCTCTTCTCATTAATTAGCGGTATATACGAATGAAAAATAACGCAATAATATTCCATCATTTTGAACCGGCCGTATTTGACATAACTATGCATTCTAGGCTACTTCTTGAAATTAGGCAAGACGGCTCGGATATATATTTTTTTTTATTTTTGAAACACAGCCCATTTGATTACATCTCTCTCTTTTCTCTTACGTTATTCCTTAGAAGTCTCGACACTGTTCAGGCGACGTTAGAACATGGTTGGCCGCGGAGATCTTTGTCAAAAACAGGTGATGGCACTCAACCTTCGAAATTTGACTAAATGCCCTTCGCGTTCGTCGGCGTCCTCTTACGTTTACCTACACGGGAACAGGAGCTTCGAAGAAAAGCTCCACGTATTGACCCGAAAATCAACAAGAAAAAGAGACGGCAGTCCCGTGGCCAGAAAGTTGGGAAAAGAAAAGCCATGCAAAATACTTTTTTATGTGGCTTGCTTTGACATTTTTTAGCGTAAATCCCACTCTCTCTCTCTCTCTCTCTCTCTCTCTCTCTCTCTCCCCTCCTCCTTCCATCTCATTGCATGCCAATTGCGTAGTTATGGCCACTAGTCCTCCCTATTCAATCCTTATATATATCGAGCATCGGCACGTTGCGAACAGATTAAGCCACTCCAAAACCCTGCGAGGCTCTACCAAACCGAATTGACGCGCGCGCGCACGCACCGGCCCGATGGCCTCCTCATCCTCTCCATCTCCGTCTTCTTCGTCGAGATCCGGAGCCCTCCTGTCGAGGCTCCTGCATGTTGCCGTCCTGATCCTGCTCCTCACGAGTTCTTGCTCGGCCACCCGCCTCGGGATGGCGTCCCCGGCGTCGTCACGGATCGCCGTGAATCTGGACTGGCCCCGCCGCCAGGAGGGCGTGACGAGCTTCCGGCACCGGGGCCGGGTCTTCAACTTCTTCCCCAAGGGGTCGACGGTGCCGCCTTCCGGGCCGTCGAAGAGACACAACAGCGTCGTCGACTCCGAGCCCCACGACTGAGGGATCGATCGGCATGGAGGGTGCGTAGGTTTTTTAGCCGCTTCTCTACTTTCTGCTCCCGAGTTTTCCACATTTTTTTTTTCGGGGTATAGGATTACTGAAGAGAGGATTCGATTACGGGACGGATCAAGAGCCCAGCAAGAAGAGATCTCCAAGGGGCTGATTGATGATTGATTAATACCTTCTTTTCTTCTTCCTTTTTTTTTGGGGGCTTTAGCATCGTATGTTTCGAGTTATACTGTACAGGGAAGATGTTCATTTGTTTGTTCTCCAAAAGCATGTCAACAGTCCATGACACAATATAGATGAAAGGCTTATTATTCGCCAAGATCAAAATGTTTGATCAAATCTCTCCCTCTCTCTCTCTCTCTCTCTCTCTCTCTCTCTCTCTCTCATGTCAAAATGTTTGATCAAATCTCTTCCTCTCTCTCTCCCTGAAAGCGTCGGTGTCGTCGGTGTTAAGAGTTGACTTTGATGGCGTAGACAATGACAGCCTTCGGATCGTATTTTTCTACAACTGTAGCTTGAAAAAAGCGCCAAATGGCGACCGGAGAAAGTCAAAGTTGAAATCGCGAACAGGGTTCGTTGGGTTGGGACTAGACTAGGGCGGTATAAGCTGGCCCACCCTCTGAGGCGTTAATTCGGCTGAAAGCCTAATTGAGTGTTTGGTAGATTAATCTCATATATATAGTTTATGATCTTTCCACTTTCTATGGTCGTTTCTTTTAGGGGAGGGGGGGTGTGCTGATTATTAACATTTTTTTGAATAACATAACCCAAAGTCATAACCCGCTTTTAGCGCAGTCACTTTAGCGGAACCTAAATTAGTAATGTCAAACAACATCGAAAATAACCATGAAGTTACCGCGCGAATACATGTACGTTTCCGTGTGTATGACACATGTATAAGCGTTTGCTTATCTAGATTAAGATGGATGTATCCACATAATCTTTAGTAGACACAGGAAGTTTTTTTGCAGAATAATAGAAAGCTAAGCTTGCGCCTACTGGAGAATTAGAAAATGAATAGTTGAAGTTCGCGTGAACGGATTAACTAACAATTCTGTCAGCTTGTGCATGGAATCATTTACCTTTCTTATTCCTTCAAATAAACAACAAAGATGCATGCACACGCACTTATCTTAAAAGAAAACGATGAATGTCGATGTTAAGAAAAAAGGTCGAATCATTAGCTTCCTCATGCCTAAACCCTAAACGGAAATTTTGGGATAGGCCTAGAAATAGCAAGAGATTTCGAAACGTCATTATATGATTGTGAGCATCGTACTTTTGAGAAAAGTGTATGTGATTACGATTGTTGGAAAAACAAATCCCTTAAAGTCAGAGATAACCCTCGTGGGAACTCGTTGTTTAAGGGAAATAGACTCATCAATAATTTCAAATACAGCGATGAAGTGATTTATAATCGTATAAGGAAGTCAAATGATCTAAGTAGAACGAGAAACTTTATGAATCGATGGAATGGTGCTTTGATCTCTAGACTCCAGCGCCGTATTCCGGCATGCACTTTAGCGTGCTCTTCCAATGTTTACTAGATCTTCCCTAGCTGTTAGGTGCGACCTTCGTCTTTATACACGAAAAGTGGCGTATAACTTATTTCTTTTTAGTGGACCTGTTGAAAGGGTAGTTTAGTCTTCTCCATAATTAGTGAGCCCTAATGCTCACTATATATATATATATATGTAGATGATGTAATTTGATGATGTTAATGACGATTGTGTTTTTCATCATGGTATCAGAGCCAATAAACAAAACCCTAGTCCTTCAACTATTACCCTAGCCACCGGAGGCCACTGTTGTCACCGGAGAAGTCATTGTCGCCAGCCTTGGAATCTACACTAGCGGCGGCTACCACGACTCCCGCAACAACCACACCGCCGGCGTCCACAACGTCTGCAACGTCCATGACTCCCGCGACTCCGGCGACTCTTGCGACACCACTCCGGCGTTGATTCATCCGTCGATTCACCAAATCGACACCTCGTTATTGTCGCTTTGAGTCGTCCTGAGTCGCGCCAACATTGCCTAGTTCTAGTTCGGCATCGCCTGGCCTTGCTGAACTCAGATCTGGTGATGTTCCTCCAAGTTCTGAAGCCGCGAGTTTGAGTTTGAAGCCACGACGAAATCCAGAGTCCACGAGTGTTGCTGGTTCTACGAGCATCGCTAGTTCCACAGAGCCGCCAACGACGACCTTCAGAGTCCACGAGTTTTGCTGACCTACGAAGGTTGCTGCTTCATGAGTGTTGCTGGTTCCACAGAGCTGCCAACGATATCCTTTAAAGTCAAAAGGTGAGTGAGAGGAAAGTGAAGTCACAAGGTGGGCCTTGCTAGTACTCAAGTTTAAACGAGCATTATAAGTTCAGCAGCCAGAAGAAATATTTGAGAATGGGATTATTAATTTTTGGTGAATCACGTTGGTACTTGCCCGATGCATATCACATGGGCGTTCTTTTCTTGCAAAACTAAAGTCCCTGCCTCGTGTTTAAGTTTACTTGCGATGATTGATTATTGGGTTTGTTAATGCCCTATGTTGATTGGTGCTTCTCTTCTGATGAGTTATTATGTTTGGTGGTAATTGGTGGTAATTATTACAATTGGTGCACAAGGTGCAAGTTTCGGTTAAGTTTATTTTTATATTATTATTGAGTTATGGCTGGCAATTTTGGAAACATGGATACCAGTCTCGCTAATCTGAAGTTGACCTCTGTTAAGCTCGATGGGACCAATTACCCTTCTTGGTCTATGGCAGTCGAAACATATCTTTTAGCCACCAAACAGTTGAGTTATTTGACTTCATCTCCACCTACGGATAAAACAAAAGAGGATGATTGGCGCTTTGGCGATGCTGCTATTCGAACATTGTTGTGGAATACCATGGATTCCAAGATTAGTCCTCAGTTTATGCAGTGTATATCAACCAAAGCTATTTGGGACAAATGTGCTCTTATGTTTTCGGGTCGTGATAATATGACCCGTGTTTGTGATGTGTGGGAGGAGCTATTTGACCTACGTATTGGAGACATGTCTACACCTGATTACTATTCTAGGTTCACCACCCTTTGTGAGAAATTGGATACTTATTTGCCTGCCACTGATGACATTAGAGAGTTGGCTAAGCGCCAACAAGATATGAGAGTTGTGTTATTTCTCCGGGGGCTTGGTCCTACTCATTCTTCTCTCCGACAACAGATTATCTCCCAGGGTACTCTTCCATCAGTAGATGAGGTCTTTTCTCGGGTCCTTCGATGTGTGCCTGACTCATTATCATCTGCACCAGCAGCAACTGCTATGGTCTCTCAGTCTTCTAGTGGCCGTGGAGGCCGAGGACGTGGTCCTCGGGGTCGTGGTAGGTCTGTCTTTTCTCCTGGTCGTGGTCGAGATGGTGGTAGGGGTGCCGGAAGTTCTCATTATTGCAACCATTGTCAGCGAGCTGGCCATATTGAGTCTTATTGCTATACCCTACATCCTGAGCTTCGTCCACGGGCTGCTTTTGCCGAAGTAGTAGAATCTCCGGTACAGAAGGTTCCTGATCAGTCACAGGAGTTACCTAGTACCATTATGCTGACTCGCGCTGAGTATGAGTCCTTAGTGCGTCACAACCAAGTGGTGGATTCCTCTGCTCCTAGTGCTACTTTGGCACAGACTTCTTCAGGTAGTCCGTCCTGTTTACTCTCTTCTACGCCCACTTCCTGGGTCGTAGACTCTGGAGCCACAAATCATATGACCGGTAATTCTAAGCTGTTGTCTGATATTACTTCTATGTCACCTAGTTCCGTTACACTTGCTGATGGTTCACAGTCCCATATCACTGGTCAAGGAAATGCAACCTTGGGTCCCTCTCTTACTCTTTCATCTGTTTACCATTTGCCAGCTTTCCCATATAACTTGCTCTCTGTTAGTTCTCTTACTAGAGATTTGAATTGTTCTGTAACGTTTACTTCCACTCGTTGCGTCTTTTAGGATCTGAGGACCGGACGGATGATTGGTGGCGGACATGAGTCTAATGGGCTGTACTACCTGAACAAAGACCTCATTGCTGCAGCTGCTCAAAAGAAAATTGCTTCCGACTTATTTCAGATGCATTGTCGTATGGGTCATCCACCACCTGATATTCTTTGTCATTTTTCACCTGTTTCAAAATCTATGAGTCCTATCCAGTGTGATGCATGCCAATTTGGCAAACACCATCGGGTGTCGTTTCCTTCTCGTGTCCAGCGTCGTGTGTCTAGTCCTTTTGAGTTGGTCCATTCTGATGTTTGGGGACCGTGTCGTGTCAGCGATATGTCTGGTTATAAATATTTTGTTACATTTGTGGATGATTATTCCCGAATGACATGGTTATATTTAATAAAAGATCAAACCGAAGTTTTTTCATGTTTCCGCATGTTTTACTTTGAAATTCTCAATCAATATCATGTTTCTATTAAATATTTGCGTTCTGATAATGCCAAAGAATATATGGCTGTTTCCTCTGGTTTTCAATCATTTCTTATATCTCATGGGATTTTGCATCAGACTTCTTGTCCTTATACCCCCCAACAGAATGGGGTGGCTGAACGAAAAAATCGTCATCTCCTAGATGTGGCTCGTTGCCTCCTTTTTCATATGAACCTCCCCAAAATGTACTGGGGGCATGCTGTTCTTACAGCATGCTATCTCATAAATCGCCTTCCATCCTCAGTGCTTCATGGGGGCATACCTTTCTCCACTATCCATCCCACAAGTCCACTTTTTACTTTACCACTTCGTGTGTTTGGGTGTGTCTGTTTTATTCATCGTCTTGCTCCTGGTCATGATAAACTCGATCCACGGGCTGACAAATGTGTGTTTCTTGGGTATTCTCGAACTCAGAAAGGGTATAAGTGTTATAGTCCAATTAGTCGGCGGTTGTATGTCTCAGCAGATGTAACCTTTTTCGAGGATCAGTCATATTACTCCTCTACAGCGGGTCCTTCTGAAGATTTTCCATCTTCAACTATGGCTCCACTACCGCCTATTCCCTTAGCGAGTATGCCTGAGTCATCAACGTCATCGCCTAGCTTTCAGTTCGCCGACAAGACCTATCAAAGGTGCCGGTCTGTTCAACGTGAGGTAGTACAGTCACCGCCTGCATTGGATATGCATGATTCTCCACCAGTCAATGTCCCATCTTCTGATCCCCCAGTTACTTCTGAGCCTGATTCTACTACTAACATTCCCATTGCATTGCGCAAAGGTACACGTTCTTGTGTTGGTCAACCCAATCCTCGGTTTACTCCCTATAGTGGTTTGTCTTGTCATACACATACTCGTTACCCTCTTTCTCAATTTTTATCATATGATTGTCTTTCTCCTCCATATTCCTCGTTTGTTGCTTCTTTATCTGCTGTCTCTGTGCCAAGTACTATTGCAGAGGCTCTTGCTCATCCAGGTTGGAGACAAGCTATGGAGGATGAAATGCAGGCACTACAGGATAATGGGACATGGCAACTTACATCGTTACCTGCTGGGAAACAGGCTGTGGGTTGCCGTTGGGTTTTCACAGTGAAGTTTCAACCAAATGGCACTGTTGAGCGTCTGAAGGCACGTCTAGTTGCCAAAGGTTACACCCAAACATATGGAGTTGATTATGATGATACATTCTCTCCTGTAGCAAAGATACCTTCCGTTCGTGTTTTCATCTCTCTTGCTGTCCATTATGGTTGGACTCTTCACCAACTTGATGTCAAGAATGCTTTTCTTCATGGGGACTTGGTAGAGGAGGTATATATGGAGCAACCCCCGGGGTTCGTTGCTCAGGGGGAGTCTACCAGTGTTTGTCGTCTACGCAAGGCATTATATGGATTGAAACAGTCTCCTCGTGCCTGGTTTGGTCGTTTCAGTGATGCAGTTATTCGGTTTGGTTTGCAACGTTGTACCGTAGATCATTCTGTATTTAACTCTACTTCCTCTGCTGGGTGTGTTCTCCTGATTGTGTATGTGGATGATATTATCATTACTGGTAGTGATTCTGTGGGCATAAAAAAATTGAAACAGTTTTTACAGGCAGAATTTAGCACAAAAGATATGGGTTGTTTGCGGTATTTCTTGGGCATTGAGGTGGCCTATTCATGTGATGGTATCTCATTATCACAGCGGAAATATGTATTGGATATTCTTAGTGAGGTTGGTTTTCTTGGAGCGAAGCCTGTTAATACTCCGATGGATCCTAATGTGAAGCTTGATGCAGAACAAGGTGAACTACTTCATGATCCAAGTAAGTATCGGAGACTGGTGGGTAAGCTCAATTATTTAACTGTTACCCGACCATATATCTCTTTTGCGGTTAGTGCTGTTAGTCAATTTATGAGTACTCCTTGTACTACACATTGGGATGCAGTGCTACGTATAGTTAAATACTTGAAGGGCGCACCAGGTAAAGGGATATTGTTCAAGAATCATGGACATCTTGATGTTATTGGCTACTCTGATGCTGATTGGGCTGGTTGTCCTTTTGATAGGCGATCAACTTCTGGTTATTGTGTATTCTTGGGAGGCAATCTTGTGAGTTGGAAAAGTAAGAAACAACATGTGGTGTCTCGATCGAGTGCTGAGGCGGAATATCGGGCCATGGCTCATGTGACTAGTGAGTTGATTTGGTTGAAGATGTTATTATCCGAACTTAATATGTCTTCTTCAGCTCCCTCAGTTCTGTGTTGTGATAACCAGTCTGCTATGCATATCGCTTCAAATCCAGTTTTTCACGAGCGCACAAAGCACATTGAAGTAGATTGCCATTTTGTGCGAGAAAAGATTCAAAACAAGGAAATAACACTTCAATACACACGGATTGAAGACCAACTTGCTGATCTTTTCACTAAGTCATTGCAAGGCAGTAGAGTGATTACTTTGTGTAACAAGTTGGGGCTCTTTGATGTTTATGCCCCAACTTGAGGGGGAGTGTTGAAAGGGTAGTTTAGTCTTCTCCATAATTAGTGAGCCCTAATGCTCACTATATATACATATGTAGATGATGTAATTTGATGATGTTAATGACGATTGTGTTTTTCATCAGGACCAAAGAATGTTTGGGCATATAAAGCTCACCATACGAGCAACTCGGAGCGAGGATGGGGCCAAATAAATTGGCCCGCACATTGGGTGACAGTGAGAATGGATCTATAGTCATCTTTATCACACAACCAGCCTTGTCCAGGGAAATTACTAAAAAACGGTCATAAATCTATTGCGTATGTACCAATTCAGTCCTAAACTTTTCGACGATTTGCCAATTCTATTTTAAACATTTCAATTGTGCCCAATTAAGTCATAAATCTTTTGAAATTGCCAATTTAGTCCTCCGGCCAGCCACCTTGCTAGCGCAAAAATTCATAAAAGAAGAAAGGAAGCAAGAAAATAAAAAACAATGAAAGAATAAAAAAATTCTGAAAATTTTGAAAAAATATTTTAAAAATTACAAAAATTATCCACATCAGCGCTAACCGGCACGAACTAAACTGTTGTGCTAGTAATTTCTAAGTTTGGATCTTCTTGTTCTCTCTATCTTAGTGACTATTAATTCTCCTTTCTTAGAAAATGCATTCTCTCTCTGTCTCTCTCACGCACGCACGTCAAAGTGGCTTATCCTCTTCTCGAAAATGTCTTCCTTCCTCTCTCTCGAGTGCATCGATGTGGCTACTTCTCTATTCAACCAGATTAGCTACGACTCTCTCTCTCTCTCTCTCTCTACCTACGATCTCCAATCTAAGTCTTGTTTTTATAAGGAGTCTCTATGGATCCATTCTATAGTGCTGGTCCGTTCTATGGTGCACGGAAAATAGGTTAATCAAGGAAAATATATTCAATCAATGAAAAAGGTACCTTCAAAATAGGGGAAAACGAGTTCCTCTTTTCAAAACAGTTAAAAGGAAATCATTTTCTCTCCTCTTTTTCTCACCCAACATAGCACGTTCTCCTCCTCCGCTCCTGCACTTCCTCAAAAGCCAACTCCTTCACCTTCCTCTTCACCGCCTACTTGCTCCTCATCTCTCCCCACCTTCAGAGTTCCTCTTCCTCCTCCTCCGCCTTTCCGTCAACTTCCTCCTCATCTCTCTTCGCCTCTAGAGTTTGTCCTCCTCCTTCACCTCTCCTCCTCTGGAGTTCCTCCTTCTCCCCCGCCTTCTTGCTCCTCATTTGTAGTGTCGAGCGCAATCGATTGAGCAAAGCTAAATGAATTTGGAAAAGAAAAAAAAAAAGATAGCAAGGGATGCTAATTAGTTCAACGACTCATTTGAAATAAAAAAAAAAACAAAAACATTCGAATCTTATAACATGACATCACTTCATTGGAGCAAGGACTCTTCTCGACACCAATTATACGTGTATAAATTATGAAAAGAATTTGATGAAATAATCTTAATAATGTTATAATTAAAAAACAAAATTGTGCAAAAAAAAAAACAAAAGGTGTTCGATTGTTTATGTATATGTATAGGGATCATGACATGGCAGATGGATCAGAAAGCGACTAATGGACTTGGCTATCTCAATGGCCCATATATGATTCTCCTGAGCTTTACCAATTGGCCCTTGACTCGTATAGGCTTTCGACGCAACTTCTGATCCAGCTATTGGGAGGCTCTTCAAGTTTTTTTTTGGCAACACTCTGACCTTCCACTCAACCAATCACGAAATACGAAATGTTACGGGACTTTGTTATCTTTGTTTAATAACAATAAGGCAAAATTTCAAATAAAAACTTGAAATATCATCATTTTCTCAAATAAAGGCGTAAAGTGAATCTTGTTTCAAAATCAGGGCCCGTCATTTTCTCAAATAAGAATCTGAAGCGGATTTTATTTCAAATAAGAGCATGAAGTGGTTATGTCTGTTTCAAAAAAGGGCTTGACTTTTTGAATAAACGATGGCATTTTCGTCATTTACCTTTTTTTGAATTTTTTCCCTTTTTTTCTTTTTTCTTTCTTTTTTCCTTTCTCTAATATTTTCTTTCTTTCGGCCACTGGCAAAGCCCAAAAAGGCTAGGCGAGGGCATCGTCCAGCCGATCTGGTGAAGGTCGCCTCGCTAGCTGCTTGCGCAAAACGACCTCACCTGGGAGAGGGGTGACTGGTGAGACCCTTGCCCAAGCGAAGCCGACCCTCGCTTGTGGCTTTCAAGGGCGGCCTCGCTGAGGCAAGATCGGCCTCACCCATGGCCGGTGAGGGCGACCCTCCTTAGCCCTTTCCACACTTTGCCAATGGCCAGTCGCCAACCACTAGCAAAGAAGAAAGAAAAAACCAGAAAAAGGAAAAAAAATAATTTGTAGTTAAAATTATCCTTGAACAAAAATGCCCGTGATCGGTTGGAATATATAGCCGATTGGTGACTGGCGAGATAAGGCCCTTACTAGAAATTGTCATGGTCACTTCAAGCTTTTATTTGGGACTGATATGACCATTTCATGCTCTTATTTGACACAAGGTCTACTTCCAGCTTTATTTGAGAAAATGAGAGTACTTCAAGCCCTTATTTAGATTTTCCCTAACAATTTTGTTGATAAAACTAAGGTGCTCCGTAATTAATTAGAGGTTAGCTTAGTAGTGCTCCAAGAGCATCTAAAATATTTTCTCCCATCATCTCATAAAAATCTCCTAACAATGTTAGAGGGTTACTACTAGGAAGAATCATAAACTAGTAAATTTGTAACAAATTTATCTCAAATTAATTTTTAAATCACAAAAAACTCAAAGCTAGTACACATAAGACAAATGTATCCCAAACTAATTTTTTGGGTCACCAAAACCCTAAACTGGTATAATTATGAAATATTTACCCTCCGTTAGTTTCCATCAAATTTACCGTGAAATTGCTAAATTGGATGACACATGACAATAATTCAATTGACATAGTAAGTTCACGTGGAAATTCATATATGTTTGGAGAACATTGAACATTTTTATATAGTTCTAGGACTAAATTGAACATGTACTAAAAATCTAAGGACCACATTGAACAAATCAAAAGTTCAACTTTGGCTCAATGTGTAATTTGATCCATGAACTTTTAATTTGTTTAATATAGTCCCTGAACTTTAGTCGAATGTTCAATATAGTTCAGGGACTAAATTGAACATATACTAAAAATTCAAGGATCACATTGAACAGATTAACAATTTATGGACTAAATTGAACATTAAGCTAAAGTTCATGGATTATATTGAACAAATTAAAAGTTCAGGGATCAAATTGCACATTGAATTAAAGTTCAGAGACTGCTTGTGTCATTATCCCAAGGAAAAATAACCATTCATGCCCAAAATAAAATCAAAATAACCATTGTGCAAAATATTGTTTCATGGTCATATATTGTTGACCAACTCCTCGCTTCAAGTCAAATAGTTGACGTTCGATGGTGGACACCGAGAACCATACGAGCTCATCCTCCACTTTTCTCCTTGGTTGCTCCGGGGCTAGCGATAATGTCATTTATAGCTTTACAGATAGAGAAAGTACCACCAATCGGTAGAAAATCTTTCGGACAAGAGGGACACAAATAAAGAAACCAATGATCGAGAACGAGGTGCGGCACGTCTGACGACAGCAGAGGGCGTCCATGATGAGCTCAAACGAAGAAACTATTTGGTAATTTCACGACGCACCAAGGCGTCTTTCAAATCGACAATGGTTGCTGTATAGGCCAATCGAAAATGTTAAGCAGACTTCTAGTTTTGGCATCATGATTCCTGACCAATGGCTTCTGAAATGTAATTCAAACGACATCGAGTATTAAATGTCTGTCTAAGGGACAAAATTTTGAATCGTAGGAAGCCACATTAATCTTTCGTTGGAATTTAGTTTTAGAAAATTATCAAAGTACCTGGGTCGTAAGTAAATTCAAAGTTCAGTGCATTCGATTGTAATGCCGAGTAAGGTGATCTCAATACACTTGACTCTAAAGTACAAGGATCCGAAAATGAAATTTAGCCTACATGTAAAACTATCCGATTCATGCTGTATCAAAGTAAATGCGTGGACATTTTTTAGATACCTAAGTAAATATCCCAAAAATAAAGAGACGCACGTACTGTCGCTCTCCATTCTCATCGGCAAATCAAGTAATCGAAAGGCAAAAAGCTGGATTTGACTACCATATCGTCATCATTTTCATATGCACTTTGCCAAGAGCAATAAAACTCAAAAAGTGACCAATGATCGCAGCTTATTCTAGTCAAAACAAAACGAGACAGACGTCGATGATCTTCATTCGCTACCCTTTTTTACTCGTTTAAGAACCTATTCAATTCAACCACCTTTGGCTGCTGAAGTAATACTAAGAACACATCATCAGTCCAACAAGAAAAGATAAAACAAGCCAAAACTCAATAACAACAAGCAACTCTCTCGTCCTTAACCCCCATTTCATCTTTCACCATGAACCTCAAACTCTGAGCAAGTAAAGGCTGAGCTCGGGGCCCCCGCTCCCGTCGGGGCTCATCATGTAGAACGCCTCCGAATCCCCGGTACCCACCACCCTCTCAAACCTCGCCCTCATGTACATCATCTCCCCCTCCTCCCCCGCGCCATCGCCCTCAACGCCCGGCAAAACCCCGGCCCCCATCGAGACCACTTCCAGCGCCCTCAGCACCTTCTCCTCCTCCTCGCCACACCCACTCCGCAGGGCGTAGCCACACTTCCTCCCGTTGCAGTACGTCCTCCACAACGCCTCCTCTATGAGCTTCCCGCCATTCTTCTTCTTCTTCTTCTTCTTCTTGGCGGCCTCCGCCGCTGCCATTGCCTTCTTATCACACTCGAGGGCGATCCGCACGATACCTGATGCCATCTCACGCACCAGGATGCTCGTCGGCACCGCCAGCTGGATCAGGAAGGCCGGGGCCGAACTTGGGTCGTCCTGGAAGGCGAAGTGGACATGGCCCCGCCGGTTGCCGAAGAGCGTCCCAACCACGTGCGTTCTACGCAGGGCGTGGAACTTGGAACGCTTCTTGCTGAAGAGGTGGAGTGCAGAGCGGAGCTTCGGGAGCTTCTTCGGCGGGGCCTGGAACGGGGTGAGAGAATTGGGGACCGGGTAGTCAGGCTCGTCATGGATGGGGTCGTCGTCGTCGTCGTCGTCGTCGAAGAAGTGATCGGAGGAGGAGCTGAACTTGAAGTTGAGGGTTTGGTCTTCGTCGTCGCTGGTGAGCTTCTTTCTCCAGTTGAAGTAGCGTCGGGAGAAAGAGAAGGAGGACTCGTGGGGCGAGCCTGAGAGGATTATCTTCATCATCAGAGAGAGAGAGAGAGAGAGAGAGAGAGAGAGAGAGAAGGCGTTTTCGTTCTCTCGATCAACCAAGGTTTTGCTTGTAGGAGGATGCTGAATTGCCGGGGAGTTGGAAAGAAATATATATATGTGAGTTAGTGTGGAGTCATTCTGTGTTCTCCGGTGGTGCTTTTTGTCAGCGTTTGTGGGACTCACTGATGAAGGAAGAGGAGAAGGAGAAGAAACGGGTGAGAGAATAGAGACAGAGGGAAGGTGATCAGTCCCACCTAACTGTTAACAACGGAAGACGAAAGTCCACAGAACGAGACAAGTGATGAGATCTAATCCACGAAAGTGATGATACACACACAGAAACAGACCCAGAGAGACACAGAGAGACGGAGACGGAGAAACTGTTTCACGAAAGGCTACTGTTGAGCTTGTAGGCTCCAAGGTCCCCCCTCTCCCGGTGCGTAGGTGGAGATAGGAACCAGCCTCGATAGGGTCATAGGGAGCAGCGCCCTACAACCATAGGGCTTATATAGTTCGGATTTGTATTTTCTTGATAGTATGAATTTGGACCCATTAATAACTACTAAATATATATAATTTCTTTCTTTTATAATTAAGAATTGTAATAGAAAAATATGAAGTATTAATCATAATGAAATTCTCTGCTAGACGTAGCTCTAATTTAAAGGTAAACCGAGATAAATATTATGTCTCGATTTCTCTATCACTTTTACTCTCTATTTTGTTGTATTTATGCACCTACTCCTGACACTCCCGAAGTCATAAAAAAATTGAAGGATTAGGGAAGTGCCATTAGTTTGGGTTAGTGGGTAAAAGAACTCCACGGGAGTCAGTAAATCATTACCTGATTTTCCTAATGGAAATCGACGTGCCTCTGACTATGACAGTTAACTTCCGTTGATGGGAGCACAGAACAAAACTCTGGCTTTGCATTGGCAACGGTTAAGTTGGGGAAGGTAAAAGATGCACCAACCAGGGCGACCAAATACCCACCCGGCGACCGCTGCCTGATCCCCTTCAGTAGTTCATTCTCCTTCCCAACTCCGACCCAAGCACCACTGCACGGACTCCTACTCTCACGTCACCATCGGCCCATGCACAACATGACCATCGATAACAAGACGGTTGTCTCGTCTTTGCCACCTCTTGTCCCCACCTAGATCGGCTTCACCCATCGTGAAATTCATCGTGCAATTAAATGGTCATGTTTACACCGTATCAAGTTATCAACAGGTCGCGGTACAGATGAGAATTCTGCCGTCTCATTTTTCTTATGTCCTCCTGTCATGCATATGGATGCATTATCCAAGAAAAGAAAAAGATAGGGAATTTGGAAAAGAGGGTGCTATCAACAAAGGATTCTAGGAAACGATTATATCCCGGGACCATAGCATGCATGTCACAAATGTCGTGCCTATGGATAACGGGACAAAGCTAAGCTGATTACCCTATTCGGGAACGGGCTACATGTCTAGAGCGAGCGAACTTCCTCCAGTTATTTAAGCAAGAGTCGAATCAGATAAGGATCAAGAAAAACCGATCAAAATAGGGTTTGAAAATTGGTGGATCCCGAGAACGTATTGGGTTCCCCATATTCTTTTCTTGGAGGTGTCAAAGGGGTTTGGAATTGGAGCCACGCTCTCATCTTAGAATAATGACAAGCGGGGGGACCAAACCGGGCTTACAGATCAACTAACCGCGATCCTTAAATCGCACCAAACTCCTAAATAAAAGTGCATGCCACCTCACTAATTTCCACGAGTGCCCATAGATATAGCGGCCTTTTTCGATCATTAATTTAACTCCAACAGCTTCGCATATGACTTCTATGGGTAGATTAGAACTAGCAACTAGCTCGCGTACGGGCTGGTGCGACACAAGAAAGTTTCGGTCCAATAATCCATCCACGCATTGACACGGCATGGCGTGGCATGGCCCAATATGAAATAGAGGTGATCGGTTCTCGATTCAATCCAATCTCACCTAGGAACAGGGAACCCAGCCAAGAAGACCAATTCTCAATTTCTGAAATTGAAGACCGGACCGACCCGAGCGATCCAATGAAACCGGTGGCACGATCTCTCTCTTCCCAGACCAACACACCCATGGGAATTCGGATGGGTTAAACCCCTAGAAGAATGCCCAGACCAACACTGTCCTCGCTCTCTGCCCAGACCAACACACCCGTCACCTTCCCAAACTCAAATCTCTCTCGCACTCTATGAAAGTGAAGCGTCACCCACACACACTATCAACAAATAAAAGAGCAACAGAGGGAGGCTTCGAGCTTGATCGAGAGGGACGCCAGGTGAAGCCTCGAGAGGGAGGCTTCGAGCTTGAGCAAGAGGGATGCGAGATGAGACCACGTGCGGGAGGCTTCAAGCTTGATCCAGATGAGTCATGATTAGACCCGTTGAACGGATAGATCGGATCGGGTTTGGGTCGGGTCATAAATGGTCCGATCCAAATTGGCTTATTAACCTATTTATGACTCATTTATTTATAATATAATTATTCCGACCCATACCCGACTTGACCCATATTAGTAAAACACTTCTATATTTAATTAAATATAGGAAAACTTGCTTCTTATGACTCTTTTTAAAAACTATACTACTAAAATATTTTCATACAATACAAAGTTAGTGATCAATTTTTATAATTTTTTTCTAAATTGAGATTTTGTTTGTTTCATGAAAAATGTAACATTTTGATAAAATATTTTCCATGAAGTCATTTTCCAAGAAAATAAAAAAATTTCTAGTGTTTGGCTGAAACTTGAAAATGAATTAGAAATTTTTTTTCGACTTTTGGTATATAAAATCTGATTTGATTTTACTTCATGCATGCATTTTAATAAATTTTTTATTTTTTTAAATTGAATTTTTAATTATTTTTTTTTTCTATTTCCTTTATTTTTGGTCGGTGCCAACCACGGTAACGTTGTATCTCACCTATGGCCAGTGACCGGTTGCCGGTTGTCGCCGTGGCTAGCCACCAGCCTAAAATAAAGAAAAACAAAAATAAAATAAAATAAAAAGAGAAAAAAATAAAAATAAAATAATTTCAATTTTTTAAAATAATTTTTTTTAAAAGGGAGTGAGCTTAATGGGTGGGTTGGAAATGAGTTCTACACTCAACCCATTAAGAGCCATTTATGATAGACTTAAAAGTTTAAAAGCCATTTAAGATGGACTCTTCAAAGTCGTATTGACCCATTTATTTTTAAATGAGTCATATATAGATTTTAAGACCCATTTAACAGGTGTAGTCATGATTGAGAATCATGCGAGAGAGCAATTGAGAGTCCAACGAGAGAGGCATAAGCAATTAGGGATTGTGAAAGTCCAAAAAAGGCATGATTCGGGCATGTGTGGTGTGTTTGCAGCGTGAAGTTAATGGGAGATAGAGATAGATTAGGTTTTCTTTTTTACAGAATTTTAAGAAATTAAAAAAAATTAATAATCGGTTTGGGTGGTTGGTTCCATCTTTGGAACCGGAAATCACCAATTCCAATTTTATGAAACCGAACCAGTCCCCCTAGGAATAGCCCAAACCAGCTGGTTCAATTCAATGCGGGCAATTCCTTGTCTGGGTGGTTTTCGTTGCTCATTCTTAATAGATCGGTCAAAATGGATCATAAACTCATTTCTTCTCTTATATATATATTGATAAATGGGTCATAAATAGATTAGTTATATTTAGTAAATAGATCATAAATTGATATATGTATAATATGGGTGTTAAATGGGTATATGTATAATATAGGTGTTAAATGGATCATAAACAGGTTTATAGCTTATTTAAACTCAACTTATCTCTCTCGCCCTCACTTAATTTCGCATTCTCTCACTCCACACTCTCATATTAATTTAGGTATGAGTTTTCCTAGATTTAATTAAATATGGAAGTGTTTTAGCAATACCGATCGAGTCGGGTATGGGTCAAGAAAATTGTATTGCTCGTAAATGAATCATAAACAGGTTAATTGGTCAATTTGGATTGGACCATTTGTGACCGGACTCAAACTCGATCCAACCCACACATTTAGCAAGTCTAATCCCCAATATGGAACCCAACATTAGATTAAGCTTCCACAATATAGAATTGCCGAGATGTTGTCTACAAGTGGCATTAGAAACTTGGAGAAATTGTCCAATTGATCCTAAACTTATTGTACAAACGTCGATTCAGTCTTAAACTTTTTAATTTTATCAATTAAGTTTTAAATATTTACGCAAAACTCTAATGTGGTCCTAAACTTTTTTGGAGATCACTGATGTGGCGAAAGGACTGATTGTGTAATTTTCCCAATAAAGACGTGACCACCATGATTTCATTTGTGGTAGCATCTATACGGATCTATTGAAAGAAGTTGCTCAAGGGGTGGTGCCGGTCATGTCTCATTTGGTAGGTCTATTCTCAACTTATAAGTTTATAACAATGGATAGGTATGGAATTTGCAATCACTTGGCCTTCTTAAATTGACCGGCTTAGCCTAATCAAAAGCCACCGTGGTTACCCGAGCTTGAGGACGGCAAGTCGCTGTTCCGCGCAACCCCCTCCTTCCATCTCTTGGCGCGCGCGGAAAGAGAGAGGGAACATTTGACGAGCACCATGCAGCGGTTACTGAAATTATTGCGAGCAAACATGTCCTCAAAGCACCTGTTAAGCATGCTTAATTAGAAATATTTCAATTTTGAAGACAGTGATCACATCTAGTAAGAGAAAAACTGTGCATTGAAAATTGCAAAATTTCCTTAATTGCTTATTTCACCAGTGATATTGGGACACCCGCTAACAAAAACATAGTAAATTGCTAACGTTTGATGTATTATTATATCTTGAAAAAACTTTCGGATCTATTTCTTTCATTTGTAAAATTGTTCTTGGGCACCAAAGTGGCGATGGTTGGTGGTGGAGTGGCAGCTCTTTGCATCTTTAACGAGGGACTCTAGAAATTGAGTTCGTTGGATAAATATTGGTTACTTCTAGAGGTGAGTAACGGCGTGCTCGGTGCGCGTTGGGCCTATTTTGTTGCTTAGGCCCACCCCTAATTAAAATTAATTCGTGAATATTCGAGCAAGATCGGGTGGACTTTAAAATTAAAATAGCCTTACCCAAACCCACCAAAAAAAATTTTTCTTTATCACATTACCACGTTTAGATTGCGCATCATGGATTAGGATATGACGGTATGGACCACCACAATGGACCATAGGAGAACCGGATCTTTACCCTGAGCATTGAGCAAATTATGATACAAAATCGCGATTATTTGGGAAAGGCACGCATAAAATTAAATTGTCAAAGTAGAAAGCTAACTGATTAGTATAAAATAGTGAGGAGAGAGGAGAAGGATGGAGGGCAAGAAATTAGTGCATATTTGTTTTGACTCTAGTAATCTAAAGTCTAGGTGGCCCACTTTGAAACAATACTTGGAGAAGAGTTTATACATACATACATACATACATGCATGCATATATAGTTTTAGGTTAATGGAACAATTTGAGATAATTAGGCCAATTTGGTTCCTCCATATGTGATCCAACCCAAACCCGACTTACGCCCACTCGTTTGCTACCTCCACGACACTTGACTAATGTCTTCAAGATGTCTTTGCATTGTAACCATTGAACGAAACAGAGGGAAACTTCATCAATCCAAGATGACACATGAAGATACGTTCAAACCTAAAAGGAAGCAAAGCATAATACTTCGGCTATGAAACGAAGGATCTCATCCAACCCCGCGAAAGACTCCCAAATGACCGCCAACTTACTAATCAAAAACATCATCGTATAAATTTGGCATCAAAATGCGATCCAAATTGATCGCTTTTCAGCTTCTGGCGAGGCTTGGGGAGAGGAAGGGATCGAACCCGCTCCGTACCATCCTCCCGAGCGGCCAGAACAGCGGCGCGGGGAGGTTGCCCCAGTCGTACCAGCCCCACCCGTGGCATTTGTCGGGCTCCCGGTTCTGGGGCTCCTGCTCGGGATCGGCCAAGCGCGCCCGCACGAACACGGTGACGTAGTGCGCCGGCGTGGGCTCTTCCAAGAACACGTTGTTGGTCACCGTCAGGAGCTCCGTTCCGTCGATCTTGAGGCCCGTCTCTTCCTCCACTTCTCTCGCGGCGCACTCCTCGAAGCTCTCCCCTGAAACCACCCACACCCAAGATCAGCTCGACGCTGGGATTTCACTGCAGGACACAGGACCTTGAAAGACGAGAAATCGATTGCTTCTCCGCTCTATGGCGTTCTTCCAAGAACGATTCGCTCGGAGAGAGAGAGACACGCACCGAATTCGAGGTGGCCCCCCGGGAGTGCGAAGGTGGAGTCGCCGACGGCGGACCTGCGGCGGCCCAAGAGCACCGCTCTACCCTTGAGCAAGAACACGACCACCGCCACCCGCGGCACCCGCGGCGGCGCCGACCGGTCTCCCATCTTCTGAAGAACGAAGATTACTTCTTGAAAGCTCGAAATTTTTTTTACGAGGGCGGCTTTCCAATTGGACGAAGCGAAGTGGGCAATTCAGTAGCACCTCCATTGTTATATAGGGAGGTCGAAAAGTTGAAGTAGAGGGGAGTCTCGGGGGCAATTTACCCGCCATTGTGCTTCGCCAGTTCCCGCCCATGCTGGCTCTGACGTTTGATTCTTCTTTGCGCTTTTGCTGTCCCTCTGTCTCTACGACTTGAGCGGCACGAAAAGAAACAGGAAGTCAGGCCAAATTATTTAAGTTAATCATCCCGGCCCGAAAATGAAATCTGACTAACCTTTAAACTGATAAGATTACAGTTGTGAAGGAACCAGAAAAGTACGGATCGAATGGATATTGTGGTAAGCAATTCAAGAGAAAATGAGTAAATGAGGGGGTCTACCTCTATATGAATTGAATAATAATATTTGAAATTGTTACCCATATAGGTAAATTTGGGTGGACCATCGAGCATGATGGCGCTAGCGCGAGTCGCCCATCTTCTAAGAGGTCAAAAGTTTAACATCATATCATGAACGAACCTCTACTTAAATTATGTCTTAGATATTTTGTTGCGATGTGTGGAAAGAATCTTGACTTTCATAATGTCGATGGGACTTATAATAACATAGTTATCAAGTTTTGACATTCGGGTTTGGAGTGAATTATATTGATATAACTGAAATCGGACACCTATAGAGGATATGAGATTCTTATGATAATACTAAGAAAAGATTGTTGCGTTGGTTAGACATCCCCGGGGGGGGATTAATGGTAGTACAAACACTTGAACCTTTTTATCATTAGTCAAACTAGCATGAAACGCCGCTCCATTTCTCTTCTCCTTCTCTTAGGGTTTCCTCTCTTTCACAGCCGCCAGCCCCTTCTCTGAAGTCACGTTCTTTAGAGAGAGAGAGAGAGAGAGGGACGCTCCCTTCTCTATCTCCCTATTTCTTCCTCTGCAAGAGTCTGACAAGACCGCTTTGTTGATTTCGTGGAAGATGTTGGCGACTTCCTCCACGGAAGCGAAGAGTTTTCTCCCAATGGGCATTCAAGATCGAAGTGCAAGCGCCTCAAAAGAATTTTGCCCTCTTCGGATATGCTTGCTTACTTTGGCTCTAGGTGCTTGCTCCTGAAAGCTAAGCGCTCTGCAAGTCTTCGAAGATCCTCTCCTTGTGTGTTCTACGATGAGCTTATCTTATCTAAAAGTGATTTTAGGATAAACTGGTATCTGTCTAACAGCTCTTCTCTCTCAATTTGAAGTTAGATCTAAATTTAAATGTTCTTCTATCCCGATTTAAATATAAATCTAGATATAAATATAGAATTTACAAGGCATTATTTGTGCTTTTTCAATATATTGATGTTATTATTATCTTTATTCGATGATAGTGGTGGGGACGCCGACCCTAGGTGTGCATTCCCTTTTGACAAAACCTTAGCTACTAGAGAGGGAAATTTTGATGTGTGTTTATCGCTATTGATGCTGCAAGTTTAGATGATTGGCCATCGGCGGTGCTCTGATGCTGTGATAAATCCGTTTTCGTGAAATGAGTGAGTTCCTGCAAGTTGTACTGAGTTGATTCATTTTTCAAATTTGTTCTAGACTGTAACTCTTTCGGATTGGTTTTGTCTTGAAGTTTTTTTTTTTTTTGGTCGAAAGGTTTTGTCTTGAAGTTATGTATGTCATTTTCATGTGAAACTAGCATGAAACTCTTTTTTTGTTCCATCTAGCCCTCATACTTCTTCAAATCATTTCAATTCCATTCTTTCATTATATCTATTTACAAATATTACTACCGTGACAGCTCACGCGATTAATTGATCATTAAGGGGCTATTTGATAACCTGCCAAATAGTATCCGATTATATTATTTTGTTCCTTAGAACAAAAAAAGAACAGAACTTCGTTTGATAAATTTTTTGTTCTCGGGCATACATTTGTTCCCAAATTTAATTTTGGAATAGAATAAAAAAAAAGTTGATTCTTGATTCCAGGAACAATAATCAAAAATGGAAAAGAAAATTTGTTTTTCTTCTTCTTTTTGGTTGGTCTTCTTCATTTTTCCTGGCCTATGGCCGGTCGCCGGCAACCTAGCCATGGGCCAAGGAGGGAGAAGAAGAAAAAAAGAAAAGAAAAAAAGGAAAATAAAGAAAGAAATATTAAAAAACTCAAATATATTATTAATAAAAAGAAATTTCGTACGGTTATCAAACGCATTTATATTCATTTTTTATTTTAAAAATAGAAATTTTGGATAGTTACCAAACGCTTTCAAATGCTTAGAAATTATTTCCGGAATTAGAATTAAAAAAAATCATTTATGAGCATAAATTACTTTCAAAAACAAATGGTTACCAAAGGCATCGCAAGAGTCCAAATTACCATTTGACATGTCGAATCTGGTGGTCCGCATGCTTGCCCATCTTGCTATCAAACCACAATCATTGACACGGCTGAATTACTAATTAAGCTTTGATCAGTCATTTTATGAGATGCGAAGCCGCTTATCAAAATTCGCAAGGGGAAAACGCGACTCGAGAAACAGAGTGTCCCTTCGCAGCACCCAAGGAGCAGAAGATTTTCAAGGCCCCCGTTCTCATCGTACTTCGATTCAATTCATGTTGCCATTGGATGTGCACGAGCAGGTACCCGACACGATTACTTTCCCAATGGACTGACAGTCGAGCGAAAAGGGGCATGGCGACATTCGAAGTTGGGGGGGGGGGGGGGGGGGGGGGGGGTTTCAAGCAAACGACAAGAAAGGCACAGATTGATAGGCACGCTTGGAAAAGGCTGTTGGACCTTTTTAATTCGAAGAGAAAGAACGCTCTTTTCTAGAGAGCTCTTTGTCAGTTGTCAGCACAACATGACCAGGGGATGAAATTTTTATTTTTGGGTCGAAAACTAGGGATGAAATTGGTAGGGCAAATGGTTTGGGACTTAGAGATACTTAGGATAATTCCTCTTATATATCTGATTTGATTTCATTAACATAATTTCATTTTCTACGTCATTATTCCTATCTTGATATTATAGCTAGTCGATTGTGATTTTCACCGATTAGGTGCACGCACAAATGAATCCATCCTTGCCACTCAACAATTTCGTGCGCACAAGCCTCATCCAGGAAAGCACATAATCGAATCCATTCCACGATGGTCATGCTTAGATGTTGACCGCATCAACCACGTCGCCCTATCGACCCTTTTCACGAAGGTGGCTTTTCTTTTGATGCTAACCACATAAGCCACATTGCTCGATTATTGTTTCGCAAGTTAGACGCATTGGCTGCTTGTTATTTCTCCTTCGATTTTCGATCTTTCGCACGACATTTCGAGAAGCCAACACCACCCCCAGACTTGCCGCCCTCGCACTAGCTAGATCTGGAAATTTCGCCACGAATAGCCGAGACGTCGCCTCATATGCTACGTCTCTGTTGTTGAACACTGTTCATACTTATATTCAAACTTAAGTTGACATCTTCAATGCATTTTAAGGTACCTTAGAGATATATATATTTCTTATACATATTTAGAATAATTTCTTTGATTTTCCATATCTCTTTTGATTATATATATCTGATTTGATTTCCTTAGATAGTCATATAATAAAACCAATAAATAGGCTCATGTATTCCTTTCTATACACATCGAAAATACATAAAAATTCCTCAAATCTATCTTCCACATTATTACTAACTGGATGACTGATCTCGTCCGGCGTAGCTCAACTTATAATATGCTAGAGTTAGCAGATTTAGATGCAAAGCATGCACAATCGTGAAAATATAGCTTTCCAATTATTTGATTTCCTTTTTACAACTTGACACGCAATTACGTTCCATCGCCTTCAAAATCTAGCCTACATCTACATTCAAAGTAGAATATATACATAGACTTAATATTATAGATATACTAACATATGCTTAGGAATTAGAAACACAGAATTGAAGATTTTCTATGATCCGAAATTTGCTGAAGCGATCGTGAAAGATAAATTACTGGGCAAAGCTCACACGCGAACGTGTCACGTGAATTGACCTCGCGCGAGCATACTGTTGGAAAGTTGGGGAACACAGCGTGCATGAAAGCTAAAGAGGTATCGTCCAAAAGGGTCTAGAGATGGATTCATGTGATTTTCTTTTGGGTCGAGTAAGTAATAAAGCGTACTCTTTAATGTGACTCCGGTTGAATTCCAATAGAAAGTGCGAACATACAATTATAAAACCACATCTCGAGTTTCACGGATTGGGACACCTAGCCACTCCTCTTTCCCCACACGAAGCAAAGCACTTTCAAGCTCGGGGAGCATATGAATATAAAGACACTTAATACCTAAAAGATATAGGATCGAATTGGTCGATGTATAATGGATTTAGAATATTTCGAATAGTCATCTCCCAAATTTCACATTGGCTAATCCCGGACGTATTGAAGTCGGAGTGACAAGTTGGCTCTTAAGTCGATCTGCCACGCATACATAAAACGGCAGCGTCATGTTTCCCATCACACATTGAAACACTACGCAACTTGCTTAATTTTTTTTCTTTTTTAATCTTGGCACATTGCTGTGTAAATCGATGGTTGGACCCATCTTATGAGTCTCCAGGGCATTACTACTTCACGTCAGCTTTGCGGAAGGACGTGACCAAACTTGTACGACCTCAATAATTCTAGGACAACCGTCCAAACATGTGAAAGCCAGTAACTATCACATGGTCCTACAAGCCAAACTGCGTCGTGACCATATGATAGCGACTCTTGGGAGCTAGGGGACCACCCGCTTTCGGTATTGTATTTATCCTAGCGTACATCCCCAAAACCATTGACTGATCTCAAAAGATTGAACTCGTATTGGAGTTTCGAAGTCGCAACCTTCTCGATAAATAGTTGCAATTTGTATTGCCTATGTCGCCATGTCGATATCGGACACCGCCTCTCGAAGGAGGTCCGAGAAAAAATCGAGATTGTGTATCAGAGCCAGAGTATCTATGAGTATCAAAGTTATTATGAGATCTACACATGCTAAGGTGATTGGCGTCTTCAACTCAAAATGGTGAAGATCTTAAGTTAGAATTGAACAAAAATTTAGGGTGAGTTTGTTCACTGGAAAATGAATGTTTTGAAAAATATTTTGCTAACAAAATGATTGGTTGTATCTTTCATGAAAATGGATGAACGGATAATATTTTCATCATCCACGGAAATGATTAGAAATAAATTGTTGTCGATTATATTTTTTTCAATAAATAATTATTGGGATATGTTCACTAGGGGAGCGCATGACAACCATTCTGTGCCCATAAACTATTTCTACTCAGAAATGATTCTTTTTTATTCTGTGCCCGAAAACAATTTCTGAACATTTGAAAGCGTTTGATAACTGTCCAGAATTTCTATTTCTAGAATAGAAAAAGAATATAAATGCATTTGGTAACTGCAGAAAATTTCTATTCTAAATTTTTTTGAAGTGCTTTTTAAAACTTGGTATTAATTCTCATGGAGCACTTACCAATTTTATTTTTTCCTTATAAGTGAAGGAAACATGGTGATATGTATACATATGGTATATAGTTGGTACAAACTCTTCCCTCTATCACTCCTAGCAGTGTATACCGTATTTTGACTTTATCGTATTTTTGCTCCTATCGAAGAACTTGGAATTAGAACGGAAACATTACTCCAAATCCAAATATTAGGTGAGTGCTTGTATTGAAAACTTTAAGATGAATCTGATCTAAATCCTTTTCCTTTTTTTCATTATGGAGAAAATTTTTATGGATGTTTTATTAGTTAAAACTTTAGGTATCACAAAGAAGTGCTGGCAGGAACTTATGTAAGTCCAACTTCCCTCTAAGCAACTATCTAAGCAATCTTGTATAACCAATTTTGACTGGACTAAAATTGCACCTTGAGTTACTAGATTTTTCGTTGATCGACTCATGTCATACCATCAGCAAAGTACATGTAATAAAACAAAAGGAAATGACAAAAGTACATGTAAGGATCCTCTCCCATCGTCATGTAGTATTTAAAAAAAATATTACAAAAGTCGAAAACACAAATCATGGAATCTCGGGCAGATTGTAATCTCTTGCCATTTTATTTGCAATACTTTTTCTAAGCATGTTTATTTCAGCTGCTTGCTCAAGTGGTGTATCATCCGCAACCTCCACTTCTCTAGCTCCAAATGGGTAGTCTAGATCTCCATAATGGAAAAAGTTTTTGTCCAACTTGTCCTCCTCACGAATGTAATTATGGAGAGCACAACATGCAATTACAATAAGTGCTTGCTTTTTTATTGTAAATGGGGGCATGTGTCTCAAAATGGTGAAGTGATTCTTTAAGGCCTCAAATGACCTCTCAATGACATTCCTTAGTGAAGAGTGCATATGGTTAAACAATTCTCTTGCTGTGCTTGGCCATCTTCCATGCCCCCTATAATCGTTCAAATGATACCATTCACCTTTATACGGAGTTAAAAATCTCGGAAGTGATGCATAACCAGAATCTACCATGTAGTATTTGCCCATAACATGGTATATATAAATTTGTTATAATATGCAATCATAATACAATCATAAAGAAAGTTTTTCTTATAGACAAAGCAAATACCTAGAAGTGATCGAGGAAATTGCAGTCGAGGAGTCTCGAGTGCTGCCGAAAGCACTTGACAATCGCTGGCAGATCTTTCCCACTCAAAATACACGAAAGTAAACTTCATATCAAATGAACAAACACACAACATATTCTGAATGGTATTCCCTTTCCCACATCTATATGGGACTTGTTCAGACATAGGTATTCCCTTTCCTACCTTTATGCAGCCCTGTGCATTTATAAAAATCTAATGTTATACAAAATTATCAACTACGTGTATTTGATAATGTAAACTCAAAAAATAAAAACCATACCTTGGAGTATTGTTCATGATTAGGATTCATAAGAATTTCTTGTGGGACAACATCAAAGGACGGTGGTTTGATAACTTTCTTTGAGAGTTTGATAATTGCTTTCAACACTATATTGAAATAATTTCTAATTTTTTGTTTTGAACGTTGAAATCTCTCACATAAATCTCTATTGGAGTTATTGTGACAAACCATAGATAAGAATATCCCAACTTGTTCATCTATCCTAATAAACCGACTATCTTTCAACCAACCTTTTGCCCTCATTAATTCACATAGGTTTAGAAAAACATGTCTCTCCATCCTGAAGGCTTCATAGCATCTATTTGAATGTCCATAAACAATCTCCCTTATCCATTCAGGTTTTGATAGTTTGTTATCCCTAATAGGTTCTTTCGTATTCATGGATATGTCCTCCGCAATGATGCACAACCATCCTATCAATATATATATATCATCATCATCCAATAATTGTTCATCTAGATCTACCTGCCCATTAGACACACTATTTGATTCCCCTTCCATAGTACCTACATTATCACACAAATACAAGAACATCAATATAGATATGTAAAAAAAAAAAAAAGCCAATCACAACCAATAACATAAGTCATAAAGTGAAAGCAAACCAAATATATAAATAGCACCTAAACAGTTTGGCGTACCCACCGCACCACAAAAGTACAAGAGTCTCGAAATCAATATCTCTAAAAACCAAATATGAAGTACTAACATAAGTCATACAATCAAATGAAACCTCACACAATCCACAATACATTTCCCAACATCTAGTAAAGAGATTCAATAAGTGCATTTTTCCATTCAGCTGGGGTTTTGATGAAAGCCACTCTCCATGTGACACTAAAACATGCTCGTTCTATAGCTTTGCTATAACGATCCGGTCTCAAGTCGGGCATACTAAGTAGGCTATCAATGACGGCGAATACGGAGTAAGGGTTCACAGGTGGTTCTTTGACCCGTGAGGTGGCAGAGTCACTCACAGATTGACTTGTTTTAGTTTTGATCAACTCCTGTATAGCTTTGCAAATGTCAACAATGCAAGATGAGATATTCTTTCTTCTCCTCTTGGCATTTGGAGTCCTATCCAAATGGTGCTTCACATGAACTGGATCAGCACTATTGCCGAATGTAAAGACCGTCTCATCAATATGGTGATCACTCAAGTCCTTTAGATCACCGTTTGCATCGCCACCACCATTGTCACCTTCCTCTGACACCGTCAAATCTTCGGCATTTCCTATGGCATGCTCCCCGGTAGCATATGTACCAACAAATATAATACACAGCTCAGGATATTAGGGAAATCCATCCTTCTTGAATTTTGTCCACTCACTATTATCCTACAATTTTCACAATAATGACATGTCAAAAACATAATGAAACATTTTAAGACTTATATGTACAATGAAATCAAAATAATCAAAAGTTAAAAGATACCTTGATGTGAAATTCCCAAATACTTGGATCGTCGACAACAGCAGTTTTATTCACATTATCCCAGCCAAATGCAGATTGCGAAAGAACCTTATTAAAACTACCATACTGTTTCTTCAGTTTGTTCACCTTGTTCTTCAACTGAACTAGGGTATATTGGTATCCTGACTGTTTAATGAATTCAGTTCGTATATTATTCCACCCAACTTTGTTGTAAGTAGAAGATGTGCGATTTCCCTTTTTGACCTCCTCAACCAACAAACTTACAAACATGTTGGTTAAAGGCTTAGTCTACTTTGCATTGAATATCTCTTTTTGAGGTGCTATGTAACCTTGATAGGTTGATAATCATATGAGTCATGCATTAAATCAATAACATAGTCATGTAAAAGTTACAAGCAATACATGCAACTATTCTCAAGAGAAGTAGCAGCACGAGAAAATAGTACAACACTCGTGTTTCAGAAGATACCCATTATTAAAACACTTGGAATATGATGCATGAAGACAGAGGATTGCATCTTAGGACCTTATAAAAGATAATCTTGTTAACAAGCTCACACATAATATCACCAATACATGACCATTGAGATGGATAAATAATGCAATTTCGAGAATTTTTCACCTCCACTGTTTTTACGAAATGGCCATTGCAAAAGCAGTAAAACATGCATTTTGTAGACAACACCATGTCACGTTTTGCTATCTTGTAAATAGGTTTAGATAGCCATAACTAAAAAGTGACAAAATTGCAAAATAAACAGACTTTGGATTCACCCACTCCTTTATGGACCGATTCTTAAGCCCTTGAATTACAGGGTATGAAAAAATGCCAAAGAAACTTTTTGTACAACCTATGTCTTCCTATGATGGAAAGAGATGAAAAAAGTTTCAGCATTCTAGTTTTCTTGATCCAACGATGTTATTGTCAACTTATAACTCACTGTAAAGATAATTCAGGTGCAACAAGCTTGCTCACTGACAACTATTGAAAAGTATACCCAAACAGCAGTGTAAATTTAATATGCTTGCCTACACACTAGAATGTTAATACTCTTAATGGTCTTCTTATGCGCATACTGCGCAATATAATGCATCTATAGAACAAATATGGATTGTCCACCATGAAAAACCACAAGAAAGTCTGCCTTTACGATAACCATAGGTGAGGATTTTACTTTTGCGTATCAACTTGGACAAATAATAGAAAGCAATGGACATAAGCGTGGAACTGAATCTAGGCGTAACAAACTTCTACTCAAATTGACTAATCGCCAATTAGCTTGTTCAATTTGATACAAAAAACAGAATAACCATTTAGTAAATGAAAATCACCACCCCAATACAAAAAGGATCGCCGTTGTGAAAAGCAACAGAAAATTAACACGAGACAATTACCAATGACCAACACCATATCACCATAGTTGCATAAAACAACCTCGAGTGAGCGCGGCCCTCACCCAGATTTGCGAGGGCGGTGGTTGCTCGAGCGAGAAGGAGCCCAAATGGGTGAGGGCAGCGCTCGCTTGAGCCTCACCGTCGCCGATCTGGGCTAGGGCTCGCTCAAGCGAGCATGGCCCTCACTGATCTGGGTGACGGCGAGGCTTGAGCGAGCACAGCCTCGCTCGAGTGACTGCGGCCCTCGCCCAGATTCGTGAGGGTAGCGGTCGCTTTAGGGAGAGCGAGCCCAGATGGGCGAGGCCAGCGCTCGCTTGAGCCTCGCCGTTACCAATTTGGGCAAGGGCTCACTCGAGTGAGTGCCGCCCTCGCCGGTCTAGGTGACGACGAACTCGAGCGAGCGCGGCCCTCACCCACTCGCGCCAGCTTGTTGTCGCCCAGACCGGCGAGGGTGGCGCTCGCTCAAGTGAGCCCTTGCCCAAATCGGTGATGGTTGCTCGAGTGAGTGCCGCCACGACGACATCCCTCTACAGTAGCAAGTCATCAGCAAGAACTTACCTCAAACGAGAAGGAGCAGCCTCGTTGGTGTCGGTGAAGGAGCAGCCTCGTGGGTGAAGGAGCAGCAGCGGTGAAGGAGCAGAGTAGAATGAGCTCTGCGCAGGAGAGGAGTAAAAAGTGATTCAGCGCTTCCAAAATTATTTCTTATTTCTGTGCTGAGAAACAAAAAGCTAGTTTTTTTTGTTTCTTGTTTCTCTTCCAAAATTGTTTCTGGGCATAAATTTTTGTAAAAATGTGCGAGGGAATAAAAAATTTACCAAACGCATTTTTGTTCTCAAACTATTTCTGGGAACAAAAGAACAGAAATTTTCACTGTTTGGCACGTTACCAAACGGGGCCTAAAAGTCCTAAAATCTTATTGAGTCCTAAACTTGCAAAAAGTACAATAAAATCCTAAAACTTGTTATACTAGTTTAATCAAGTCTAACCAAGTCCAATTTGACTAACGAAAAATACCAACATCGCTTTTTTATTATTATTTTTATCATACATGGCGGTGACATTACTTTATTATTATTATTTTAATACTAAATTTATTTAATTTAAAATTTAAAAATATGCTAATCTTTTTTAAAAAAAAGGAGAAAGAGGACAGGTGGGGAGGGTTGCAATCTGCAAGCCCTTGCCGCCATCACTGCTGCCACCTCGCCATCGCCAGGAGGGGCTCGTGAGGGTGGAGGACGGCAAGCGAGGACCTACGAGCCCTCACCCAGATCTGGGCCAAGGGTTGCGGCCTTCCCCAAAACTCGATGAGAGCTGTGTACCATTGGCAAGGGTCGCTAGGCTAGGGCTGGCGACCTCCGCCTGTTGTCCCCCACGCTTGTTGGCCCCTCCTGTCGATGGCAGGGCGGCAACGAGGGCTTGTCTGTTCTCCTCCCCTTTTTTAAAGCTTGTTTTTGAAAATTTATTTTAAATAAAATTAGAATTAAAAATCAAATTTGGCCAAAAGATGTTATTTTAGTCTTATGTTTCATATTTTAATCATGTCAAAGCCATGTAGGAGAGAGAAAATATTAAATGAGCCACGTCAGCATTTTCGGTTAGTTAGTTTGACGATGTTAATTTTAGGACTTAATTGAACCAGTTTGATTAGTTTTATGATGTGGTTACACTTTTTGCAAATTTTATGATTTAATTGTATTTTTGTGATAAGTTTTAGTACTTTTAGTAAACATATCCCATAATTATATATTTTCTAAATTATTTATTTTTTTTCCAATCAAACGGAGCGTGGACATAAGTTTTTGGAATCGAATAGCATATTCCTTTTTTTTTGGTCCTACCGTCTCAATAATCTCGATTGGCCCAAGGAGATACAAATCAAAAAAGAATTTTACATTGGGAAAAGCTAAGGGAATATCCGTGGAATATCCAAGCATTTATGATCATAAACAACCAAAAGCGTCATTTCCATGCTAATGCATTTATTCTTGGATCTAGCCAAAAAAATAAAATATATGCAGATACTTATACTCCGTGCAAATGAACCTAGTAAAGGAATTATGTGATTTGATTTATTTTAGAAAGTAAAATACTTAATGCATGATAAGGAAGGTTGCTTAAATTTTAAACGCGGATAGGACCGATTCATTTTGACAACACCATGATTTGGTTCATATCTTGGATTATTATTCGATCCACTACTGAGTTATGCATAACCGTTATATGCCGTTCGGCTAGCACGGGTGTTTTGTCAAATTTCTTTAAAGCTTTCGGGTCAAGATTTCTTTTTGGATTTGATTCGTAACAATACTCTTTCTAGCATTTATTCAGATCCCACATATTGAATTTACATGGAAAATGAGCTGTATCGAATTTTTTTTGAGAAAAACGCTTCTCGCTTTTGTTCCGATGGCTAATGCACACTCCGCTGTTTTATGTATACATATATAATTCGCATGCCCCTAATGGACGGGGAAGGGGCGTAAAGTGGCTTTCGAGAGTTAAAATCTCGGGAAATGTTTAGCGCACTTATTTATTTTTATAGAAATAGAGCCGCGTTAATAGTGATCGGGCGAAAGATCAAGTGTGCTTTGCGGTATCTTACTGAAGACAAAAATATTTGATTCCATATAAGGTTTGCGGGAGGACATGATGGGGTATGATTTATTTAACGAACGAATCCGAGGGATTCATCGGGCAGCACATTCTCCGGAATCACCGAATCACCTGGGCCACGGGGCGCCGGGCAGCTGCTTCATGACACGGCATGCACGGAAAAGACCAAATCTACCCCCCGACCTCGCCGCTCGTTACCCCGCCGGGGGCATTTTCGGCATTTAAAAGGAGCGGGGCCCGCAAAACAGAACAAAACAAAACAGAAAAACACTACCGCATCGCGCTCTGCAACTGAAAATCACACACGCTCTTCTTCTCTCCCTCGAAGCTCGCTCGCACACCTCGCTCTCTCTCTCTCTCTCTGTGATCGCGTTGCGCTGCAAACCTTCCTCCGTTTTCGGCTATCGGCGCTCCCCTCCGCCGCCGCCGCCGCCCTTGCCCTTGCCGGTGAAGATGACGGACACGACCGACGACATAGCCGAGGAGATCTCGTTCCAGAACTTCGACGACGACTGCAAGTTGCTCGGCAGCCTCCTCAACGACGTGCTCCAGAGGGAAGTCGGGGGCACGTTCATGGAGAAGATCGAGCGGAATCGCATTCTGGCTCAGGTCCTTCTCCTTCCCCTCTCTCTCTCTCTCTCTCTCTCTCTCTCTGTCTCTGTTCATGGCTCTCTCTTCCGATATGCATGCTCTTCGTTCGTTACAGTGTAGTAGGTAGCCTGCCCGAGTCGTTTCGCCTGTCGTCTTTTCCTTCCCTTCCCGCGGATGTTTTCTGGATTTTGCTCCTTTGTCGTGTCAATTTTGGTCGGAGTCTCTGTTTGGATGATGGAAACCGAGGGGACTACGTTGAAGCTTCGGCTCGCGACCAAGGGAAGAGAGGCGCCATGAAAATGAACAAAACAAAAGGGGGCCCGTGGATGCTGATTTTTCTCGATCCTATCTATGTTTTTGCATGCTTTAGTGAAGCGAAACAGGGATCGAAATGCTGAACGGAAGAAAAAAGCGCTACATGCCTGCGCGACTCGACATGCTTTCCTCTCCTGACGGGTTTTGGTTTTCTTTTTTTTTTTTTTTTGGTGTTTCCAGAGTGCTTGTAACATGAGGACGGCCGGAATCGAAGATGCGGCGGAGCTGCTGGAGAAGCAACTCGCGTCCGATATATCGAAGATGACGCTGGAGGAAGCCCTGACGCTCGCCCGCGCGTTCAGCCACTATCTCAATCTGATGGGAATCGCCGAAACCCATCACAGGTAGTTGATTCGGGGACCGTGTTTGTTCAGGTGTCCCGGTGGTCCGGTTGCTATGCTTTGTCCTCTGATCAAACTGCTACTATCTAAATAAGCACTGCCTATCGGATTCTGATCAGTGACGCCCGAGAAATTTTGGGTTATACTCGAAATGGAAGAATCCATTCACGCGAGTAAATAGACGGACTGAAACTGAAAGTATTACTGAATTCAGAGGTCGGGCAACATTGACCTGTGAGAGAACGAATTGAAATGGCTACAAGCATGGATGAGCAGGAATTTTTATGCATCTCCTAAAATGGCATGTTGTCTGTTTGTTTGCTTGGTTCGTTGATAGTTTGATTGAGTATTTGTGTGCTCTCGGGATCTCATATCATCTTGTGCAGGGTGAGGAAGTCACGGAATTTGACGCATTTATCAAAGTCATGTGATGACATTTTCAGTCAGCTGATTCAGGGGGGAGTCTCTCCGGACGAGCTTTATGATACAGTCTGCAAGCAGGTTCAGTGTTCTTGCTTATGTGCTTTCTGGTGGTCCTACCCTCTACTGAGTGTTCTGGTATTTTGATTAGAAAGAATATCAGTGCCGAGTCCCAGGTCACTTGCTATCTAAAAATTCATCTCCACCATGCTAAGTGATGGACTACGGTATTATCATCTTGGCATCATAATTTAATGAGCTCTGGACCGGAATGCATGATGTAATGATATTTTATCAGTAACTATGCTTCCTCATTCAGCACAATAATGCATCTAACATTAGCACACAGCATGTAGTCAGTCATCTGGCATTAATATTCTGTCATGTGGCTGATTCATTTTCCTCTTGTTCCTTCAGGGGGTTGAGATTGTTCTCACTGCACATCCCACTCAAATTAATCGCCGCACCTTGCAATACAAACACATAAGAATCGCTGTAAGTCTTTTGGTGGCTTCAACAAAGATAATACTAGGGAGCTGATGTTTGTCTCTGCAGAGCTCGTTCCCCAGCTCTATTTACTTTATGCATCCTTTTCTTCAGCATCTTTTGGACTACAACGACAGGCCTGATCTCACTCATGAGGATCGAGAAATGCTGATTGAAGATCTGGTATTGTCTCTTCTATCTGTATTCTGGAATCTACAAAATGAGTACTTGTGTGTGCATTTGCATGTTATATACTTACACAGGCAGGGTTGCTGGTATGCGTGTGCATGCATGTCCATGTTATTTTCCCATGTCTGAGACACATCCTTCTGCGCTGATAGGCGCCACTCCTCTCTCTGAATTTCTTTGGGAAAGTTTCTTTGGAGAAATGTTGGCTAACTTGGATTTTTGTTTCCTACTCATTTTTGATTACTCTTGTCTTTTTCTAGGTTAGAGAAATTACTTCCATATGGCAAACAGATGAGCTGAGGCGACATAAACCAACCCCCGTAGATGAAGCCAGGGCTGGTAACCTGAGATACATGCACGATTCAGATACGTGTTGGCAACGATCTAGTTCATTGTGAAATATTTTTTTACATTTCAGGGTTGAACATTGTCGAGCAGTCTCTTTGGAAATCTATACCTCATTACTTGCGCCGTGTCAGCAGTGCTTTGAAGAAGGTTTGTCTCGAGTAGCCCTGACAATTTGAATGCTTGGGTTGTATTTCATCGCTTCATCTCTAACAATTTCATATGCTTTTACCACAGCATACAGGGCGGCCCCTTCCTTTGACTTGCACGCCTATTAAATTTGGATCTTGGATGGGTGGTGATAGAGATGGAAACCCTAATGTAACAGCAAAGGTATTCTTACCAACTCGAATAATGCATAACTTAATTGGTATGGAAGTTTTACAAGCAAGCCCTGCATTATGATGGCCCAACTATGATGTCATCTTAATTCAATACTCAAAACTCTGAGCTTTCTGGGAAAGTGACAGATGACCGAGATAAAAATTGTGTTTTGACGCCCTTTACTTATGGTCTGCAGAATGTTGTTGTACTTAAGATACAAATGTATAGGTAGAATTGTGAATATATATTTGTATATGCATACATCTTTCAATTATATGAAAAATTCAATGGTTCTGTCTGTTTGTCAAATTTGTCTCTGAAATTCGTTTTTCACTTTTTCAAGTGGTGAAAAACTCGCTTGGTTATTATAGTGATTGGACCTCCACTTCACTCTCTTTTTTTCTCTCAGCCACGCTTCCATTTTCGACGCTTCCCACTTTCTTCATTCCTCTCATTCTCTCTCTATTAGTTTTGACGCACATGTATTTGTGCTTTCCTATACTAGTATTTTCTTAAATGCTTGGAAGAGTCTGGAGCAACAAAAGCACTTACCCAACCAAATATTTCTTCATTTGGATTTGTGAACTGTGAACAGCGAAATTGCTCTAGCGTTTCAAGTTAATTTGTTAACCTTTACTTACCTTGTCCTTCAACCGCTTAAAAGATCCAGATGAGAAAAAAAGAACCTATGAGTTACTCTCCTGCCATTTTCTTGAAGAGATTCATATTATTTTCTGGGTTCCCTGAATAACAAAAATTGCATATTCCAATGTCCTGGGGACTGGACTCCCTTATGGTCTTCTGCTTTGTTCTTATGGGTGGTTGTGCCTTATATTTCGTCATAGATAATTGTGTGATCTTAATTTTCTGACTTCAGGTGACGAAAGATGTTTCTCTTTTATCAAGGTGGATGGCAATTGATCTCTACATCCGAGAAGTTGACAGCCTGAGATTTGAACTATCCATGAACAGGTGCAGTGACAGGCTATCAAGGCTAGCACATGAAATTCTTGAAAAAGGTCAGAGAACTAAGATTCTCATGATAGGACTATATATCCTGGCCATTGATTGGATGTCATAATCATAATGCTTTACTATTAGGAAGGCACTGGAACTTAGTAGTTTGGGAATCATATCTCTGATAGTGATGGTGACAATGTTAATAATTACATGATTGCAGCGGTTTTAATATCTGTTTTCAGATTGTAGTGTCATACAAGTTTTGTTTTCAATTGAGTTCGTCAATAGGCTACCAATGAATTTCTCCATTGGGATATAAAGTGATTAATCCCTCTGCTCCTTTTGCTGCCATTGCATTTCGTTTTTCCCTATTAAGCAAGAAAAAGAGACAGGAGGCGTTTGGTCTTTCGAATATAAGATCGTATAGGATGAGATTGGACTGGTTGACAAAAACTCTTTTGTTATGTTCGTGTTGTTTTGAGAACGACAAGATAACAATAAATTGTGTCCGAGCTGTGTTTAGTGTGAGTCTGGGCAGACTGGACTGGTTTTTTACAATAATTTAGATGGGCTAGAAAAGAGGGCTAGCTTTCTTCGGCGATTATAGAATTATCAAATACTAATCAAGAAATAGAGAATAGCAAAGCAGGGCGGTTGGTTGAGAGAGAGAGAGAGAGAGAGAGAGGGGGGGGAGGGGGGGGGGGCATGTTTACAACAAAAAGCAGTGGTGGAGGTGCTGATTGGCTGACTGTGCCGTCATCACCATTGATGCACATGGCTGGTGAGATAACTGTATGAAAACTTGGAAATAAATGATGATAAAGTTCAGAAAAGCTGATTTTTTTTTTTGCTTTTCCTGGTTTGTTGGATAGGTGTCAGCATTTGAACAAAAATTGTGTGGGTCTGACTATTTTTTCATCATTCACTATTGTTGTTATTTGTTATGAAGTTGAATGGCTATCCAAAAAATTCTCTTCAGAAACATCATCGGAGGATAGGCTTGAGAGTCGAAGTCAATCTTTGACCAGAAGTCAAATAAAGCTTCACAATCAACAACTTCCATCTCTTCCAACTCAACTCCCAGCTGGAGCTGATATGCCATCTTGCACAGGTTAACATTTACTATGTTTCCGCCTAAAGTTTTGTGCCTTCATCCACATCTAGGATTTTCTTTTTTCATTTGTTGTTGCTTTCTTCAATTGGGGAAGTATGTGACTCCTACTTGCAAGTTGCTGTGACAACAGTCCGAAGTTTAAATGCCCTTGTGAAATTGTTTGGGCTGCGAGAATAAACAAAATATTTTAAAGTATTATAAGTGGACAGAATCACAATGGTTCGAGTGAATAGTGACGTGCATTGAAAAGATTATGTATGACAGACAAGCATGGGAAGAATGGCAACAACTAATTCACAGGCAAACTTTATTTTGCAACTAATTTTTTTACCGTAATTTAGTGCTTATTTTGTCTCCATTATTGGGAGCAAATCACAGTTGTTTTTTGGCTAGACAATAACTTGGCATATTATTTTTTGTTTAATGTCATGTCTCTTGTAGAATGCAATGATGGTGACTCTCAGTATCCAAGACTGGAACTTCCTGGTAATGATTATATGCCATTAAATCGTCAGGTAAACCAACTTCTATTGCAATTGTGGTGTGGAGCTACACCCTGTGCAGTCAACCTTTTTTATACACCTGATCATGTAATATTTCTTCTGTAGGATGGTCAAGGTTCTTCATGTTCAGATCCTCAGTTCCAAGATTCAGGGCGCAGTTCTTCTAAACCATCTGAAAATGGAAATTTAGCTAGCTCCAACAGTTTGCAGCCTCCTGTGACACCACGTGGTTCCTCTTTTGCATCCAGTCAACTTCTTGCCCAAAGAAAACTCTTTGCAGAATCACAGATAGGAAGATCCAGCCTCCACAAGCTTCTAGAGCCAAGTCTGCCTCAGCTTGCTGGAATTGCTCCTTATAGGATTGTTCTTGGCCATGTAAAGGATAAGGTATTTTCTCTCTTGACTGAGTGACCTGGTTTTACGATATGGAGATGCTTAATTCAGATTGAACCAAACAAAAATAGAAAGATTCTTGCCTAGAATTACTAATCATGGGGGTAGGACCAGCCAACTTTTCTTCAGCTGTGTTTGACTTTAGGAGTTCTTTCTTGGAACCCAGTTCTGGAGTTCAAAGGTTGGTACGGAGAGGGAAGAGGACCAGCAACTTCCTTTGTTATTACATTGGCTTAGCTTTCTTTGATCTGCTCGTCCTGCATTGATACTGTCTATTTCTCCCAGTTTATCTCTCCCCCGCCCCCCGCCCCCCACAAGAAAAAATGCAAAATTTTGGGCCTAGGATAACTAAACGAATGTTGGAAAGAAATTTAAATGCTCTCTTTTTTGCAGCATATCATATACAATATTCAGTGTTAACAATTCTCTAAAGATATGCAGTTTAGGCTTGTAGGTAATCATGATGCACAATTAAAAGCAAATGATTAGGTATGTGCACTGGGAGCAAAGCTGGTACTCAGGTCAATGATTTGAAACAGTGTCTCACAATTAAAGCCTTAGACAAGATAAGCTGCATTTTCAAATGTTTCAGTAGATTGATTTGATGTGGTTTGTTATATTTCATTTGCATCTCTGCCTCCCTTATCTCTTGGACTGACAAGTGCATGTGTGAAACACGTGCTCATTATTACTGGTATGGCAACTGTTCCTGGCATATTATTATTTTCAACCATTCTAATCTGCATTATTATATTTGATGTGTTACATGTGGCTTGGGTTTAATAACATGGACCAATGTGCTACCTCCCCTCTATTGAATGGTTAGGAAGTTGGCATCCGGTTCAATATTCTTTGTAGGACAGTTATCGTATCAATCGAACCAATTAGATTGTGTAGTTTCCCGTTTAAGGTTGGTTTTGGGTTGATATATAAAGTTATTTCATGGCAGTCGTTTTTGTAATGTGTTCACCGAGTTCTTTGACAGTGAAACTTTGAACCACCTTTCCATAGAAGCAGGTCACATTGACCAAATCACATAGATGGCTTGTATTTTTGCTACTTTTCATTTAGTTGAGTGTAACATGAAGTGCCCAAATTTTCTGAGTTCAGCTTATGAAGACACGTAGAAGACTGGAGCTTCTCCTTGAGGATCTTCCCTGTGAACACGATTCTTGTGATTATTATGAGTCATCAGACCAGCTTCTGGAACCTCTGATTCTTTGCTATGAATCTCTGGTATATAGAATCTCCTCCTAATGATCCCCAGTTCCTGTTCCCACTCTTTGACAGTGATGAAGCTCTCTTCACGCTGACAATTCTTATTATTTGCAGCAATCAAGTGGATCTGGCGTGCTGGCAGATGGTCGGCTTGCTGACCTGATTCGGAGGGTGGCCACATTTGGGATGGTGCTAATGAAACTTGACTTGCGTCAGGTTCGTATTATATTAGGTGCTAAAATAATCCTTGATGATTGCTACTTCTGCGACTCATTTCAAATTTTCTTCTTTAATGAGTCAGGAATCTGGAAGGCACTCGGAAACACTAGATGCCATAACAAGATATCTTGATATGGGTACATATAGCGAGTGGGATGAAGAGAAGAGACTGGAATTCCTGACAAGAGAGTTAAAAGGGAAAAGGCCGCTAGTTCCACTTTCCATTGAGGTAAGGTCTGGGACGGTATTGTATATGATAACGCCTTAAGTATGCAAGAAATAAATTTATGAAATGAAACATTACCATTGCTAACCCTTTTACCTCAAGAGTATAACTTCTGGCCCTAATTCAGTGCAAGTTGTTCCATATTTACTTGAAAATTAATGTGTTGCGAATGTTTTTATAGTGTGTACCTCGAGAAAGATGGATCTGAATTTTTTCTATTAGGACCTTTTTCATGAAGAATGTTTTGACTGGGCTCTTAAGAAGTCTAATAATTTGTACTGAGGAAAACAAGAACGTGGCAGAGAAACATGCTGTTGCTTTTGTGTATATTTGAAAACGTATAACTGCATGCATGCATCTGTTCTCATAATCACTTGTCCATGAGAAGTGCATGAAATATATCTGCTATGTGGGCTTGAATTTAGGGTATTTCAACCCTGGCAATAAGTGAAAAAGGGCATTCTCTCATGATTCTCCGTAATTTGTCCTTAGAACTGGTGATTATATTATTGACTGTGACATATTCAGGTAAAACATAAATCGAGGAGTAAGCAAAAAGATATATAGAAACAACCAAATATATGTGTTGTGGATCTGTAAAAGCTTGTCTGCCTTTCTGAAATACTCTCTGTCTGAAAATCAGTTTACATTTTGTTATTATATCTTTCTGACCTATACCTACAAGCATCATTCTATGTTGCGTCATCATGTTTTACAATTTTCCCTTATGGCAATACATATATTCTGACTTGTGAGTTGAGCCTCTTCAGGTTGCCCCTGATGTCAAAGAAGTACTGGACACATTCCGAGTAGCTGCTGAACTGGGAAGTGACTCATTAGGAGCTTATGTGATTTCTATGGCTTCAAATGTACTATTCTTAACAGTCAAATGCTATTTTACTTTACTGCAGTCTACTTGATTTTACCTGCAAGGTGCTCTTAGCCTAGGATTTTTAGATGCTAACTGTAGTCTACTTATTTTTACCTTCAAGGTGTTGTTACTGTTAGCCTATGATTTTCTGATGCTAACTGTAGTCTGGAATTGGAACATGGTAGGCAAGTGATGTTCTAGCTGTGGAGCTCTTGCAGAAAGATGCTCGCCTTGCAGTCAGTGGAGAGTTAGGGAGACCATGTCCTGGTGGAACGTAAGCTCAAATGCTCTCTAATGTTGATACCTTATTGCAGAGATCCTTTCCTATTATGAATTACTTCATTCTCAGAATAAGATGGAATGTCTGATTTGCCATTTGTCTGATCATTTGCTCCATGAATTGCTAGCTTAGATACAGGTATTGTCTGCATCTTGAATGTATGCATAAGTGATATTGTTTCAGATTATGATATTATAGGCCTTTTGTCATGGGAGTTCATGTTTTGTGCATTACATGGTTGTTTGAATGTCAAGTGGTGCCATCATTTTTGAATGGTTGCTTCCGACATGAAGTCAAGCACTTGACTTTCTGGTACTTTCTTAACGTTGGAGTAATTAAATATTAATTCACGCCTTCATCTAATAGCTTAAGTTTTTAGAGCAGTTGGTAGTGGTTTTACAAAATCTCACATGGTATTAGAGGTGGAGGTCCCGAGTTCAAATCTTTCTAGGCTCCATTTGCCACCCCAATTAAATATGTCTATGCTTAGTACTAGGCAAAAAGACTAAACTAAGCATGATGAGGAGTGTTAGAGTAATTAAATTTTAAATCACACTTTCACCTAATAGCTTAAGCTTTTAGAATAGTTGACAGTGGTCCCACAAAATCTCACACTTAATAATTCTTGGAAAAGAGGTATTTTATGACACTCTTGTGTCAAATTTTCACCAGTGGATTGATGCATTTACCTCCAGATAATATAAATACAACATACTTTAAAGTCTGGGTTAATTCTTCTTTTGCCCGTACTTTGTTTTGAGCAATATTACTAGAAAGAACAAATCCAGGTGATTTTGACTGGTCCAAAACATGGATTATTTTTCAATTAACCAGACACCCTTACAGAAGCCAACAAAAAACCACCTTTGCTGATGGTTAAGGATCTATTTTAGGAACAAATATCCCTGTGGTGTAGGAACATACAATATGATACTACGCGACAGTTTATACCCACGTAAGTATTTCTTTCTAGTCCCGTTGTGCTTCAGCTGTGACATTACAACCAAGAAAGTGAGTGGAATTGCTCTCATCTTTCCTTCTTCTGGAGAACTTAATCTAATTTCTCGGTCATGTGAGGCGATTCACATTTACTCGTGTTCTCCTTGGTTGCTATTCAAAGGAAAATTAACAAGAACCAAATCATAGTCATGGCTTCTAGGTGTGTGAAATTTCTCATTATGGAACAAGTTCTAATGCTGGAAGCACTTTTTTCAGCAAAGGGAGGCATGCATTTTTAATTTTTTCACTTTTTGTAAGAACTTGGACGACATAAAATTTCAAAGTCAATTCAGCTTATGAGGCTGTTCAACCTGGTTTGATGGAAGGCTTGCTTCTTGTCCTTCGTTCTCTCTTGCCTGGCTCTTCTCATATTACCTTATACTCTAAATAGGTTGCGGGTCGTTCCTCTGTTTGAAACTGTAAAGGACCTTAGAGAAGCAGGGTCAGTGATCAGGAAACTGTTATCAATTGACTGGTTCAAAGAACACATATTAAGAAATCATGGTGGCCACCAGGAGGTACATATTTTAGAATATATATTCAAGAACTGGTTAGATAAATTTCAGAAATATTAAGAATCTTTTAATTGATATCACAGGTAATGGTTGGATATTCTGACTCTGGTAAAGATGCTGGGCGCTTCACAGCTGCATGGGAACTCTACAAAGCACAAGAGGACGTTGTAGCTGCATGCAATGAATATGGCATTAAGGTTACCTTATTCCATGGACGTGGAGGGAGCATTGGTCGGGGTGGTGGCCCCACATATCTAGCTATTCAATCCCAGCCACCAGGTTCTGTCATGGTTAGTCATCCTATTCACATCTTGCAAGACATTAGTCAAGAATGAATAAATATAACATAAGGATCAAAATTGCATCCGCTCGATTCAAACCAAATAATCATAAAATTTTTTGCAAGACATTAGTCAAGAATGAATAAATATAACATAAGGATAAAAGTAAGTCTTGTTATGTGCCTGTATACCACTGTTTATTGAGAAAATAAAAATTCCCTTTTCTATTTGAGGGAGATCTTTCTGCCAGACCTATTTGGGTGTAGTTGACCTGAAATGAAGCATTTTGTGAAATGGTGCTTGAATTCTGTATTGGATCCCATCTATGGTTGCCAATTTGATACACGGACATAGCATGAGTGTTGTGAGGGAGAAGCTTTGTCTGTCTTGAGTCATAGTTGGACCTTAATCTGGCTGAGAGTCTGTTTGATTAAGCCAACGCACACAAGACAATTTTCAGCCAGATTGATTGAATGATGATTTGAGCTCAACATAGCACAAGCTAAAACCATGTGAATCGGCCTATTCACTCTCTGGAACATCTTGTTTTGAAGGTTCTGTACAATTCTGTTTGACATGAGATATATCATATGTCTTGTGTTAATACTTATAAATACAATTCATAAACATTGTTTGTCTTCTCGGTCCAGAACTGCACTTGTACTCATGTAAACTTGGAAATGAGAAGTCTTACTGCACTTCTAGTTGGTTATTGTGCCTTTTTTTTGTACGTTTTGTGCAGTTATACACCACTTAATTAAATTGTTAGAATAATTAAATATTCAACCATGTCTTTATCTAATAGCTTAAGTTTTAGAACAGTTGGTAGTGGTGTTATACACTACTTAATTAAATTGTTAGAATAATTAAATATTAAACCATGTCTTTATCTAATAGCTTAAGTTTTAGAACAGTTGGTAGTGGTCTTATAAAATCTCACATGGTAGTAGAGCCCAAGTTATCAACAAGTCTAGACCTAATAGTCACGTGGGATATATGGGTTGTAGCCGCTCCGACTCAGGCTCAATATGTGAGGGGAAGATTGTTGGGATTTATCCACATCGGTTGTGGAAAGGGCGGGTGATAAGTTATATGTGTGAGGGAAAGTGTCACTATTTGAGCTAGCTTTTTGGGTGAGAGAGGCCCGAGACCACCCAGCATTTATATCAGAGCTGGAGGTCCTGAGTTCAAATTTTTACAGGCGCCATTTGTCTCCCCAATTAAATATTTCCACGCTTAGTATTAGACAAAAAGACTAGATTAAGTGTGAGGGTGAGTGTTCGAATAATTAAATATTAAATCATGCCTTCATCTAACAGCTTAAGCTTTTAAAACAGTTGACAGCAGTTCCACATAATCTAACATAAATAATATGATAGTTTTGAAGTTCTGTTAGTTTGTGCATTGATATAAAGTAAAGCTAGTTCTGTATCGAGTAGTGAAGAAGCATTCAGAACCATTTCTTAGGTACAACTATGGTGCTTGACAGGGTACACTTCGCTCAACTGAGCAAGGAGAGATGGTGCAGGCCAAATTTGGGTTGCCACAGACAGCGGTAAGGCAGCTGGAGATTTACACTACAGCTGTTCTCCTTGCTACTCTACAGCCCCCACTCTCTCCTAGAGAAGAAAAATGGCGTAACCTTATGGAGGAAATCTCGAAGATCAGTTGCCAGAGTTATCGCAATACCGTATATGAAAATCCTGAATTCCTTGCCTACTTTCATGAAGCTACACCACAGGCTGAACTCGGCTTCCTCAACATCGGAAGCCGTCCCACTCGGAGGAAGAGCTCAACGGGAATTGGACATCTACGTGCCATTCCGTGGGTGTTTGCATGGACTCAAACTAGATTTGTTCTTCCAGCCTGGCTAGGTGTCGGAGCAGGTCTAGGGGGTGTTTGTGAAAAGGGACATACTGCAGAGTTACAAGAAATGTATAAAGAGTGGCCTTTCTTCCAGTCCACCGTTGACCTTATTGAGATGGTGTTAGGGAAGGCGGACATACCCATTGCCAAGCATTATGATGAAGTGCTTGTATCAGAGAGCCGGCGGGAGCTTGGGGCTGACCTAAGGAGGGAGCTCTTAACGACAGAGAAGTATGTCTTGGTAATCAGCGGGCACGAGAAACTATCTGAGAACAACCGGAGCTTAAGGAGGCTGATCGAGAGCAGGCTACCTTATTTAAATCCCATGAACATGTTGCAGGTGGAGATACTGAAGAGGTTAAGGCGTGACGACGACAACAATAAGCTCAGAGATGCATTACAAATCACCATCAATGGAATCGCTGCTGGCATGAGGAACACCGGCTAGAAAGTGTCCTGTCGGTGGTTCTACCGAATGAGCCTGCCTACTAACGGACACTCTTTTAATCCCTAAGCCCGACTTTTTGGAACATCATCTCTTTACTGTTTATAAGTGGTGTAATCAGAGATACACGGCGAGGACAATATGCACTGTCGAACCATGTTACTAAGTTTATAGTAGAAATGTCATGCTTGAATTGTGGGCATGTTTCATAAAGTATAGCCGAGAAGGCTTTCTCATGCATTGTCAGGCCAATTGTACAGCCCACTAGATTTCACTGACGAGGCAAGCACATACCTAACTGCTTCTAGCTTCTGGCTGAGCTACGAGACGCAAATGCATTTCCTGCATGCGAAACCCTTTTTCCTGCGTTTTCTTTGATCCTCATTTCTAAATCTGCCCAAAAAGTGGGGGCATTTGGGTGGTAAACGAACTTTAATGGACGAATTATTTGATTTCTCTCCGCTTCCTCCCTCAAGATTCTAAAATATCGTCCTTTTTTCTCACTTTCATATTGGAAAAGATTTGTATGTCACCGTTGACACCAAAAAGTGATCTGGTCATCTCGACATGTGACTAGCACGTGAATAAAGAAAACTTGTGAATGTCACATGAGCAAGGATAAAGATAATCACATGTATAGTATATGAGCGCCTATCTTGCACATATTGATCTATTGACGGGCACAGGAGTCAACATGTGGCGATCGATGACAGTATTCTTTCATGCCACGTGTCTAGTTGACGAAGTACATTGACGGACGGTTGATAACCGTCAACATGGGCGCCTGTGGTGAGTTCTTTCACCATTCAAAGCTTGAAACTGTCAAGACTGCTAGCATTAAGGATGTATGCTATGGAGAGAACGGTTATCATTCAAAAACCAAGTCATGGAACAATCATCGATGACTACAAAACTGTCCCCACGTGAAGAAGATCGTTATTCAAGAACGTGGATGAGTAAAGTTTGCGGAAATAAAGGAGCAGATGAGGTTGATGGAAGTAACTTAAAGAAGTAAAACTGCTGAGCATCGTCTAGGAGTGGTTACTCCGCGGAAACAAAGGAGTATGAATGAGGTTGATGGAGGTTATTTGAAGAAGCATGACCGCCGAGCATCGTTGAGGAGCAGTTACCACACCTTCACTGTAAATATCACCACCCATGCAACAAAGCGCTCCTCATGCAAATCAAACAAAATGTTATCTTTAAAGTATTTTTAAACTTTCCTGTGCAGTACTTTTAATTCTTTAGTTGTAGCTTTCAGATTTGCATCGTTGATTAAATTCCGGCGTGATATTCCAAGGTAGTCAGGCCTTGTTGTCAATTGAATTCCGCCATAATCTGTTTATATTTGTACCCATTGTACTTTCTGGGCTTTATCATCGATTAAATTCCGGCACAATCCAAGTTCGTATCATTTCTATTGGAGTGAAATTGTTGATTCCATAATTTGCCTGGATACCTTCTATCCGGAGTCGCCACAAAACCCAGTCTCTTCTCATTAGAAGTCGAAGAACTATCTTCGGCGAAAGATATTTCGCCGCGGGAACAAAATTTCCGACGAAACAGCCACTCAAATAAAGATCGGTAAACTCATCTATGAGGTGGAAAATTCAAGACTTTGACAAATGTAAATTATTTCAAGATAAAAAAATTTGATAATTCGTGAACTATTAAAAAGAGTTGGTAGCGTCACGAAAATGTCGGTAAGTGGCCAACAAGTTACCGAGAAATCAAGTGACCGGTAACTTAGCAATAATTTTTTACACCAACTCTTTTCGGAATCTGCAAGCATAGAAAAAGAAATTCGTTTTCTTAGAACGAAAAAGCAGAATTGTTCGTGTGCCTTCAAAATGGAACGTCAATAATATAAGATTCCACGTACGTGGAAATGGGAAAATATAGACCAATAGGGTCGAGATATATACATCATCTCCGCATCTGGCAAGCTGAGGGAACATGTCCAGATAGGGATAGGGATGTGATAGGCGAGTTGTTTGGCTGAAGAAAGAATCTGATACTACTTTCGCATGGTGAGCTAAGGGCGGTAGCACGTGCCATTGCCGTTCTTTTAAAAGATTGTGAGAATGGCTGTGCTGCGGTTATCCATTATTGTCTGCTAGACCCCCCTTGTCCACAGTTTCTTCTTTCAGTGAATAAAACAGCAGGACGGATTGACCCGCGCTGATCACACTTGGAGTTTCAAATCCGTTAACTCGGTTTGAATTATAGTTACTCAGTACCGCGAGAAAGCTAATGTTCCACGTTGGTACATAGGGCCGATGCAATCACACCGGTGAGTCGGCAGTCAGTAACTTCATACGAGGTAGGCACAAACCGGCCAGAGGTTGACTCACGGGGTCGTTCAAACTTTTGACCTTAGAAGAGTGCCTTAATTGGTTCATGTCACGGCATCGTTATCCTCAACTCTATCTATGTCGTAAAGAGAAAAAAAAAAAATTTACAGTGGTGAAATTTCATGGTAGTTCTCAAGTCAAGCGTACTTACCTTGGAGACTCTTGAGGTACCGAGAGCAAGTTCGTTACATGAAATGCTGCGTTGGAGACTCCGGAATCGATAGCGATTGCATCGTTACTGGAATTTAAAAAGCTCATAAGTTGCTCTTATCCACATCTAGATCGTGCTACGATGCGTATATAGTTTGGTAAACAACTGTAAGAGAAGGGAAAATGTAAGGCGTATGCAAAGGTTATACGGTACAGCTTTCCTCGTAATAATCTCACATAGAACCTGCTGCCATGTGAGGAAGGAAATACCTAAGTAGAGAACTTAACAATCTGCGAAATCGAGCTTTCACGACGACAATAGGAAGAAGATGGAAAGAGGCAAACGAAAGGAAGTACATAGATCATACGTGACGGAATATGCTTGTGCTGAGGGAAATTGGTAATGGGGATGAAAAGGTGGAACTCAAGTGGGAAGAAAGTGCAGAGAAACCTGAATGGTGAAATCCCCCATCAAGGGCTCTAACTGAAGTGTTAACTTGGCAAATGCAATCTTAATTACGATCTGCATTATAGTAACGCAGTTTCCTACATTTTTGCCTAATAAAAGAATAGGCCCATTTCTAAAGTTCCATTTGTCAAGCACGGAATTCTGTTCCGTAATTGATACATACGTATCAGTGGTAGCAAATTTGAAATATCGACGGTAAGTATAAAGTGATTAATAATCCGGTCAGCTGTTCGTAGGTTACCAATGAAATAATAATTTTTCTATCCACAAAATAATTAATGGTAGATGGACACTTGTGTTTTTTTTATTTTTATTTTACAAGTGGGGGTGAAACTATTTGTAAGTTACCTATGGAATAAAAATTTTAGCATTAACAATCCCCATAATAGATCACCACTTTGCCGCTATCACTTTCTTTTGAGCAGTAAATGTATAAGAAGGTTGGTAAGTTACCCGAACATTGGATGGTCGTTGTTGTCAACATTATTGATAAATTACGTCAATATACCTAACTAGGATGATGTAGATTGCACGGTTTTTAGCATCGCCATTTAGAATTTACGAAAGGTGTTACAAATTTCCTACTGAACTGTTCCGTTTGGGCCAAACAGAATTTTAGACACGTCTAAAGAATGAAATCCCATTTTAAAAAGGCTACGAAACAGTAGAGTCCCAAAGGCGATCATGCAACTATTTTTCACACCATCAGTTAATCTAGTGAAGTTACTATAAGGTCCAAAGATGGTTCGAAAAACAAATTACGTGATCATCTTTGGATGGGTAACACGTGTACCTAAATCTGTACCACACATCACATGCTCTAGTCCCGAACTTAAGTGATTTCTCGAAGAGCAAATTAACAAGTCATGTATCAGGTCAAGATTAGATTTGAATTTGAGCCCTGTCATTGGAAGGCGCAATGTATGCACTGCTAAACATATATTTCAACTTTGCAGGGATATGTCTATCAAATGATTCCCAAGCGAAATATGTCTTCCTTTTTCACCGTTTTGAGAGATAGATGCCTGAAAATTGACAGGCCAAAAAGGAGCAGTGCCTTAAAAATGCTGCACCACAACGAGCATATTTTCTCACTCATGGTGTCGGGAAAAATATGCTTAAGCAAAGTATCTGATACAAGCTTCTCTCTGAAAGAACTCTCTAGTCTCCATTGTTATTCTCCAGCTCAGTTGCACTTGATTCTGATATTCCATGCCATTGTTGATGCAATCGATCGACTATAAATAAAGGGTTACTGGAAGAGCTACCCTTGAGGCCAGCAAGATATCATCTCTTTCGCTCACAAGAGAAAGAAGCCCCAGAAGAAGATATGGCATCCCTCAAGGCTGAGAAACCTGCTGGCTCTCAATTGCCTGGCCAGGCCAAGCAAGAGCCTCCCAAACAAAGCGGCAGCGCCCCGAAAGCCCCGGCGACAAAACCTGCCCCAAAGAAGGCCGAGCCAAAGCCGGCTCAGCCTAGGAAGAAGGTATAACGTTTTTGTCTCATTCAAATTTAAATGGAATATAGATTCAAAGTATGGATATTTTGTTAAAATTTGCAAACTGAAAGATTATATGTGATTTATCGTAACTTTCTTAAACAAGTCTTGTCAGGCAACCGGTGGCAAGAAATAGAAGATCACGTCGCGGTTTTTGTCGTGCCGGAGACTCTGTCGTGAAGCTTACACTCATGGACGGGCCTCTCTAATAATTGTGTGTCTTTGATGAATACGGTGTTGTACTCTAGCTTTTGAATTTCGACCATGTCCTCCCTCCGTTTCAGCTCGCCTTGATGAATAAAAGATAAGTATTGAAAGAAACAGATCTTGTCATGTTCTTTTTTTTTTTTTTTGGTTGCAACGAACTTTGAACGAAATCGAGAGTGCTCAGTGATCAAACTTAGGTAGGCTGATCCCAGCTAGAGCGACTTCCCTACTGTCTTTCTCGGGTCTTAAAATGGCCAATATTAATTGTCCAAAAAGTCTTAAAGCTATTGTACGGCGGCTATTTCAGTCATAAACTTTTTGATTGTGCCAATTTAGTGATGAATTTTTCGATAATTTGCCAACGTAGTCCTTCCGATCAATCTTAGCCGGAAATCGATTATGTGGACATTAGCCATCTCACATGGCATGGTCGGCGTTGAACGTGGCATGCTCGACATTGATGTGGATAAATTTTGTAATTTTTTTTTCATTTTTTTAAAATTTCCGGAATTTTCATTAATTTTTTTCTTTTCTTTTCTTGTGGGGCTAAGGCCTGGTGGCCCTCTCTGGCCACTAGGTGAGGGCTCCACTGGCCCTTAACAGGAAAAGAAGAAAAGAAAAATAAAATACAAAATAATTTGTAAAGGTTGTTCATGTCAACGCATATCATGACACGTAAGATGGTTGGCGTCTAACTCATCGATTTTTTGCCAAAATTGACCGAAATGACTATATTGACAAATCGTCAAACGTTTAGAATTGAATTGATCGCCAAATAATAGATTTAGGACTTTTTGAACAATTTAGTCTTCTTGTACTAGTGGATAAGGTTGCGCATGACAACCATTTTGTGTCCGGAAATTATTTCTGAACAGAAATGATTCTTTTTTATTCTGTACGCGAGAACTGATTCTGAGCATTTAAAGTCGTTTGGTAACGGCTCAAAATTTCTATTCCTGAAATAGTAAAAGAACAGAAATGCGTTTGGTAATGGCATAAAATTTCTTTTTATTAATAATATTTTAATATTTTTTTTCTTTTCTTTTTTTCTTCTCCTCCTTCTTGGCCATGGTAGGTAAAATATTTTTTAATTAATAATACTTTGATTAAAAATAATTTTTATATTTTTTTTGGCTAGGCCGGTAAAAAATTTCTTTTATTAGTAATAATTTTATTCAAAAATAATTTTTTTTATTATTTTTGGCCATGGCCGGTAAAATATTTTTTTATTAATAATATTTTTTTATTAAAATATTTTTTTCTTTTTTTTTCCATGGCCTAGTCGCTGGCCATGGCCGATAAAATATTTTTTTATTAAAATATTTTTTTCCTTTTCTTCCCATGGCTTGGTCGCCGGCCATGACCGGTAAAATATTTTTTTTATTAACATTTTTTATTAAAAAATTTTTTTTTCCTTTTTTTTCCCATGACCTAGTCGCCGGCCATGGCCGGTAAAATATTTTTTTTATTAACATTTTTTTATTAAAATATTTTTTTCCTTTTTTTTGCCATATCGCCGGTTATGGCCAATAAAATATTTTTTTATTAATAATATATTTTTTTTTCATGGCCGCCGGCGATTGGCCACAACCTAGAGAAGAACAACACAAAGAAGAAAAGAAAAAAAAGAAAAAAGAAGAAAAAGAACTCATTCTCAAAATTATGCCGATAAACAACTTTTTTTTACTTCTTGTTTCTTTTCCAAAACTGTTTCTAGACACAAATTTTTGCAAAAATGTGCCTTGGAACAAAAAGTTTACCAAACGCATTTTTGTTCCCAAACTATTTCTGGAAATAAAAGAACAGAAATTTTTACTGTTTGGCACGTTACCAAACGAGCCATAAGTCTCACGTATCTTAAACTAGCACGATACTTTTAAAGTCGTGATGGCACATGGCTATCCGCAATCTGAGCGGAAAATATCCTACTGGTGATGGCCCGCATAGAGCTGCCTCACAAAACAATATGGGATTCATATTTTGCGTACGACGCCCCACTCGGTTGAAAGTTAGATGAGCGAATTTCGTGCATATACATATCAATAGAACATCTCACCATTGATCTTAAACATAAACAGTACGATTTATGTGGAATAATCCCAAATTGAACAATTATATGAACTTGTTAACCGCGTAGAAGATATTTAAAAACGTAATATATGATACAATATGCAAATTCTACGGCAGATTATCAATTCGAGAAAAGAAATTAGGCTTCTTGATGATCAACAATGATCAACAACACCCCTAACAAAAACATTTTATAAGAAAATTGATAACGTGAATAACATGTTTGAAAAAATCTACTGATCCTACACATGATCATTAAAGAATGTAACTGCTGTATGCTTGTAGTGTACTTATCACGTCAATCTTGCTCTTCTGACTTTGATTTGTGCAGCCAAAATGAACTTTTATGATAATAATAACGAAATGGATGTACATTAATCAAGAGCCAATAGGCAAAAGGCTTCGTTCTAGTTAATAATCTTAGCCTATTAGTACTTTTATAATTAATTAAGATAAAGATATTTTGTTTTCTTAAATCTAAGTTAAAATGCCTTACCAATAAAATGTTGCTTTAGATGGTATTGGAGTCTGCTCGTCTGCTTATGCTTTTGGGTTCAAGTTTTGTTCGGGACACTTCAGGATCAAAATCCGAATGCACCGTGGCTTTAAGATCTCTTGGCTAGATGGACTAGTCGCAATGCTCGAAAGTTAGCACGGACAATACTAGACTGCTAAATAAAATACAATAAGAGCTGGAATGCCTTAATTTGCATATATCTATAGACTATGATAATCCATAAGTAGTCAGAAGCCCAGCTTATAAGGAGATTCAAATTTTAGATTTTCCGAAATAAATGGCTCTAGGCTGTATCTTTATTATGATTTGATGCAAAAAAATCCAAAACTCGACAATTTGGTGGTTTGAAGCTACTATAAAAAGTAGACACCATATGTAACCAGGAAAGACAGAATAACTTCAAACGCTATTTCTATCGGAATCATTTATTCGTCACATTGCCTGCTTCAGCCTTGTTCCTCCAATGTGCTGTCAGCTGCAAAATCTGGTGATTGTAAAGAACCATAAACGTAATTTAGTTCCCTTAAAAAATGAGTGATTTAGAAAATATTTTCCAAAACATAATTGCTTGTATCGCTTATAAAAATAAATGAATGAAAATTTTTTTCATCGTCCACGAAAATAATTGGGAATAGATTATTATCGATAATGAAAACATTGCCTTGACTAATTTTTCTAAATGATATAAGCAATCATTTTTCGGAAAATGAGAATAATTGGGAATAGATTATTATCGATAATGAAAACATTGCCTTGACTAATTTTTCTAAATGATATAAGCAATCATTTTTTGGAAAATGTTTTCCAAATTACTCATTTTCCGCAAAACGAATGCACACTTAATATGAAAAGCAGCGGAAAAAAATGCAAACTTCATCGACAAAAAGATAATAAAGAGCATCATAAAGCCACATGCAATTTCATTACAAATACTTTGTACCTGTGGTGTACAAGTGCATTTAACATCAAAAGCAGCTGCAGGAAGTATGCAGTTCAAGGGATCTTCCTTGAAGATCCGAAGAAAGAGACCAAAATTTAAATAGCTAAACAATGACAGTAAAAAGTAGAAGGAGAGGAAGAGAAATGCTGTAGCAAAAACACTAAAGTGAGACTTAGAATAGGGTATTATTCACAGTAACCTAAGCTCTAAATATAATTACCCCAAAAGGTGGGTTGTCTTTGAGCTACCTAATGGCAACATTACAGTTCAAAATGGACTGACGGCGCGTGCTAACTTCAACATACACTCAGGTACCATCCGACGCCTAGGAGGAGCTACCGCATCCTTGGCGAGAGCCTCTGTATCACCAACATGTACGTAGCCCACCAAATCTTCCAACATATCATCTTTGCCACCCCTCATAGGATCCTGGAAAGTCATTTAGGATAAGCTTAAACCCAAATTAAGTAAATGGAGACTCATCGTATATGCCAAAATAAACTAATGAAATTATCAGTATTTTTTGAAGTTATAACAAATCAGGCCGTTATTGAACATCTGCCTAAATCGAGTCAATTATTGGGTAGGAAATTCAATAAGACAGTCCAACTAAGGATCATAAACGGCGAACTGATTTCAGGAGAATGAAGCATTTAAAGTAAGTGGAAAAACTCCATTTACTTGAATCAGTGACAAAAAGGATTGACTGCGCAGAACTAACTTGGGATATATATGAATCGGATCAGAGGACCATCGCCATGCTTAATGCACGAAACTCGAAAGATCCATTGGATGAAATGAGTAAGAGAAGGAATTTACTAATTCTGTCCTCCTACCATAGACACAACTCAAGTGGAAAAGAAGTAAAGAAGACATCAAAATGTCCTTAGCATCTCCTAACCTGGAGAAATAAATCAGTGTGGGTTTTCCCTTTGTATAATATTGATTCCGCTTTCACTCCAGCTCTGTGAAGAGTCTCCGCAAAATTTTTACTGTGAAAAAAATAAGTCAGAGGAAGCTATGTGGAAACAATACTTGCATACAAACATCATCCTGCTCGGAATGGCAGCCTCGAGAATAAATACTTACTCATCTTTGACACAATCAAGCAACAATTACATAGTATATCCACATGGGATATCATTGCTGATGAAACATCATTGTCAGTCAAGAGACATGCACAATTTGCAACAAGTCCGCAACAACTTGCATGGTTTACCAACCAGAATTGTGGTGAACAGATCATTGTCTAATAATATACTTATCTTGGTTACAGTTAAATGTCATGATTATTAGCACTTCACGATTTCAAAAATTAGCGTTTGTCACAACATGGCAGGCTCTTTACAGCACCTACTAGGCCATCCAATTCAGTTTATGCAAGTAGCATTGATGATTCAATCTAAGGATTTATCCTTCATTAGACAATACATCCTGTAAGAAACACAAACCTGGCATCTGATGGAATAGAATAATCTGCAGTGCCGTGAAACAAACAAACAGGAGGCAAACGAGAGACAGCAATTCTTATGTTCGGGTCCTGGGCGACTAAATCCGGAGAAAATCGTTGCAATGATTGTTCACCTTCCATAATGCTTTGAAAACAAGGAAAACGAAACACCTCAGATCCTTCAATTTGATGGAATCAACTGCTGTATCGAGTTCTTAGAAAAACAAAGATATGCACTGGGAAATGGAGGGTACCCCAGGAAGATTGAGCGGTACAGGCCTCGACTGTGAAAGTAATCAACGAGTTCTAACAAATTGTACCTGTTCACAGAAATGTATGTAAGATGATTACAGGAGATTATAGTTGCACCTAAAAATTGCCCAACAATCAGAATGCAACCAGTAGGACTCTCAAAACAAAGCCGCAATGGATCAGAATATTCATGAACCCTAACTTGTAGAGGTTGAAATTTCAAAACAAATCAGATCACTGAATTTCCATGTGAAGTTGATCCCGGATATTAGCTTTGCTGTTAGATGATACAATTTGAGCAATGAGATAACCATGCGATTGAATTGAAATAGAATTAGAAACCATAAGATCTGAACCACAGGTACACAAGAATGGGGAGCATAAACCAATAACGCTGTTGGCTCACTACTGATGAAACCGTTAGTTTCAATACCGAAACTGAATGATTAAGGAAAACTTAATCTAAATTTTGATTCTTGTCACTGTCATATATGCATGAACTACCAAACTGAATTTGATGTGGGAAGTTCAAGATTAGCTCTTCAAAGATCATTCTTTGAGGACAACATTCTGTGACATGGCCAAAATAATATATCAAGTGCAACAAGAGATTTAATTTAAAGAGAATCCAAAAGGGAAAACCTCCTTTAAATCGACTCCCAGTTAACAAATTGTCATTTGGTTTCTATAACTTGTGAAACACAGGCCAGGTATTCCCAAATCACGGTTAACTAGTTGTAGTCTGTAATACGTTGAGACTTCACATCTGCGAGAAAATAAATACTACACGACAAATTAAGAAATAAAGTATATACCTGAAAATGGGTCTGTCAGTCATACTGTTAATTAACTTAATCTGCTAATGCAGGTAGGATTCCGCAGAACACCGGTAAAAAGTCTCTCATGAGATGGTCCAAGATCAATCAGACACATTTTCACTACTCGACGACGACCATATAATCCTCAAATGGCAGTTAGGAAAATAGAGTTCACTGGAAGATGTCAAGAGATATTTACCCTCCGGATAAACCAAAGTACGCTTTAATCTGAGACACACTCCAAGAAGTGCTCTCTCCTTCACCACACTCTTTAATTGCTTGCTCCAAGAGTGCGCAAGCAGCAATATGTGCCCCAGCTGACTGTCCCATCAAATAAACTCTACCAAAAGAAAGCATGCGCTGTCATCATGACTATAAAAGTTCAATGCCATGTCCAATCAGATACTGGCAAAAGAACATGAACTGACAGTGATTTAACTCTCTTAGGACTTCAAGAGATCTTTTACCTGTTTGGATCGCCTCCATACTCAGCTATATGGCTGCACACGAAAGAAATACCCTGGGAAGCATCCTTAACCATATCGCCAATGGTAACTTGGGGAAAGTTTCTGCAAGCAGGTGCCATTGAACAACTTGAGGATTTCGCTATTCAACATTTTGCTGATCAATGAAATTTTTGGAAAAAAAAAACTGTTGCAAAATCAGAATATTTATCACTATTTTCAACAATGCCATGCTCCTCTAGCAGTTTTAGCAAACCTTTGCCTATCGATGTACATCTGGTGCTTTTAAAAAGGTAAGCATGGAATGAGAACTGTAAAAAGTAATCAGATTTTTCAACTTCTCTTTGCCAAGAAAGTGTTCATAAACTAACTATACTAGCTCCTTGTCCTAAGTTTTGACTCACTAACATCATGTAAACTCAACAAGTTTCTGTAGAAATTGCATTCAACGTAAACCTGTAATCAATGCAGGCCACCATGATGTCTCTTTCTGACAATTGTTGTCCTAAAAGAGATCCCCATGCTTTGTAGCTGCATGAAGGGAAAATTGCAGTAGAATGTTATATCTAAACCACAGCAAATGAGACAGAAAACTTGTTTTCCTTCTTCATCCATGAATTCTGTCAAGGGACCAAAAATATTATCATAAAAGATCTTTGTCAAGGGACCAACAATATTATCCTAAAAGATCTTTCATGCAAAAATATTAGCAAACGTTGCAGTTCTGCCATCACAACTTCGTCAAGGATATCCATTCTCAACCAAAGAATTCACTCTCACATTTTACTCCACTGAAACATTGAGGAACACTCACCCAATTATCCAGGCTCCACCAGTTATAAATGCAACCACTGGCTTTGGCCCATCCGTGTTTTTCGGTAGATATAAATCGAGCCTGCACTAAAAAATAACTTCCAGTCATTAATAGATAATCCACAGAAGCACAAAGGGTACAACTATTTGGTGCGTCTGACATAACAGTCAAGTTTGATGTTACCTATTTCGGGGTAGATCACCATAAACTATTCCTCTGCGTACCTGACTAGAGAAGAAATAGTAATACCCAACTGCAAAAAGATAGAACATTGGTCATATGCTTACCACATGTTAACACTAGTAGTATAAGCTGTGAGTAGGCAATTAATATTGGAATGGCTCAGCAAGATAAACATAGAAAAGTACAGACCTTGGACAAAACCAGGCATTAGTAACAAGGAATAACAGCCGAGAGCAAGAAATCTCGTAATCCATCTGTAGCCTACCCTGAATAAGAATTAAATGATCGGGCAACATCAAGAAGTTGAGATGGATATGCATAAGAACCTTGTACTTCACATTTAAAAGGAAATGAAATTCCTAGATGATTTCAATTTTTAGCTGAAAATACAAAGAAATAGAACGCATTGCGCCTCTTCTATGCAACAAATAATGAACTTCACTTCCCACTACTCATTTCATTTTTTTTGCCAAAGCTTTTCCAGGTGCATCAGGTAGCATCCAATCTCCATTTCCTCCTCACACAGTCCTAGCAATTTAATTACATGACCATCTGGCCAATTGTTCACACGGCAATTTTTCTGATTGTCTCATGGCCAAGTGCCTATGCTACAAAGGCGACACTAAATGCTGAGGTTCTGAACATACCAATATTTCCATATAGTGTTTCCTAATGCCGAAGAATCAACTTCTACTCACTTAACAGTGGTCAGAAATAATGTAGAACGACAGTGAATGGGGTAGGAAGCCACAAATTTTACATTGAATCTGCATTCACTAGCAAAGAGCTAACTCAAAATCCAACTTAATCCTACTTAGCAACCATGATCATGACACCATTCTCGAAAGGCTGCTTGTGGTTTACAGCACAAGAAAACACAGCTAATCTTTAATGTGACTTTCTAGTTCGACTCCTGCCCCGTTGGTAGGCAGTAATGTCAATTGATTCTTCTTTCATAACACCTATGACCAATATCCCACATTCGAAGTACAATTACTTTAGGGCACTTCATTCCACCCCGACTCAAGGACTCGATGACTTTCTCATTGGAAAAGGAAAATCATCAGTGATTTCCACTGCCAATCTGGACTACATGCATTTTCTGAATACGCGATTTTCCTCATGACCTCTTGAATGAGGCTCAGCGAGACTTTTGCCCCACCCCCCCAAAGAAAAAAATCAATCAGGTATGCGGATCAAAGCATGAACCATGGCACTCGTTTCGTCGCGATCATGAGAAAATTAGAAACTTACTGTGCTACAAAAGGAAAGTTGCAATAAATATCAGGGAGAGAATATGAACTCAACGAGGAAATTACTACCCATGAAAGATCGCAGTCAAGTAACCATGCCATGGGGCTCAATAAGCCGATAACATTACAAGTTCAGTATCTGTTGTGCAGGGTATGACCGTCGATTGAAAAAGGAAAAAAAAAGAAGAACTGGCGATCACCAAATGAATAAACGGCCACATTACCCGAGATATCTCAAGAGCTTCAAGCCGAGGCGCGTCAGCACGAACGTCTCGGAAGCTGCATCCGCGACCTCGCGCCCCAGCGGCTGGTGCCGGCCGTTGTCGGACATCGACGAGAGGGAGTTCTCGCTGGCGGACCGCCGCCGCCGCTGCTGGTAGAACCCGGACGGCGGGGCGGCGGCGGCGGCCGGGGGCACGGTGGGGGCGTAGCCGGAGGCCCTGGAGAGGAGGGGCCTGACGGAGGCGGCCTTCTCGTCGTCGAAGGGGGAGGAGATGAGGAGGAGGTTCGCCATCGGGTCGTCGCCGGGGCCGGCGCCGCCGTCCTTGGAGGGCGGCGGGGAGGCGAGGGAGGAGGCGGGGCCGAAGGAAGGTGGGGCATGGCGGGAGGATGGGCTGGTGATGGGCAGGAGTGGGGACGGCATTGCGATGGGAGGTGAGCTGCGGATTCGCTGTCAGGGGGTGGGGTGGGGTGGGGGATCCGTCTTTTGGGGTTGGCTTCGGTTGAGCCACCCAGAGAATGCTTGAAGGCGAAGCGCCGGCGGAGGGATCGATCGGAGACGACGAAGTATCTCGTCACTGGTTCCAAGCAGAAGCAGAGGAAACAGAGGAGAGACGGAGAGATTATTGCGGAGGCCGAGAGACAGAGAGAAACCAACGGGGGAATCGGGAAGTGTTGAAGTCTGATTTGGAGGCTGCCGGTTTGTACTTCCCACTTTCTGGTGAGACTGGTCTTCCTCTCATTTTAAACGCTTCTCTCCCAAACAACAAATGGTCATATTCGCTTCAGTTGTTTTGTCTCTTAGGACACTTTCGATGAGAACAATATTCATTTTTGTGTTTTTTTTAAGATAGTAAGACGAGAGATAGCTTAGCGTGTCGGAAACTATAGGGTATTACCGATTAGTTATTTGACAGGTGTTCCTGAGGACTTTGTTAATGCAATCGCATGCTTAAAATAGCGTGATCTCAAAATACCAAGCTCCAAATAACACACAAAGACCGATGTATTGGAATCACAAATTTTCCTTTAGAATGCTTTATGGGTGTCGATGGGTAGTTGTAAAACATTATTTGATTACATGAAACGGGAAAAGTAATTCTTTGAAAATAAGTTTTGCCTCCCCAATTTTTGCCCTTGAATGCTTTTAACAAGGGTGCATGCACTAGCCGTATTAATGTAAACCGGCTTTCAATATTATGGTATTTTCCATCGCTATACAAAGTTCAACGATCAAATTGTCGGATTTATTGAACTATTGCGTCGTTAGCATGATCGGTTCAGCAGCTGCTCTCGCTTTGTTATGGATCTCTATGTTCGTATGTGCAAAATTTGCCGAGTCGATGTGTCCCCATTTAATCTATCTCGACAACCTCTCTAAGTTAGTTGTGTATCTCTATGTTCATATGAACAACATTTACCATGTTGATGTGTCCTTATTTTTATCTATCTATATTTATGATTGTCAGGCCGATTTGCTGCCCTTCTTGAGGTCATACAGGTTTATGAATTGTTGTAAATATTTTACAGAATAGGTCGCACTTAGAGGAGCTACTATGTTTATAAAGGTACTTATACAGGCTTCCGTAAAAATATCATCAAAGGCATCACCGGGAAAATTATCCAAAAAGCTCTAGACTTATTACAATTTTGCCAATATAGTTATAAACCTTTTAATTTTGCCAATTGAGACTTAAATATTTTCATGTTTTATAAATTGAGTCAATTTTATCAATTTTAGTCGAAAATCGCTGACGTGGATGATGCCCATTTAATGTGACGCGGTCGACACTGACATATATAATTTTTAATAATATTTTAAATTTTAAAATTTTTTGAATTTTTATTTTCTTTCTTCTTTCTTCTTCTTTTTTTCTTCCAAGCCCTGGCGAGGGTTGCTAGCCAACCCTCATCGATACAGGCAAGGTCGACCGACCCTCGCCAACCGCAAGCAAGGGCTTCACGGCCTTTCTCAATGGCCGATGGGGGTTGACCGCCCCTCGCCAGACTTGATAAAAAAAGGAAAAGTAAGAAAGAAAAAGAAAAAAGAAACAAAAAGAAAAGAAGAAAAAAAAAATTCAAAATCATAAAAAATCAATTTCTAAGTAAAATTTATAAATAATTCGTCTACGTTTGTACATGCTGTCCTACGTGGCACTACTGGCATCTATATAAGTGATTTCCAGTTAAAATTGACCAGATGAACTCAATTGACAAAACGTAAAAATGTTTATAACTCAATTGACAAATTTGAAATGTTTAGCATTGAATTAACAAAAGTGTAATATGTTTGGGACTTTTTGAATAATTTTTCCAGGCATCGACTTATCCTCACGAATTGATATGATGGGTCTCGGGTTCGCGAGTTATTTAGGCTTGATAGTCAATGTGATCTTCTCACGTTAGGTAGTAAACAATATTCAAACGTGCACACGTGATAGCTTTACCTTTGAATTACTCTTCAAGCAAGTCGCCCTTGTGTAGCCTGCCAAATCCTGTTGACTTTCTCACCATGACCATCATTAAATTACTTGGGACTTGCTCGAATTCCGGCTTGCTCGAGTCATTGTTTTCCTATCCTCTTTGCATTGCACGATCCAAAAGGAGTCGCGCTTGCCCTTGATGGTGTCATCCTCAACCTCAGATCCATGTGAAGCAAAGCGAGGAAGCTTTTTGAACTTGCGGCAACGATTTGATGACTTAGATTTGGCGCAACAAGGCAATCTGATCTTCTACTTCTGGACTTAGGCAGAATATAAGAACCAGCAGAATAATGTTAGAAATTAGAACCCACATGATGATGCATGAAATCTCCGGCCAATCTCTGATGACACCGAGCTCATCCAGCTGCCGTGGATGGCCGGACACCTCGCCGCGCGCGCGTGTGATAACTTGACTCTTGGCTAACAATTTCAGTATTTTTAATCACATTTCATCGTCATTATCATAAAAACTGACTTAAGTATCGGAGGATCCTCCTAATAGAAATCAAGGAGGACTTCCTCCCTCCGTTGTCTTAGGTGTGCACATCCACGGCAATTGGAGGAGCCTGGTGTCGTCGAAGTTCAGCCAGAGATTTTGTCCATCATCAACAACCCATTTGATTTATCATCTGAAGTCATGTAATACCGATTTTTGATAGGCATCACTTTGGCTTTTGTAATCTCACAGTTTTTACAGTTTCGATGCTTACATTATTGCAACTCCTTATCGACAGATGCTCAAGATGACCTTACCAGAGAATGGATCAAGTGTTACAGCCCGGATACGTCTCGGCCCAAAAGGCGTTATAGACGGCCCAATGATCAGGCCAAGCCCACTCAAGTCTTGGAGCCACAAAGCCCGGCCCATCAAGTGCTACTAGAAAGCACTCATGAGTAGACACTAGCATTTACGATGGCCAACCAGCCCATGGCCATCATGCCATGGTCCGATTTCTTCCTTACCCATGCGAGCTTTAAAAGCGGTGCTTCGGGGTATCGGGATGAAGTGCGAGAATTACAGAAGGGATGATACAATTGGGTCGTGGGATCGGCGCTATGATGCCTGTGTTTGGAGTTCACTGGGCCAGTGATCATCTTTGTTTTTGCCGGCTTGGCTTATATGGCAATCGAGTATTATCGCGTAATGAACATTACCAATTACGGACCAACGCCAGATCACGATTAGGGTCGTTGAAGAGCCTAATTATTGCTTGTAATAATTGGAGTTCGAAAGGGTTCCCCTTTCCGCAAAGATCAAAAGCAAAATCAAAGGGTCAAAAAGGAAAAGAAGGTTAACTTTTACATTGTAGCCCATGCTACGCTTCTCCAATGTGTAATGGCTACTAATTTGTTGACACTCGTCATGTCATCACGCTTAAGAAATTGCGTCTCGTTCATGGAGAGGCCAAGATAATATGGCCTAGCCAAAAGACAACATTGATACCGAATGGATAGACAATGGCTGATTTTATTGAACATAATAGAACTCGACTCCACGTTTTTGTGTAAAGCCTGCTTTATCATCGTTGCAGAAGTTTACGTGAGAATATATATACATACGATTGGTTCATAAACTTTAACCCAATGTCTAATATCGTCCATAAATTTTAAATATGTTTAGTATGATTCATGAACTTTTTCTCAATGTGCAATGTTATCCCCAAGCTTTTTATTTATACAATATGGTCCATGAACTTTTGATACGTATTCAATCTAGTCCCTTTCGATAAAAAAAAATCTAGTTCCTGAATTATATGAAAATATTTAATGTTATTACTGAATTTAAATTAATAGAAGGATAAAATTGTACATTTTCATATAATCCATGGACTAAATTAAATACGTATAGAAAGTTCAGAGTTCACATTGAACAGATAATATTATATATTGGGTTAAAGTTCAGAGATTGCATTAAAAAAATTAAAAATTTAGAAATAATATTATATATCAAGCCAAAGTTAAGAAATTACTTGTCTCATTTTCCCAATAAACAAAAGATAGTCCGCATCGAACCGCACTCTGACCTCTCTTAAAAGCCCAACAACGCAAGCCGAAATCACAATCTCGTTCTTTTTCCCAAGAAAAAAAGATATCAAGACGAAAGTAAAAAGCTGCAATGATTGCCACAAAGTTCCATTCATCACTTTCTTTTCCCCGCACGATTGATTTTGTTTGTTTATCTTTTTATTATTTTTTTCGCCATCGCTTTTTTTGGGAGCAAAAGTAGCGGGGGAGATCATATGGGTGTTAGAGATCACAAAGATCATTGACCAGCTTGTTTTGTCTCCTAGCTTAGACCCAAAAGGAAGAATTGCCGATTTTAAGAAAGTTTCGCACCTATAGCATTTTTTTTGGATTGCACTCGACCTTTTTCAAAAACTCAACGACACAAGCCAAAATCATAATCTCATTATTGTGGCCACAATGATCAATTCATCAATGTCTTGTCCCCGCACTGAGTGATCTTTTTTGTCTATCTTTTTTAATTTTCCCATCACTTTCTTGGGGGCAAAAAGAGTGGGAAAGATCAAATAGGGATTGAGTGTTTTTTCTGCTGGCTTGGACCGTCTGACTCCACTTTCTCTCATTTTTCTTATATTACTTTCGAGGGTTTTCCTTTTTGGTTCAATAAGATAATTTATTATAATTTAATCGATTCAACTATGCAATCGCACCATCATCGAAAAAAGAGAGAAAAAAAAAACCGTGCAATATTAACAAAAAATTGCGCCCTCGTTCTTGCTAAATGTGAAATTCTCTAGTGTGTCGGAAACATGCTTTAGTTCGGGTTTAAGCCAACTCAACACCCATTTTCCGAAATTTTCCCCTAAAAAGCGGATACCTATGAAAAAATTTAAGTGAATTTAAATATCGTTATCTGAATTACAAGGATTTAGGATGTCCAATATCTAGTATGTTGAGGTGCACTTGTGAGAGTGTTAGGTAAAAGAAGCCTCTCATCGAAGATGCAATTTAAGGTTGGGCAATTGATGCATCAAGGTTGGCTCATCACTTGTCTGCTTAAGTTTTTTTTATGAAGGTCAGTCCAACTGATTATATTAAGTAGGTGCGGATTTGAAGTCTTACTAAGAGATCTTCCAGAACGAAGGTATAAGCCAAAAATAAAAAATTAAAAGTGAAAATCAAGCCAAACACTCCATCAATTTCATGAGCTACGCCAAGTTGAAGTTCATGCAACCAACAATTATTTCGGAGAAAAGTTCAGGTTTATCAATTAAAGAGAAGCATTGCAACAAGGCATTTGGAATTCTCAGAAAGAGAATTATTGATCCGCTAAAAGAAATAGAAACTATGCATTAAATCCTGTATGAGCTTGAGAAGAGCTGATATATGCCTAGCAAGCAAAAAGAAACTGAGAGTCTTTGTACTATTTCAATAAAATGTGTTCATATTTGTCAGTCATAATTTTGTCGGGTTTGGATCGTCGCGTCCGAATCGAGATTCTCTACAAGTGGTTAAGAGCTTTTCATTATTACTAGCTGAAGTAGTAATTCTCACCATTACCTGTTGCCTTTAATTTCTTCAAGTTAGTCTAACTCCCAACCAACCAACTTTACTGTTGCGAGATTTTGTGGGACCACAGCTTAAAACATTGGTTGGACTTTGCTTTCCTTGTGTTTTGTAGGAGCAAAAAAATTTGTAATAGTGTCTTTGTACTATTTCAATATGTTGAAAATTTGGATTGCGTCGAAACATGATTTTGTTATCGATAATATCTTTTGGTTAGTGATGTGCAAGTGTATATATGTATGGTCTAGTTGATGTAGAGGAAAGGACGAGGATAGGTTATATGCAAATATAGTTGGAGGAGGTGTTGGTATAGGAGGTACATGATATGGAGTTTATTTTAATGCTCTCCCTTGATCCATTTTCGTGATATTCCTAGCATGCTTTGTATCATATCAAACTTGGTTGGAAATTCTTCTTATGATGTCCCATGCCTTTTCACGGCGGAATACATTTTAAACAGATGTCCAGCTAAAGCAATGCAAAACAAAACTCTAGTCGAAGCATGGAGTGGATGGAAGCCTTCGGCGAAGCATCTCAAGGTTTTTGGTTGCATATGCTGCATCCACATCCCTGCTCAGCAAAGGAGCAAGCTTGATGAGAAGATAGAAAAATGTATCTTCCTCGACTACAATGACCAATCAAAAGGCTATCGGGTCTACAACATAAGAACTAAGAAGCTCATGATCAATCGAGACGTCGAGTTCGACTAGAATGCCACCTGGAACTAGGAGAACGAGAAGATCAAGAAGAGGTGTGTCACCTTACCAGACATATTACTAGTACAAAAGGAGACAACATCACAAGAAGAAGCTGAAGTGTCAAATTCCACCACTCATGATGTAACACCACCAATCCTCTCCAAGAGTGACGCAGGAAGAAGCTACTCCAGAGACTCCAATAATGAGGGTAAAATCCTTCAGAAGAGTTTATGACTGATGCAACTTTGTTACCTTATAACCAGAAAACTATCAAGAGGCGTCCAAAGAAGAAGTTCGGATAAAAGCCATCGAGGAAGAGATCAAGATGATCGAGAAAAATGAAACTTGAGGGATACTACAAGAAGAATTCAAGGCACTAAAAAGGTACACACTATTCAACCGTAGACCAACAATAGAAAAAGCTACTCCTTTTCCCCGTGTACTACACACTTCCAAATAAGCTCTTTCTTCCTTTCTTGTGCTTCTATCATCCCTTATCTAATATTGTCCTATATTTCACACACGCTTCCGCAAAATTGCTACACAATAAAATGTGTTTATATTTGTCTATCATAATTTTGTTGGGTTTCCATTGTCATGTCCGAGTCGAGATTCTCTACAAGTTGCTATAGCTTCTCATTATTACTAGCTTAAGTAGTAATTCTCACCATTACCTGTTGCCTATAATTTCTTCAAGCAAGTCTAATTTTCGACCAACCAACTTTGTTGTTGTGAGATTTTGTGGGGCCATAACCTAAAGCATAAGCTGGACTTTGACCTAAAGCTTAGGGATCCAAAAGCCTAAATTAAGGGCCTGGAAAGATTAGAACTCCGGATCTCTTGTTATGTTAAGATTAAAACGTGATGTAATACTTTTTAACAACTGTTTTGGATTGTGCACCAATTGGACTCCTTGTATATCGATCCTAGTCAACTTGGCTATGGTAAATGGTTCCCGGTCGTTTGGCTTTGATACCATTTATAGAGAATTTCAACTTGAGTGTGGCAGTGGAAAATATGATAAAACCATGATGTGCAAATAAAAAAGTGCACTCTATTGAAAATAGTACAAAAAAACTGAAATAATTCATTTGCTTTCCTTAAAAAGATTAAAAAATGTGCAAGTTGCTCTTACAATATCCTCTAACTCCTATTCTCATATTGTTGGTTTACTAGGCTTGTGACAAAACTCACCCCGCCTAAATCACTTAGCATTGCTTGTCACCAAGGTGTTAAAACACTCTTTTCATTCAATGCATAAGCAATGCAACACAACACCATGCAAGCACTTCACATGTACACATTCGGTGAATCATTATAACAAGCAAACGCACTTTATGCACATTCTTAAACCACTTCAGCCTGTATATATTCACGAGTTGACACCTCCTATTCTTGCCTTTATTCTTTCTTATCTAGGTATAGATATTGATGTTTAATTCAATTTTCACTAACAAATTGATGGGTGCCCAGTTTAGCCATGTAGCAATAATTAATGAGCGATTCTATCGGTAGAAAAGCCATCGATTCGTGCGAGATCGTGGAAGTCCAACATCGGTTTGTACATTAGAAAGTATTTAAGTAGTGAGTGTGCATAAGATGAAATGGTTAAGATACACAAAGTGCTTTTTGCATGTGGTGATGGTGTGTTGAATGAGCACTTGCATATCTTTGAGCTTGTTAATATGCATGTGTAACTTGTGTTAGAGAAGTTTTACATGAGAAAGTTGGTGTGGTATGGAATAGTTAATATATCCTAGTTGGCCCATAATATATTGGCTTAAGCTTTTGATTGAAGGTGAGTTCAATTAGATATGTTGATCATTAAAAGTATCATGCTTCTGCTATGTGCCCTCAACAATTGGTATTAGAGCTGATGGTAGATTGATTGACCCTCAATCTGTTTGAGTGTTTGGTGAATATCTTAAGGAATGAATTTGGTGACCAACGCGATTTCCGGGCGATGGGTGTTGTGGTGTAGTAATGGGGGCTAATAATAGACTTTAAGGTTCAGTTTGGAGAAAGAGACCAGATATTAAATTGGATGTTGATGGAGATTCAAGTTAAGATATCTTGATGCAGAAAAATACCTAGATTAAGGGGGAGCAAACCTAATACCGAGCTTACATGTGAGCGGAAGACTATTGAGATGCACGTGTAAGTTGTGTTAGAGAAATCCAAAATTGGAGAATTTGTGTAGTATGGAACAGTTTATATATATATTAGTTTGCCCATAACTCAATCCGAGAATTGGTGTGATGCACATATGAGTTATCTTAGATAAGTTCCAAATTGGAGAATTAGTGTGATATGGAGCAGAAAATATATTTCTTAGTTGGTCCATAACTCAATCGGAGATTGGTGGGGTGCACATGTGAATTGTGTTAGAAAAGTATCAAATCGGATAGTTGGTGTGGTATGGAGCAATTAATATAAATCTTACTTGGCTCACAACTCAATCTAAGAATTAGTGTGGTGTGGAGAAATTACTGTATATCTTAATTGGCTCATAACTCATTAGCTTAACCTTTTGAGTAAAACTTGATTTAACTGGATGTGTTAACGGGTTCGGACTTAGACATCTTGTAGTGATTTTGCCGGATAAAGGTATCGGGTTTCTGCCACACGTTTTCAATAGTAATGTATACTTTAAGATCGGGAGATAAAATGGCTTCTTTACGTCTCAGCGACAAGAGGTGCTAAATGACCCAATCCACAATGAGAAGTTCTTTAGGTAATCCAATTATAAACTGAATCTAGTGTATTAAGGAGACAATCGTAGGATAGTGAGAGAATTAGAGAGGCTAGCCTTTAAGAGCAACTTGCTTAGTGTTGTTTTGTGTTTTGAGTGAGAGCAATTAAATTGTAAGTGTCCATGCACAATTTCAACACAGTTGTGGCTTTTATTTGCATATTATATATATTTTTTTGGGTTTCCGTTACCACATTTACGTTGAGATTTCTACATATACAACTTTGGATTTGCTATTACCTAAGTGATAGGAAAATTATCAAAAAAGTCATAAATATATTGCATTTGTGCTAATTCAGTTATAAACTGTGACGCCCCAGAACGTCATATGCGACACGTGTCCTTTCCAAAAATTTTTTATTATAATTATGCATGCAGAAGCATAACAAACATTTCACAATATCCCTAACAAGAAAATCGCACGAGTTTCATAATATACATATCTTCAACTTTATACATACACCAATAGTTATTAACACAACATAATACTTAGTCTTGGGAAGAAGGTTAGGTCTAATAGCACCACTACTCCCACAATAACCCAAAAGCGAGCTACCATCAATCTAGGGGTTGATAGCCTCTGATAACATATCGCCCCTTCCAACGTCATGTCCAGGGAGACCATCTTACAAATTGAAAAATAAGGAATGAGCCAAAACTCAGTAAATAAAATCTCTAAGTCTAAAGTAGCAGTTTACCTTCGCACCGGCCCTGGCATAACAATCACAAACATCCGGAGCAACATAATTAATGCATGAAGACACACCTTACCTTCTTTGCAAATGCCTCACACGAATACATGGTATTATATATTCAATGCACGCGTATGTCATATAATTTCTTGATGCATTAGTATCATTTGGTGCCTTATTAACATGCATATATGTATATTCAAAAGCATGCATCTTATTCATTGTTTCATTACATCCAGATTCACGGGTCTTCCCGATTTGTTGGGCATCTCAACTCTAAGGCATCATGTAACATCCGACGGGGTATCTCGATTCGCGGAGCATCTCAATTTCGAGGTATCGTAGCCACGATCTCATGGACGACAAAACATTTTTATATCATTAATTAGATTTCTCATACATGTAATTATGTCCAAAAATCAATATGAGTCACTCACATCATTTCACTCAAATGTGAACACGTCTTTTCATATATTACTTACACATGTAATAAAAACTTAATTCTTTCATTTTTATGTAAGTCATGATAACATTCTTAGAGAATTGGCAATGTGAACATCGACAACTCAATTTATTGACAAAGTGATCATCGACAACTTAAAGATCGACCACGTGATTAATCAACAACACTTAGCTAGTAATTCGATAACTTAATCAAATTACAAAACTATCACTTTCGGGTTGAGCATTCGTTGTTTCCACATCTTTCACACAAAACTGTCATCATATCGTAGAGAAAAACAAACACTCATTCGGAAAACCGTCAAACACTTCCTAGACAATCCATCAAACACCTTCTAAGCTTAACGATCCAATTCAAGTGAACACAAAGATTTTACATATCATCATTAAAATTTTGCCTACACTTGACAACGATGGCAAACAAAATATAAAAACCATCAATCGACCAAGTCACGTACTCATTAGAACAACCTAGCTTAGCGCTTAGAGTTTCACTTACCTTGAATAAAGGTTTGAGTAAAACCAAAGCTTTGGATACCTTTGATTTAGAAGCTTTAAAATACAAACATGGGAACTTCACATTTGCTTCAAAGGAAAAGTGGCATGGAACTCTCTCTCTTTGCAAGAATGAGTTAAAGCACTTTCTATTTAGGAATTGGATTCTTAAAATGACTTCACACGATAGAGAGGGCATGTTTTTAGAAGCTTTCATGAGATACAAAAGAATAAGAACAAATAACCAAGGGTTGAATGTAATGATACCTTTGGGTTAAAATCATTAGATCTAAAAATAGAAGGGTATGTGGTCCAATTGAAATGCTTCAAGTGGCCCCTAAGTAGATAGCTAGGATACAAGTGGTCTCATAAGATTAGCTAGAGAAAGATATTTTGATTCAAATAAAAAATTGCTCCTTCATGTCCAAGTAAATTGGTGAGTCATAAGAGCATTCATTGCCTTAATAAATAAAGTGTTCCAATAAAATCGATTCATGCGCCTCCTATGCTAATAGTTAGGGTGCAAATGGCTTGAAGTCATAAGCCAAGAGAAGATATATTAATGTGAAGGAGAGAAGGCTTCATTCCATTTGGCCGAGTGTGAGCAATAATCATTCCAAGCATTAATAAACTAAAGCTAAATTTCATGAGGCAATGCATGATCTCATTACTACAAAGTCCATATCTTCAAGAGGAAAACATGTGAGGGGTTTAATACTTAGGGAAAATAGGAAACATAAGCACAAATGGAAAAATTGCCAATTGATTCGATAAAAAATATTTTCATAATAAATATTTTGTTAGGTTACCAAAGTAACTACTAATTAATACATAACAAGGAAACCAATGTTCGTTCAAAATACTAATAAATTTGAAAAATATTTTGAGCCCACTAATGAAAGATAATGGATGCTGAGAAAATCTTAACTTAGTTAATTTAAAACTTGAAAATCATCCAATATGAAACTCCGAGCACATAAATCATTTCTTCAACTAATATGGCGGCAATTAATTAATTACCGTCACACTACACCATCAATGTACGAATCAACCTCCCATCATATCGGACTCCGGACAATAATGATCATGAAAAATTGTTTTAAATATCATTATAAAATGTGAAAATTCTGGATGTCACATAAATATTTCAATTGTGCCAGTTTAGTCCTAAACCTTTTGACATTTTGCAAACTGAATCAATCCTATCAATTTTGGCCGGAAATCACTAACATGGATTCTGGCCGTCTTACATGGCATGGTTAGCGTTGTTGTGAATAATTATTAATAATATTATAATAATTATTTGAATTTTTTATTTTATTTTTCCTTTTCCTTCCTTCTTTTTTTTGTTTTTCCATTGTGGCTGGCGAGGGTTGTCGGAGCTCGTTGGCCATTGGGGGAGGGCTATGAAGCCCTTGCTCGGCCTTGCCCAAATCTGGGCAAGGCCATTGCAGCCACGAGCTAAGGTGGCCTTACTCGCGGCTAGCGAGGCCATGGCCGCTTTTGCCCATGGCCGCCCCTCATAATGGTCTGGGTAGGCACTGCTATGGCCTTGCCCAAATCATACGCAAGGTTCGTGAGTCCATTCCTTTGTTTGTATTAGCTTTCACGGGTGCAATAACTTATGGTTTGACCTTGTTTCTTTTTTTTCTCATTTGTTTTTTTATTTGAGTGTGAATTTTCATTTCTGGTGGAGCTTCTATGTACGGTTCTTTGTGGATCAAAACATGCCATCATTTTTCTTGAGGTTGCCCGTCAATTGTGAAACCAGATTCCCTACCCTAAAATATCAAAATATTATTTAAAAATATCCGCATCAGTACCAGTCGTGCAATGTAGGACAATCGGTATCCACATCAGCAATTTTCGATCAATTTTGGCCGGATGGACTCAATTGGTAAAACATGAAAATTTTTATAACTAAATTGGCATAATTGAAAAATTTAGAACTGAATTTAAACAAATGCAATAGGTTTAGAACATTTTGGGTAATTATCCCCCTAAGTGACTAGTAAATGTTAACAAATTTATCATGTAAGAGACATAAGTTAGATAGCTCATAACACAACAAGAGAAACCATTTGTTCTTCGAATCATTCAATATCACTGATGCATACCTACTTTTGGTAAAGCCCATTTGGATAAGTCAAAGTAAATTAGGTTTAGCACGCTTTTTTTTTTTGACGTGTTTGGGCAGTACATGAGAATGGAATGGGATCACTCTCTTGCCTTCTATCTCGGCTTTAATTGTTGGTAACTTTGGAATTGAAATGATGAGCATAGCCTTTTCTACAAAAGTATGAATTTCTCTTCTTTCCTCGTCTTTTTTTGGTAAGGGCTTCTTTCCTCATCTTTAAATGCATAAAATTTCAATTTCCGTGTTTCTCATAGATATCTATTTTTAAAGACATTATTGAACATTTTTGCCTTATGGTTTCTCTCTTGCAAACAGGCATGCAAATTTGAAAGACTCATTTTCACTCATTTGAATCTTTTTTTCCTCATCCATTGTCATCACCATTTTGCACTTTATTGTGCCCACTCATGCCGAGCGAAACGATGTAAGACAAAAAGAAAAAAAGTGGACATGGAGTTGCATCAAACATTGATTGAAACATTGCTTTTTTGTTTTAATTAATTAATTCAAGGGTATAAGCGCAGCAGCCCAAGTACATGAAGATCCATATAGCACTCTGTAAGCCTTTGGCTCATAATTGGCTTTGATCTAGAGCAATTTGCTCGCAATCAAGAAAAATTTGAACATCTTTATTATATTTAATCAACATCAATTTAATTATAACTGTAGCTTTTCTTCAATATGCAAAAAGGTGAGTAGTTTTCTAAGGTGCATAGTTTTAGACAATCAATCGCAGAATGCATGTAATCTATCCATCTCTCCTATTAATTTGACTTGCCACGAACTCTTGCTTATCCTGTATAGGCACAAGGGACTATATCAATTTGACTAGAGATTATTCTATTTCGACTAGGTTAGCATCAAAACAAAATGGCTTAATATCACGAAAAAGCTCAAACTGGTACACTTGTAATAAATTTACCCTCAATTTGTTTCCATTAAATTTTACTGTCAAATTATTTTGTTAAATGACATACAACAGTTGACTGATATGCTAATTTTATGTTTATCCTCTGTTTGTTACATGTGTAACAGTTTGTGATTTTTTTTTTTGTATTAATTCAATTTAATGGAAACTAACGGAGGGTAAATTTGTTACAAATATACCAGTTTGGGGTTTTTAGTGGTTAAAATATTAATTTGGGATAAATTTGTTACAGGTGTACCAGTTTGGAGCTTTTTTTGATAAAAAAAATTAATTTGGGGTAAAATTATCACAGGTGTACCAGTTTGAGGTTTTTATGGCATTAATCCAAACAAAATTATAGTATAACATGTTTATATTCTCATTTGAATAACATGTGAAATATCTTACATTTGGAAAAGAATCCAAATGATTTGTTTGGCTATGGTTAAATCACCATATCAAATCAATCAATCTAGCTTTTGCTAACTTTTTGGGGAAAAGTGTTGAAAAAGTCATAAACCGTTTGCAATGGTACCAATTTAGTTATAAACTTTTTTTTGGTGTTAATTGAGTTATAAACCTTTTATCTATGCACCAATTCAATCTTTCTAGCTAATTTTGGCCAAATTTTGGTGATGTGAACGCCGACCGACTTACGTGGCACCGCTATGGTTGACGTGGATAATTTGTAATATTTTTTCAATTTTTTTAATTATTCTTATGATTTTATTTCTTTTTTCCTTCTTTTCTTTTTCTTTTTTCAACCTTTTTCCGATGATCGGCCACCTTGGCCATGACGGGGTTGGCTGGCCTCACCTGGGTGAGCCTGCCATCGCCTGCCACAGGCGAGACCCTCCTGACCCTCGCCTGGGCGAGGGTTGGCCTCACCCAGGCCACGACGGCCTTGTCGGGCGATGCTCGGCAAGACAGCTGTGGCTTGGGCGAGGGCTAGCCTTGCTAAATTTGGCCTGGGCGAGGGCTGATTCTCGCTTGGCCTAGGTGAGGGCAAGCCTCGACGGAGGCTCCCGTCGCCAGATCTCTCGAGGCTCGCCCACGCTGCACCAGGCGTCACTTGGAAGGGAGAGGCTGACCCTTACCAGGGCGAGGGCAGCCTGCCTAGCCATGGCCGGTGGCCAGTCATCGGCAATGGGAGGAAGAAAGCCAAAAAAGAAAAAAAAAAAAAGGGAAGAAAAATAAAAAAATAATTTAAAAAATTATTATTAAAAATTATCCATGTTATTACCAGCGGGCCTATGTAGCACTGTCAGAGTCCACATTAGCAAAATGGACTGAATTGACACAAAGATAAAAGGTTTATAACTAAATTGGTGGCAAGAAAGATTTATAACTAAATTGGCACAAATGCAAAAAAGTTTAGGACTTTTTTGACACTTTTCCCCAACTTTTTGTGTTCCACATCTATGAAAATATTTCACAGTATTCAATGTGCCGAGGTCATGTATAAAAGTGGCTCCCAAAAGGGGTTCAAATTCTGCTCATGCAAAACTGCCGATTAACACATAAAAACACTAAAGAAAAGAGTACAAGCCACTTTTGGCCGAGTGAAGCGTGAACTTTTCCAAAATGGATAAAAACAAATCGTCTTTGAATTTTGGTCCAATGTACAATGTAGTTTTTAAATTTTTAATTTGTTCAATATGGTTCATGAACTTTAGTTTAATATGCAATATCGTCAATGAACTTTTAATTTATTTAATTTGGTCTATAAATTTTTGGTATATATTCAATTTAATCCTTAAATTATATAAAAATGTTCAATATTATCCATAAGTTCAAATTAATGGAAGGACAATATCGAATATTTTTAAATAGTCTAGTGATTAAATTGAACATATATAAAAAGTTTATAGACCACATTTAATAAATTAAAAGTTCAGGGACTACATTTTGCATTGGGCTAAATTTTAGGGACCACATTGAATATTAAAAGTTCAGAGACTACATTACACATTAGATTGAAGTTCATGGGCTATTTGTGTCATTTTTCCTTTCCAAGATGAGGGGTTTCATATGCTTTTGTTGTGACGGCATGCGAGTTGGGTTGAGGAAAAGAACTGGACCGGATTGGACCGAACCAAGAATCGCTCGAATCGGCTGGTTTTGGGTGGTTCATAGTTCTAATTTATTGGAACCGGTGAGTATTACTACAAAAAAATAACCTTTTTCCGACGAAATTTTCAACAAAAAATTTGGAGAAAACGAATTTCCAACGAAATTTGCGACGAACAAAAATTCGTCGGAAATTCGTCGTCACAAATTTTTCCAACAAAAAATTTCAATTTTCGTTGGAAATTTGCGACGAAATTTTTTCGTCGCAAAATTCATAACTAAATTCGTTGCAAAATTTGTCACTAATTATTCGTTGCAAAAATCGTAGCAAAATTCATCGGTAATTATTCATGGTAAAATTCGTGGCAAAACGAATTTCCAACGAATTAGCAACGAAAAAAAATTCGTCGCTAATTCATTGTCGGAAAATTTTTGCGACAAAAAATTTTAAATTTTCGTTGGTAATTTGCAATAAAAATAGAGTCATGGCAAAATTTGTGGCAAAATTCGTAGATAAATTCGTGGCTAAATTCGTTAGAAAATTCGTCGTTAATTATTTGTTGCAAAAATCGTGACAAAATTCGTCGCTAATTTTTCATGGCAAAAAGAATTTCCCGCGAAATTAGCGACGAACAAAAAAATTCGTCGCAAATTTTCGCAAAAAAAAATTTGAATTTTCATTGGTAATTTGCGATGAAAATCAATTCGTGGCTAATTATTTGTTGGAAAGTTCGTGGCAAAATTCGTTGGTAATCATTCGTTGTAAAAAGTGTTGTCAAATTCGTCGGTAATTATTTATTGTCAAATTCACTAGTAATTATTTGTTGCCAAAAAGTGTTGCCGCAACCCCGGCCGCGACCCCCCCACCCCCCCTGGAATCCGGCCGTGACCGCCCCTCCCCCCGTCGGAATCACAGCCGTGACTGAACCTGCCTCCTTCGCGGCTGTGACCCCCCCTCAATCGCGACCCCCCCCCCTCCCCGGCGGAATCGCGGCCAAGACCCACCCCAAGCCGGAATCGCGGCCGCGACCCCCCCTAAAATCCTAGCCGCGACCCCCTCGGACTCCCGGCTGCGGCACCATTTTATTCTACATACTCCAAATAGCCGTGCAGTAATCTCTCGCCCAAAACATAGAGTCAGAGATGACTCAAAGTGGATGACGCAGAGAAACGAAAACACTACCACACAGATCGATCACCATTGAAGCACCCACCTCACAACCTCTGCCGCCGCTGCCCACCCGCCCGCCCCCGCTGGCATTTCCCCTCTCCTCCGCCCCTCCTCCTCCTCCTTCCACCGCTAAGACCTCGACTTTCCGGTGACCTTGAGCTCCCCCCAACCCGGGCCGTCGAGCTCCTCCACTCGCTAGAGGCGCCTAATTCACCGGGCATCGCCGTCTCCCGCGACCCCGCGAGGCCATACTTGCACTGCCTCGGTGGCGGCGGCGATTTCCCTTTCTACGTAGATTTTGACCTCGTAAAGCGTGCTGCGAGGTACTTCGTCTTGGTCAGAGAGAAGAGCAACTCTCTGGAGACGAGCTCGTAGAAGGTGAAGAACGAGCCGTTGATGGAGTCCGACTTGAATCACAACTTGTCGTCGCAGCCGTTGGTGTTTGATCCGACGGTGGAAAACAAGGGGCAGAGACCGCCGAAGAGGAAAGACCGAGAGAAGAAGGTAACAAAGGAAGAAGAAGAAGAGAACATCCCCGACTGAAAATTAACACTTTGGCACGATGAAAGTTTGAATTTTGATTAAACTTTACTTACGAATTTTGACACCATTTTATTCGTTTCAAAATTCATGGGAAATTTCTCATGAATTTTGCAACGAATTTTAATTTTCCGGTTAATTTATTACAATGTGTACAATTTTCGTGGGATCCAACAAATTTTGCAACGAATTTTAAAAAGGAGCCTACTGAATTTCGTTCAAAATTCGTTGGAAATTTCCAACGAATTTTGCAACGAATTTGAAAAAGGTGCATTTTTTAATTTCGTTGAAAAATTTGTTGGAAATTTCCAACGAATTTTGCAGTAAATTTGAAAAAGGTGCATTATGTACAATTTTCATAGGAAAATTCGTTGGAAATTTTGCAACAAATTTGAAAAATGTGTCTTTTTGAATTTTGTTGCAAACAACGAATTTTGCAACAAATTTGAAAAAGGTGCACTGTGTACAATTTTCGTGGGAAAATTTGTTGGAAATTTCCAACAAATTTTGTAACGAATTTGAAAAATGAGTCTATTGAATTTTGTTGCAAAATTCGTAAGAAATTTCCAACGAATTTTCCCACGAAAATTGTACACGGTGAAATAATTTCCCGGAAAATTGAAATTTGTGGGAAAATTCGTTGGAAATTTCTCACGAATTTTGCAACGAAATTGAAAGATGCTGAACGTACTAATTTTGTGGCAAAATTAGTGGGAAATTTCCAACGAATTTTCTCACGAATTTAAAAAAAGCCGAACAATACGGGGTTTTTTTGAATTCGTGGGAAATTTCCCACGAATTTTTCCATGAATTTGAAAAAGGTGCCTATTGAATTTCGTTGCAAAATTCGTGAGAAATTTCCCACGAATTTTGCAATGAAAATAATATACACTACAATAATTGTTCGGAAAATTGAAATTGGTAGGAAAAATCGTTGGAAATTTCCAACGAATTTTTCAACGAAAAATTTTTCGTCGCTAATTTCCGACGAATTTTGCGACAAAAAATTTTTCGTTGTTAATTTCCGATGAATTTTGCGACGAAAAAGTTTTCGTCGCTACTTTCCGACGAATTTTGTGACAAAAAATTTTACGTCACTAATTTCCGACGAATTTTGCTTTTTGTTGGAAAAGTTGTCACAAATTTGCGACAAAAAATTTTCGTGGCAAAAATCTAATTTGGTTGTAGTGTATCGATTCAGTTCCTGATTCCATGTGTGGACCACTCACCCATACCGCCAAGACTGGATAGATATATAATAATCATTATGTTTCAAAACCCTAATTAGACTACCCTTTGGGCCTTCCCTAATTCACTTCACAGCCGCTCACGCTCTCTTTCTTTTGCTCACCCCTACTCACGCTCTCTCACAACTCCCTCGCAGCCTCACTCGCCATTGTCGACACAAATCACTCCTCTCACAGCCTCTCTCGCTCACAAGTCACGATACTTGTCGCTCTCTCTCCCGTAAGTTCAAAACCCTAATTGCCATTTGCCTCTTTTCGAGTTTCTTCACTTAAGTTTGACGTCTTTAGAGAGATTGGGCAAAGAGAAGATGAGAGCCGAAACAGGGGCAATGACCAAAGTGAGCAACAATTGTTCGAAGAAAAGGCCGGGAAGATTCAATAGTTCGAGAGAGATCGCGCCATTGTCAAGCAACGGAAGCACCATGAAGTAGGCTCTCAGAATCTGTAGTGCCTCAAAATTCGGTAGAGAGATCAATAATCAACGTGCTCACAAACAATAACACATTGAATAAAGATACGAAATGATAGAAAATCGATTGTCGTCATCGCTGTTGATGAGGGATTGGGAGGGGAGAAGCAGAACTTACGAAGAAGAAGTAGGAGGAAGCATGGAGTAGGGGGTATGTATCATGTTTCTCTATTGTTTGCTTATATGTATCCTGGTAATGGTTGTTGACGAGAGAATATGAACTGAAGTGTTGTACACAGAGCAAGAGTACTCATGAGCGGTTCCTGTACCCATCTAGAAATCAAACTGGAATCAATGGACTAGTTGCTGGGTGGGTCTAGGAACTTGTGGGCAGTTATTAGTTTGTGGAACTAGCTCTTCATGGGCAATTTCCAGTTCTAGGATGAGAACCAGCCCATTTGGGAACTGATGACCCCTTCATGCAAGAGATAATAGATCTTATCCTAATCATTATGTTGCTCAACAACACGTACACGTAACGAGTTGGAATCACATGCAACCCTAAAAGACAATCCTCACATTTCTTGTTCATCTTACGTGATGAGCAATTTGTAGTGTGATAATGTATGGTGGAAAGTCGGGACTAGTTGGGCATTGCCATTTGGCTTTTATAATGGTAAAGAATGTTAGGAGTGTGCAACAGAAGTCCAGTACCTTCATATGGGGAGATTGCCAAGAGGGAGCTCAAATCTGAGTATGTTAACGTATTTAGTTGGATTCATATTTTCTCGAAAGTTTTAGTTGATGAAATATGAGTTAATTAAGATAATATTAACTAGTCCAAACCATACAAATTCTTCGATGTAAGACGTTTTTCTAACACAACTCACATCAAACAAATTTGCCATCGGCTCTAATACCGTTCTTGAGATGTTCACCAAACACCAGAACAAATTAGGGGACTACTAATTTGCATCAGCTCTGATACCATTTGTTGGGAGCGCGTAACAGAAGCTTGATATTTTCACTTGGAAAGATTGAAAAGAGGGAGCCAAAGTCTGAGCATGTCAACATATCCAGTCAAATTCATATTCACTTAAAAGTTTTAATTAATGAGTTATGGGTTAACTAAGATATACTAACTGCTTCTATCATACCAATTCTTTGATGCGTGACGTTTTTTTAATACAACTCACACGTGAATCTCAACAAAGAGCAAGAGTTGTATACATTTGTTTTTTTTTTCCCCTTTTTCGCTTCTTCTCCTTGATAGCTTATGACCTTTCTTAGGTGAATTTGACACGACGGAGATGACTGATGAGCTTAGGTATTATCATGAAATCTGACTTCATGCAAAGATTATGGTTATGCGATGTAAATAATTACGGTCATTGTTTTGATTACAAGTTGGAGAATGTCCGGGTGTCCTTGTCATATAAGAGAGATGCTAAGTTTGATGAAATGGGAAACCAAATAAAGTAATTAAGTGAAGTGATCAATAGTAATTAGATATTGTATGCGCCTCACTTATTTAAATACTCACTTACAGTCGGTCACATCACTCTATAAATCAATTTTGTAAATCAATCTTTGTAGACCCGTATAGGGAGCGATGATGCCATGAGATCAATCTCCGTTTGATTGGTACATGTGGTTTATAAAAGAAAAGAAAATTCTGCAATTGCACCAAAGAAAAACTAATTAATCCTAACCCGTCCACTCTCTTCCTCTCTCTGCAACACCGTCGCTACTGCCACCATGTCACCCATTTTGTCCTTGTGCTCACATATGGATCTCATATCCAAGGTCAGCGACGCTGACCTATACATCGAGACTGTGATCATACATGCATACATACATAGAGTAATATAGCATACACCGTTTGTGGAAAAAAAAAACACTCACGCTAGCGACCTTATAAACCATCGATTTAAGAGAATGAACAATTATAATCCTCAAATGAAGGATGTATAGGATCGCTTGTGCAAAATGTTCTTTACACTGGAAGTGATGATCTATTTGTTGTATTTATGGTGAGTTAATGGATCAACGAATGTGAGCAAAACGAGATACGTCTCTTCTGTTCACATATCTCATTAATTCATGTATATCTCAAGTTCATGTATTTCTTGGATTCATGTATCTACTTAATTCACGTATCTATTTAATTCATGTATCTCCTGGATTCTTGTATCTATTTAATTTTTAGTTCATATATCGTTTCTATACAAGAATTCTAAAATTCTATGAATAGAATAGAGTTGAAATTCTTCATTCCAAGCAAGGTTTGAAAACACCTACATCTCCTCTCTTCAATTTTCTCTAAGTGTGCTGATTTCAAGAAATGTTCGATAAAGTCTTGTTTGCATAACGTTAATTCAAACGGGTTTGAGGTGTTGTATCTTGGGAGATATAGTTCGTGAAGCTACTTAGAACCGTTGGCATGAACTAATCACCTTAAGAAGATTCAGATTGGGATATAATAGGATAAAGAGGGATTTGAAATCCTTCATATATCCCCGGATTGTAAAAATATTTTTATCATATATTTGGTGCAACCTAAGATAAGATTTGCAATCTTTGGAAATTTTTGAAAATCCGCAACCTAAGATAAGATTGAAAATTTTTAAAAGTCCTTCTCATTTGAAAATCTTTAAAAATCTTTGAAAATCCCATTTTCTGACTTTGCTCCTCCTTACGTGAGACTCAAACCCTCTCGACCACGTCTGGAAAGTCGGCTTTAGGAGCATGAGGTCTCTCAATTGACACAAGTTCTCATAATTTTGGGATGACCTTGTGAATAGCGGGAGGCACTTCCTATGGGTCATACAACTAGACTTCATCACCGAAGAAAGCGGCTTCTCCATCTCCAAGGAGCTAACAGAGGCGGCAGTGGAGAAGGTGTGCATCATGGGATGGGCTTGCGGGATGAGTTTCAGCACCATGATGCCGTTGGATCGTTCTTGATGAACAATATGTGGAACTCGATGCTGAAGAACATGATTGCCAAGAAGCTAATGGTGTGTTGGCCGTTCTTCGTTGACCAGTAGGTGAATAGCTAGCTTGTGAGTCCATACTTGAAAGGTTAGCTCGTGCGTCCATGCATTAAAGGTCGGGTTTGAAGTGAAGGACATATGCAACTGGGGTGGAAAGGATAATTTATGCAAACATGACACAACGATCGTCTTTAAGCCCCTTTTCACCCTCACTCACTGGACACACGATCGTTGGCCGGCGATGATGACCAGTGTGGTTGGAGGTGAAGGCGATCGTGCGGTGGTTGGAAATGATGATGATCGGTAATTTTGGTGGCGATCGGTGCCAGCGAAGCAATATTTGATGCGTCACTCTATCACTCCATTGAGAAGGCAATATGAATATTTTAGTTATTTTTAAAGATTTTGTATTCAATCCGAGTTTATCTCACCCTATATGCCGGATTTTTTATCCGGCAATTTATCCGGATGTATCTGGGTATATCCAATCCAGAAAAAAGTCATCAAACGCTGGATATGATAATAAATTATCATATCGGGACTCAAATTCGGACTATTAAATGCAACATTTATGTATTTTTCTTTTTGCGGAGGACTTAATAAATAAGAATTCCGAAAACTTTGCACTTATGCGAGGAAAATCAAGGGTTAAATGGGAGCCGGAGGAGGCTGCAAAGGGAGAGAAAAATCAAATCAGCAATCAACTATTTACATTAAAACGAACACGACATGTTTATTGCTCATATAATACATATATTGGACATTCTATGCGTGATGATATATTCTCTTATCCAAAGTTGCTTCGATTCTCGATAATGAGACGACCCATGATCACATTCTTGATTTTTTACCCACCGGACTTTTCCGAGGCTTTACTTTCTCTAGAAAGGGAACAAACCTAGGAGGCTAGCATCGAGCTTATACTATCACATTCATTTACTCATTTCCATCACACGTGACGTTTCACGGCATAATTTACAGGTACATGCATATAATTCTTATGACGGCATGTATCCCATAGTCCCTCAAATCTTCAGGAATATTTGGTTTACTTATCTGGATTATATATCATAGATCTTCCAATGGCATCGTTCATTAATGAGCAGAGAGCCTAACACCATATAAATGATTTATAAAACCACGCATGTGCTATGTAAAGTTCTTCGATTCGGTATGTTATAGGAAGCACATTTTCCTTATTGGTTCAATGTTCATGCACTTATCAGATGAAGACGATTGCAGAACCTTTTGCCCTAACATATATGCCCTCCACCCTCCAGAAAGATTGTGGTTCTTCACGAGCTTACAAGCGAATCCGAATTGCTTACCATTCACCATCTTATGCTCCTGTGCGGACGATTGTAGATGCACATACGGAGCATATACTTGAAGAGAAGTAACTGTGGGATGGCTAGGGCTTTTTCCAAGAACCAAAAAAGAAAGATTCTAGAGCAAATATGATCCTCTAGAAGCGTGCGTTTAGAACTTCAAAGGGTATTTAGCGCAAGCATATGCTGGATTTATCGGATCATCTCGAGCTTCCTTTGAAGAGGATGATGAATCAATCCGTCTTCCAGGAGACAGGATGAATTATTATCATTTTTTTACTTTTTACTGGGCATTGGATATTCTCGTTTTGTTTTTTTTCGAGTTTGGCAGTACAGAACCTCATAATCTGGAATCACATTCTCTCTGACAACCCATGTTTATGGTATTTTGAAGGAGTATAAACCCGACCCCAATTGAATTATCCGAGTTTTTGAAGTGTCGATTGAATATTGGAACAGAGTGGATGGAGAATGGCATCTTGATCTGGAGAGATGGGACCCTGTGATATTCTAAGATGCAATGTTTATGACAAGATTAGAGTAATGTGTAAGCAGTTTTAGATGTTAAAGACGCATTTGTTGGGTTCGACCTTTTCTCTTTGGTAGTCGCTTTATTCAAATATAATTGATACTTTTATTCTTCTGAAGCTCAAGGCTGAAAACTAGGAATGGTGGATATATGATGTAGGGTACCCTTGAGATAACTTAAAATTATTGAAAAAAATGCCCCCTATGGATTTGATCTCTACCTACCTTGAAGAAAATTGTGCATCTCATGCACAAAAGACATGATATTTGTGTGTTAGCCATATTTCATCAAAAACTGGCAAATTTCTGTTGTTTTTTTTTTGGTAAGGCAAATTTCTGTTGTTCACTGTCCAAAAAATCAATAAATAAATTTTGGTGAGTTATTCGAACAAGAGTTGGCAAATCAAAACTAGTTGTTTAACCAATAGGAGAAAAAGCAGTGAGTCATGCAAATAAATGTTGGTAAATTCACACGATGGTTGATAAATCTAGGGCGTTGGGAAGAATGGCAAATAAGAGTTGGTCGACGGTTATAAGACTCGGAAAAATTTAAAAGAAGGAACCAAATAAATGTCGATGAGTAATTTAGATGAGAGTTGGAAACCCTTAATTGATGTTAATTCAGTTATAAACCTTTCAATTCTATCAATTTAGTTATAAACATTTTTGCATTTGTGACAATTAAGTCTATCCAGTTAATTTGATCGGAAATTATTGACGTTGATGTCGGCTGTCCTACGTGGCACAGCTGGCACTGACGTGGATAATTTTTAATACTATTTTAATTTTTTTTCGAATTTGAATTTTTTTCTTTTATTTTTTCCTTTCCTTTCCTTTTTTATTTTTCTTTTTTTTTTCCTTCATTTTTTTCCAAACCCTGGCTAGTGAGGTTGATGGTCGACCATTGCCGACCATAGGTAAGGGTGCAAAGGCCCTTGCCTGGTGTGGGCGAGGGCTGCAATGCCCTTGCTAGCCAACGGGCAAGATTTGAGTGAGGGCTCGACGCCCTTATTAGTGGTCAGCAAGGGCATAGAGGCCCTTGCTCATGGTCGGCGAGGGCCGCGATGCCCTTGTCCAGCCTAGGCGGGAGTCGCTGGGCCTCGCCTATGGTTGGAGACCATCGCCAATCAGGATTTGAAAAAAAAAAAAAGGAAGGGAAAGAATAGAAAAAAAAAAAAGAAAAGGAAATAAATATTAAAAATTCGAAAAATTATTAAAATTGTCTACATCAGCGTCGGCCATGCCATGTAGGACGATTAGTGTTCACATCAACGATTTCCAGCCAAAATTGACCGGATAAACTAAATTGGCACTAGATCAAAAGATTTAAGATTAAATTGACATAATTAAAATATTTATAATTAAATTAATATTAATATAATAAATTTAAGACTTTTTTTGATATTTTTTCCCTTATCACCTCTTTCAGAAATCTATCGGAGCGAAACTTATTGCTGGATTTCCTTACCAAAAAAAAAAAAATTGCCTGACCAAAACACACTTATCGCTGGACAACGACTCTTGCGAAAAGCAAACCTGTACGCGGTCGATGTTTAGCAAACAATAAGACTAATCAAAGGAATATCATCTTGTTACCCATTCGAATTACTGTCTCTGTCGTTCCCCGCTCACGGTGTTTTGCGGACCGCCACATGTGTGACGCGATCATATTTCCAGCTTTACATATAAGTCAATGTTGGCAGAATAATAGGCACGTGAGGGGTCTGATAATAAATCCTTCGTGTCTGACCCTACAAGGAGCAACAGGTGACAGAGATCATCATCATCGCCATCATCAGATAGGTTGCGCAACCACAGTAATGCGATCTGATTCGACCCCCATTTCCATTCGCAGCTTCTTTTCTGATTGGCTAGGCTCTCCATGGGTCTAATGTGGTTTCCTCTCCTTTCACTCAAGCTTTCCAATTGTAAATTAGATCTCTCATCTCGTCTTGGGCTTCAGAAATGAAATTGGGTATGTACCAATGAGAAGTAAAAGTTGAAGTTAGGTATCACAGGCAAGGTGTGCTGGGGCTACTAATGTGACTCGTGCGTAAAATGTACCCCACTAGTCTCACGAATTTCCAGAGACGAAATTGCATTTTGGGTGTTTGTTAGTCTAGATTCTCTCTCTTTGCAACAAAGCACGTTGTAGATGTTGGATGCCTCGCTTGCATTGTAAGATAAAGTGTCGAACCCCAACAAGTGAATTGATTCGGTATAGTGATTAAGCTTTTTTGTCTCCTGCCCAATGAATTGATCTTATCGGTGTTGGTATATGTCACCTAGTGATGCTCCATCTATTTGATGTATAGTTCTTCCTCCCTCACCATCTTATAAGAATGTCAAGAGTCATATCTCGTTCGAATCTTTTCGTCGCGACGATCACTTTCCGCCTAGTTTGATCGAGTATAGCCAATAGACTTACCGGGGAGGGGCCCGCTTGATATCATCTATAAAGACCTGACCCAATTCACACTGGTCAAACTCCCAAAATAAGCACTTTGCTCACCATGTAGGGCGGGTCTTACTTTTGAATGACGACACGAGCTCTCGTCCATCTCACGCGAGGTCTTTGAGATGTTATGCTTGGACTAAATCGGAAAAATGGAGCATCTCGTCACTTTAAGCGAAAAGTCCATTTGAATCCTATTAGGGTTAGTATGAGTCATCAACCCTATTAAACCCGACCCTGTTTGATGCATTACTTCTAATTGGTGAAGAGATATCCGAGAGAGAGAGAGAGAGAGGGAGGAAAAGCACTATGGTGTATCTTCTTTGACTCAGCCGGCTTAGGCACGCTGTCAATTTTCCACAATCATAGCGCAGATGTTACTGTCAACATTCACATATACCCCGCAGAGAGAGAGAATGAGAGAAAGAGACAGAGCAACGGCTACGGATTTGGGAGTTTTTCTTCAGGCACTTTGTGGAAGCTTACATAGATAAAAATGCAATTATGTTGACCAAGTGGAGTGAGAGAGTGGGGGGGTTTCAGTTTCACACATGGAATTTAGAACTTGGAAACTTCTTCCCCATCATCCCTTACGTCCACCATTCTTAATAATGCTTCTTTTCTTCAAGCAGCCTCGGCACATTTCATCTCTCTCTATCTATATATATAAAAGCTCCAAGCTTATCCTAGAAGTGCACATCATCATCTCTCAAAGATACCCCCCACATTTGCTAATCTCCCTCCTCTTTAGGAATAATCCAATTGCCAAACCGCTTTCCCTAAAAGTAGATAAAATTGCATCATGTGCAGAATTTCGATCCATCCAATCTTCCTTAGTGGAGGAATCATCACATCCTTAGCCATTTTTTTTTTTTGGTAAGGTAAGTAGTATATAATTTTTCAACGTGCACTTCCATCAAAGAGGCCGAACACAAAAATTTCGTACCGGAGAAGACATAGAATGTCCTGACCGGTACAAAGGTGTTACGGCTACTACAAATAGCACAATAATCGCAATAACAAAAAGGCTAACAGGCAGCCAACAGGAAACACTACATTGATTACAACAGGATGTCAGCACAATAGCCATTGGTTTATAGTGGCAAAACATAGTTAATCGCGAAAAGAGGACAGCATGAGGAAAGTGTGGGAGATACACGAAGATTAAGCGAGATGTTTAGTGCTCGTTGTTAATGCTAAACCGGACTTAGTGGCTCGGCTTAGATATTTAGAGGAAAGATCATCGATGCCCACTTAGGAGGAATCATGATTATAATTATGAGATAATGCATGTTAATGATTGGTACTTGTGTTTGTTCCAAAGTACATGCCTATGTATAGTTCTAACATATTCGAAAACAAATATTAAGTAGACTCCCTCCAAATGCGCTCAACTTGTCCTCGATCCTTCTCCCTAGAAGTAATCGCTTGTAAGAACAGAAATACTCACTTCGAACAATTACGCATCTAATAGACTTGATTGCACCCATTAAAAAGTTTAGGATGTAGTTGCATTCCGTTCATATCTCGACAATAAATAAGATTATCCCAAAAACATGAATATCTTCCATTAATTGATGCAGCAATCCAATCCAATACGCCGGCATTCAAGCGCATGTCTTCCATTTCCTTCCTTTTGGGTATGCAAAACGAACGGGACTTTCTGGTTATCCTCAACTAGTGGAAAATCAGGCTGGTCTAATTGGAGGCAGCCTTAGTGCATGGTGTGCCTATACATTGATTAACCCAAATGACCTTCCTTCCCGCAAGCAACTTAATCCTCTTTAGACAGTCACTTTACTCCCCAAAAAGCCCATTCGCCCATCATTTTCGTGATCTTCCTGAACTAAATGGTCAACACGTAATTTGAGGATGGAAATTACAAACTTTGCAACCTCTGCATTACATGTTATATAATCTCCCTCCAAAGGGCCTTTTTTTAAATCCCGTAGTTTTCGAACGATCTCCACAGAATGCATATGTTGGCCACGAAGCTTCTTGCGGAGACGGCGGTCCGATCAGTTTCCGGTGAAGCAGGCATCTGAGAAAACCCCCCCTTTCAAGTGGGAGGGAACCATAGGATCGAATTAATGCTTGCCAAGGGATAAGCGAATGTGTCCGCCAGGAATCAGTACTTGCTACCTCATCATCACGCATCTCAAGCTCACTCTTTTTCCTCATATAAATACATGATCACGAGCTTCAATTGAACCAATCGAGCAGCTCACTCCCAAAACAGGGCCTTAAGATATCATCCGTCGTTAGCACATAAGAGAGAGAGAGAGAGAGAGAGAGAAATGGTGAAATTCTCTAAGCAGTTTGAGGGTCAGCTTGTGCCTGAGTGGAAAGAGGCCTTTGTGGATTATTGGCAACTCAAGAAGGACCTCAAGAAAATCCATCTCCTTAACTCAGACACCTCTAAAACTGACAATCACCACTGCAACAGCTCTTCTCAGAACCGCATCTTGTCCTCTCTCAGGAACTTCTCTGTGCTGGGCCAGAGGCACAGAGAAAATGGAGTCATTCAAGTAAAATCTTGTCCACTGTACAGTCTAATTATATGCCTATGCCTGAGCATGAACTCATTTGCCTGTTGTTTTGGCGGTGATTCTAGGTGCACAGAAAGCTCGCATCTTCGGCTAGCAGGGGCGACGTCTACGAGACCGAGCTGCACGAGCAGTTGGCTGATTCGGAGGCCGCGAAGGAGTTCTTCACATGCCTGGACTTCCAGCTCAATAAAGTGAACCAGTTCTACAGGACAAAGGAGGAGGAGTTCTTGAACAGAGGGGAGACACTGAGGAAGCAAATGGATGTACTGGTTGAGCTCAAGGCCGCACTCAAGCAACAGCAAGGCGAGGGGGCTTTGAGCCAAGATTGCAAGGAGGATGTTTCCATTTCATCCCACATCTCCTGTGGTATCTAATCCTTAGCCTTCGACTTTTTTGAAGTCATAATATAACCTTGAAACAGGACTGGTTCTTCTTGGAAACCATTACTCTAGGCCATTGCGACTACTCACATGCTCTGTGTTTCCTCATTAAAGAAACCAACTTCATTAACATCTAGGATAGATCAATGCCATTTTTCTAATACACTTTTATGACATGCTTGTACTAAGTATGTTCGGCATAGTGGCGCTTCCGTAAAAATGATCACTATGCATTTTGTAGGGATTTATTGTGGATGATTATGTAAATTATATCGGATACTTTCTCTATGAGTTTGATTTAAAAAATGTGAAGGGGTGAAAATAACAGCATTTTAGTAAATTTGGAAGGAGAAAAACATAGAGAATATCAGGATCATGGCCCTTAATTTTGACATCTTTTTAAGAAAAGACAATTATTAAGCAAACTACAACGAAATGATCACTCGAGTTTTTACTTTTATCTTGCTGCAGAGGAGGAGTCAGTTAAGGACAGAGCAGAACAAGAGCAGCAGCAGCAGGAAGCCAACACAGATGACCCAGAGACAAATGAAATGCCACTCTCAGAGTTTCCGAAAGCAGAGGAAATTGGGGATTCGAAGAGAATCAAAAGAGAGGACAGCAAACTGCGGTCGCTCTCAACTCACTCTTTCAACTGCCACGGAAAGAACTTGAAGATCAACATCCCTCTAACTACGCCAACTCGTACATTTTCTGCGATCACTTACCTAGTTTGGGAAGACTTGATCAATCAGTCCTCTAAAAAGTGCAATTCAGATGGTGGCAAACTGAATATCAACAGAACAAAGTTACGCAGAGCAGAAAAGATGATCAGAGGAGCTTTTGTTGAGCTTTACAAGGGTTTGGGCTACCTTGAAACTTACAGGTATCTGAAATTTTGATTCGTAAGAAAAAGACCACAAAAGTTTATTGAATCATCTTCAGAAGAGTATCTTTCGTGTTAACCAAGATGACCATTTACCATCAGGAACTTGAACATGCTGGCTTTTGTAAAGATCTTGAAGAAATTTGACAAAGTAAGTGATGGTGGACCAAACTTTTAATTCTTTCTCTACTGTCTAAACATATCTCCCGATTTTTTTTTTTTTGGTAAGGTCGTCCTGATATTTTTATATCTAAAAGAAACAAGAAAAGTAAAATGGGTATTGGTTTCTTGATTGATTCAGGTGACCGGAAAGCAAGTTCTTCCAATTTACCTGAGAGTCGTGGAGAGCTCCTACTTTAACAGCTCGAACAAGGTAAAAGTTTCAATTCTTTTAGTAAATGCTTTATCATCTGCAATTTCCGAAACAGAACACACCCCATGAAAATCATATATTGGAGACCGCTTCAGATGATGGCCACAACATTACACCTGAACATATGCCGACAGGACAAAGTGGTCCATCGGTCCTAGATTTCATGTGTGTCGTGTGTGCATAACGAATGGCCTCCTTTGGATTCTAGTGTTTCTGCTTAGATATTCTTGTCTAAACATGAAAAAGAAGAAAAGCTGTTTACCGAAGAATGTGACAAATGACAGGTGATGAATTTGGGTGACGAAGTTGAGGACCTATTTATCAAGCACTTTGCCGAGGAGGACCGTACAAAGGCCATGAAGTACTTGAAGCCTCGTCAGCTCAAAGACTCCCATGGCAAGACCTTTTCCATAGGTAACCTTTCACGATCCTTCTTTGCTAGAAAAATAATATGATCCCTCATAAACAATAGCTCCAAACTTGATAATGTTTTAAAATGACGTCCTTTTTCGTTAGTTAATGGAGATTTCTTTAGCAATCTCGAAGGAAAAGCGGGAAATAGGGCCCCATCGGGCTACTAGCAGTGGCAATGAGTGGTTCAGTCTTTTCTTTTTCCTGGTGGGATCGAAAGTGTGAGTGAAAGTTAAAGGCCCCATGCAACAGCGTGGTAATAGTGTCGAACCATTAAATGGCAAAATCATTTAGAATTCCAATTTAATAGGGTAACCAATTTAATAGATTCTGTCAGCATATGCATGAATTTTAGGCTTCAACGGAATTGTAATTAACTGGCGACAGAGACTAACTCAAGCATTACTCTGTCCTAATCAGGAATATTTACTGGCTGTTTCATTGCGCTTTTGGCTGGATACATAATCATGGCTCACATGACCGGGATGTACACACGGAAAGGTGACACGGTCTACATGGAAACAGTCTATCCAGTTTTAAGGCAAGTGCATAATCGAATTTATGAGAGCTCTAGAACTTTGTGATATACCCAATTCAACTAAGAATATTGAACTTATTTATTGGTTTGCACTTTGCAGCATGTTCAGCCTTTTGTTTCTGCACTTCTTCCTATACGGTTGCAACATTTTCGCATGGAAAAAAGTGAGGATAAATTATAGCTTCATCTTCGAGCTGGCCCCTACCAAGGAGCTCAAGTACAGAGATGTTTTCTTGATCTGTGCGTCATCAATGGCTGTCATTCTAGGCGTTATGTTCGCTCATCTGTCACTACAACAAAAAGGGTATACCTCTGCTCAAGTAAAAGCGATCCCAGGACTGCTTTTACTGGTAAATCTCTTACTTTCATGATAGCAAGAATGAAAATGATAAATCGTCTGGATTCAAATTCTTTGAACTGATCAGCATATTGCTCTTATTTGGCAACGCAGGCATTCCTACTTGTCCTCGTGTGCCCATTTAACATACTCTATCAGTCGAGCCGTTACCGTTTCCTTGGTGTGATGAGAAACATAATTCTGTCCCCTCTTTACAAGGTACTAATTCTCCTACTTCTGACAATGCAATCTAAGATTTTGAGCCCAAATTTGTAGGGGAAAAGCATGTCAATCTTAGTTGTTCCTTCTTATGGCCTAATGCAGGTTGTCATGCTGGACTTTTTCATGGCTGACCAACTGTGTAGTCAGGTAAGGCTTTAGGACTCAACCCATCATCAAGAATCTGGTTCCCTGAGTAGAAGTTTGTTCTGAAGTGTAATTTGTGAATTCATGACAGGTTCCGATGCTTAGAAACCTTGAATATGTAGCATGTTACTACATAACCGGCAGCTTCAAGACTCAAGACTACGGCTACTGCATGAGGACTAAGCACTACCAGGACCTGGCATATGCAGTGTCCTTCCTGCCCTACTATTGGAGAGCAATGCAGGTCTGTTTGATCACTGTGGCTCCGTGGTCAATGTGAATAACATATTAGTGTTTGTGATTCTCATATTTGGAAGGGTCAAGAAAGATTAATCTGATCAAATACCAAAAACATTTGTTTTGCAGTGTGCTCGCCGATGGTTTGATGAAGGAGAGACGAGCCATCTAGTGAATCTAGGGAAATACGTGTCAGCTATGTTTGCAGCTGGGGCTAAAGTTGCATACGAGAAAGAAAAAAGCATTGGGTGGTTGTGTCTTTTTGTGATCGTTTCGAGTTCCGCAACTGTGTACCAACTATACTGGGACTTTGTAAAGGACTGGGGTTTGCTCCAAATGAATTCCAAGAACCCCTGGTTGAGGAACGAGTTAATGCTACGCCGGAAAATCTTATACTACGTCTCCATGGTATATATACACAGGCTTCCCCAAGAGAATAGCAGAAATTACAAGATGTCAACTAATTTTTGAATTGATCGTGTTAGGAAAAGGCTCTTTTTCCCGAAATCAGATGAAAAACAAACCCTTCTTTAACACGACGAGAGATTTTTTTCAAAATACCAACTATGATTTCGTTCTTTGATTGAAACAACGGTAGGATTTGATTTCAACATCGTTTTGTGACGGAAATTATGGTATGTCATGCAGGGTCTGAACCTCATTCTCAGGCTTGCTTGGTTGCAAACAGTTCTTCACTACAGTTTTGAGCATGTTGATTACCGCGTGACGGGGCTATTTTTAGCAGCCCTTGAAGTTACTAGGAGAGGACTTTGGAATTTCTACAGGTAACTTTAATTTAACATGTTATTCTCAATCTTATGCATTCTCATGAGTTGCCGAATATGCAAGCAGATAAGAATAGTTCCATTACAGATGCGCAAACGATAGATAAATTCGTCCCACTTGTATGCAGGTTGGAGAATGAGCATTTGAACAATGCAGGAAAATTCAGAGCAGTGAAGACAGTACCACTTCCCTTTCATGAAGTGGATGAGGAAGATTGATGCCAATTTTAGCTCCAGTTGCTTAGAGAATCTTATTCTTTGCGAAATGCACGGTGCGCGAAACCTCTCCCGCAAATTTCTCCGAGCCCTTAATGTCCTTTTTCGACAAATCGATGCAACGTGTTATCAGAATCTTCTCATTGTTCGGTGGCACACATAAACAATGTCCATAAATTGTACACAGAATTTTTGTTTCATCAAAGATAAACAAATTAATGCTTAGTTGTTATGCTCGTTCATTGGTTGCCACTCGACATTGACATCGGTATCGCCGTCTGTTTGCCTCAGAATCTGAAACGTTCATGCTGATCTCGAACTATTAGTGACATTCATTCCTTACCAGCAACCTTTTCAACAATTAATAGAAGTCCCTCTTTGCAATAATTAGCAAAATAAAACATGTACACATTCTTGATCAGCCTGCTATACCATATATAATTGCAAGTGCCAAAGGACACAAAATACAAGTTCCAAGAATGCCAACAACAAACCCCGTTCGATAAAAAGCCGGTTCGTATGGATATTTTCTTTAAACTTGCATCATCCCGAGCCCGGGTTGCCTGTGGGCTCAGCTATCCCCGCGACGACGCCAATGACAACGCCTGCGATAATCACCAAAGTAATTCCCATGACAACGAGGTTGGCAAGGTCCTCCATGCGCTCAGATTCATCCTGTAAATCCATCAGGAATGATTGAACGGACAGCTGATGAGAAGTGGGAAGGGGGAAAACAAGAAACAGAGTCTCGCTTCTCTCCTCTGTGCCTTCTGAAACACGAGGAAAGGGAATGACTTCGTCCGTCGGCCTATGCTGGTTGAAGCAGTTTCGTCATGATCAGACAACGGAGGTTGGAAAGACAGCCAACCTGAGTTTCAGACCGCTCATGAACACCAGACCCCAAAAACAACTTAGTCGTCCCATCGACACGCGCATGGCTTTTCTTGGCGGGTTTCGGTTTATGATCCCAGAACTGATGATGAAGTTGTTCAACCGAACGTTTGTGTGGGCTTTGATGACCTTCTGCAGTATATAAACCTGCGAACTTCTGTTCATCTTGGGCCCTTCAAGCACGAATAACCGAAGCAAAGAACCAGACTTTCTGAAGCCACACGACATTGGCTCGAGCAACATCATTGGGCTTTCAAGCGTGAACGGCATCAAAAACCTACAAAAACCATATCAAACGACACGCGTTTAAGATCAATTGTTTTTTTTAGAGTTAATGAAATAAAAAATCTCAAATTAGTATATTTGTGACAGATTAGATTTATCCCAAACTAATTTGTCACATATGTACCAATTTGAGATTTTTCATGGTATTAACAAAACACGCATTTAGCTCGATCCTGAGTCATTCCCTTCACCAAAACCTAATGATAAGCTTAAAGAAACCTATTTTCTAATACTATATCTTGAACCGTCAATTCATTGTTGCCGTCCGCATTGTAATGCGGCCTCCTTAATTACAAGTGATATCTATCTATGCTACGCTAATCCGGCCACATCCAACCAAAACCTAACCAACCCCTAAGCCCTAACTGGCCGAATATCTCCAAAATAAGCACACAAAAAACCTACCAAAAATAATTCATCGCGCCCCTAATATTCAATTCCCAGGTTTCCCCTAGTTCCAAAAGTCAACAATCATGAACACGACATTACGAAGGTGATGCGCATCTCTAATGAGATAAGGCCAGTTGTTGCGCTTCGATTGCGTCTCTGCGTGTTTTCCACAGTGAAAAGACAACGATGCTACGTGCCGTTTAGCAGCCTAGCCCAGACATTTTACATTTGTCACATTTGTTTTTTGAGTATCGTGCTTATAACCTTTTGGCACCCATGAATCATCTGACGTTCCTAGGGCCAACCGTATGGATGGGAACATCTTTCGCTGTCGTGCAGGGTCGAATCGACAACCACATTTGACGTGAAAACCAGGGGATTAGATGAGCTTGTTTGACGGGACGATGTTTTCCACGAACCCAAACCAAACGGCACCTCCTTTTTGGGGTTTTGGTCTTGATGTTTGGCTCTTTCACAATCATACGTAGTTGGTTCCGATTATGTTTTTGTGGCTGAAAGTTATTCCGAACCATGCAAGGTGAGGGATCGCCTAACCGCTAATCCAACATTCGTGTCACTAATCATCCGGTCTCGATCCAGTACAAGCACAACTGAAAAGATGAATCACTAAATGTTAGGTTAATAGAATTACCATTGATCGTGTCTATTGTTGATATGCATATGTGAAATTAGAAAATCGATATAGTTTTGAGTAGTTAATATATCAAAAGTAACCCATAGTTGATTGACTTAAACTTTTGAGTAATTGTGAATCCAATTGAATACGTTGAAAGTGGATGTATCAGCTTTTGCAGTTCATGGTATAAAAAAGGCAATGGTTGCTTTGGTGCTCCAATCTCAAGGGGCAAACCCTAACAAGTGTTCAAGGTGCACTTTTTGACATTTCTCGTTTGAATATTACTTACGATAATTAACTAGAGAGTAATGTCATAAACAAGGTAAACATATGTTAAAAAGTCTAATCCAAAAGAAAAAGTTGATCGATGAACGTACACCACATTTATATTTAAGGAGTATATATATTCTATTATCAAATAATGTAAGATATTTCAATAACACGAAAAAAAAAATCATGAAGCATTCTTTTTCCAATTTTCTAAAGATAATTTGTAGGTAATTATGGTACTTTTGGGTACGGCACCAACTGCAAAGTATGTCCTGTATACCATATATAGTGCACATGGATAGACTTGAATCTCTTCAAGAAACCACCTGGATAGACTTGAATCTCTTCGAGAAACAGCCAAGGAGAACCCAGAGTTTTTCCAAAGAACCTAAGTTTGCCAATGTTTTGTCAACCGTGGAAGCTTTCACCAAAATCCTAGAGAGATTCCAATTTAATGTAAAGTGCGAACATTGCCAGAGTGGTTATGCATTATCAGCTTGTTGGGCCATCGACATTATTGTTGCGAAATTCAAATCGGCATAAATATAAAATTACAAACAATACATAATTGTAAAAAAACGAAATTGCAATAACAAAGTTGGAATCGATACAAATGAATACTTCCGGCACGTGTTCAACACAGTTTCCTTAAAACAGATTCGTTCCTTCCGGCACGTATCCGAGATTTCGCGAACATCTGTCTCCCAGGATACAACGGTAGACGGCTAAAAAGTAATCAGCATTTCAAAGCTCCGTCGTTACAAAATCAATTTGGGAATAACAGCCGATTAAATCTGCCATTATAAAATTAACTCCGTAACAACACAATTTAACGCGTTATTAATCACACATTACAAATTTGTAACAGTTTGAGTTGAAAAAATTAAATCAGAAGGCAAGCAAAATTGAGCTCGTTGTGAGACCCACTTTCAGTCCTGCAATCGTGTACATGGGACGTGTGCTCGCGCCCAAGTTTCAGCTCGTTGATTATCGGATTTGCACCCTCCTCGCGCTTGCACGCAAAGCATAGTATTTGTACTATGATAATTACCATTTTAAATGAGTGTAACTGTATATAAAATACTCCATTACCTTCTTTCTTTTCCAATGTGGGACTACTGTTTTTCCACTTCCCACTTTCAACTCAAGGGTCTTCTTTGAGCATCAATTTCTCATTCATTCACCCATAAATTTATCCCATATTTCCAACAATTATAAGCAAGCTTCATCAATTCAACCATGGGAAGCTGAAGCCGTAAGCTCTGGGGGGTTAGGTAAGAGTGGTGATGGAAGGTTGGACTGAAATTGGAGAGAAGAAAAATAATTTGCAAATTGACAAATTAAAATGATGCACCTCCTAATTAATTAATTAATTAAATCGACGAACCACTTAAGGAATACAAGCTAGAGCATGGGTGTTTATATTCCATGATAGTTTGGATAGTTTCTTCTGATGCTCGTTTTTTTTTCTATTATCTTTTGGAGCGATTCCAAGAAAAAAACAGAAGAAGATAGAAGTCTAGGTCATTGTATTGTATTGATCTTCGGAGACGGGAAGCCAAACTCGATTGAGCTTGAGCAGAGTATTGAGGCTCGCCTATTTGAGCCGAGTCGAGCTCGAATATGAAACCGTGTCGCCTCAGTCCTCTGGTCGTGTTTCGGTCTTCATGCTTCGATTCTTGCTCGAGACATTGGTCAAAACTCGAGATATATTTAACATCGCGGTAATAATATATTTATGGGGTTTTACGGTATGAACGGAATTTTCTTCCGAGTCAATGGACTCCAATTCTAGAATTATTAGAGCTCTCTTTGCCATCCCAAGAGTCAAGACCGATGGGAATTGTTTAGGTCAAATGACTCGGATCCTTTCAACCAAAATAGATTATATGTAAATGTCTATGCTCTTTCCTCCTCCTTTGATTTACTAATTTACAATCGGTCTTCAATTCGCATCAATATATATATGTGTGTGTGTGTGTGTGTGTTACAATTAATAACCGCGTCATGTTCAACTTAATCCAGCGCACAAAAGTTGATCCGTCCTTGTCATTTGAATAAAAAGGATCAAGTTGACCTCACAATGTTATCATACTCCGCGTTGACCTTAATTGTTAACCATCTGATCTCTTTTATTGTTAAAAACTAACATCCCATTAGAGTTATTAAGAATTGTACTATTATGTTTTGCACACACTAATGCATAAAAAAGAATGAGAAAGGAATGAAGAGAAGAAGTGTTGAAATTGTCCAAAATCTTCCTCCACGGATCCCCCGCCGGCGGCCAGGTTGCCGCCATGCGGACCGCGCGACGGGCCTTAGGACAAAGACTTTGGTGGCTACCTCCCATGCCCAAAAGAGACGTTGATTTCGTGTTGGACCGGTTCGGTTTCATCTATTATTCACGTTCTTATGAATTTGGTCAAATTGGCCCCGTTTTCGATTTAATTGGCCAGTGCTCATTTGGTCATCTTTTGACATGTCCGGTCTCGTCTTCTCCATAGCACGCTCCAAAAAGGTTGGTCAAGAGAGGAAAACAAAAAAAAAAAAAATCTTAGATGCGTTCGTCCCGTGTGATCCAATAGTGCACATGAATTGGGCTCACACACGCCCCGGCACTCCCGACACTTAATCATGCAATAGGATCTAGACCCTTGTGGTGTACTTGACCATTGACCATTGAATGTGTATCACATGTCGATCTCGAAAACATCTAGCTCAGTTCTACTGTTGCTATGCAATAGTTCAAGTTTTATCGCTCGCTCCCTAACGTAAGTATATTGGCTCGTTAATATCATCGCATCCCCCCTCTCTCTCTCTCTCTCATAGCTGGTTGGAGATTTTCCTAGAGAGAGAGAGAGACTAAAATAGGTTGGAGGTAATTTTTTTTATCATGAAGTAAAAATAGACAGATAGAATAGCTGTTCTCAATCTGATTAGAGGAACTCATTGAATTCACCCGAAATGTTACCTAACCAATAGACCTCAACTTAAAAGTCTCTTGTCAAAACCCGATTCAATTCGAACCTGAAAATTGAAGTAATTCAAAATTGATCCAACCGAACTAAAAGTAAATCGAGCCCAATACTGACCTGTAACCATGATTCAACTCAACATGTTGTGATATTCGATTTTGAACTACCAAAATCAAAGGAAAACCAAACTCACTTGATCCAAACCTTGACCACATCCATAACAGAACAGTATCAGCCTAATTGACTCGTACCTAAAGAAAGTGAAACTCATGAATAAGAGATGATACAAGATTCGACCAACCTCAGCTTGGATCCAAGAAGCATTATCCAAGAAGGTAGAGAAAGAATGACTTGAACCCAAATGCTCTTCGAATCTAAGATAACTAAAAATGAGACAGCCTGCACGACGTCTCGTTGCCATCCCTAGACACATGATGCATCTCCGACCGTGTTTGATGAAGACGATAAATGAGTGCATGAAGTTGGGTCAAGCCCATTCTTGCATGGTATGCATGGAGTCCTTTTCGAAGCTCAATTACAGTCTCTTGTATCACTTAATGCATCAAATTCGTAATCCGATTTTAGAACGCTCATTGTTACTCCGGCGAGCGATGTTTCAGCATCACACCTATCAAACCCAACTGCACAAGAAATGCATCCACCATCATTACATTTACTCAAACTGATTATTCAATGTAAATTCAGTTCCACCCAAAACCCACATGAATGGAACCACAACGGTCGATCGCAACAAGCCTCTATCTTGTAAATCATTGATAAACAAATAAGAGTACGAAAAGCATATCTATCTTTTTTCTTTTTTTTTATTATTTACCGGCACGGGCATATCAACCAGATTGAAATATATATCGCTAACATTGGCCGGTCAATCTTTTGCCCTCACCGTTTGCTAGTCTAGCCTAGACCTAGAGCAATGAATACATGTGGCCCAAAAGTGATCAATATCGCAACTTTCTCAATAATACAAGAGGAGACGATCGGTTTCTCCAGTTCCGGCAGTGGGGGGGAGAAGAACAGAATATTCTAGGAACACGATACTCAAGAATTATCCAAACAAGCACTCCTCTTTCTTCTTGTCTTTTTGTCCGAACTTCATATATCAAAAAAAAAAACTTTGGAATAGTATGCAGAAGAATACATAAAAACAAGTCGCTTCCCTTGATAAAAAGACAAATTAAGTAATGTCAAAATAGGGCGAGGGCATTGGTGACTCAGACCATGCCCCCAAGGCAAAAGCTAGATTCTGTACATGTCGCGAAGCACTCACGCCCCAACCCCTAATAATGGCTTAGGACAGGACCCACCGAAGGAAGGATGACCATATTAACTACGTAATCACTGATTGGATGTGGAAAGGGGGATTATCTTCCAATTACGGCAAATGAAGGGCCTGGATTTCGCTTTGGAATGTGACCTCTTTTCAGGCTAAAGTTTTCGTGGAGAGTTGAATCTAAGTGCTGCCAATTTGTCAGGTTTGGTTGCTGGGAAAAAACCAAACACGTTGACATCCATCGGACGAAACGAGGGGACCCGGCTCAAGGAATGTGCAAAAGGTAAAAGGCTAATATGGCACAGACAGGTGATTCTTCTTCTTCTTCTTCGCCATCATCGTCCTTGTGGTGGATTTCTAACTACGAGTCAAGATCGGCCATTGGCTGATGCTGCACTAATTCAAGATTTAGGTAGCACAATAGCAAATTAATTGTTGTTGCCGCCCTCTCTTTCCTCTTCTTAACTGCCTTCTATTTTGTTTTTTTTTTTTTTTTTGGGTTGGGTAGCTAACAAAAGGGTAATTGTCCAAAAAGTCGTGGTTGATCAAGTCCTAATCCTTATGACGATTTATCAATTTAGTCATTCCGGCTGATAACCCCTGATAGTCGATGCCGGCTGTCCTACGTGGAACGGTTGATGCCGACGCGAATGATTTTTCGAACAAATCCGATTCTAAAGAGCATTTCTCGTGCACAGAGAAAAATGTGTACCCTGAAATTTGAAGTTCCTCATTTACTATTATTCTTATTTGGATATCCCACTCCTCAAAAACGATCTATTTAATAAAGTTGGTCGGAACCACCAACGTTAGAGAATCAACAACCGGATAGTTGATTACATAGCGTGCGGACCATCAGTATGGTTGGTGGGTGGTCTTTAAATATGATTTTGGATGCCAATCACGATGATAATCAACTAATTAGTGTAAGGTGATGTGAGTATTATCATTTGACATCACAACAACTTAGGGTAACACAGGCATGCACTCATCCAATATTAAGACGACCCGCTCTATGACGCGATGAAAAATTTAAATCGCGTGAGATTTGGGCTTTTTTTTGGCCCAAAAATTCACAATCTTGTGCGAAGTTTGATGTATAAACCGAACGCGTTGCTTGCTGGGGCGTTGACCGTCATTCCGTTGACTTTTGACTGCCTTCCGACGCTCTGACAGGTTCGGCTTCTCGTACGTCGACACGTGGCTTGACCACGTTGCGGGTCGTGTGTGATGCTCTTTCTTGTCGGAAGGAGCTCCTCGCTTTCGGGGACGTGAACATTGGCGGGTATATTCTCTTCATATTCCAGCGTGGATATTACGGCTCTTAAATCATGAGGACTGTATTTATTTGCATTTTGGTCATTTTTTGGTGAAATTTTTTTTCTACATTTTTTTCGCACAAGGGGGTGATTTGATTGGGATGGTCAAACTAATCTCTTCGCGTTGTGAATGGTTTCTTTGTCTAACAGGTCAGGGAAATCTAATTCCTCTGAAATTGTCTCGAGTGAAATGTGCAGGCGTGGTGATCCGTAGATATATATTTTTTCATCAGACCAACCCATTAGTTGGATATTTTCTTTTGTTTTCGAGTAACGAATTCAATTCCAGGTGGATGAATTTCAAAGAATCGTGCAATAGGACCAAGGAACTTTGATTTTAACTTCCGAAGTGATGCAGTTTGGCCGGGTTCTGATCGATTTTTCTATGAATTGCTGGCATGGTGGATACGCAGTCAATTTTCAAGATGCCACGTCAGCAGTTCACCCATCCCTTACCGCACCTTGGATCCTTGAAAATTTGGTCGAATTCCGGGCAAAGTGCAATAACCCTTAAGAATTGAGAGTTTGGTGGTTAGGAGGCTTTGCTAGGGTCCTAGGACCAATTTTGGTAGCTTGTTTGGCAAATTTCACTAAAATTTAAAGAGAAATTTAGCCATTCTCGTCTCTCTACCCCTCACCCTAGGAATTGATCCTAGGACCTTGGGCTAAGCGCCCAAATCACCAAACCCACCCCCCCGGTGACTTAATGTTTTTTTTTTTTTTATTGTTTTTCAACTCACAACGAATCGAAGGAAGAGATGCCCGTTATAGAGCCCAACACGTGCTAGCTCCAAAAGGCGTAGGCCACCTTTAGGATCGCGGAATCACGGTCATAAGATGATAGGTCTAAGTGATCTCGATTGATAACGAGAATTCCAAAGCTTAGGATTTAAAAAAAATATAGATAAAGCGAAAAGGCTTATGAAGGAAGATGACAAGCGTTCGTATCTATATGTAATCCAAAGGGACTTGACTTCCATTAGGAAAAGAAAAGTCCGTCTGAACTTTCTCTATGCGGATAGACCCCAAGAAGTAAGTTTTGGGTCGGAAAATGCCTTTACATATATATATATATATATGATCACATGGACCAACCTTTAAAATGTTAATTAATCGATTGACTTTGAATCAATTCGAATCGAACTCGTCATTCAAAAGGGTTCGCGTTTCTTAGAAAAGAGATGGTAATTTGAAATTGATTTGTTCCAAAGTCAAGATTTTCTCCCGCGTGAATTATCTTTGAAAAGTAATTTGCTCCTTGATCCACATTGAATTGCTTTCGGACCAAGCTTCTTTCTCGTGACAAATGTAACAATGGCCTTTTTCTCGAAATATAAGGAGCGTCGATCTAGTTGAGGGATACGATCTCGATTTTTTCAGAAACCACATCATGAGGAACTTGATAAACCCCATTAAATTTACGGTGTGCAAATCAGTGTTTAAGCATAGTGACGCTATAGTTACTGCAAAGACGCGTGGATCGTTCTTTTTGGGGCGACTTTAGATAATTTTAGGGATTGGAGATTGAAACTCAAAGATCGATGCCACCTAACTAATCCAATTTAGGAATATCAAATTTTTCTATCCTATTAACAAAGATAGGTTTGCCAATCCCCCCATGCTCGAGCGCCTTCTAGATATTTTTCGTTGCATGCGCGTTGTTTCCTAATTTTCCCACCTTTGGTCAAATCTTTCTTCTGGAAGGTTAAGTGATCACTAATTATGACAATCCGTGAAAGGGAAGAAGGATCCCGACCATCGCATTTAATATCCATTCGCTTTGATTCCGTCAAAACTCTTCTCCACGCCGGATACGCCCCCAAGATCACCCCTTTTAACCGTAAATATTAATACCATGACACCTCAAATTTATTTATTTATGATAAATTTATCTTAATTTAATTTTTTGATCACAAAAAACTTCAAATCTATATGCACATGACAAGTTTACCATCTATTAGTTTCCATTAAATTTTACCATCAAATTGCTAAGTTGGATAACACGTATCAGTTGACGAGTGTGTTAATTTAAGATTTTATCCCTTTGTTTATCACAGATTTACCGATTTGTGATTTTTCATGGTATTAATATAATTTAACGGAGGGTAAATTTATCGCAAATGTACCAATTTAAATAAGTTTGAGGTAAATTTAACACGGATGTATTAATCTGGAGTTTTTCGTCGTATTAATCCTAATTATAACAAACTTTTGAATTTTCGGTCTTTCGAAAATTAATGCTCCCTTCGTTCGAGGACGATGTACCACAGGACTCGTGGAAGTTCGATGTAAAGCGATCGTGTGTTGGGAAATAGCGTACCTTGATATTCGTACGTCACCGAACGTAAAAGAGACCGGATTCAGCCACCCGACACGAATGTAAAGGAAAAACAAGATTGGGTTGTCCAGACGACGAGATGGGCATTAGAGACGATTCAAGGGACAAAAAAAATTCAATGAAAAATCGAACATGCAAAGACAAAAAGAAAAATGAATAAAAAGAAAGAAAGAAAGAGTGATTGAAAATTTGAAAATTATTTGTTGTCGTTGGGGGATTAGTTTTTTACGTCTTCTTCTGATGACCGATCAGTCCCTCACGTTGCAACTTCCACCTCCACGACAACGCACGCTTTGATCGATTCTCCTCTACAATCACTCCCCCTTATTTGTCCTCGAACCCTGCATTGTCGTATGCCCAAACCACGCTAATCTCAGCCACGAAAGAGAACAGATCTAAAGGAGGACAGGAGAACGAAAGATGGAATATAATCTCCTTTTTGCCCGCGAGTAAAATAGGTAGAATTCGAGGGAATTCACGACGTAATATTTAGGGAGGGATCGATTCAGTAGCTTAGCAGGAAGACAGCTAAAACTTTGTTCCTCGTAACTCCACAACAGCTAAAACATGAACATGCTATGCGTAAAAGCGAAGGTGAAATCTGGTTTTTTGTCTCTTTCTCCTTCTTCTTCTTCCACGGAGAAGACCACGGAGACCCAACATCGCCCGATGACGTCCCGGGGTCGGAGAGGGGGGTGGCCTTTTCCCGCTATATCGAGTAGTACGCAAATGCTGTTCGATCTTTTCTTCTATAGTCATTTTCCCAAGAACCTCCTCTGCTCCTTCGTCCTCTTTCTCATGTTGTCGTGGTGAATCTTCCCCCCTTCCCCCCCCTTTTTGTTCTTTTTCCTTTTATGTCGACGAGGTAAATTTCTATGGGGCACCGATTTTTTTTTCCTTTTTTTTTTCTGGGGAGTAACGGGATTTTGAGCTTCCGGGTTTATTCCGGTTGCTGAAGAACGTTTGCCCGGAGGGGAAAGAGGAAAAAAGGTAATGAAAAAACAGGGGTTGGAAAGTCAAATTTGTAGAGCCAAGCCAAGTCCACGTTCAACGCCTTTCGTTTGCGCTCATGTTTGCGAGGGGGAGGGGGAGGGGGAGAGGGAGAGAGCAAATTAAACAAGCGAATATTATTCAAACCCATGTCCGCGTCTACATTTCAATGAGTTCTGGAGAAGGTTGATGTGTCCTAGTTTAAAAGCCTCCTCCTCCTCCTCCTCCTCCTCCTCTCTCTATCTCTCTGTGGTAGTTGTTACTGTTATATGCTCCTGCTTCTCTCCCTCCCGCTCTCTCTCTCTCTCCCTCTCCCTCTCTCATAGCTCTTGTTCTTGATTATTTTTGGTCCAATTCGCTTAGGATCAGTATTTATTCATTGGTTCATTCAGTTTCTGGGTGCTTTTGGGCTTCTGGGTTGGAGTTCTTTTCTGGCGCTGTGTTTATCTGGAGCTAGATCTGTCTTCACTTTCGAGCGTTTACTTTGGAAATTGTTTTTATGGAGTTGGTGATCTGATTTTGGTTGGAAGAAGCTGCTTTCAAGGAGGATCTTTATCCTGTTGATTGCAAATTTTTTCTTTTGGGGTCTTCAAGAACTCATTTTGAGTCCTGTTTCTAGTGAATTTCCTCTGGAATTTGGCGGAGGACTGTCGGACTGGGCTTTGTGCAGCCTGCAGAGCTGCATTATTTGCTGGGCAGTATCAGAATTTTCTTTTGGTTCGAGTGTTTCTCAAGTGTAGTATTGAGTTGGGATTGTGATAGCTTCTCTAGCTGAAGGGAGGAGGTGGGAAGAAAAACAGAGATAGAAATGGCTGGTGGAAGAAGAAGGAGGCTGCATTTTAGCAAGATCTACTCATTTAGATGTGGGAAGGCATCTTTCCAGGAAGACCATTCGCAAATTGGGGGACCAGGATTCTCTAGGGTAGTTCATTGCAATGACCCGGATTGTTTCGAGGCCGAGATTCGCAATTACGCCGGCAACTATGTGAGGAGCACCAAGTATACGCTTGCCACTTTCTTGCCCAAATCCTTGTTTGAGCAATTCAGGAGGGTGGCCAACTTCTACTTCCTGGTCACCGGAGTCCTCGCCTTCACGCCCCTGTCGCCTTATTCACCCGTTAGTGCCATCCTTCCTCTTATCCTCGTTGTTGGTGCCACCATGGTTAAGGAAGGTATAGAAGATTGGCGGCGGAAGCAGCAGGTACTACTATTTTGCTCGTTCCACTTTATATTGTCCCTCAAAACTATTGACGTCATACTTTTGAATTCTCTCTCTTGGTCAGTGTAATCAAGTGAATTTTGTTAGTTCTGGGTCACTCTGGAATTCCTGAAAAACAGATTAAGGTGAACTTCGTCTTGGACTTGGAAAGTCTGGGGTCTGAACCTACATAACGTATTTTTGGAACCTTACTAAGTACACTCACGTGGAAATACATTCAGATGTGAAGTAGATTGATCTTCCGGGACCTTATGCTTGCAATTGGCTGTATCACATAGCTTCTGCTCTTGCTTAACTAACGGTGCAGTTCATACTTTAAATTTCTATGCTGATTTTTTTCCTTTTCTTTAAATCAATCAGAAAATAGAAAAGGCCATACATTTGTTTACGTGCGGTTGTGTGATTTTGAATATGTTAAGAATTAAATTTTAAAAAAAAAACTGTTACATGCTGATGTAGATTTCCGCTTCTGCAACATCTTAGTTTCATGGCTGTGATTTCATTAAACTTCCTTTGTTATCTTTTGAAGACACACCTGCGATCTGTTCATGTCACCAATACAGTCTGTATCAGTTCCTTTGGTATTGATTATATCTGTGGGTACTTTGTTTAACCATTCACGTGTCATCCAGGATATTGAGGTTAACAATAGAAAAGTCAAAGTTCACCAACAAAACAGGGTTTTTGACTACACTGAGTGGAAGAATCTGAGAGTAGGAGACATAGTGAAGGTAGAGAAGGATGAATTCTTTCCAGCTGATCTCCTCTTGCTATCATCTAGTTATGAAGACGCTATCTGCTATGTTGAGACCATGAACCTTGATGGTGAGACGAACTTGAAACTAAAACAAGCATTGGAGGTAACCTCTGGTTTGCATGAGGACACAGACTTTCGGGACTTCAAAGCGGTTGTGAAATGTGAAGACCCAAATGCAAATCTATATTCGTTCGTTGGAAGTATGGAACTTGAAGAGCAACAGTACCCCCTTTCTCCTCAACAGCTTCTTCTTAGGGATTCAAAACTGCGAAACACGGATCATATATACGGGGCAGTCATCTTCACAGGGCACGACACAAAGGTTATACAAAACTCTACTGAACCACCTTCAAAGAGAAGCAAAGTCGAGAGAAAGATGGACAAAATCATCTACTTCTTATTCTTCATTCTATTCTTGATGGCTTTTGTCGGGTCCATTTTCTTTGGCATATATACGAAAGACGATCTGCAAAATGGGAAGATGAAGAGATGGTATCTTAGGCCGGACAATTCTACAATTTACTTTGACCCAAAGAGAGCGCCAGCTGCCGCAATCTATCACTTCCTGACTGCACTGTTGTTGTACAGCTACTTCATTCCTATATCACTGTATGTATCCATAGAAATTGTCAAAGTTCTTCAGTGCATCTTCATTAACCAGGATATTCACATGTACTATGAAGAAGCTGATAAACCAGCGCATGCCCGTACATCGAATCTGAATGAGGAACTTGGGCAGGTTAATACGATACTTTCTGATAAGACCGGAACTCTGACTTGCAACTCAATGGAGTTCATCAAGTGTTCGATAGCTGGGATGGCCTATGGAAGTGGTGTCACTGAGGTTGAGAGGGCTATTGGTAGGAGGAATGGTTCTCCATTGGCTCAAGAGAAAGGGAATGGCAATGACCAATTTGAGCACTCAGCCGATCCAAAGCCACTGATCAAGGGATTCAATTTTAGTGATGAGCGAATTATGAACGCAAATTGGGTGAATGAGCCCCGTGCAGATGTCATTCAGAAGTTCTTTCGTGTGCTGGCACTTTGTCATACTGCTATACCTGAAGTGGATGAAGAGACAGGAAAGGTATCTTATGAAGCTGAATCACCTGATGAAGCTGCTTTTGTCATCGCTGCCAGAGAAATTGGTTTCGAGTTTTACAAGAGAACACAGACAAGTATTTCAGTACATGAGTTGGATCCGGTAACTGGGCAGAAAGTTGAAAGGTCAGTGTCTTTTGCTTCATCACTATCAAAAAATAAAAGAAGTATGAAACTAGTCTAGCCCATATTAACCATGCTGCAGTCTACTGGTTGTCACTGGGATTCTTGTGATCTTAGTGGCCTATACCCCTGATATATAAAATAGGAAACGAACTCAGATGCTCTAAAGTAGTTAAATTTTGCATCCCATCTAAACTTGCAATTCAGAGGCAGAGTGATAGATGGATGAGCATTAGTGATGGTTCTCTTTTTTTCCCCCTGGTAGGAGCACCTTTTTCCCTTATCATTTTGTATGCTTGATTTTGAAGTCTACCTTGCTGGTGAATATACAAACTTTTACCTCTACAGTTACTTTAATATACCCACCCTCTCTCCATGCCTCGATCATATGATAATTCTTGGCAGGCCTCACTTTTACCTCTTAGTTATTTTCTTAATAGTATTACTTTCATCTGCAGGGTGTACCAGCTTTTGAATGTTCTAGAATTCAACAGCTCAAGGAAGCGGATGTCTGTGATAGTGAGAAGTGAGGAAGGAAAGCTACTATTATGGTGTAAAGGGGCTGACAGGTTTGTTTTCAACTGCCCAATTCAAGGCTTTGTCCAATTCCTCATTCTTGCACTTCACTGATGTCAGAATTTGCACTATAAAATTCTTTGCAGTGTTATGTTTGGAAGGCTATCAAAGAGTGGTCAGGAGTTTGCAGAGAACACCGTGGATCATGTGAACGAGTATGCCGATGCAGGCTTGAGGACATTAATACTTGCCTATCGTGAACTTGAAGAAGATGAGTACAAGAAGTTCAATGAGAAATTCAATGAGGCCAAGAATTCAGTTAGTGCAGAGCGTGACTCATTAATTGAAGAAGCGATGGAGACAGTTGAGAAGGATCTGATCCTTCTTGGTGCCACTGCTGTTGAGGACAAGCTGCAGAATGGGGTAAGACAAGAAACATCAAAATTAATGAGTTAGTCAGCCATCAAAGAAGTTAAAATGACTTTCCTGTGTCTTTGCTGGAAGGTTCCTGACTGCATCGACAAACTTGCTCAAGCTGGGATCAAAATATGGGTTTTGACGGGAGATAAGATGGAGACTGCCATCAATATTGGGTATAGTTTGCACATATTATATTTATGTCGATATCATTTGTGGAGTCTAACCTTTCTATAATGCTTCGTCATTCTAACTACTGAATACAATATATTGCAGGTTTGCTTGTAGCTTATTAAGACGAGGAATGAAGCAAATCATAATCACTTTGGAGACCCCTGATATTCAAGCATTAGAAAAGGCAGGAGAGAAGACTGCGCTAAGAAAGGTATGCCAGAACATGGAGAGAGAGAGAGAGAGAGAGAGGATGTGTGGTCACGACATAAGTGTATAAATCAAGTTTAGAAAAGAAATTCTTTTTCTAACATGCGCAACTCTTGGAAAACATTTAAGCCTCTCATTTACTGCATCAAGAAACTGATTAGTATGGGGGATATGAACTCCTTTAATATGTTTGCCATCTTCCTCTAAGTTAGTTTTACCAACGCTGAAGAAAAAGTGAAATAAATTGTATTTCTTAACCTTGACGAGTTTCTGTGGACTTAATGAACTATTGCTGATTGATCCTTCAGGCATCAAAAGCAAGTGTTCTTCGTCAGATAAGTGAAGGGATGGCTCTGCTCAAACAATCAAGTGGAAGCTCTGAAGCATTTGCTTTGATTATTGATGGAAAATCACTTGCCTATGCTTTGGAGGATGGTGTTAAGGATATGTTTCTACAACTTGCAATCAGTTGTGCATCTGTTATATGCTGTCGTTCATCACCAAAGCAAAAGGCACTGGTGGGTCGTTATGTTTAGTATGCCTTTCTTTTTCAGAGCATGGCATCCCCTCACAAATCTTTGCTTTTATGTCATTCAAGCAAACAATACTTAACCTAATGAGTCACGTTAAACATTTGTAACTGGTAAATGCAGGTGACAAGATTGGTTAAAGCCGGAACTGGCAAAACAACTTTAGCAATTGGTGATGGTGCGAACGATGTGGGGATGCTCCAAGAAGCAGACATTGGTGTCGGAATTAGTGGGGTTGAAGGAATGCAGGTAATCATCAGAGTGTATTGTAATTATATTAATTTCCATTTTTGTCATAACTCATAATTACATCAACTACCTTATCTTATTATTTCTTACATTTGTTGTCTCTTCTGTGCTTGTCAAATAACAGGCAGTCATGTCCAGTGATATTGCCATAGCTCAGTTCCGTTACTTAGAGCGCTTGCTTCTTGTGCATGGACATTGGTGTTACAGGAGGATCTCGACAATGGTAATGCTCTTCTGAATGTAGAAACTGGCATTAGTTTGTCTAAATTATGACCAATAAAATGATTAGAATATCCAATAAAGCCCTTTACTTTGTCTAATGATGCTGCTATCTTTCTGCTGCAGATATGCTACTTTTTCTACAAGAACATTGTGTTCGGCTTCTCTATCTTCTTGTATGAAGCACATACCTCTTTCTCTGCACAACCTGCCTATAACGATTGGTTTCTGTCGCTTTTCAACGTCATCTTCACATCACTCCCTGTAATTGCACTGGGAGTTTTTGATCAGGATGTATCAGCGCGGTTTTGCCTCAAGGTATGTTCATGTTTTAACCGGATGTAACTAGAGTTTACCACAATCGATATCTAACCATATAGAGGATCAAATCATAGAGCACAGCAATGTTTAGGTTTACCAATTTCTTCTGGCAGACAACGTTGGATAATTGTCTGGCAGCTCTCTTGTTAGTGATCTTATACATTTAGTCCCCTTCTTTGGTGAAAGTTCTCTCCTCTTGCGTTCTAAGTCATCGCAGAGTTGGATAATTGCAGAAAATGCATGGCGCTTTCTACTGGAAACTCAAAACTAAGATCAACTTAGCCTGTGTACTGATCAGAAGTGTCAAAATCTCTTTTGAGGAAGGTGAAGGAACAAAGATAGTTAATCTGGATATTGTTGACAAGTGAAGTTGAGCAGAAAATGATGAAAATTTGCTATTTCCAATGCACTACTTTTTTGTTTTGTGTAATCACTGCCTTTCAAATCAAAACATTCCTAATAAAATATTATTAACCAGTACCCCGGGGGTACTCGTTAACAACACCCGTTTAATTTTAATAGTGGAAAGGACGTTTGTGTTCCTTACAATACTTCACCATATAGCGTAAGGAAGTGGACCAAGTCTGATCGAGGGCATGACCTCTAGAGTCTCTGGATGAATATCACGGTGTAGAAATTAAGTTCCATGATTGCAGCTCTAATGTTAATGATTTAGCCTGTCCTTTTGAAGATCACTATTCCGATTATAAACTTTTCTTGCATTTGTTTTGTTGTTGCAGTTTCCTATACTGTACCAAGAAGGGGTTCAGAATATGCTCTTCAGCTGGCTTCGAATCCTCGGCTGGATGTTCAATGGGTTCATTAGTGCAATCATTGTCTTCTTCTTGTGCACAAATGCCCTAGAGCACCAGGCATTTAATGACGGTGGGAAAATTGTTGGGATCGAAATCTTAGGAGCGGCAATGTACACATGTGTAGTTTGGGTTGTGAATTTGCAGGTGGCGCTCGCCATCAGCTACTTCACTCTAATACAGCACGTCTTCATCTGGGGATCCATCGCCAGTTGGTATCTCTTCCTTTTGGCGTATGGAGCCTTACCGCCTGAACTATCCACCACAGCTTACAAAGTCTTCGTGGAAGCGCTTGCCCCTGCTCCTTCCTTTTGGCTGGTCACAATCTTTGTGGCGATCTCAGCCCTGATCCCTTACTTTTCGTACTCAGCAATTCAGATGCGGTTCTTTCCCATGTACCATGGAATGATACAGTGGATAAGGCATGATGGTCGAACAGACGATATGGAGTACTGCGACATGCTGCGGCAGAGATCATTGCGGCCAACAACAGTTGGTCACACCGCACGTTTAGCTGCAAAATCTAGGCGTGTGCAAGATGGAAATCATAGCAGATGACTAGCCGCTCTTACATAGTCCTGGGTAGATAAACGTTAGGATTTGGCAGATTTCAAATACAAAACTCGCCCACTGTAGATAAGTTTCACAGGAAATATATATATCGATTAAATTGGCCTCCTTCAGAGCGGAACTTTGCTCTCAGTATCGCAATAAAGATGTATAGAAAAACAGTTTGGTTGTACCATATGCCTAAGTCTGAAATAGGCTGCACATTGTAAAATTTTTTGGTGTGCAGTCTTCTGTATCATCGCCAAAATGCATGTAGCACGTAGCAGAGAGTATTCATTGTAGTTGTGGATAGTGTACAGAACATCTTATATGATTTTCCGGGGGTAGTCTTTCATTTTTCCTAGATTTTGCACTTGTGCATTCAACTTAGTTAGAAGCTCCAGCTCCATATCAAGGTCACAATCAATATCATCACTATCCTCAATAAGAAAATTTTTAGGCTTGTTATTCAGGAATTTGTTCAGAAATATTGTAATGAAAGGAACATAGGAGTTTATCACTAGGTATTTGATTAAATAGGATCGTCTACTTCCTATAGAATCTATCACTAAGTACCCCTAAAGGGGGACTGAGCTAAGTGGAGCCAAAAAGGGTTTTTCATGAGATGTGAGATGAAAACTATTAGCCCCACATGAGGTTTGTGAATAAGTGATTATTTGATATAGAGCAATGGATATCCGGTTTTTTGCTAAATAGAATGTATTGAACTCATAATTCATTAGATACGTTTTATGAAAGTCAACTAAGTATCATAAGTAAAGTGCTCCGATTGTTCAATGATTTCATAACTAGAGTCATTCTTTGATAAATGATCACTATGAGTCAAACTCAATAAAATTTGATCAATCCTTTTTTCTGTTGTTAAAGTGGAAACTAAATCAATAATTATCTTTCTTTATCATCAATCTAATTACTATTCGCGAAATAGGATTCTATTTTATCATCAATTCAATCACGGTGCACATTTTTTTCTTTTTCTTATAAATGAGTAGATCTTTCTGCTTGTATGACTTAGATGTTTCGTCTTTTTTGAAAAAACAATTCGATGGATGGAATCCGGTATGATACTTATGAGATTGATATTCAAATATTTCTTCCTAGAATGCATTGATATGACCATATAAGCGGGACCACCACCCCCATAGCTTGTTGCCGCCAGAAGTGGAACCCTATATTTCTTCAGAATCTCCTAATTTTTCTGAAGCAACGAGAAAGAGATTCTTTAACCAAAAAGAATTTAGTTCAGATGTAAGATACCTATCCAGAAGTTTTGGCAATTGCATCATATATAATGGAATCATCCAAGATTTGACCTTTTTGAACTTTGTTTGTATCTCACCATAGGCTTGGGGAACAAACACTACAAAAAAACATGCTTTTTCCGACGAAATTTTCAACGAAAAATTTGGAGAAAACGAATTTCCAACGAATTTTCCAACGAAAAAAAATTCGTTGGTAATAAGTCGTCGGAAATTTTTCCAACGAAAAATTTCAATTTTCGTTGGAAATTTGCGATAAATTTTTTTTCGTTGGAAAACTCGTGGCTAAATTCATTGGAAACGAATTTTTTTTTTCCGACGAATTTTTTTCGTTGGAAATTACAAATTTTTTTTTGGTCGAGCTAAAAATCGTGGAAATTTTTTTTCCATCGAAAATTTTTTTTTATTTTGGTCGAAATTTTTTTTTTTTATCGAAAAATAGCCCTCGCCGCCGGCGAGGGCCGAGCTTGCCCAGATCTGGGCGAGCTCGAGCTCGCCGGCCATGGCGAGCTTGACCCTCACCATGGCCGGCGAGGGCCAGCCTCGTCGCCGGCGAGGGCCGAGCTCGCCCAGATCTGGGCGAGCTCGAGCTCGCCGGCCATGGCGAGCACGGCCCTCGCCATGGCCGGCGAGGGCAAGCCTCATCGCCGACGAGGGCCGAGCTCGCCGGCCATGGCGAGCTCGGCCCTCGCCATGGCCGAAGATGAAGAAGAAGAAGCAGTAGGGGCGGGAGCAGGCTTCGGGGCCACCGCTCGTCAAGTCCGTCGTCGTCTCCTAGCCTCGCCGGCAACGAGGCTTGATGGCGTCGGGGGCGTCGGAGGCTTGGTGTCCATGGCGCCGGAGCCGGAGGAGGAGGGGGAGCGGCGGGGGAGGAGTCGGAGGGGGAGGCGGAGGGGGAGACGGAGGGAGAAGGTGAAGGCGAAGGAGAGAGAGAGAGAGAGAGAGAGAGAGTGTGTATGAATGTGAAAATTGAAAGTTGTGGGAATAACGAGTGTGAAAATATTGAATAAGGAAGAAGTAGGGTTTTCGTTGTAAAATTTGTGGGAAATTTCCCACGAATTTTGCAACGAAAATTGTACACACTAAAATAATTGTCCGGAAAATTAAAATTCGTTGAAAAATTCGTTGGAAATTTTCAACGAATATAAAAAATGCCGAACAGGACTGGGTTTTTTTTGGAATTCGTTGGAAAAGTCGTTAGAAATTTCCAACGAAAAAAAATTCGTTGGAAATTTCCAACGACTTTTTCAACGAAAATTGTACACACTGAAATAATTATCCGGAAAATTGAAATTCGTTAGAAAATTCCAACGAATTTTCCAACGAATATAAAAAATGCCGAACAATAACGGGTTTTTTTGTAATTCGTTGGAAAATTCGTTGGAAAATTCGTTGGAAATTTCCAACGAATTTTTTTTCGTTGGAAATTTCCAACGAATATTTTTTCGTTGGAAATTTCCAACGAAAATTGTACACACTGAAATAATTGTCCGGAAAATTGAAATTTGTTGAAAAATTCGTTGGAAATTTCCAACGAATTTTCCAACGAATATCAAAAATGCCGAATAGTAATGGGTTTTTTTGTAATTCGTTGGAAAATTCGTTGGAAATTTCCAACGAAAATTTTACAAACTGAAATAATCGCCCGGAAAATTGAAATTCGTTGGAAAATTCGTTGGAAATTTTCAACGAATTTTCCAACGAATATAAAAAATGCCGAACAATACCGGGTTTTTTTGAATTCGTCGCAAAATTTGTTGAAAATTTCCAACGAATTTTTTTTCGTTGGAAATTTCCAACGAATTTTCCAACGAAAATTGTACAAACTGAAATAATGGCCCGGAAAATTGAAATTCGTTGGAAAATTCGTTGGAAATTTTCAACGAATTTTCCAACGAATATAAAAAATGTCGAACAATACCGGGTTTTTTTGAATTCGTCGCAAAATTTGTTGAAAATTTCCAACGAATTTTTTTTCGTTGGAAATTTCCAACGAATTTTGCGACGAAAAATTTTTCGTTGGAAATTTCCAACGAAATGTGCGACGAAAACGTTTTCGTTGGAAATTTCCAACGAATTTTAATTTTCGTTGGAAAATTTATCGCAAATTTGCAACGAAAATTTTTTCGTCGCAAATTTTCGTAGCAAAAATCCAGTTTTTTTGTAGTGAAAAATAAGATGTATGGTTGATATATGTAGCGACAAGGAGGAAAAAGATTGAATACAGGAACTCCAGAACATTTGCAGATCTCACATGGGTTGATATCAATGGTGACTCATTATTTTAATGAATCATTTCTTCGAACAGAAGAGGATTATGTAGATACTTACTCAAGATCTCACTTAGTAGATTCCATTGTGTAAGACAGAATTTTTTCTGAAGAATTTGCCATGATATATTCGATCCATGCATAATATCATGAAAAATTGACATAAATTTTTTACTGCTACTTAGTATGAGCAATAGGTTTGAAGAAATATCTAAAAATCTTCAATTTAGATATTTGTACCCTGTCGAGGTAAGGAACCATGACATATGTGTTTGGAATATATTCCAATTTGAGAATTGAAAACCCACTATCGTGTTGAAAGGTTTTATACATTTGTCCTTTCTCAATGCATTTCTTTAGATAGAGACTCCATTTTTTCCTCTTTTCGGATGGTAAATATTTCTTAGAATATGGGGTGTGAATCAAACCCATGTTTGAATTGAAGTTGAGATACTGATACAAGTTCTTCCCTTTTGAATCGGATAGATTTATATCTGAAAGAGGTTGATAACAAGTTCTTTAAAAATTGACTATTTGTCCTTCTGTTAGAGTTTGTTCCAGAAATATCTACAATTGAGTAAATAGCTCTATCAACTAATGGATTGGATCGGATTGAATTGCAAACTGGAAAGATTTGTACGTGTTAGACCTTTTGTGGAAAATCGTTAAATATCAATATGCTTAGATACCTGTGAAAATGGCTCTTTTGCTTAGAAATGAAATGTTCCAAATGTTCCTAAAAATTCTTTCTCCCATTTGACCATTTGTATCTATATACATTAGGATCCCGATTCATGAATCTCTCTGTTCAATAATTGAAATAAGCTAATTTTATTTCCGATTCAATAAATGTTGGTTGATCACATATTTTATTATAGTTTTATGATTCAAAGTATTATTTCCTATTTGATCCCTTTGAATTCCATATTCAAAGTTGCAATTGGATCTATTCATTAAAAAGAATCAATTCCATACATTTCTTATGTACTTATAGGTGCTGCATTTTATCTGAATTAGATTTCGAAGCCATCTATATTGATGGACTGCCTTCATTATGTTGTTCCTAGCAAATACTACTATTTTTTGTTTTGGATCTTCCAAATCATTCCGCGGGAGATTTGGGCTCATTTTTTTTCTGATCCTTCAATAAAAAGATTCATTCTCTTCGTAAATAGGAGGTAGAACTAAAAAGATTTCTTTTTCATTTCATCCCTAGAATTGAATATCTCATTCAAGAATTTTTATTGATCCAATATCTAAGAATTAATAGAAAAGACAAATTTCTTATGATACACCAGATCTAGCTCGCTTAGTGATAGAGTGAATAGATCTACCATTTTTTGAAATCTCTTTTTTTATTAAAAATCGTGGTGTAACGTTTATACCCTGTTCCAGTCATATTAAAGATGAAATAAATCAAAAAATGTATTTTTGTTCAAGAATGAAATCTTATGTGAACTGTCCATATCCAGTTCATCCTTTCGGACCATATCACATCCCAGATCTAATGAAATAGGATGAATTGAAATGGTATTTGGTAAATACGTATTATCTTGAATATATTAACTATTTATTTATTTTCCAAAAGAAACATCATGTTCTTTCTTCAATAAGTGGACAGTAGGTAACCTACTTGCAACAAAAATCTGTTTATCATAAAGAGATTTGTTGTTCTTGACCCTTTTCGTTATGCTTAATATCTTTAGTTTGATCTATATCTGTCTTCATTCCACCCTTTATTCGAGTAGTTTTTTCTTAGTCAAATTGCCTGAGGCCTACACTTTTTGGAATCCAATTGTAGATTTTATGTTGGTATTACCCCTTCTCTATTTTCTCCTAGCCTCTTTTTGGTAAAGCTGGTGTAAGTTTTCGATGAGATCAATAGTTAATGTCTTAGACGTCATTTATTCGGAAAAAAAAAATCGATTTCTGTATTGACCGATTGATTTCCCGAAAGCGCTCTTGTGGACCGTCACATCATTACATGCGTTCATCGATTAATTCTCCGTTTCAGTGAAGTTGAAGCAGTAATTCTGCATAAGCGACTGGAATGCAGAACTGCTCATAATATATATATATATATAGGTAAATCGCAGAGCAAGGAGCATTATGGTTGACAAACATCCGTGAGGCGTTGCTCCATTATTCGTGGCAGGGCTAATGAACATATCTTCTGGAAATTAATTGAGGTTGCATTTGAATTTGCCGAAATGAAAATGCTGTTTAGAATTTAACACCTTGCAGCATCATACCCGGTTGATCCATTTCATGTGTTTAAGAATACTCTCTGAGGAATCAAAGCTTGGATTAGGTTTCAGAGAATATGCTTCAAATGATTGTTACTTTGTGTTGACTTTTCGATGATCATATCATGCTTGATTGCAATTCCTCAGTAAATTAACAAGCCGCCAGCACTAAAGTATCTGTCAATTGAGCTGTACAGAGTCAATGCAGAGAAAGTCAAAATCAGAATGGTCCAGGAAGATACAGCCCTCAATGTGTATTGTTTTCCAGCTGAGCCTTCAAAAATGCGTCATTCACGAACTCATAAGATGTACCGTTTGATAGAGTTTCTGCGCACAAAAGTGACTCCTTAAGTAAGAAAACAGAATCATCTTGTTGGTGAAATAACTACTCTGCTTCCGTTGCGTTCTAAAACCGTGACCGAATTCTCTAGTCTCCTGGAGCTCGCTCGATGCGCTTAAGGAAGAAAATTTGAAAAATAAAACGAAGTGACCAGAAAAGGAAACAAAGAAAAGTAAGATAGGAACGCTTTTTTGTTGGAAGTGGTTGTCCTAGCCTTTTGCTTTTCTTTGATCTATTCTAAAGGCAAAAGGAAGACACCATCTTGACAAGCACATTGTGCCACCTTGGAAGGAAGGTGAAGGCCCTTTTCTTTTGGATGAATGGAGTGGGTTTAGAAGGTGCTTTCTGATCTATGGTCCCTCAGAGCGAAGGGTTAAGCGGGTAGTATGGGCCCTCCGACACAATAGAAGGCATCAGAAGCTTTGGATGTCTTCTCGATTGAAAGAAGGTTGAAAATGACGAAAACAATTTGTTGATTCGTGACTCTTTGGGAAATCACGCATAGAGAATGGATTTACTCCCTCTGATATTTGTAGCTGAAGAACCAACAATTTCATGAAACTGAACAACACTGGAATCAAATCCCTGATGATCACGTCCACATCCTGAGAAGCTCCCTCCACTTTCCCTGCCCCAAAAGCTCCCAAATCCAAACACACCCTTCTGAGACATCTCTTCCAATGCCTTCTCAACCTCCTCTATGCACCGCCTGCCTCTCCCTGACACATCTAGGAAAATCCCGTCTTCCCCAGCTCCTATAGAACACCTTGGGCCTTCCACGAGCCAACCTTCATGTAAATGCCTTGTCCTTTCAAGGCTTTTCCTTTTTCTCCTGGAACGCCGAAACCTTTTCTTGGCGAATTGCTTTGTCTTCTGGAATAAGCGGCATGGAATTTTTAACAAGATGAAGACGGCAATCTGGAGGACCAGGCATTGGCAACAGCATGACACGATGATGCAATCCGCAGCAAGCGCGTTCCAGTCTTCCATGACTCGTGGATGCGGTTTAGAGGCAAATGATTAGCGGAAGACATCATCCCAGGTTTATGAAACAAGGTTCTTTGTCTCTCTGGGGAGGTTATTAGGAAGGGCAAAGCAAGCAAGCAGATATCATGCGGCTGAAGCTAATAAAGGTGGCAATGAGTCATATGGCTTTAAATTGCTTGGAAAATCTTAGGATGCAGCTGTTGCTTCCAGTTTTGCGTATCAAGGAACGAGAGGAATACCAAATTTCAAGGAAGCAAAAGCCTTTTTTGTTCCCTGTCAAAATCTGGTAATCTTGGAGTCTACTCTTCAGTTTCAGCTGCGGTGGGATGATTCTTGGGTCACCTAGTCTTCGCTTTGATGTGATTCTCACGCCGTCTGTTTTCGGAGAAAATATTTTCTAAACGGGGAATAACGTAGTTACTACAGCTTTCAACTTAAAGATCACTGTTGGCATGTCTTCCTTCCTAGATCAAGCAATCATCTGTCCCACAACATCAACTTGATTTAATCCTGTTGGACTAAGCAGGATCATTATGCGCTTTTCTCGTCTACTTAAGCAAATTGCAACATTATAGTAAATAAATCTAATTTTATAATACGAGGTCTAATGAATTCACAGCTGGTCATCGACAGGATTCTTGCTGTTCAAGTTATTGACTGAGACACAAGCTTTTGGCAGTGGTGATTTCGATAACGCTAATCACATCAATATTTTAATCACGCGTAGATTTATAGGAACAGATGTAGCAATTTGCGGGAGAGTCATTGTAACAACTTGAAGGAGCACCACCTCCTCATCCCTGTCGTTTTATTTGGCTTATCAATTGACGAATACCGATGTGATTTACAACCTCTTGATCACTTTAAATACTAATCATGCGAAAAAACATCAACCGGGGAAACGAGCTTATGGCGATGAATTCCTTATAATACTAGCGAAAGGCATGTATTCGATGCATCGTTACTTAGCGCCCATTGATAAAATCACATGTACGCGAGAAAAAAATTTGTAATCAGAAGAGTGAAGTTCTCAATAAATAACATGCATTTTTAAGAAAAAAACTATAAGTATTTATGATTTTGCAACATTCCATCAACCAACCAGGCGAATTTTCCTGCAAACAAACAAATGCAACTTTCACGTATGTATTTGCATGATTAGGACCCCTCATTATTTCCACTTCTCTCCATTTGCTGTCTTTACAATGTGTAGCCCCAGATTGGTAGCTTAATTGCATCGTCAACACCAATGGACTTGGTTCTCATTCATTGTTTTGGCTTAACCAAGAAATCTCCTCAGAAACGTTTAGTCGTTCACAAATAGGTGCAACAATACGGTTCCCCTTACTGGTTTTGTGCACTCCCGAAATACCTTGATACAAGATTGCGACCTCCTCCAGATCTCCCAGATTATAACCATCATATAAACAGTAACGTTACAGACACAAAACTATCGAGACCGATATTTAGAAGTCTGCGCAATCATACATCATTCCTTGCGAACATGACCTCATAAGCTTTTGCATGCAAATCTCTAGACAATCTTTTGTAGCCCAAACATTACTCGTGCAAAAAATGAGAAGAGCCTTCCTCTTGCAGCCACAGTTATGTTATGGGGTCTTTCAAAATATTTGCTTTTATTCAAGAGTTACGAGCTCGATTCTATTGATGCAGATGCCGTTATAGTGGACTGTTTGTTCACCGATGCGCAGCATATTTTTCTCCTCCAATTTGAAGACAAAGTAAGCACAGGAATGCAGTAATATATTGCGGAGATTAATTACACGAGTTTGAATTTGAATACAATGAACAAAATTGAATCAATGAGATTTTCACACCACCCTAAACCTCAATGGCAATAGAAGATATGCAATACTACTAGCTACCCTAAAAAAATTGCGGCAAGGCAGTGCACCACTCGACTTAATGAAGAAACCTACTTACGGTCCAAGAGAGTGAGTTTTGCCCTTTCCCAGCAGACAAGCTCTTAAGAGCCACAGCTCAGACAAGACAAACTCTCTTGATGCAAAATGAATCCTCCCGCAACATTTACCAAAACCATCCTTCTAACTATTCAAGCTACTCCGGCTAAAGAATTCTGTACTGTAATCTTGGCTGCCAAAAGCCATCCTCTGAAACAATCTGATTTCTGCAGATTGTTGAGCGGAATTAAACAGCTCGCTCTCTCCTAGTCTCATTCCATTGGTTAAGTCGGAAGCCGCCAAACTATCAAATGCTCTCACAATCTGCAAGGTATGACCTGACTCAGGATATCGTCACTGATGACAGATAATTCCAACCAGAATGCATATTTAGAACTTACCTGTCCCATACGAGGTCTCTTGGCAGCTGAATGTCGCACACAAGCAGCTGCAGCTTCCATCATCCGAAAAATTTCAGCTTCAACATAATTTCTTTCAAGCTTTGGATCTGCCAAAGCCTCAAATTCTTCATTATCAAGTGCATGGCTCAGTAAAGGTCGAGCCTGGAAGATGGTAGGATATATTGGTTAGTGAAATGAATGTTTCCTTTTTTACTACTATTCCATTTGCCATGCTTGTGCATTTTGGATTGATCAGTTCATTGAGTTGGACCTGAAAAACACTCAACATTCTAGAGTAGAGGTGATGGTTGTCCCATCGTTCATGACAGGGTCCAGTCTACCATAAGTTCAAAGACAACTGAGAAACTCTGCTAGACTTGCATATACCGTGAAAATATTATTTTTTCTTAATACAATGAGGTGAGACTAAATGCAATTGGCCTGTTGCCAAATAAGAAGTAATATAATATCCGCTGCCTTCTATGGAAAACAATAACTTAAGGGAAAGTAGACCTGCTAGCAGTTCCTAAAGTTACCCGAAGTTAGCACTTAGCAATTAAGCCATGCATACCTAATAATTATAGACTACACAGCTTTCCTGAGAAAAGGTAAAAATGCTCAAATGCCATCTGCATTCTCAATCTTAAGATGATTAAAAAAGGGTTGCATTGTTTTCAACCTTTAATGTATATAAGCATCTGTCCTGACTCGGGCCAAACACATTACATTACCAATTACGTCGCGTAATATTTCCAAAGTTCAATAAATGCTCAGGTCAAATGAAATCTCAGAAAGAGCTCATAAGTAAGATGATATGTTAATGATGGACCTGCATAATACATTTTGCTTTGATGGTCCATAAATTTCCCAAAATCTATTTGCTCTAGTTGTTTCTTCCAATATGGACCTCAATGTCAGAATAGCAGTATAATAAATGAGTAAAGACATCCAACTATCATATCATTATGATAGAAAAGCATCATAGCCAATACTAATAGCTAAGCTTTAAAGGGCGCTAATAAATGCACAATTAGATTGATCTGGCTAGGACATTGTCTTATAAAGACTCCCACTGTTAAGGATAGACCCCCAAGACATAAATTCTGTTTAAGTACTTAAGTAAAGAACTCCTTCGTAATTCAGGGCTATCAATTGGCCAACTCAGAGAATACGAGTATGAACAAAACTACAAACAGATTCGACACGTTGCTTAACATGCTCCACAAAGACAGATGACCAGCATCTATACTAGCTCTGCAAGATCTAACAGCTCTATCCAAGTGACTTTAATATGGCAAATCATGATCAGCAAACAAAAAAAGAAAACAAGGATTTATAACTAACCCATTCAACTAAACTCTCATCTCCCAAGGGTTGTGACACATCGACAGGCTTCCGTCCAGTTATCAGCTCCAGAAGCACTACTCCGAAAGAGAAAACATCAGATTTCTCAGTCAATTTGCCACTTGATGCATATTCAGGAGCCATGTATCTGAAATGTCACCATGAAGAATTTATGTTAAAGAGAACATGTGGAACATGTGTGGTGAGTGCATGGGCCAAACACGCGACAATTGGTTTTCTTAAGACTCAGATAGATGTCATCTCTAAGCATCACAACCAAAAATGGACAACACTACATACCCGAAAGTTCCCATCACACGTGTAGTGATATGTGTATCTGCATCAAGAGCTAATTTGGCAAGTCCAAAGTCTGATACCTGTGAAGCAAAGAACTCGGCATCAGTACAACCAAACTTTCAGAAGAACCAATTAAAGCCTGTCCTATAGGGATAGTAGGCACACCCGAGATTCGAAGTTATTATCTAGAAGAATGTTTGATGACTTGATGTCTCTATGGATAATACGAGGATGGCCTGAAAAAGACATCAAAATTAAGAAAAAATTACAAATTAGTAAATCATGGGACAGAGAAGATTCCGTGACAAAATCTACTAAAAGACATGTACTGCTGAAAAACTAAATCAAGCTAATTCACTCCAAGAACAAAAACCTCTTGGAATTAAATCATTATACATCCTTTCGTCTCTCAAGTGAACAAAAAATAGGCCAAGAAAAATAAGTGCATCTGTTAAGCTTATTTGTGTACTTTGCTTTAGATTTTAACGGATATCAATTACATGATCCCCAAGTAACATTCGATCTTTTTTTTTTTCTTTTTCCAAATAACATTGCAAAAAAAAAGAAAGGGACTTTATTTCGTATTTCTCAGATTAGGTCAAGTTAATGTCAAAAATCAGTAGTTGGAGAACTGATGCTTACAGTCTTCATGAAGGTAAGCTAATCCACGAGCAGCACCAGCAGCAATCTTAACACGTGTTGCCCAGTCCAGCACTGGCCTACCTTCTCCTACATGTCAGAAGGGAAAAACTTCAAATCAGTAGGGGAGGAAGACAATCTGCACAAAGAATACTTTGGGCATCAAAGCATTGAGAACTTTGAGATGAGCAATTACTGTACCATGAAGATGAAAGTATAGGGTATTATTAGGTACATAGTCATACACAAGCAACCTTCTGGTGTCAGCAATGCAGTACCCGACTAATGACACCAGATGGCGATGGTGTATGCGACTGATGATTTCAACTTCAGCTTTAAATTCTCGATCCCCTTGCCCACCACCAACTTTTAGCTGCTTTACAGCTATCTCTCTCCCATCTGGAAGGAATCCTTTATAGACAGCACCAAAGCCACCCTCGCCCAATAGATTTTGAGATGAAAAACAATCGGTAGCCTTGACCAGCTCTGCATACGTAAACCATGCCCTGGAATTTCCAATCCCCCCCTGCTCCTTCGGCGAGTAAGCATCACTCCCCGAGCTACTTCCGAGGAGGGGTGCAGCAGAATGTGTCTTGATAACAGATGAATCTGGAGACAATTCATAATGTAAACTCATTCAAGTTAACAACCACCACATACAGATCCCCCTCTTAATTCCACATATACTCAAGAACAAGGATTAAAAGAAGTGAATCTCTTATGCTTCTCTACACCAATCCTGAACCATGCTTGGTTTTTCTTCAGAACACAGTTAAAAATTTAATGAATTTGAAGATTCCAATGTGCTAAATTCCATATTAGGTCAAACAAGACATCTGATATCATTTGATATCTTCATGTTGCATCGCTTATATATCTTGCGGCGCATGAATGCTTTATACTTCCACATTAACTGCCCCAAGAGAGAAGTGCTTGTACTAACCATCAAGCCAATTTGGAGTGTGGACTTTTGAAAGATTACTGAGGCACCAAAACAGAGAGCAAATTTTATGAATGAGACCATAGCACACCCTCACAAATGATACACAACAGAGTACAAAAGATTTTCCAGAGAGGGGATAGCATCTTTAGAGTACCTGTTCCAGGGGAAGAGGCCCCGGGTGATGGCACGATGTAGACTCCATTAAGTCTAGTCACCTTTTTCCTTCGTTTTCTTATACACCAGACAGCAAATCCAATAAGGCTGATGAGGATGAATCCCACTACCGTAACAATAGCCACTGTGCCAACTGTTCCTATTCCAGAACCGGAATTCCCTATGTCATTGAAATTGGAAGTTGAACTGGTATTGTTGCTTGCAGTTAGACCAGTAGAAGAAGGGGTTGAAGGGACAGGAGTGGGAGGTGGAGAAAGACCTGACAGAGAAGGTGGAGATGCTGAGATTGGAGGAGAATTAGAAGGCGGAGTTGGTGGAGAACTGGGAGGTGGGGAACTAACCCTAGGAGGTAGAGATGGTTTAGCCGGAGGAACTGATGCCAGAGGGGAAGGTGAGCCTTTTGATGGATTTGGGGTCAGTGGTGGAGGTGAACTTTTGGGTGAGGGCAGCACAGGTGCTGGGGGTGGAGGCAAACTTAGAAGTGGACTTGATGGTGGCGGCGGCGGCGGCGAATTTTCAGTGGGATTGGATGGTGGCAGTGGTGGTGGCGAAGGTGGACTTTCAGGGGGTTTTGTAGAAGGCTGCAGACGTGAACTAGGAGGTTCTGTTGGTGGTGCAGGTGAACTAGGTGGTTCTGCAGCTGGTTGCGGTGGAGGTGAAATCTCAGGTGGTGGAGTTGGTGGTGGCGGTGAACGTGGTGGCGGCACTGATGGTGGAGGTGGTGGTGGAGGCGATCTCGGAGGAGGAGTAGCGACATGTGGCGAAGGAGTAACTGGTGGACTAGGTGACGGTGGGGAAGTTGGAGGAGGACGAGGAGGCGAAGGCGGGGCCGGACTTGCTGTAGGATCTGATGATGATGGGGAAGGAGGTGAGGGGGGTGGAGCTTGGGAAGATGGAGGTGGAGATGAAGTACTACTAGTACTAGGACGCGGTGCCGACGGCGGAAGGGGTGGCGTCACTGGAGGATTCTGAGGCGGTGGTGATAAGGTTGAAGGGGTGGTGGAGTCGGGTGGATTCGCATCAGGTGTAGCGGGGGAGTTAGTTGGAGGTGGTGGAGCAGAGGAAGGCTGTGGCGGTGGAGAGATGGTAGTTGATGGTGGGGGCACGGTGGAGGGGGATTCATCCGGAGATGGCGAAGTACTTGCCATCTCTGAGATCAGCACAACCCAGGCAACAGATCAATCAATCTCCAGTTTCACAAATCATGTCAAATCTTGAGGATTCCATTAACACATTGGACACCTCCACATTTCCCTTCCCAGCTAAGAAGATCAAATTTTGAGGACAACCCAAGTGCCTAAATCAATTCTTGAGCCAAACCCAAAACCACAAACAGAATCACCAGACTCTGCCACTCAGAGTCACAGGAAGACCATCAGTATCAGCCAATGAAGAGTAGTAGAGCACAGTTCTGGGGAGCGACGGAGCTTACTAACCCAGATGAACCAAGAAGGGCAACGTTATGAGAGAACCCAGATCAGCTCCCAAAAAAAAAAAAAAAAAAGCAATGACAGATCACAACCTCCAAAAGAAACAATGATTCACGAGCTCCAAGCCACATAGACTGAGCCCAGCAAAATCCAAACTTTTCTCATTCGATTCAGGACTCGAAAGAAAAAAAGTACAGCCCGAATCTCCAGTTACGGAAATGTACCAACACCGACACTAAACAAGCGAGCGGAGGCGAACCCAGAAATGCTTCAGAAGCGCTAGAGCCGAACCTTTCGCGCTCCAAACAAATCTCTTACTCATTCAGCCATTCGAAGTCATCACAGCTCGTTCTTGAATTGGACGATGAATGAGTCCCTCGGAAGCTTCTGCGTGCCTCTCTCTCCTCCCTCTCTCCCTCCCTCCCTCCCTCTCTCTCACAACTGCGAGGAGGCACACGGAATGTGGGGTCACCGATCCAGAGCCAAGGCGATGATGGGGACGTCAAGAGAGAACACTTTTCGAGGGATTGTCCGAACTCAAACGAAAGATGACAACAGTGGAGGTCCATGAATATCATTATCAAAGTCAATCACCTGATAATTCGAGGTTCATAATTAACGCGGCCTTTCTGCGTAGGTTGCTTCACTTCACTGCAACGTCAAATCAAACTCGCCAAGATGATTATCTTATCATTTCCTGATGAGGTGTTTTGCTGAGAAACGGCGTGCCCTGCTCAACCTCATCGCCAAGCCAAGATCTTTGCAAAATTACATATTTATTTTTTTTAAAAGTTAATACTACCAAAAATCTCAAACTGATACATTTATGATAAATTTATTCAAAACTAATATTTTGACCTTTGAAAAACTCCAAACCGGTACACTTGTGATAATTTTACCCTGACCTAATTTTTTTTACAATGAAAAATTTCAAACTAATACACTTATAACAATTTTAACTCGGACTAATTTTCTGACCATTAAAAACCCTAAATTGGTATATTTATGATAAATTTACTATTTGTTAATGTTTGTTAAATTTTCCTATCAAATTGCTAAGTTTGATGGCACGTGGTAGTTGACGAATATATCAATTCAGAGTTTTACCCATTTGTCTGTCACAAGTTTATGAATTTGTGATATTAATCAAATTTAATGGAATGTAAATTTGTCACAAATGTATCAGTTTGGGGTTTTTTGTGGTAAAAAAATTAGTTCATGGTAAAATTGTCACAGGTGTACTAATTTGGAGTTTTTAGTGGTTAAAAAATTAGTTCGAGATAAAATTATCACAAGTATACCGATTTGGAATTTTTCATGGTATTAACCATTTTTTTAAAGGTTGTGCCTTTTTAAAGGTAGTTTATATATGCTCTTTCTATAGGCAAGGTGTTGATATGTTTTTTTTTTTTTTCACTCTCGGATTCAATTGGATCATCACTGAATATGATAATGTACATAGTTATATCGAGTTCGAATCATTTTGAGTTCATTACTTTCGAGTCGGGCTGATGTCGAACTTTACTCATTTGGGGTTCGACCTTATTCTTCATTCAGTTGAGATGTGAAACAAAAAAAAAAAAATCCCAACATTCCTCGAATGATGATTTTTTTAGATTGCCGTAACAACTTTCAATTATGGGTGACATGTTTATCATACAAAAAAAAATGAAAATTATAAAACCCCCGTGCTTTTGTCTCTAATGTGCTGAAGGAATTTTTTCACATGTCACTCCAGGTGATCGAGAAGCAAAAATAGCATGATCTCCATCGCAATATGAAGAAGCCGCTAGCTTCTATAAGGTAGCGAATGATAACCATTCCGTTCCGGAATGAGTTCTTGAATCAGAAATAGATTTTTTTATTTCTGGTTTCTAGATGAGTTTCTGAGAAAAAAAACCCGTTTGATAACGACAAAAAATTTCTATTTTTAGAACAGAAACCGGTTTGATAACAGCACAAAATTTCTATTTCCTAAAACAAAAACCCGTTTGATAAACAACAAAAAATTCTATTTCCAAGAACAGAAATCCAGTTTTTTTAGAAATGGATTAAAAATAATAAAAAATCTGAAAAATTCATAAAAATCTTTAAAAAATTCAGAAAATCCCAAAAAATTAAAAAATTTCAGAAAAATCATCAAAATGTCGAGAAAATTTTAAAAAAAATTCAGATTTCAAGAAAATAGGAAATTTGTTGAATTTTTTCAAAAAAAATCAAGAAATCAAAAATTTCAAAACTTCACAGAATTGCTTAGAATACCCGTGCCACCCACTTTTAGTGAAATTTAAATTTTTTTAGGTGCCCAAAAAAAAATCAAAAAATCAAAAATTTCAAAACTTCACAGAATAGTTTATAATACATGTGGCCACCCACTTTAAGTGAAATTTAAATTTTTTAAGGTGCCCAAAAAAATTCAAAAATTTTAAAATTTCAAAATTTTACAAAATGGTTTAGAATACCTGTGGCTACCCACTTTGAGTGAAATTTTAATTTTTGGAGGTGAAAAAAAAATAAAAAATAAAAAATTTCAAAACTTTATAGAATGACTTAGAATACATGTGGCCATCCACTTTAAGCGAAATTTAAATTTTTTTAGGTGAAAAAAAACATAAAAAATCAAAAATTTCAAAACTTCATAAAATGACTTAGAATACATGTGGCTATCCACTTTGAGTGAAATTTAAATGTTTTTAGGTGCAAAAAAAACATAAAAAATAAAAAATTTCAAAACTTCACAGAATGACTTAGAATACATATGGCCATCCACTTTAAGTGAAATTTAAATTTTTTTAGGTGAAAAAAAACATAAAAAATCAAAAATTTCAAAACTTCACATAATGACTTAGAATACCTCTAGTCACCCACTTTGAGTAAAATTTAATTTTTTTTAGATGCCCAGATGGTATTTTTGATTTTTTTATTTTTTTTGGTTCATAAAGAAAATTAAATTTCACTCAAAGTGGATGCCCACATGTATTCTAAGCCACTCTGTGAAGTTTTGAAATTTTTGATTTTTTACTTTTTTTTCGGCACCTAAAAAAATAAAATTTTGCTTAAAAGGGTGGCCACAAATATTTAAGCCATTCTGTGAAATTTTGAAAATTTTTCTTTTTTGCTTATTTTTATTTTTTTCCGACACCTAAAAAAATTAAATTTCACTCAAAGTGGGTGGCCACAGGTATTCTAAGCAATTATGTGAAGTTTTTTATTTTTTATTTTTTTCAACACCTAAAAAAATTTAAATTTTACTTAAAGTGGATGGCTACATGTATTCTAGGCCATTTTGTGAAGTTTTGAAATTTTTTCTTTTTTTATTTTTTGATTTTTTTCAGCACCTAAAAAAATAAAATTTCGCTCAAAGTGGGTGGCCACAGGTATTTTAAGCCATTTTGTAAAGTTTTGAAATTTTTACGTTTTTGCTTATTTTTATTTTTATTGGCATATAAAAAAATTAAATTTCACTCAAAGTGGGTGGCCACGGGTATTTTAAGCTATTCTGTGAAGTTTTAAAATTTTTAATTTTTTAATTTTTTTCAGCACCTAAAAAAATTTAAATTTCACTCAAAGTGGATGGCCATAAGTATTCTAAGACATTCTGTGAAGTTTTGAAATTTTTGATTTTTTACTTTTTTGTTATTTTTTCGGCACCTAAAAAAATTAAATTTCGCTCAAATTGGGTGGCCATAGGTATTCTAAGACATTTTGTGAAGTTTTTAAAATTTAGATTTTTTGATTATTTTTTATTTTTTTTGGCATATAAAAAAATTAAATTTTGCTCAAAGTGGGTGGCCATAGGTTTTCTAAGCCATTTTGTGAAATTTTTGAAATTTTTTATTTTTATTTATTTATTTTTATTTTTTTCGGCACATAAAAAAATTAAATTTCACTGAAAGTGAGTAGCCATAGATTCTAAACCATTATGTTAAGTTTTGAAATTTTTGATTTTTGATTTTTTTTTCTCACCTCAAAGATCATGACTTCTATATAAATATGTGTGTTGAAAAAAATGAATTCCTCAGAAATGATTCTCACTTTTGTTCCAGAAATGAAAAACTAACTTTTTTTTTGTTCTCATTTCTTGTTTCAGAATCAGTTTTGGAAGGAAACTTGTCCCGAAAATAGAAAAATGAAATTGCGTTACCAAACGGGTTTCTAGTCCAAAACTGATTTTGGGAACAAAAAACTAGTTCTGGATAGAACCAGAATGGTTTTTATGCAGCACCTAAATGGTCAATACAATCATCAAAGTCGCGTATATCCATCGTAACAATATCTATGAATTGACGGTGTATGTGCATCAACGAAGCTCATTTATCATTCCAACCGATATCATATCCTATATATATGTATGTATGCATGCATGCTAATTTCATCAATCCGACCTGCCCCGGGTTATTCAAATGTTTGATTTTGTCTTTCCGCAGCGCCTGATGCTTTTAAATCAGATGAAAGGGTCGTATTTTTATTATCTGTACGTGTTTGTACTTTTCCTTCCGGAGCCCGTGTTTGACCGCATTAACGAAGTGGGGGACGAACACAGCTTGGTCTGCGTGTATTTCCTTGTCCTGATCATACGAGTATTCTTTCGTCAGAAAGATAAACGCAAACCACGTATTTAACAGACCCAATCCGTCCTCGTCCAGAACAGAGGACCCGGCCAGTAAGTGATCTACACGGTGGTGCATGGAACTTACAGATTTGAAAAGGCGAATTGGATGACAGAGAATATAAGACCAACAACAGCATATTAAATAGGGTTTCCCCCCATCTTTTTTTTTTCATTTTTAAACTTAAACGGGAGATTCTCTATGGTATGGTCCACGCACGGACAAAAGACTAGGTTATGTGCAGAGCGGGTCCCGAATGAAGCTATGAAGTATGAATTGGTCTTATATTAAAGGATGCAGTTAAGGAGCTTTTCACGGTGTTAAAGCGAGGGAGGGAGCATTAAGATCCGGTGGGTCTCCCCAATTTTTAGGACGATGGACCCGAAAACGACAGAAGTTTCGGGAGTGGTGGTGGGTCAAGATGCAGCAGTCCCGGCAGCACATTATTTGCGACCCGTGAAGTTCCAACCTACATGCTGCTCCACATTCGGAGACTGTAATGGCTTTAGGACCTTCAACGATGCAATCATTTATGCCTTGGCCACCATGAACTTTAGTGGCCGTGAGCTTCTCACTCACTGCAGCACACCAATCCAGCCCGAAGGATGGGACCCTTTCCTGCCCTTTTACCCATTATCTTTCTCCTCCTATTTTGTTGACTTTCTTTTCGCTTTTTGTCCCATTCGTTCTCTTTCCCGAATTTCTCTTGCCCTTTAGAGAAAAAGGAAAAGCCAACAGGCATGTGGCTTGCTCATAAATTAACTGGGAGGTGAGAACAATAATATCATAAATGCGAGGCTCAATTTCCACGCTCTTCAGGATGCAAAGCAAAAAACTCAAAGAGAAAGAAGAGAATTAGAGATAGGATAGATAAAAAAAAAATCTCTTTTTACTGTACTTGTGGACTGTTAAAATTGGAGAATGTGACCTGAGAAGGACAAACATAGAATTTGGCCATATTAGCGATTGCTGACAAAGGGGGTGTCGGTGGGTATGTGAGACGAGGGACCGTAGATTTGGGGCGCACGCGTCTCTACGATTTTCACCGACACTAAACATTGGCAGAGACAACCTTTTAACACATGCATCATCATCATCATTAGGCTTTTTTTTTTTTTAGGTTTGGTAGCCAAAGACAAAATGACAGGTCCATATCTCCAAGTACACGGTCTAGTAACCTCTTCCCAGATTGCGGACTGCGGCTATTTCTGAAAATTCAATGTTGGCGCGGAACAAGTTTCGTTTTTCCTAGATGGGCTACGAAGTGGAAGGTGTTGGGAAAATATTGTACAAGCTACAAAATTTGGTGCCACACTGTTTTTCCCGGATTAGAATGATCCTCTTCACAACAACACCAATCACCATCCAGGTGCTCAAAATTGTCAACATGACTCTTCGTTTGTGATAACCGTCGTTCTAACATGACCATTCACGTTCGGAACTTGCAATTCAGACACACCTTTTCGTGTCCTAAAACAGACGATTTTTTTCTTTTCTTTTCGAACGGTCACAAATGAAAATTATGTCGGACTGCTAAAATGAGTAAAAATAAATAAATTAAAAAATAATTTCGAAAATGAAAATAATAATTGAATTGTTGATTAAGGCTAATTTTGGTCCACGGTGCGCGCCCGCGCAAAGTGGCGCGGAACAAGTTATAGTGGGGTCGCCCACTAAACCATTTTCTTATTTCTAGATGTGGGACAAGGAAAGTGCCTTAAATATTTGTTTTACAAACAAACATATCCAACAGAAGGTGCAGCTACAAAATTTGGTGCCACACTGTTTTTCCCGGATTAGAATGATCCTCTTCACAACAACACCAATCACCATCCAGGTGCTCAAGTCAACAAGAACGTGAAAGCAAAACCCCTGCACGAAGAACCCGAGCCGCCAGAGAGTTTGGTCAATGAGAAGGGAAGGACAATGAATAATAGTGCTAGATATTCATGCATGAGTATTCCTAGGGTAAATCAAGATTGTTTCGGAATAGCTATGAGAGAATTTTGTGAACCAATTCTTAAGTGTAAATATGTATGACCTTCAAGCCAGCGAAGCACACTCAAACTGAATCGCCGCACACTTTTATGTTTGAGGTTTAACCAAAACCAGTTGCAAATCACCCGTTCAACATCTACCGATCATTCGGAATGCTCCAGCACATGACTCTTCCGCGAAAGAGAAGGCTCTGGGAAGGGACGGCGGGTTGGGGAATTAAAGATTTGGTTTGGGCCAATGAGGACGGAGACATAGGAATCTTTCTACTTTAAGTCTGAAAGATTGTGTTCCCCTGCATAGCTTTAACACGATGGAACTTTTCTGGCTTTCGAAGTTTTGGAATTCTATTGATTGGCTGTTGACATTTGACCTCAAAACTCCGGCAGTACAAGCCTCTAGCTTTTTCTAATGAAGGAAAAAGGGGGAAATCTGGAAAACGACATCGGGAGGAGTTACTCTACGCGGTTCCTTACTTTTGCAATAAAGACTGCACGCTTGATGCAGATGCCGTTTGAGCGTATGTGCCTAGAACGCTAAATGACAAATAGGGTGCTTGATCAATGATCATCCAGCTTAATTTATTGGACCAAACCTTCATCTTTACCAGGACGGTTGCTTTGCTTTGGGACATGGCGGATAGAAAATATGCAAGCCCTTCCACTCCCAAACAAAGCATTCTATAAAGGGGGGGGGCCGGGCTGGAGGGTATGCGGAGATGAAGATGAGGGGAGCTACATAGCGTATAAGAATGCCAAAGAAATCGCAGTTGCAATCAAGAGTTGCTGGATGGTGACTACAGGAACGAACACTAAATTACCGTTCGGAGCAAGCCGATTTCCAGCATGCATATGACCCAAAAAGGAATCAGCACGAATTTTTCTAACCGCCATTCAGTCATCAAATCAATGACAATACCGAGTGTGCTTTTTTGAATCTCTCTTACCGATGTAAAAGCTGCAGCAAAAGTAGCCATTGTTACCTCTGTCTTGCTCGAAGTATAGCAGTGTAAGCATATCAGGTTCAGATACAAATACCACGAGCTAGGGCAATAGGAAATGAGTACTCCGCATTCTCTCAAAAAGGAAAAAGCAAATAGCATCAGCTGATATAGAAAAGATCCAAGAAAAAGAATACTATTGATGAAGTCTGTTTTCCATTGCTAAGGCAGGTTGAGCACCAAGTCAGCAACATTCATAAGGCTGCTTATCGGGTTGAAAAGCTCAACATCAAAGGAACCTTCATATCTCTCCATTCTATTTTCATTTGCTATATCCATTTCTCACACAAACTAACTTGTGAGAACAAAAAAAAGAAAGAAACATGAGAACGGGTTTTTTTCCTATGGGGTTCAAACGACCACTTCAGGAATTCAGTACCTGTAGTTGTAATGGTGAATTTCTGAGTTAACACTCCCGCTGTTTGGTGTTAGTGGATCAAATTCAGGACTTTGCTTCTAGGAGAAAAGCTGTCAGTTTATTCTCCCAGTGCTGTGGGAGTAGCAAGAAGGACGTAACTACTCGAGATGATTGTCCATAAGAAATCTTAATCCAGAAAGTTGGCCCCGACTTAATTAAATAGGACGGGATTCATTAATGAAGCAGTTAGTTCAGCCCATTCGATAGCCTTGAATTCCTCCTAGACAGTATCTCGGCTGCCCAGCTCTTTCCTATTTCAGTCTGAAACTTACCTACATGAAAGAACATAAAGAAAGAAAGACAACGTTAAATCCAAATCCCAATATAAAGTGAGAAAAGAATCAGAAGAAATATCTACCTGCTGTTGAAAGGAAAAACTCATCCAGCACCATCCCATGTTCTGCATGTACATAGCATAACCTCAAACAAGATGGCTTTTAGGAAAGTGTATAAGTAGAAACTAAATCAAAACCAGAAATAGATAGCACATTTTTGCAGTTCCCAAATCTAATTGTATGACTGGAAATGAGCATTCAGACGTGAGTAGAAGCTCCCAAAAGTCGGTTGCCATTGAGTATGTAGCGTCATTCAAGAAACAAAATCTCAATCAGCATAATCAAATATGAAAGAGATAAAGAGGGGGGGCAAGGAAGAGAGGGGGAGACAGAGACAGAGACAGACAGAGAGATGACACAGATCGTGACCAAAGAAACAAGAAAATTTTGACATATCACATGATTGGCCATATTATCTGTATACCTGCTGTCATTGATTTTCAGTAGCATCAACGAAATCAAATCAGCAAAAGTAAAAGGCAGAGTCATAAGAGCAGAGAATCCATCAAATTCTTGTGAGTGTTCATTATGAATTTTAACAAATCTGATGATAATGTTAGCTCATGAAATCCCAAAGTAACACTTTTTGCTTCTCTACCTTCACCCACTAACAGTTCTATCCTATGCCATTAAAGTGATGGAATCCTGGTCAGCACAATCATGAGCATGCTTTAACCACTGCATTCAGCAGATAGGATAAAAGTTGAAAAGTATATCACAGCCAAACAGTAAAAACTCTCTCACAACCTGGATTCTCCCATCATGCGCAAATTAACTTGTCATCTTAAGGCTTGCCTGTTTGCTAATAAGCAGCATGTTGGTAGAAGGAATAGCCACCTAGATTGGTAAATAAGGAGCCAAAAAAATATGGAAATGTGGTCTTCAAGCTGTGGAGAGACGAAAATATTAACTGGAAAGATCATTCATGATCAAAGCAATTAAAGCTAATGGCTCCTAAGCTCCGATCAGCTCACTTGGAATAAGAACTTTTGAATCACCCCATGGAGGTTCTCCAGAAATGTTCATGTCAGAAATTTGAACATTGATTTTGAAGCGGTCACAAACTCTTCTGTACTGTTGATAATAGCAGCTCATTTTCTTCCAAGTTTACCAAAGCATGTAAAGTACAAAATCTTCTTCATGGTTAACTCAGGTAATTTGATTGGTTGACTAACATGAAACAACAACAGGGAATAGGTAACTACAAACACAGCAAATGTCTGAGGAGTCTGCACACACATGGAGAGACAGTAGGTGGTGCATTACCCATCTCATATTCCAGGGCTTGCAGAATCAACTCGACCTGGAAAATGGCATATATTAGTTACTTGAATTAAGGAAACCATGCCATCGAGAACAGGATATGATTTCAAAAAGAAGCCCAATAAATTGAGAAGTCCTGAAAAATCGGCCACCAAATGCTTTATATCCATAAATAAATAAGAAACTCTTACTGTTATATGTGAGTACTATGGTAGACTTAGAAGCATTGTTTGTTTATCCAGCAATCTTGTGTCGCTGAAGGGAAACTATCTTGCTTTAAATTATGTGCAATGAAAATATCAACATCAAAGCATGGCTATGGAATGATGATCAACCGGAAAAGAGCAAACGAGACTACAATAGCAATTTTAAAGAAACAAAGGGTGCCACGCCTAAAAACAGTAGCTCATAAAGTATTACATGCCAGCAAACACATACTTTGTCAAAATCTTTGACCAAATTAGCCTCTAGAGAAGAATTGTTCTCATACTCAGCCCAAAGTTCCTTGATCTCTTCAGCTACAGAAAGAGAATTTAAATTGGAGTCAAACTCAGGAGCAAAAAGGTAATCCAAGATCTAAAAGATGAGAAGATTAGTACCCCTCATCCCTCCACCAAGAACTTGACACATTTCATCTAAAGCTGCTTGTTCTCTCCTACTCTTTTCCTCTTTAGGCACGCCATCTGCTGGTGTTATATCTCCAACAATAGCTACAGAATTCAAGATGCAACTTCATTCAAATTGATCACACAAAATGAAGCCTGCGATGGTCTTGGGAGAATGAAAACTGCATGAAAAATCCAAACTAAACTATAACCGAATCACTTCAAATCCTTTCTCTTCTTTTCTCTAGTAAATATTTAAATCTATTCTTTCCTTTCTAATATACCTCTTCCAAATACGAAGATATTTCCAAATAGTGGGCTAGACAAGACAGGAAAATTGAAAAATCTTTAAAGGTACTAGTCCATTACAGAATAACAACAACAGTAGCTCCCCGAATGAAATACTCATCCAATTAGAATGGTCTATGGAGATCCAACAGTAAGAATAGAAACAAGAATAAATGCAAGATCATTCCATGTGAGCCATTTGCATTTACAGTTATACTAGAAAAATTTGCATGAACCAACAACAGCAACAGCAATAGCAAATCAGAAAAGCACAGAATGGGCCAACACAATCACAAAATTAAAGAAAATGAGTATGAAAATCAGACAGATAACTATACCTTCAGCAATATCATGCACAATCGCTATCTTGATGCACCTGTGGAAGGGGAAAAGAAGTGATGTGAGAACATGAGAAAAGCATAAAAGTGACATAGAACATCAACTGAAAAGTTGGTATGGATGCATGTGCCATCTGGTCAAGAGCATTATGGCAAACAAAATCTCAACTTTAAAAGAAAAAAAAAAGAACATGCATGGTTCTTTCCTGCCAATTAGCTTAAACAGCCACAAACACATTTTTAGCAAGAGCTTCGTTGGGATACAAGGTTGAAAACTAGTCATTCAAATTGTAGCTTTATTTCGACAGTAAACTCTATACCTACTTTCAATCAAATTGGAGTAATTCCAAAGTTCTGCTCATGTAACTTCTAAAATGGTTCAAAGTGAAATTACTCTGTCACTCACCTGTCAGAAAACTTAGAGACTGCATGGGCTAACAGGGAATAACGTGAAACTTTATTCAGGTCACACCACATACCACATCAACCTTTCCCTTAGAATTCTGACAGATGGTACGGTAGTAATTGACCAATTGGACATCAGTTCAGAAGTAAAATAACATAATTGGGAATTAGAATGGATTATACCACAAAAGATGATGAAAGATGAACAACTTTGAATAAATGTCACTCTGAATTTGACAAGTACATAGTTCTAAGAGCATGATAAGGGTTTCCAACCTTTCCCTATCCAGTCCAGGAAGATCATCGACAATTAAAGCCATCAATGCCATGCGGTACATATGATCAGCAATCGACTCAGGACCATCAATCCCTTGATTGATCCACCCTTTCCTTTTGGTGGTCTGCGAAAGAAAGCCAAAAATAATTTCTACTGAACACGATTTGTCAAACACGTTGCAAATTCCTACTTAAAGCATTTCCTCCTTGCTTTTGCTGTCATCTATTTTTTTAATTGGAAATGATGAGATCCGATAGAACCTAGATACACAAACACAGAAATCTCTCTCGGCGTAAACTCACCATTATTGGTCTGATAGTACAAGCGCAATGTCGTCGCAAATGCTTTGCCCAAGGTCAACGCACGATCAATGTAAAGAGCAGAAACAGGTGTGATAAAGGGACGTGAATGCAAGTTATCAGGACAACTACCTCAAAGCTAGATGTTACGCGCCAGCCGATCAAAGTCAAGTATCAGGACCGCAAAAGACTTAACGTGCAGAAAATTCTCACTCAAAGTTCGAACAATGGAACATACTGAACAAGCTTCAACAAGGTAAAGTACCAAACAAAGTGGAGCACAGCAAACCACTCTGCAAAGTCCTGTCAAAACTCAGAATAAAAAAAAAAAAGGCAATCTAATGCTCAAAAAAAACCAAAACTGCGGAAAAACAGAAACGAGTGTATCAAGCTCAGGCTTCAAGAGTTCCGACACTCACGTCATTTCAAAACGAAATCATAGATCATGAGAGAGAAAGGTGCTTCCTAAAACACGCCTAGAGCTTCATTCGTCAAGTTTTTTCAGCAACCAAAGTGAGCTGAACCAGAACCTTAATGCAATCCAATAGCACATGAAAAAGAATCAAAGCTATCGATAATCCGAGACAAGAAGTAGTTGGCACAGAATAGAGCGCATTTCTGCAATCAACTCACGCTCCAAGAGCTGCGGACACTGATAAATCGCGACAAAATGAGAGAGGGAACCCAATTGCTTCACACTTAGATTTTTACTCGTCGCAAGAGCAAACGAAATCAAAGCCGAAACCGCGAGAGTCCCATGCAATACCTTGAGCCGGTGACACAGCGTGAGGAAGTCGATGGCCGAAGCCGAAGAACGATGAGCAGGCGATCCGATCGGCGCGCCGGAACGATCCTTCCGGCGCGAAGGTTCGAAGCCTTCCGAGGAGGGAGCAGCAGAGGAATGCCCGCGGGAGCGCCGCGAGAGAACGATCCTCGGAGCAGCCTCGGGGCGGCGGCGGAGGCGGCGGTCCGGCCCGAGGGAGGCGCGATCGCGGAACGGCAGAGGAGCGAGGGAGCGAGGGAGGCGGAGCGGATGGAACGTCGAAGGATGGACCGCCATTTCCTCCCTCCCGCGTCGGCGAGTGGAAGTTGAACGGGGAGAGGAGGATTCGCTGGGAGTCACTGTTCGTTTACTACGATGTCGTGCTGGTGGCTGTGGTTGGGTTTTGGTTTGGGCGACAGAACTGTCTTTGAGGTCGTTGTCTTCGTCGGCCGTTCGCTATTTATACATCTGACCGACCAGAAAAGCGCAACTCGCCACCTGCCTCGTGTCCGATGCTTAACTCAGTCAGTCAGCAAACTCTCTCAGCTTTTTTTTCATTACATTTTTTTTTTTGTATTTGTACTACTTTAACTCTCGACATGGCGCGGAAGTCAAAACTCCGCGTTGAAACCCCCAGCGGCTTTTTAGTGCATTAGAAAGTATTAAAATTTATCACAAAAATATAACTGAATCTTAAAACTCTTAAAATGTACGATTAAGTCTTAAAAATTTATCATGAATTTTTTTTTAAATATTGATCCAATCAAATCTTTTCGCCGATTGCCACCTGTGTTGTGCCTAAGGCTTAACTCGGTAGTCAGTAGACTTTTTTTTATCTTTCGAGATAAGCACATTATTTGAAATAACTAAAACTTGTCACAAAAGTATAATTGAGATTTAAAATTTCAAAAAAGTGTAATCAAGTCTTAAAACTTATCACGAAAGTGCAATCAAATCATAAAACTTGTTGAATTGATCGAATCAAGTCTTTCATTAATTACAGTTTTTGAAAGTTTTAGAACTTAATTACACTTCCGTAACAAAGTTTTTGGATTTTCAGTGCACTTATCACTTTTTTCCTGTTGGAGAAATAATTCCTAATCAGGTCTTTTTATTAATTTTCCGTAATTAAGTCTGCATTACGTGCCAAATTAAGTTCACCCTTCCGAGTAATATTGTGTAGCATTATTTCTCAGCGTTATTTTAGGTTAATCATTTATTTAAAGGGTGAACTTGATTAGAGGATTCCGATATTAGCAAACGTTTTTTTTTTTTTATGTCGGAGAAGGAAAACACCTAATAATGCCCATATTATTTTAAACCTCCTATGCCGCCGCTTATATACTCGCATGCACACATATTACTCTAATGTGGGGACTGGAGGGCCACTTTTTTTTTTCCCCCTTTTTCAAAAGTGTGTTTTTTTTTTGTAAACAAATATATCTCCATAGCACTGATAAACATACATATAAGAAAGGCCTGTCATTTTCAAAACAGTGTTTTTTTTTTTCTTGGTATGCGAAAGAAAACGTTTTTTTTTATTATTAGCGTGGACACATTATTTTAACCAAAGGGTTTATAAAGATTTGAAAAGTGTTGACCGTGAAATAAACCTTAATTACAAAAAAAAAATTGATGAAAGGGTATAATGGGGTCAAGGCCCGATTTGAGCTAATGATGTCCGATTGGGTCTTGAAGATATCGCAATTTTTAATTACGGCCTTTCAATATCGAGACGTCAATTCTCCAAAATACCCGGCCCCCTCATTTCCTTTTATCTTTCTCTCTCTAGGTTTTGCAATTTATAATAATTTCTTGTTCATTATTCCACCTCAGAAATTTATCGTGTCGATGTGGCGAAAACGTGGATGGCCATGTCATCATTTCCATCCAATTGTATATCTAAAGGATAAACTTGAATAAAGAAAAATAATAATTCAAGACTTTGATCGTATAGATAAAAAATTTAAGATTGCAAGGGTAAGGAAAAGTCGAAGTATTTCTTAGCGAAAAAGCTACCAGAAACTCCAAACTATACTTTATTTTGTTACATCAACGAACTCAAATTATATTCTTCGTAACTCGTTTACTCCAAACTTTTTCTCGTGACATAAAAAACTCTAAACTTGTACTTGTATGATATTTACTTTCCGTTAATATTTCATCAGATGATTTTTTTTTAAGCCACATGCGCCGTGTGTCAACATTGTTTGCTTTTCAAAGTTCATATACACAGATTTTTAACGATTCTTATTAATGGAACTTTGACGGGAGTAAATATGTCACGCAAATACAAATTTTAGATAAATATATCACAATCGACATAATTTAGATATATTTTTGGTGACTTTTGCGTACCATTATGCCTGGTCGGCAGGTCATGACTCGAGGATCTCGCTTTTCATGAATTTAAATTCCCTCGTGGTGCAACTCCATGAAACACGCCTTCGTCCCTGTCAGCTTTCGATTCGATTCCCCAGAGCTCACGCAAAGGAGGAACCCTCCGCCACGAAGCAAAGATGAAGAAGACGAGCGCCGACCCAATGCTCATCCCGGACGACCTGCTGATCGAGATTCTCAAGACACAGCCCGTCAAGGCTCTGTGCAGATTCAGGTGCATCTCCACCGCCTGGCGCTCCCTCGTCTCCAACCCGCGATTCGTCGACGCGCATTTGGCTCACTCCGTGAACCGCCCCGGGCTCCTCGACACTCTGCCGGTCCGGCAAATTCACTGCCCACAAGGGCGGTGGCTCTTGTCGGCCAACCACCCTGAACCTGGAAGGGACCGATCCCAGATCGCCATTCCTCACTTGCTCGTCCCTGGCTCGCCCGAACACTATGTTTCGCGGTCTCTCAATGGCCTGATCTGCCTCGAAGTCAGGGGTCTGATCAGTGTCTGCAATCCTAGCACCAGAAAAGTTGTTACTTTGGGACAGGCTGGGGCAAAGAGTGGCGGGGTGGGGTCTGTTCTTATCGGAGGCATTCATTCCTGTTCGATCCTGTCGGGAAGAAGCACAAGGTCTTCAAGACATGGGTGACTAATTCAGCCAAGCCCGACCGCGGGTTGATCATGGAGCAATTTGTGCTCACTCTGGGATCGAACAGGTGGAGGAGGATCGAGGGTGGTCCCCCTCATGTCAAGCATGACCCGGAAATTTGCTTCAATGGGGTCATATATTACATGGCCTGGAAGAGTTTGGGTGCCTTCCCTAGGGTGGAGTACTTGGTGGCACTCGACATCAGGACAGAGTGCTTTCAAATGATCGCGAGTCCTAGTGGCGGCCATGTGGATATGAGCAAGAGGCGCCCCGTAGAATTTTAGGGGTACGTTGCATTGGTTGATTGCAATAATCTTAGATCTGATGATGAGGTCGCTATATGGATCTTGGAGGACTTCGACAAGGAGATCTGGAAGAAGAAAGTTGTCGTCTTGCCACCGTGTCGGAAGGAAATTGTTGCAGACCATGAAATGTTCCCAGCTGGTATTGTTCGCAGTACTGGCAAACTGTTGTTCGAGCCCTGGTTCTTGTTGAAGCCTGTGTACTTGTTTTACTACAATCTGAAGACCAACAGTTTTAGGATTAGCGAAATTGGCAGATTCCCTGAATATGAATCAGGGATGCCTCCTGAAATGTTTGGTTTAACGTTTACTGATCACATGGAGAGTTTGCTGCCACTGATGAGTCCGTTCCAGTAAAAACATAGCCAACCATTTTCGTTCAGGCTGAGCTCTGATTTGTCACTTGTTCATCCATTGGTTCTGCAATTTCTCCCTTTATACTGTCTACATCACTAGATTTCGTAAATGGAAGATGAACTCTGTAGTTTGATGTTGACTCTCTGTTTTGATAAACCTGCAACTGGATGTACATTGAGACACCAGGTGACTGAAACTTGAACTGTTTTCCATCTATGAACCAGGCTGATAACTCGCGTAATCTTGTTGTTTTTTGCTTCATTGAGTGGCATATGTAAGAGCATAGATTTTGCTCTCTGAATTGCGAGCTTTCATGTGAAATGTACCTATCAGCCTTGAATAACATGTCTAAGAGCTTCCATCTTGCTCCCTGAATTTGCAGCCTTCTTGTGTAAAATACCCATCAGCATTGCTTGTAGTTGAGAAGTGTTGCCCTCCATCCTGGTGTGTCTTTTTGTGTGTGTGTGTTTGAGAAGCAGGCAGTTTAACTCTCTTACAATACGCATTGTTGGTTTCAAGGGAAAAGCAACTCATGCACGCATAATACATTGGCAATTTCTCAATCTTTTGTCTTTCAAGTGATCTACCAACTAAAGTTTTGAGGAATCTAAATTGAAGTTTTCTTAAAAGATCGGATTTTATGTTCGTACGTCCTCCTATTGGGTTTTTCCCCAAAAGTGGCCCCGACTTTCATCCAGGAGGACGATTTGGCCCCAAGTGCATCTCATAAAGAACCCTCAACGTTCATCAGAAGGACAAATTTGGCTACTGTTAGAGTTGTCGTTAGACTTTGCATGCAACGTCTGAATTGTCCAAAGGTGGATCAGTTGCCAATGACAGCCGCCCCGTCAGCCAAAACGATCAACCAAACCCAAGCAAAACGACACTGTGTCCTCCCCTCCCTTCATCGAAACAATGTTGTCTGGCAATTCAGCACCCGGGGCCT